>JAUFSD010000007.1:0-1200000 GCA_033030425.1 Verpa conica | reverse complement strand
AAGCACTCTCGACTATGTTTGTGTTGATGCGACTGGGGCGTTTGCGCCTGGGCAAGCATATGTTGGGTTTAGCCGATGTAAGTCGCCGGAGGGAATGCAGGTTTTAGGTAGTAGGGAGAGGTTCGAAAAATCATTTATTGTGGATAAAAGTGTCATAGCTTTTAGCCATTACATGGAGACAAAGGCACGGCAGGATAAAGAGGATGGTAACCAAATTTTCTATTCGCGGTGAGTAAATACTATATAGTTGGATGGATGTTAGTTATTTTCTGTGTTAGATTATCACACTTCAGAGTTATATGAGTATGAGATAAACTAAGAAATGAGCCAAGGTCCTTTTGGGCCACAAAGTGCCAATAATATGTTACTAGCAGAGACTGTCAATATGCCACTGAGTGATGAACTAACTACCCAGAGGAATAGTAGTCCAACAGTTATCGATACTGAAAAAGAGTAAGGTTTATCAATTCACCTTTCTTCGATCTACTGGATGGGAGGGGGTAGGGAAGGAACCTCCGAATATGACATAAGGTATCTCTTCTATATTATACTAAGCTTTTTAAAAAGCACCCATACAGTGAAAGTTGATTAGGGGTTATAGGTTACGAAGCCCTCGGAATATTTCAGCTGCTAAAGAGCCATAACAGCAATACTAACAGACTAAAGCCTCAAATTAACTCTACTATATTAAGTAAGGGATTTGATATAGATATATATGATGGGTAGCTTTCTCGAGTGATAATCCATGATTATAACTACTGATTTGTTTGCCATTGAGATCACTCACATAATAAAAATACAGTCTTCTATACCTACCAGCACAAGATAATCTTATCTAAATTTCCGTGTATCCCCAGCCAGTGTTCTATACCCATGATAACACCTAACCCTAAGTACCCCCGCCGGGTAACGTCATCGACGATCTTAATTCCCCCAGCCAGAAGAACAAAACACTCAGAGTTGAATTATACCCGATAAAAAGAACCCCCCACCAGAACCCCCCAGATCTCTTGTTGCTCGTAATGGCGTCTTCTTTCCCTCCCGAAGACGACGTATGTATCCTACTCCTACTATCTATCCCAATTGTTACCGTAGAAGAAGAAGGATAGAGCAACTAGTGGCTAAACCGGCGCTTATAATTATAGGTCTTTGATCGTCTCAAAGCAGGCGTTGACCCGAAGAATATCCAGGCCCGCGAAGACGCTGTCCGCTCACGTGTTCGTGCCCAATATGAGCGTGCGCAGAGAACACTTGCTGGGCTGGTATATTGCCCGTGTATCTGTCTTGTCTTGTAATTGATTAACATGGGCATAGATCGACGAGAATTCAACTCTCCCGGTCTCAATCTCAGAGATCCGGATTGAGGGGGCCAAAAATACACGAAAGGGCTTCCTTGAGAAAGTTGTTGCGCCTGTGCTAAGCAACGGAAAGAATGGGGAGGGTAAGAGTTATACTCTTGCTACGGCGCTGGAGGAGCTACATGGGAGGACTAATACACTACATCGGTTTGGTAATAATTAACCATTCCTACAAAGAGTAGTATACTAGTAGTAATAAATCATTGACTTGATTGGAATATAAACATAGGCATCTTCCACCCATCGATAAGCATCTACCTCGACAAAAAGCCCTCCTCCACAGCAACTCAAACCGATCTCTCCGTTCTCCTCACCGTCATCGAAAAGTCACGTCTTCTCCTCAGGACTGGGACCGATGTGGGTAGTGCAGAGGGTACTGGTTATGTAAACGTAGCTTACCGCAATGTCTTTGGTGGTGCAGAATCACTCAACGGATCTGCATCGATCGGAACCCGCACTCGCTCCGCCTACGAACTCAACTTCCAATCCCCAATTAATGCAAACCCAGACATCATCGCCGAGGTCGGTGGATATGCGAGCAGTAGGAGCCATCATCACTATGCCTCTCACGAGGAGGTGTTGAAGGGTGGAAAGGCTGGGTTTAAATGGGGCAGTGGGAGAGCAGGTCAACATGAGCTAGGCTACACGGGGGTATGGAGGCAGGTCACAGGACTACATGAAAACGCGAGTGCGAGTGTCCGAGTAGACGCTGGGGATTCTACTAAGAGTAGTCTAAACTACTCACTCCTTAAAGATCGACGCGATAACGCACTTCTGCCTAGTAGTGGATATCTTTATCGAGTGACCTCTGAAGTCGCTGGGTGGGGCGGGTTAGGGGGGGATGTAGCATTCACGAAGGTGGAGGCCGAGTCTCAGGGTGCCGTGACTGTACCGGGGACTGGGATATCGGTTAACATGGGGGTGAGGGGAGGGTTATTGTATCCACTTTCGCTTCCCTCTGGAGGAGACGAGAAGGCACCAGTGAGGCCTTCACGGATCAATGATCGATTCCAGCTCGGGGGGCCAACGGATGTTCGGGGTTTTAGGGAATGTGGACTTGGTGCTAAGGATGGTAATGATTCGGTTGGAGGGGACGCATATCTTGCCGGCGGAGCATCCATTTTCTTCCCTTTGCCGAAGCTAGGACCGGAGAAGCCGTTGAGACTACAGGCATTTGTAAATGGTGGGAGGGTTGTAGGGCTACAGGGGATTGATAGGGAGAAGGGTGGGGATGTGAACGCGAGTGTTCTAGACGCGGCAAAGAGGCTCACGAATGAGATGCCGAGCGTGGCTTGGGGTTTCGGGCTGGTCTATGCACATCAGATTGCGAGGTTTGAGCTGAATTTCTGCTTGCCAATCATTACAAGGCCAGAAGACAAAGCAAGGAAAGGACTGCAGTTTGGGGTTGGGCTCAACTTTTTGTAGAACTCTGGGCTGTAGAAATCGTGGAAGTGGATGTTCTCTTGTGAAAAATAGGGTTTTCTCTGTAGATTTTTACCCTTCTCTCTTGTCGAATACGTTTAGTCAAGATGTGAGGGATTAGAGGTTTGAGATAATGACATTTTTATGTCTTGTTTTTTTATATGGTTTCCGGGTTTCTATGTAGGTGCCGTACTTGCTCATAAAAAAAGCTTTGCCCTGGGATAGCAACCAAGCAGAACGCCAAAACCCTCTCAGTCAGCAACCATAAATACAATAAACAGCTGCTACTGAGTTCCAGAATTTCTTTCTCATTTAATTAATCTATCAACAAAGGCAATCTCTTGTTCTCAAACCTTTACTACTACTTTATGGGGTGGGTTTGGGGAGGCTCGGTTACCAAACTTGTTTTATAGGCTAGTGCACGATCGAAAGTGATTCAACAGTGCCAGATATCCAAGGTGGGGAACTTATCTTTAGATTAATTTTAGTATGTGTATCTCTATTCTAAGACCAGAAATCATACTCTTTCCCTCTATTATAGTTCAAGGTTGAAATCAGTAGCTAAATTACATGTAATATTGATTTCCTAGGGTCAATTTTCCAAGTATGAGTACTTTTGTACTACGTAAACTTATAAATGTCATTCTATTAATTCATAGATCAACTATACTATTAAAATTTGCATTCATTTAGGTACTGTGTTGTAGAGAGGAAAGGTATCTGGGTGTTTCTTGCTTGAACGTCTAATCATTTTCCTGCGCCCTATATATGTATGTACTACATGTAGGTATAGTAGGTACGTACATATTGTACTTTACATGTTTATAGGGTGCCAAGACACGCCACTTTAACTGGTGGTCCAAGCTTCTATTTTGTGCATAGCTCAGCCTCTTTTGCCCAAGACTGTCTCTCTCTCTCCCTCTCTCTCTCTCAGACCAGACACATCTCACCTCTCTTCACTACTCTCCTTATATAGCGGACTGCAGGGACCTTCTCTACACACGCACGCACTTCCTCTATCACAAGAAGATAGGACACCTCTACTCTCCTCCCTTTATCCACCCCCCTCTTCCTCTCCATCCATCCCATCCCCCCCCCCATTCTCCCTCCGTTGCATCATGGCCACTCGTGCTGCCAACAAGCGTGTAAGACCCTCCCCTAACCCTCCCACCAGATGCATGCTCTCATGGCTAACCCCCCTCTCCTACAGCTATCACGCGAGTACCTTGCCATCCAGAAGAATCCCCCACCATACATTCAAGCCCACCCGAGTGAAACAAACATCCTAGAGTTTGTCCTCCCCGATCCCCCCGATCTCATCTCCTACTAACACCTGCCCGAATAGATGGCACTTTATCATTACTGGCCCCGAAGACACACCCTATGAAGGCGGTCAGTATTGGGGGACACTGGTATTTCCACCTGATTATCCTTATAAGCCACCAGCTATCAGAATGATGACTCCCAGCGGTAATCCTCCCCCTCCTCTGGTAACCCCGCTAGCTATATACTGATATCCCTTCCAAAATGCTAGGGCGCTTTCAAACCTCTACCCGCCTCTGCCTCTCCATCTCCGATTTCCACCCTAAATCTTTCAATCCCGCCTGGGAAGTCTCTACGATTCTCATCGGGTTGCTTTCTTTCATGACGAGCGAGGAGATGACAACAGGATCAATATCTGCTTCGGCACCGGACCGGAAGATTCTAGCGCAGCGAACAAGGTGGTGGAATTCTACCGGTGGAGGGAGCGGTATGTTGGATCCCACGAATGGCATGGTGGTGCCTAATACCGCAAACAATGGGCCTACTGGAAGGGGAGTGGGCTGGGGTGATATGGGGAAACGGTTTAGGAGCGAGTGGGCCGACGTGGATGCGGAAAATTGGGGGTGGATGAAGGAAAAACGAGTCAACCCTGCGACAGGGATCGTAATGCCCTTACCAGGTACCACTCCGCGACCACCGGCACAAGCCGAGGGAACTACGGAGGTAGGAGGGGCAGGAATGGAGAACGGGAGTGTTAGGAAAAGAGTTACGCCAGGTGGAGGAGGGAGTGTTCCGGCTGGTACGGCGGCGGCAGGGGCAGTGGTGAAGACAGGGGAGACGTGGGTACGGAGGCATAAAGTGCTGGTGGGGGCAATCTTGCTGCTAGTATATGTCTTTCTAGCAAGGGTCCTAGAGTGATGAGAGGTGCTCTGCGTGTGCTGCGCATACGTTCTTGTGTGCCTGTGTATTTCACCGTGGATAATGTGTTTTGTAAACGCGGTAGTGCAGCCAGATCCAGATCCAGATCCACTTATAACTTTTCTTTGGTCTATATCTTCTCTGGTGTTTTTGTTTCGGGACAGGAGTAGGAGAGGGTAACAGCTTCCTAAGCTGGACCCTAGAACTGGTTGTCGGAATCCCTAGGGTAGGAACGCCCGGTACTGATATCTTCGTATTTCATTTGTATAGTTTGGCTGTGGGTTTTTCTATATCTATTTTCCTTGGGAGATTCAAATTGTAACTTTCTCTTTTATGTCTTTCCTGATACCACATTCTGGGAGTTGGCACTTTTAAACTATTGGCTGAAGAGCTTTCGCTAAATGTTAAAGTGCCTATGCAACTACCTTAGCTGATGGAAGGGAGGGGTAAAAGACATCTACTTTATAATGCTAGAGCCTACGCCCACCTTCCAGTAACCGAGTGATGCCATATGACTATTAATGCCATGGGGGGTGTTCTATTTGGCTGCTTCTTTCCCTCTTGGTGGAGGGTCTTTTCGCACTGAAGCGCACTTAAATCCGAGAGTCTCGCTCTATGAACACTCTTAGCCATTACTAAGACGCCTGAATTGAGTTCTACTATGTCTTTGACTATATATTCCCACTAGCTATACTTATTAGACTACTATGGGACTTACTTTAAAAAGTAGAAGTGATATGATCAACTCCAAATAATATTTACTACCATATTTCGCTATTTGGCCCCACAAAAATGTGTCCTAACTAGCAAATTTTTCTCGCTGAAGTAGAGAAATCCTGTGATCTAGATCAATAATCTACTTTTATACTACAACTAGATATTCCCGCTATTCTTGGAATCGACTTAGGGTTTCCCAACTTTCTAGATATTGGCTTAGAGGTCAATTCGACACTTTCCATTATACAAAAGATGACTTTACGGAGATATGTACTCCCGCACACCCCGCCCCAGATAATATTTAGGGTAGGGTAAAATATGTTTTATCTCGGAGATCTATCTTGGTTTAATTATGCCTCACGGTCACCGTATTATTAATGATTCTCTCTTATCTCTAAACCAAGAAGAGAGAGAGAATAGCATCCTATTATAGTTTAAATTCTAATACTCAATATTAAGTATAAACCCTTCCAAAAAATCCCCATATTACCATTCGAGAGGTTGGAGCGCATAGTGCACTTGTGGAGCTATTAAACTTACTTCTGTAAAGAACTGACTATTCCATCATCGATAAATGCTATGCTGATTCTAAACTTGTACCACACTTTTTCAAAAAGGAAAAACAGCATCGGTATTCATTAACCTGGATGAAAACGCTAGGAATTTATCATACTGATAAAGTTTGTACGAATAGGAATAGCGTGCGCATTCCACCTTAAAGGTGATACTAGAGCTGTAATATGCCGCCTACGGCAAATAAGACGACCCCCGATAATCACTGCTGCTAAGATAAAGTATAGGTCAGGTGTTAGCCACAGTACAGTTTATTCATTACAGGCTTTGATGGAAATACGGTAGAGCGTCTATATAGTGGCAAGTGTAACAAAAATGAATTTTGTATAACCATGCACTTGACCGATAAAAAAACCCCCGACAGATTATATTTGATATTACAAAAGGGTGTATACGATAGGGTTCCGGTTGGATACTTATTAGTGCCTATAGCGGGACATATATTTTTATATAGAAAGATCAGCTGTAGTGAGCATATGCGATACAGGTGACAAAGATCAATACACCTATTTAGAGTTCAGATAGTGCAAGGCCTCATGCATTCAGCCGGGTTTTTTGCGTGGTCCTATCACACTTAATACATACATGTACTTAGACCTCTGGGTGACCTATGTGCTGGTTTTAATGTTTCAACCTAAAACTATCATGTCTCATGATATATCTCATTATGTGTCATTCTTAGATATTACGATTCAATAATATTGTGTACTTCAAAGAATATCTTATGTCTTCAAGAATTCATGTCCAACATTTAGATTAAGTTCAAGACTAGCTATAGACAAAGTAGAAGTATCACAGTGGCAAGCTGGACCTTCTACTCTCAGAAATTTCTACCAACCCCGAAATTAGAACTGGTGTTATGCCTCAGAGCTTGAGCTTGAGATTTAGATTAATTTCATGGCCCCTTGTGATTATAATGTATTGGCCTTAGGGATTTTTAGTCCACATCACTTAAAGTTTTAACAAACCAGATTTCGGAATATATATTCACTTTCACCTAATCATAGATAGTTCTTGTTCATATATCATCGTGTGTATATATATATAGCCCTCTCCCTCAATTATTGCTATGAACAGCTAATCTTTTAAGAGAAGTAATATATATTATATAATAAACTTATATTATCTAATACTTTTTGTACTAGCTTTTGCCCTTATAATAACCTTGATATTTTAGGGATGGATGCTTTTAACTAGCTAGTTTTTTAAAAGAGTATTAGGTATCAATTTTCAGCACTGAATAAGAATTTTTTCTATTGGTGGTTTTAAGACATCTGGGATCTTAGTATAATTAGTTAAATGAGAATAATGTAGATAGTAGATCGAGCTTTTTGAGGTGTACATAAATACGCTCAATGGGGTTGAGATTTAGAGAATGGCACATGAGTGCGTAGGCTAGTCTTTGAATAGCTTTACCCTATTATTGACTAGATAATTTGTTGTATGATTTGTTGTATTGGCTTTAGTATTATCTTATATAAAAATAGGCTTTATAAGTTTTGTAGCTTTGCTTGGGGATGTGGGGGTGGAGGGTGATCACGATTGCGTTGTATTTATAATTTATGCGATGATATGACACTGAACTGTATTGGCAATGCCGAACTATGAGCCGTGATACCAACATACAAGAGTGGTACAATAATTCTTCAGGAAAACTCAAGAAAAAACTGTTCCCAGCCATGCAAACACCGTCTCAGCCATGACCTGTGGGTCAAGGCCAAATTGAGCATCTATGACGCATGCAACATGTACTTCTTTCGGGCAATTTACCACCGTCAAACCCTGTACCTCTCCCTTCATCTTCTCACTAATTGTCTTTATGTCATCCCGAGGTACCTCCCAATCTCCATAGACGATTAAGGTTCTTTCCCCTGGGAATCCTTTCCACCAGCTTGTGCTCGCACTCATAGGCACAGAATATTCGTTGTGATCAACGGCGTCGCAGTACATATTGGCCCATATAGTGCCATTTCTTGCATTCAGGTAGTCTTTTTCGGCGTTTGTTTTGCAGGAAAGTGCTGTGTCTGCAAATGTTACCCAGGGGGAGATGAGGAGAACGCCTGCAAGTGGTTGGGAAAGAGTGATGTTCTCAATTTTAGGGTGAGGGTGGAGAATATGTGAAATAATTCCCAGGGCAAGGTTTCCACCTGCTGAGTCCCCCCCAATAATAATCTATGGAAGTGAGCATTTACCCAGGAGAAAGCTTTGGAAAATTCATATCTACGTTTGAGGGTTGGTGCCCTTCTTTGAGGAGGTATCGAAGGGCTTCTGCACCTTGGATATATTGAACCGGATACCTGATACCGGGGGCAAGTCCTAAAATTTTCAATAAGAAATATCTAGGGATTTCCAAACATCACTAACCGTATTCGACAATAGCAAGCACTGCTTTTATACCATTCCCATCTAATCTCTTCACACACTCCCGCAAGAAACTCGCGTGACCAGACACCATAGAATGTACATAGGCACCACCTATTATGTACTATTAGCCACAAAATTTCTTCTAATTTACTTAAGTTGCGACTTCCTTACCATGGTAGTATAAAATAACTTTCGTGGCTGTGCGATCCCCAACCCAGTGGAGCTTTGTTTCATGTGCCAATTGGATCGTCTCTAATGGGATTGACCGTTTCTGGCAATAATTCGCTAACATAACCCCAGTACTCGGACGGAGCCATCTAGTTCCAAGTTGTGTTCAGTTATCCGCTCTTCGGGACAGTTACGAAAACTCATATAGGGAACCTTAGATATCAGACTTACCGTCGTTGCGTCAGAGACAGAGAATCTCCCTGGTGCCTTATAACACGAGTGAAGACCTCGCGTGCCCAAGTTACAGCCCCATCCGGCCCTCGAAATACAGCGGTAAGACAGGTATAGCCAGCTACAGCTACTGCGAGGCTACAATTAGCTTTTTATTATCTTAACTGACGCATATCACCAACATACTGGTGCTGAAGAGGGCACGGAAGATATCAAACTTTTCCAAAATCGATATTGGCAAGTCTGGTGTTGACATCGTGATAATCAAGGCTTGGAAAGTTTTCTTAAGTGGAGATGTTAACACCGGCGCCAAGATCTCGGTCTCTTTACACTGGAGCTGAGCCTTCTAGGCTATGGCTAGGACATCTTGAGGGTTAAATCAATCCTTAAATAAGGAAAGCCACGTTGCAGGTAATAGATAATTCCACATATTTCCATCAATAGTTTCATTGTCGTCGGCACGGGGGCGAAAGCCGACCCGAGGTTTGGAACTTATACCGAGGCACAAGCCTATGGAGGTGGATTCAGTGTACTCTACACAATGTGGGGGAGACCCACACTTAGAATCTCAATAATTGGTAGGTTTGGGGGACTACAGCCTTTCAGCCGGGAGCTGCATGTAGGTCGCAGAACAGTATTGATTGAGGGAAACACTTTACATATAATACATAAATTACCCACAGATCCATTTAAATATCTAGTATTAAAGTTAAAACATAGCATTTATTAGGTTATAAGAACCTTACTAGACCATTATATCATAGATTATCACTCGATTGTAACTTTTAGAAGTCGTGGATACCTCCTAAAGGGTCTTAGCACTTTTAGCTTACAGTGAATTCTACAAAAACACGTTTAACCCCGGGTGTCAGTCACTTCACCAAGGCTATCTAATTTATCAAATTACGAGCCTTCACAAGACTTTAATGGCCAGAATAATAAAGCAATGCACACATTTGAAATTAGTCAAGACTATGGAGCATCACTCTTTTCCATAACTGTTTTAAACCATCCGTAACCACCGTATTTGTTCCATTAAAGTGACTGGTATACCTTCAAATTCCGACACAACGAAGAAAATTGCCACTCTTTCCACATCCACTCCCAATGCAAGATCTGTTCTCAACTATAATACTCATATGTAATTGTATTAAAGTAACCTGCAAGGATTTAAGCCTCCTCCGCTGGAAGCTCTTCATCATATGTCTCTTCCTCGCCATCCTATATAATCAAGGTTAGTACTGCTATGAGAAACATAAAGGATGTTCTTTGGCTTACAGAGATTGTGGCATCCTGATATTGCTGGTACTCAGCAACTAAGTCATTCATGTTGGACTCGGCCTCGGCTATAGGTAGAAAGGGGTTAGTCTTGGATTAAGCTGGGCAGACGGGGAGTGGTTAAAGCCTACTAAATTCCATCTCGTCCATTCCCTCTCCAGTATACCAATGCAAGAAAGCCTTTCTCCTAAACATGACAATGAATTGGTCGCCAATACGCTTGAACATCTCTTGGATACTGGTCGAGTTTCCGATAAAGGTGGAGCTCATTTTCAACCCTCTGGGGGGGATGGAGCAGAGTGCGGTCTGGACATTGTTCGGAATCCACTCAACAAAGTAGCTAGAGCTCTTAGTCTGGATGTTGCGCATCTGGTCCTCAACCTCCTTCATGGAGACCTTCCCGCGGCTTAAGGAATATTAGTATGGTTCTACAATAGGACAATTAAGTAAAACTTACAAGAAAGTAGCGCAAGTGAGGAAACGGCCGTTCCGGAAATCAGGCGCAGCCATCATGTTCCTAGGGTCAAACATTTGTTGGGCGAGTTCTGGGACTGTAGTTGCACGGAAGGAGTGGGCACCACGCGAAGTGAGGGGCGCAAATCCGACCATGAAGAAATGGAGACGGGGGAAAGGAACCATATTAACAGCCAATTTGCGGAGATCAGAGTTAAGCTGACCAGGGAAACGAAGACATGTTGTCACACCAGACATGACGGCGGACACAAGGTGGTTAAGATCACCATACGAAGGAGTGGCGAGCTTAAGCGTTCGCATGCAGATATCGTAGAGGGCCTCATTGTCAATACAAAAAGTTTCATCAGAGTTTTCAACTAGGTCTATGGTCAGTACCTGGTTATCAGATTTAGGATCAGATAGACTTACCCAACTGATGGACTGACAAAGTGGCATTATACGGCTCAACGACGGTATCGGAAACCTTAGGTGAAGGGACAACCGAGAAAGTGGCCATCATTCTGTCGGGAAACTCCTCACGAATCTTGCTGATGAGTAAGGTTCCCATACCAGCACCAGTTCCACCACCAAGGGAATGGGTGATTTGAAAGCCTTGGAGACAATCACACCCTTCAGCTTCACGACGAACAACATCCAAGACCTGGTCTACGAGCTCGGCACCCTCGGTGTAATGTCCCTTGGCCCAGTTGTTACCAGCGCCAGATTGGCCATATACAAAGTTGTCGGGGCGGAATAATTGGCCAAAAGGACCGGCACGAACAGCATCCATGGTGCCGGGTTCAAGATCAACAAGAACAGCACGAGGAACATATTTGTTACCAGAAGCCTAACTTACATGAGCTATACTCAAAAAAAATAAAGGGGTATATTTTCTCACCTCATTGAAGTAGACACTCATACGCTCAAGCTGGAGATCGCTTGTTCCATTGTATCTAAAGAAACATATTAGAAAAATTCGATTGAATTAAACTGTTATGAGATAAGATAGGTTTAGTAACTTACACTCCTGATCCATCAAGACCATGCTCACCACCGATAGTTTGCCTATATTCAATATACTAGATTAGCTATTTACACCCCTTATAAACCGAACAGATTTCTAGAAAAATAAAAGGTATTATACATACCAGAAGGCGCTACCAATTTGGTTACCCTATAGATAAAGATGTTAGGAGCACGAAGGGAAAAAAATAGAGAACGTATTGCACAAAAGTCGGATCTTACACATTGGCCAGTTTGGAGATGAACCTTTATTTGAGTTTATGTTAGCAATCAAACTAGATAAACTTCGAGCCCATGATATCGAGGAACAGGGGGACAGTACGATTTCACGCATTTTTATAAGGACTAGTAATCACGGAGAGAAACTGGATACAAGGTGTAGAGCAAAAACCCGGGAGCTTCGTGAGGTCGTTAGGAGGATGAAGATGGAAAAGTAAAGGGTATGAAGGATAAAGGATGAAGGATGGAGGATGATGGAAGGGAAGGAAGGAGGTGTGGTGGCGGACGGGGATGAGAGACGACGGGAAGGGACGTGGGAAAAAATCAACATGCGGCTGTCCGTGCAGTGCTGCGGATGGAAGAAATCTAGCACTTCCCATACCGACAGACCACCACTCGCACACACACCCCGCCTAATCTCTGTTGCCAACAACCCAATCCCTCATCATTTCTGAGGGGAGTGACTGACAAATCCCTCAGAGCTCTTTCTCAAGTGGCAGACTCGCTATGAGCCAGTACTCTATCACTCTCGTGATCGGTTGAGGTTAGCCCAAACGAAGAAGCAGAGACTTGGCCTTATCGTATCGATAAAGGGGCGCCCCTAACCCTGCCTTCCGAAAGTTAAGACCAGGAACATCACTGTGTCGGTACCATTACCGACCCACTCCATCTCGCATTTTTGTAACCTGTTCGATTCGCGAGCTCTTTTGGCTTCTCGGAGCTGGTCAATCATGGTTTCCATAAATGCAACTTTCTGCAGCAAGCGAGATGTTTGACACCTGTGGTCCCTGCGTAGCCCAAATCCTAACTGGTCACCTGCTCGCTCCCCACACCCCACTGCTCGAATGGAGACAAGCCTGTGCTGGTCCGCATCCCACGCTTAACTCGAGTTGGGGGGAACGGCGATATAATCCCTGTTAAAATCCTGGGTAGTCCCGTCATACATACATGTTTCCTGCAGCTGCTCACTGCCTTGAGATCTCGAAATACTTGCTCTGCTGAAAGTTATACATCACGATTCTCGACCGGCGATTGATTAGAGTGACGCAGGTACCGATGTCGACGCATGTGATTCTAATTGTAGGCTCCAATCGGCGGTCATTTTGACACCCAAGAACCAGAGCTCCTTGCAAAACCCCAGCTACACATGTGAGTACAAGTTGATAAAATAAGAGCTGAAGGTAGCTTTAACACCCCTCCAACCTTAAAGATATACCGAGATTTTCCGGATAATGAGAATCACGGTGCGTGAGCTGGTTGTTCTCTCGTTGCCGGTACAAAACTTCGAAAAGCTGGTTGGTTGCTACTAATCTCAAGTCGATCAGGCCAGACATAGTTACGGGCTATTGCATGCGATTTAGTTAGCTAGCTGGGTAATAACGTGACAACGTGAAGGTGGCTAATTTTCATTCCGGCTATTGCGTATTGCTTGCGTACATCACCACCACCATAGATTTATCGATTGTTTCCTCATTCCTGGGTCTTCTAACCTTTTGGAATTTAGTAAGGTCTCGAAGTGCGGGATGTATATGACCAGACTTGGGAAACAATTGGTTTAGTATGATAGCAGTGCCATTGATAGTTCAGGTCGTCGTAACTCACTAGTTGGGCCCTTAGAGTAAATACAGCCGTATCTCATCCCGGCACTTGGGAACCCTGTGTACATCATCACCCAAAAGAGAACTTTACCACCCATGGGTATTCCCTTTCTAACTTTTGACAGGTCTGATTTTCTCGAAAGAGTCAAACACCCTGTAGATGGCTGAACTTGGGTGAAGGCTGATCCGGCATCATAACCAAAAACCATTAAATCACCCGAACTAGGAACTCAGGGATACCGGATCGAGCGAGTTTGCCTAGGACATATAAACCCGCCTGACCGAACTCTGATTCAGTTGATATCAGAGTAATAAGTCTCACAGCCGCGTGCTACGTGAGATGATAGATCTGGACAGCCGGGCATCCCGAATTCCGAGGCGCGATTGATCACCTTTGGGCCCTCGCCTTAAGAAACCCACATGGCATTTTATAAACCAGATTTCAGCTGCCGAAACAAAGATTCGTTCGTCCGAAACTTTGAGACTCTCTGAATCAGGGCTTCGCTTCCGGGGAATCTCATACCGATCCCAACTAGCTAAATGTTTGTGAGGAACTTGAAGATTGGCCATATCGAGAATTCATGTCATTAGGTTCTAATCTCCATTCATGGCACCAAGATCGACATTTAAGCGCTGGTGATAAGCGAGCAAGTGCCGCGCTACTTATTGACCGAAGCGTCTGATGTCGGTGCACAGTGGCTTATTGGGGCGCAAAAGCTGCACATCATATTACCCCCCGGGTGACGGGAAGACGCACAGGAGATGGGTGGTGTGCTGTGCAAAAACTCTATTCTAGCAGTAGACTACCGGCATTCTTGCTGGTTTGTACATACATAAAGGTATGGCCCATATGATTGATTTAACACTAAAAAGTTTAGATAATTAATATTGTACTTGACAGGATCAATCAAGAACCTTCCCTTCAAATCTATGAATATACCAAATGAGGAATTCTTAAAGTATATCGCCATGCTAGGTATTGCATGGGTCTGTGAAAATGACTAGACTACACCCTTCTAAGCAGTCTAGAACCTAGGGACCGCCTCGATCGCAAGAGAAACAGAGGCATTTACTGGTAAAGTTTAAGAAACCTAAAATCCGCACTTAGTAAAACACTCATCAGAGAATACCCAACCCGATATGTTTCACAGGCTGTGTGAATAGCTTACCACCGCCGCAATCATGTGTGACATGTCTGTGATGTTGCTGGGAATCTCACCCTTCGCCTCAGGAACACACGCTGCCTTGTATCTCCACACACACAAGATGACGTCCATGCAATATTGAGGCTTGCTCACAAGTATCCCTTAGTTTGTATTGGAAAAAGAAAGAAGCCAAAAGAAACTAATCACAGAGTAATTAACCGAATGAAATGATGCGGGTGATCAAGAATTTAGCTGAGTTTACTAATGGTTGTTCCTTGGTGGGTGTATGTTCCAGATGTTTGATGAGGATTATAATCCAAAGGCCAAAGAATCAATCGAGATATGAAAATTCGGACAACAAACCTCAGTTTGGTTCTGATCTTCCCACACCCTCACAGGACCAGCTTCGATGGATACTCATGTGTCTAGTAGCGGATTAGGGTTAATCAACACCAGAAGGGTAATTTTGCGGTGAGGAAAAATAAATCTGGTGGGTCGTACTGAGAGTTCAGGCGCCGCGGTCTAGCTTCTTTGTCATGCATTCCAGTAAATCTTGTGGATTACGACTTGTTGACTGGAAATAGGTCATTTTTTCCGACCACGGGCAATTGCTGTCATGTTTCCCAGCTGTGACAGACATACTCTATTTGTCTCTTCGAGAGTGGGCTGAAAATATATATAAGTATGATGACTCCCCGGTAAAGGGTAAGGCATTCAATATAAACTGACTACATTTTAACCCAGAACCACTTAACTTCCTGTGCATCGACTTGCAGAACAGTACCTTTAACTTACAATATCTATACACAGTAGATATAATGCAAGCTCCATTCTCAAGAAGGCGTGCCTTAGTTGAACAAGGCTATAATCCTCGGGTCGAGAAGATAAGAAAAGAGGAGTACCCCCAGCTTCGAGGTGAGAAAATAAAACTTCAATAATTTTCACTCCATCTACTTCCTAGATATTACCATTCTAATATCAACTTGTTATTCTTTCTCTGATGTACCAAGCTAATACTACTACTAATACTACTACTAGACACAACCTACCTCGACCACAGCGGTACGACTTTATACAGTAGCTCCCTTGTAAAGGCTTTCTCTACAGACCTCCGAAAAAACCTCTACGGAAACCCGCACTCTCATAACCCATCCTCAAGCTTGGCCTCCAGCCGCATAGAGTCTGTCCGCATCCGAGTCCTGGAGCTCTTCAAAGCTGACCCAGCAGAGTACGATGTCGTCTTCTGTGCCAATGCTACTGCTGCAATCAAGCTTGTAGGAGATGGCTTTGCTGGTCACCCTGGCGGATTCGAATATAAATTTCATCGAGACGTTCACACATCCCTTGTTGGTATTCGAGAACTTGCAAGATCCTCTCAGTGTTTCCTGTCCGACAATGAAGCCGATAGCTGGATTGCTACGGAGAAGATTTGCTCTCTAGCTGGAGACACCGAAATTGGTCTCTTTGCCTGGCCAGGGCAATCAAACTTCTCTGGTCGTCGGCTCCCACAAAACAGTTGGTCTAGCCTTCTTCGCCGCCGTCACAGAAATTATTACTCTCTCTTTGACGCGGCTGCTCTTGCGATGACCAAGCCTATTGATCTCAGCGATCCTTCCACGGCGCCTGACTTCATGTCTTTAAGTTTTTACAAGATGTTTGGCTTCCCAAACCTCGGCGCCCTTATTGTTCGCCGTAAATCTGCCAAAATCCTTGAATATCGTCGCTACTTCGGTGGTGGCACAGTCGACTCTCTTATTGCACACACGGATTGGAAAGCTAAAAAGCTCCATGGACATCCACACGATTTCCTCGAGGATGGCACCTGTGCCTTCCACTCTATAATTGCGCTAGGACATGCCATTACGTGTCATATGAAGTTGTTCGGAAGCTTTGCAAATATCTCACTTCACACATCATCACTCGCGGCATTCTTGACAGCCCGGTTGTCGATGCTGGTACACCCGAAAACTGGCGTCAGAGTTGTTGATCTTTATAGCGAACACGAATATTCGAATACTCATGCTCAGGGCCCAGTAATAACATTTAACCTCCGATCAGACTCTGGTGAGTGGATCGGCTATTCGGGTGTTGAATTTGCGGCAGCAGAGAGGGGTATCCACATTCGTACAGGTGGGCATTGTAATCCTGGAGGTGTTGCCTACTTCTGTGGGCTTTCAGGAGAAGAGATGGAGAAGAATTTCAAGGATGGTCATATCTGTGGTGATGAGCACGATGTTATGAACGGGAAACCAACCGGAGCAGTTAGGGTGTCACTAGGTGCTATGTCAACTCTTGAAGACGTGTTAAAATTCTTAGATTTCATCAAAAGTGAGTATATTGAAAAGAATAACACAACATGGAAGGCACGCCGAGGCCGGGCAGTCCGGATGCTTTGTGGGGATAGGCATTTTTGATTTATTTTATTCGATACAATACTCTTGTTTATATTGTGCTATATTTTGCTTATATGGCTTTCGTATTTATGATGGCTTTACTTTGTCTATATTTCCTTCTATAAGTATAGGCATGGGTATGGACTGATGTTTTTTCTTCCTATTTTTCTATTTTTCTATTTATGTTATATAGTCACGGATCTGGGATCCTACCCTGAATATAATTCCTATTGTTACTGCTGTTGCTATAAATTAAAGGGTAAATTATATATCCATTCCTGAGGGCGGAACTAGCATTAGGATTTAGCTTATTTGATCCACCACGAGGCAAGGATCTTGGGCCCCGATTCCTAGCTTCGGATTACTTCTTTATCAGCCAGTGAATGTTCTGGCCCTGTGATATTAAAACAAAATCCCCTTACTCAATCTGAATTTCAAAGCTAGATTGGTTTAGCGCCCTATACTCTATATATACACATTTACAACTTCACGCTATGAATATAGTGGTATCCAAAACACATGGTTTCACTGACTTATGCTACCAAATCGTACCCGCAGCACATATACTTGTACTCCTGGGTAAGAGCCAGAAAACAGGGGAGTCAATTTTGTAGGTGTGGCGTACGTTGTGCATAGGTATTCTACCATACAAATTATTACCTCCCGGTTTTCTGGTTCATCCCTGGTGGACAAGTACGCTCTATGGCGTAAAGACTATAAACTCCAGTATCGGGAATGTAATACAAATTGCACCAAAGTTTCAGCGCTTTGATCCATTACCCCTGACGGCTACATTTGATTACTCATACAGGGTCACCAGTAGCCATTTCTCAATCCACGCGATATCCCGAGTATTAAGACCTATGGTGTAAGATGGAGAACCCTTGTCCTGAAAAAAAAAAAAAACATCGCCACCAACTTTATGATGCACCCTAATGTGTTCCTACCTCTTCGATCTTATCATATTATGATCCATATGTGATCTATCTGATTCAGTGGCGTTATATGACCCAAGATCCAAAACCTTGTTAATGCAACGGCTGTTCCCGTTACTACATCATATTAGAACAGTCATAGCTCCCGCGGAGAAATATAACATTTCAAATAATCCAGGGCTCTACGCCTACTTCCGGAGAATACTTAAGACACAAACATGGTTCTTCTAGAACTAAGTGAACTGAGACGAAACGTCGGTGTTCGCCGTCTAGCATTAATTCCTTCTAGTCTTCCGCTGAGGCGTTGAACCCAGTAACCGGCCAACTGTAGATTGCTCTACTTAATTCTCACAGGCTCGACCCATCTCGGAGAATACTCACTTAAGATACGCAAGGTAGCAGTAAGCCCCGACCATGAGACTATAGCATCGGAGAATCTGTGCACAGCGCATAACTCGAGCCGGACTCAGGCCTGAGTCAGTGTTGCAATTGGAAATGACCAACGGGCAAAACAGTAAGGGAAGCAAAAATTACTTGTAGTTTGCATAAACTAAAGACAGTAAGAGATAAGACTACTAGAACGGTGTATATAGCTGATACATAGGCCGTTTTCTACAAGCTTACATGGTCATGTCATCTCTAAGTCTAACAAATGGCCGGGTAAAACCATCTTTAAAGATATTCTCTCCAGCGCTTGTCTTCAACTCGATAGACCAAGGCCTGGAATAAGAATAACTAAGACATCAATTCAATTCGTGTAATAATCAGATGAAATTCACGTGGGTAAATAGATGCTTAAACAACACACCACCTACTTATCCCTGCTGTACGCATACGTTGAGCCCTTGGAAATAATTGATTGTGGTGATACTGGGATCAAGGTTTCACACCACCATCACTGAGAATCCGCTGTATTCTGGGCAGCTAAACATAAATATGTTTCTTAATACAAAGTGGGGGCTCTTTCTCGACCGCACAAGCTAACTGTTTCACGGACACGTTTTCCTGATTCTGTAGCTAGAGGTCTGGGTCCACGTGTTTCTCTCCAGACCACCAGTTCAATGTCTATCAGCCACGGCCCAACACATCTGCCTCGTAGATCACTGCCCCGCCCCTATATCACTTTTCGTCTCAAATTTCACCTATGGTCTTTAAATTCATAACGGAAGCGCGTTTAACGCGGCGCCTACTTGGGTGGTAGTTAATATCTTGAGTAGCTGGGGGCGAACGACACACCCAGGACCCAGTCAAAAAAAACAGCTCATATAATAGGCCCCAAGAGAAGATACTAGAAACATATATACAAGTATAACTTATATCATTAGCAAGATCCCAATGTCAAGAGGACCGGGGTCAACCGACGTAAAACTAGAGCATATAAAGAATCATCAATACACCAGTCTTAAGCATTGTTAAAACTACTAGCTATGTAGCCCATACCACTAGCCAAAAGGCTCTATAATCTGTCGTATAGTATTTATAGTTGTATAGGCTCATGTAGTAGTATCATTCCCGAGCCTAGATAAGCTGGGATATGATTGTCTTGTACAAGTAGTACATGATCGTAGTGCTTGTTATCACTCATTATATAGAATTAACACCAAACCTATTGAGGATGTACTTGGTAGAAAGAATCTAACAGGAGAAATGACTCTTTTATTCACTTTCCTGGGTAATAGCCTCTTTGTTTCTATCACATGTGGAAGGGATATTGGGGGAACAATATATGTAATTTCTATGGCCCTAGTGACCGCAAAAATGTAAATTCCACTGCATACTTAAGACCATGAATATCTTATCCTTAGGGCTTCATGTATTTATGATTCATTCACATAAAGGATCATAAGTTATCACTCGGTGAAATCTTGGTCCTAGGTTGTTTAAGTGGCGCCCCCCACTCTTTCCCACTAGGTTTGTTTAGTCAAGTTACTGAATATAAACAAAGATTAGAACTATAGACGTACACCAACCTACATCTTGACCTTTAATTAATATACGTTCCTCATATAAGATAGAGGTCTACTACAGAGTAAACAGGTATCCTAAGTACTATACAATCCAGCGGTACTATATACGTACTACCACACTAGAATAATCTACAAGGCGAAAAATCCCCCCGTCCCAAGAAATCGCATCGAACGCCATCCGTAACTCCTGTAGAGAAAAAAGAAATCAAAGTAAAGGTCGCACCCATTAACAAACCAATGCAATATTACCCGTGGCAAATCAATCACCATGACCATCAGCCGAGGTGTCTAGGGGATACAAGTTCACAGATCACTGAAAAACCAACTCAACTACACACTTGGCGCCTTCAAATACCCCCCTTTCTTTCACGAGTAAGTTGAACGTCTCCCCAACCTTCTTAAAACTCTCCAGCTCGTCTGCCTCAGTGTCTGTTCATATAAAAATTAACCTATGCCTCATTCCTCTTTCTCAAAGATCAACTTACAATAAATCGGCAGCCTAACGTCCGCAGCAACTATACTCTCCGCCTCTCCCCCTTCGTCTAGGCTGATATCCCAACTTATTACCAGCTCTACCTGCCCCTCTGTTTCCGTATGTGTGGATCCATCTGGCTCCCCCGGCACTCTTGTCCTGAACCTGAGAATAGATGTCCCAAGCCATGGCACAATTTCCCTCCTCGTCGGCTTCCCCCCATTACCCTTTCTAGGTGCAAATACAGGTAATAGGTGTGGGAAGGCCTGGCATAATCGTGCAAATACAGATGCGCGCTTTTTTGCGAGTGTAGTGTAGCTCGACAGAGCGTATAGTACGGTATTAATATTCCCCTCCTCTGCTGCATGTGATAGGGAGCCCCCAAGTTCCCGTCGAGCCCAGGGTGAGAGTTCGTATGTAATGTGTTGTACAGTCCAGTCTTTTGCAGCGACTGTGAATGTAAGACTAAAGAATAGAAGGCGATTTAAAGCATAGCCAGTGGTAGAGTGGCGTTGGAGGAGGTTTAGTGAGTCTGGGTTATCTGGTGGAGGGAGCACTATAGTTATATCGTCGTCTGAGGGCTCGGGAGTGGTAACGATAGTAGTAGAGGTGGATGTGAAAGTGAGACAGTGGAAAGCGCTAAGTTCGGGCAGCGGGTCAAATGACTTCAATGGTTTTGCAGAAGGTATTTCAGGATTGTCGAGGGAGGCGAGGGAGGAAAGTGGTGGGAGAGCAGTATGTGAGGTGTCGTTGGCAGAAAGTAGCTGTTTAACTATAGATTCCAGATCGCTCTCTCCCATCTTCGGGGTATTTCTTGCCTCTCTCTCAACTCTCGCCTCTTCCTTCCGCACCTCTGCCTGTAGACCTTCCACCTCCATCCTTAGCGCGTTAATCTGCGTCTCAATGAGCTTCCTCAGGGCCTCATTCTCGGTATTTACGACCTCCGGTACCACTATCTCCTTCTCAGGACTCTTGGGCCGTGGTATTTTCTTTGGAGCCTCCTTCTCCTTAATTGGTTTCCGGGCCTTGTGTAGCTTCTCTGTCGGCGAAGATCTCTCATCTCCGATCACTATGGATTCGTCTCCTTGACCTAGGTTGTCTATCCGTGGTACGCTTGATCCAGCATTAGGGTCGTTGAAGAAAGAATGCCTCCGTGCTGGAGACTGTGATAGTCGACCTCCGGCTCTACGGAACCTCCCACCAGCACCCCCGTCCCTTGTGCCAAAGTTCAATTTACCGATTCCATCCATTGATTCATTAGCACTTGCGCCGTTAGTCTTACGCTCCGAGCGCTGTGGAATCCTTTGCCTGGCTGGGGAACGGTGTAGTGCCCCCCTTGTGCGATCGACTGTGGACCCATTGCGAATGGGGAGTTTAGAAGGACTTTGCGGCCTCTGGCGAGATTGTTGTGGAGATATTTTCAGACGTTTTGGAGGGGACGGCTCGAGTGATGCCATTTGTGGGGGGGGGTGGCAGTGGGTGTTTTTGAGGGAGGTCGTGTTGGGAGGGGGAGGGGGGAAGATCGGATGTTGTAGGTGTTGCAGGGGGAAGTCGCGCTTTGTTTTTGTTTATGCGGGAGAGTGGGACGACGTGCCTGGTGCTTGGGGGGGTGCGGTTACCCGGACTGGTGACACGTGCTGGGGGTTACCCGGGCTAAGCGGTGGAGGGAGAACGCGACCGTGGTTACCCGGGCTGTGTGGTGCAGTGTAGAGTACATGTAGTGTGGAGTGCAGCACAGCAGATATCGACCGCCCACCTTGCCCACCTTGCCCACCCCAGCTATATCTTGAATAGTAGGGTGGGATGGACCACATCGAATTCCCTCTGTGACAACTTTGCTATTAGCATTACTATCGGGAAAGGTGTTACCTCAGCATGCCTGTAATATCACTCCCTCTCTCCTCCTCCGTCAAAAGATCGCTGAAAAACGAGGCAGGCGAAGGGTAGCTGTAGAGCTGCAATGAGACGTATCGAAGGTTACCCGGACTACACCTACCAATGGAGAGTTACCCGGGCTGTAGCATGTGACTAGCTGAAACACGCGCTGCCCCTAGACATCACACAACATCCCACGAAACTCCCCTCCCCTCCCAAAGACGTCCACCAATAAGCACTTCCAAATAACAACCAGCAATCGCAATGGCCCTCTGGAATGCCGATACAGTAAAAGATGTCTCTGAATCAGTCGGCATTGCAAATCTCAGTGATGAGGTCGCCAAGAATCTCGCAATGGACGTCGAGTACCGCATGCACCAGGTCCTCCAAGAAGCTCTCAAATTCATGCGACATTCAAAACGTACGGTCCTTGGTACTTCAGACATCAGCAACGCTCTACGTGTGCTTGATATTGAACCTTTATATGGGTATGAGTCCTCACGTCCATTGAGGTTCGGCGAAGCTTCTTTAGGACAAGCACAGCCCATCTTCTACGTCGAGGATGATGAGGTCGACTTTGAGAAGCTGATCAACGCACCACTTCCTAAAGTCCCTCGGGAGGTCACCTTCACTGGTACACCCCCCCGTTTCCCCCCATATCTCCACTAGTTTTACTAACCCCCCCCCGACAGCCCACTGGCTCGCAATCGAAGGCGTACAGCCCGCAATCCCTCAAAATCCAACACAAGCAGAAGCCGCCCGCCTCTCTGAAACAACCCCTAAAGGCGCCTCATCGTCAACCCCCGCCGCTTCCAACTCGAGTGAAAACGTAGCTGTCAAGCCTCTAGTCAAGCATATTCTCTCCAAAGAGCTACAGCTCTACTTCGACCGTGTCTGCGAAGCAGTAACCAATGAAGCCAACGAGTCACTCCGCTCAGCAGCTCTTGCATCCCTCCGCAACGATCCTGGCCTCCACCAGTTACTGCCATATTTTGTTCAGTTTATATCTGAGAAGGTCACTCATGGGTTGAAGAATCTCTTTGTACTGAATATGATGATGGAGCTTACGTATGCGCTTCTCGAGAACGAGAACCTCTTTATCGAGCCTTACGTCTCGTCTCTTATCCCTCCTATACTAACCTGTCTAATCGGGAAACGCCTGGGTGATCCATCGACACCACTAGCATCCTACTCCCTCCGCGACTTCTCATCTTCCCTTCTATCACTTGTGTGTAAGCGTTTCGGCGACAGCTCGCACACACTGAAGCCTCGCTTGACACGCACATGTCTGAAGCACTTTCTTGACCCTGCCAAGCCCTTTGGCACGCATTATGGATCCATCATCGGGCTTGCAGCCATTGGTGGGCGGGAGTCAGTCCGGGTGTTGATTTTGCCAAATGTACAGCTATTTGTGGAGAGTGTAGTAAAGCCTGATGGTGGTGGAGAGGCAGAGATGGTTGTAGGGGCTGTAGTGGGTGTTTTAAAGCTATTAGAGGAGGACGGGGAGAAGCTAAGGGAGGAGCTGGAAGAGGAGTTGAAGGAGAGGTTGGTGGAAAAGGTAGGAGAAAATGTGGCGGAAGAGGTGTGGAAACTAGGGAGAGTAGGGTTGGTTAAAGCGATTTTGGAACCGGCGGGTGGGGCAAGTGCGTAGGTGGGTAGAGGTTGTAGGTTGTGAGTTCTGGGGAAATGGCGTTGGGTTTGGGTAACTGTAAATATAAACTGATACGATGGGATGACTATGCTACTTACTCACTACTGGAATAAATATTGGGTCAGTATATAATGAAGAACGGGAGGTTTTGCTTTTACTATTAAGTTTTGCCTCTAAGCGTATACATATGGTCGGGGTAAGTAGGCCTACTTTTTCAGCATGGAATACAACTGTGGCTCAATCCAGGTAGTATTTATGTTAGTGGTATAGAGAATAATATCTCCCCATCTGCTGCTTTATGATTACTTAGGGACTTTGCAGAATTTTTGGTAAATGTATGTTCTTCTATCCTTCTTTTGGCTTTGTCTTGCCTTTTGTTCTATTATTCTACTGGGTTGTTACATTATAGAATCTTTGAGTAATATATCCTGATTAATTTCGTTACTTCGATCTTGGACGTAATATAATATAGGCTTAGACCCTCTAGCTTTAGAGCTTATGTACTAAGGTGATTAGAACTCGGCCCTAAATTTTATGTGCGTCGCACAAAGAGGCTAAGATCTGTACGAGAGGGGGAGAAAAGCTATCAGAAGTTCTCCAGCGTTGAAATCCAACCATAGCTTTCTACCAATATCCTGTCTAGCCGGTGGTAATTCTGGTCACCACTTCGACCTGGGAATGAATTATCTCCCAAAAAGTACCAGGTACTGGCATGTCTCTAACCTGAGCGGGAAAAAAAAGAATCTATCCACGGAGCTTAGCCGCTTATCGGATTGTGCAACAATCTGTAGGCGCACGCAACGGGTGCAAAATGCTTGTGCCTCACGTTCGGAAGATTAGATGAGGTCTCCGCAGATCGGTATTTGATTATAGATCTACAGCTTTGAATTGGCCAAGAATACCACCCAACCAGTGAGGGAGAAATTTTTTCAGAGAATCATAAACTTCGTAGTCCTATTTTCCTTTACTCCTTTCCCTTCCTTTCCTTCCCTATTGCTACTGCCCTCCGAAGAAAATAAACAACCAAATGCACCAGTCATAATACAAAAGATACACAATGAAACGACAAAAAATTAACTAAAAAGGTACTATCCAAATAATCATCATATAGTCCAGGTTATCAAAGAAAATTGAGAATCGGCCAGCAACATCCAAAGAATATCTAAGAAAAAAGAAAAAAGAACTTCCTCAAGAAAAAAATATGCCTCACTTAACCCAAAAGCTTCTTCCACCAACTTCCTTTAGAAGCACTCTCATTCTCAGTCAACGCACCATTAAACCTCTCACTATCCGCTCTCCTCTTAACTCTCTGCGCTCGCCTCACAGCTCTGTCCTCAGGACTCTTGAGCTGCTTCGCACTAGACTCTTTCATTTCTTTTGCCCGCTTTTCTTCCTTCTTTTGAAGCTTCCGGAGTCGCTTCGCCTCCTCGTCGTCAACGATGGTCTCATGCAAGCTTCTTCTCGCCTCTTTTCTCCTTCTCCGACGCTCCCTAAGAGCTTCCTCTTGTTGGAGGTCCTGCGAGGTGCTTGAGGAGAAATGGACACCATTGTTATCTTCCGATGGAACCCGTTCGGGGGTGACAGAACCGCTAAGGGCCTCACCATTGGTCCAGATACCTGCTTTTTGGGCCTTTTTGGCGTTGTGGCGTTCTCGTCTTCTCCTTCTGCGGGCTTCTTCCTCGTAGGCGTCTTGGTAAGGGTCACTACGCTCGCCTTCGGGAGTATAAGGGTCTGAAGAGTATGGGATGCTATTCATAGCCATGGTAAGTTGTGCTGCATGGTTTACAGAGTGCCTGTTGGACCTTTGATGGCTACCACCACCGGCACCCGAGCTTGACTCTTTAACTGCTTTCTTAGCTTTACGGGCCTCCCTCCGGGCTTCTTTTTCTATTCGTGTCTCCTCTACTGGGGGATCGGGGTGCCTTCTTGATGACTTGTGCCTTTCTAGTTTTGGTGCTAGCGCCTCTTCTCGGACCCTGCGTTCTGGTTTCTTGGCCAAGGCCTCTTTTTCCCTAGCTTCAGCTTCTTTCTTCGCTTTCTTGGCTCGTCTTTCTGCCCGTCGTTGCTCCTTCTCGATTCGCTCTCGCTCCTCCGCTTCTCTGGCTAGTCGCTCCTGTTCCGCTTGCTCCTCGGCTAGCTTCCTCAGACGCCGGCGCTCTCGGCGGGCAGCCTTTTCAACATCATCATTAGAAGTCATGGTATTCCTCCGTTCCACAGAGGGCGCGGAGCTTGAGTAAGTTCCTCTTCTCTCCATTGTGGGTGCTGCTGAAAGTGCGTAGGCCCCTCTTCTTTCCATAGAAGGTGCTTTTGAAGAGGGTGCTGCGCTTGTATCGTCCGATGAGTGCTTGTGACGTCGGCGCTTTTCCTTATCCTTGATTTCAACAACTTCCTCCTTCGGTGCCTTGTGTTTCTGGCTGTGATGTCGCTCCTTCAGTCGTATTTTCTCAGGCCACTCGATCGCTAATTGTACTGGAGCGTATGATTCCTCTTGAGCTTCTTCAAACTGAGCTTCAGGCTCACTAGGTTCTGGCGTTCGTGCAGATCCTTCTTGTTCGAATTCTGGCTCGTCTGTCGATTCGGACTCGAGCTCAGGAACAGGTTCAGATACTGCCAGTTCAGATATTGGCGCAGGTACTGATTGGACAGCCTCTCCGAAGAGCCAACCTCTCTTGTTTTTCCTATTGGACCTCACTGGCTCCGGCTCCGGCTCCGGCTCAGCAACCGGCTCAGGTTCAGGCTCTTCAATGACTGGCTCGGATTCGGGCTCGGGCTCGGGCTCAGACTCGGATTCGGGAGCTTCAAAGAACCAACCTTTCTTCTTCTGCTTTCGTTCCTTCCTAGCAGGCCTAATAGGCTCAGGTTCTGGCTCAGGTTCAACGGTCGGTTCTGGCTCAGGCTCTTCAACTACTGGCTCAGGCGCAAGGGCTTCAACCACTGGTTCGGGTTCGGGTTCCACAACCGATTCAGGCTCTGGCTCGTCTACAGTTTCGAAAAACAGTCCCCAACCCTTCTTCTTCTTTTGCTTTACCTCTCGCTTGGTAGGCTTCACCGGTTCAGGTTCAGGTTCTGGGACCAACTCAGGTTCAGGTTCAACAACTGGCCCTTGCCCTTGCCCTGGTTCTGGTTCTTCGACAATAGGATCGGCTTGCAGTTCGACAACTGGATCGGATCCTGAAGTAGGAAGGTTAGAGAATCCATCCTTTTCAATTAGTCTCGCTTGGAGTTCCTTACTCTTCTTCCTTTCTTTCTTCGATGAAGATTTGCGAGAGACTGGTGCGAAAACAGGAGGTGCTGGTGCCTCTTTCCACACAGGCGAAGGTGCTTGCGTGGCTATAGGGGTATCGGGGACTAGATACGACTCAATTGGAAGCATTGGTGGAGGGGGAGGTGACAGCGGAGCATCGGCATCTGCAGGCAATTACCCAGGGTGTCAGCATCCAATGAAAAAAATAGGTACACGTCACAAAGAGTGACGAACCATGTGCATTCACGTGACTCGGCTTGTCCATTTCTTCGTCAATTCCGTACTGATCCTCGTCCGGCGGCATTTCGGGCACGACATCTGCCTGCCATTTCTCGACCGGTGAAATATTCCTAGAAGTTTTCTTTTTCTTTTCTGCCTCCTTGTTCATCTTCCACAATTCACGGAGCCCAACGACTTTGACCGGACTTCCGTTGGCGTCGACCTCAATTGAAGGACTTCTTTCTTTGCGCTGTTTCCCAACAACAGTGTCAACTCCACCATCTACTTCTACCTCATGTTTTCCCGCAGACTCGATGTCTTGCGGGGGAGAAAGGGAGCAATCGGGGGCCATGCGAACCTCGGGGGCTGGGCTTCTCTTTTTCGGCTTCGGCGCTGCGAGTAAGCTCCATACTGAGACATCTTTCCTTGTCTTTCTCGACTCTGGTCCAGGGGCCGGCGCAGTGGCTAGCTCGGGCTCGGTAATGGTAGGAATCTCGGGCTCCGGTTCAACTTCTACTACATCGGCCACTGCCTCAACGAATTCTACTTCTGGTTCCATCTCTGGCTCAGGGTCTGCCTCCACAACTTCAACCACTTCCTCCACCACGGGAATTTCTTCAACCGGTGGTTCCGGAACTGGTTCAGGTTCAGGATCTGCCTCGGGCTCATCGAAGAACCAACCCTTCTTTTTCTTCTGCTTCTTTTCTCTCTTTGTTGGCTTTACTGGCTCTGGAATTGGTTCCGGCTCAGGCTCAACAACTGGTGCAGGTTCTGGCGTAGATTCTTGATTAGTCGGTTTTGGTACCGGCTGAGGTTCGGGTGTTGGAACTCTTTCAACAGGCTCTGGAGCTGGGGGAGGTGGGGGAGGCGCAGGAGCTACCTCGGTCTTCAAGTTCTTTTTACCTTTCTTCCCGAAGCCCCATATAGTAGGCGCTGCATACTCAAACTGTTTGGGCTCAGCATACTTTGGCCCTTCTGGCACTGGTGCATAGGCAGGTTCCTTGGGTACTGGCACGTAAGGTGTTTCTTCGGGAGTGGGAACATATCCGATATTGGATGTATCGGCATACTTGACCTGGGTGGTATCGGCGTATTTACGCTGTTTTACCTTCTCATATCCTGGGCCATAGAAGTCTTCTTGCTCTTCTACTGGTGGTGCTGGAGTCGGCTCCTTGGCTGGAGGTTCAACCACTGGCTCGGGCTCGGGCTCGGGCTCAGCAGGTACCTCAACAGGGACTACAGCTGGTTTGGACTTTGACGGCTTTTCGACGACCTCTTTCTTAACAGATGTGCTACGTTGCTCATAAACTCCAGCAAGCGAAGCGACTTTTCCTGTCTTCTTTTTCTCAGTCTCCTCGTGAACTCCAGTGGGTGAAGCGACTTTTGTGGACTTCTTGTCTACCTTTTTGCCTTTCTTCACTTTTTTGGTAACGTAGCCGAAATCATCTTCAGCCTTTACTGGTTCGGCGGGTGGAACGGAATCTTCCTGCGGCATAATGACTGGCTCTGTAACTGGCTCTGCAACTGGCTCTGGAGTCTCATCCTTGACAGGCTCAGGCTCAGGCTCAACTACTTGAACCACTGGCTCTGGCACAGGCGCCTCGACAACTTTACTCTTTCGTGTGGCTTTTTCTCTCTCTTCTTTCTTTGTTGCTAGGAAGGGATCTTTCGGTACTTCTTCGATAGGGGTTTTCTTCGAGCCGATCGCAGATCCAGTAGGAGAAGTGGTGTCTAGAGTAGCTTGCGAGGAGTTGGTGCCCGCACCCCACTTCGTGAGGCCAAGCCCAAACTTTCCCCAGCCCAGACCGATCCCACCGAATCCGGCTAATCTGGGTGCGTCTTTGTTTGTCGGGCTGACATTATCCTCGTTGTCATCAATTTCATCAACATCTATTTTTGGTGATGTAACCTCGTCACTTTCCTTGTTCTGCTCGACCGGGGGTTCCGGTGCAGGCGCAGGGTTTCTCGATGGAGGTGCTGGTGCTTCAGCGACTTCTACAACTGGTTCTACCACTTCTACCACTTCTTCCTTCTGCATTAACAATAAATTATTAGTTTTTTTCTTCTATCAAATAACCGTGAGCATGAAAGGCAAGATACCCTTGATTTCTTCGGCGGTAGCCCCTTGGAAGCCCTCAAGGCTTTCTCTTCTTCTCTCTTCTTCCTTCTTTCCCTTCTTTCCCTCTCTCTAGGCGTCTCTTCGAATTCTTCAGCAACCTCTGTAGCCTGGAAAGATCCGCCGGCTGCTACTGGCTCTTCCCTAGTTGGTGGAGGTGGTGGCGGTGAAGGTGGAGGTGGAGGTGCTGGCGCCACTTCTGTGACTTGTGGTGCGGGTGCGGGTATGACTTTCTATATTCCAAAAGTCCTAATAAGCGTTTATCCACTGGGAATATTATATGGTAGAACAAACCTTCGCTTTAGTATCTTTCTTCTTCTTCCCTCCCAAAAATCCCCAGCTACTGCCTGTATTCTCCTCTTCCTGGTCCTCACCCCAAGCGTCCGCGTTATTGGCAATCTCATCGGCTGCTCGCTTTTCCTCCTCTAGTCGTAGCCTTTCCTTTTCCTCCTCCTCTAATCGCAGCTTTTCCTTCTTCTCCTCCTCAGCAGCAGCGGCCTCTTCTTGTTCTTTCTTAACCCTTGCCTCCTCTTCCTCCTCTTCCTGTTTCTTCTTTGCAGCCTCCTCTTCCTCTCTCTTTATTCGGTCCTCCTCCTCCTTTTTCTTCTTTTTATCATCATCTTCATCCCCTCCATTAGCTCCACCACTGGCCCGACCACTCGCTGGTGGCGTTGGCGCTTTCTGGTTCGACTTTCCCCCCGAGGCCCCTCCTTTGCTTGGTGGTGGTGCCGTGGTCTTCTTTGTGGTCTTCTTCTTTGGGGCGCGCTCTCTCACTCCATATAGCCCCCCGCCGAATAACGATGACGTTCGCTTTGAATCCATCTGTAGTAATTTGGGGAGTAGCACGTGACTAGTCGCAAGTTCTGAGTTTTCTTCTACTTCACAGTAAGGCGGCGGAGGTGCATCGTCTTCAGGTGTGTATAAAGGTAAAGGTAAAATATTTTCGGGAGCCTAAAAGGGTGTTATATGTTAGTGACCTGAAGTTGCTTGACTATATGCGTGCCGTGCGAAAACCCTCCGTGTGACAGCTTTCTTTTTCCTTCCCGATATAGAAAATGGAAATGGAAAGGAATACATATGGAATGCTCGTAAGGCATAGCCCATAGTTACATAAAGACGGGGGGAATGTGGTATTGTATAAAAAAAGTATATGGAACGACGGTATGCTGTGTCCTGTGCGATCGCTCAGACCACCACGGGTATGCAGTAAAAGCGCTCCCAAAACCAGGAAAAGAAGCGATAACGAGATAAGTACCCCGATGCAGTAGCACCTAGAGTCTCAAATCTCGAAAAAAAATAGTAACTCGAGTATACGTGCCTTCTCATCCTGCAGTAATATTGATTTGGTGCCGCGTTGTTTCGACGTGTTTTGTTTACTCGTCAAACAAAACGCGACAGCGCTCAACACCTACAGTAATAGAAACAAACAATTAATATCTGTTCGGCCAACATAGCTTTCGTGTCAACAAACATACTTCTTCAACATCTTGTATTAACCTCTCCATATCCAACCCATATGTCATCTTCGTAGCCACAACTTTGCACTGTAATGTTTCGTCGTAAGATGGCAGTCTATCGTAGTATCCTGTCGCAAACATCATCGTGCTGGTAGTCATGATGATGTTTCAAGAAGGCTTCTAGGCATAAAAGCCAAAACAAAAACTAGGAATCAAGAAGAGAAGAAGAGGGAACGCTGGCGGAGGTAGTTGGCAGATTGGCAGCTATAGTAATGGTGTAACAAAAATTCCTCTGTCTTAGAATTCTCAAACGTAATAAAGCAAGGGGCGTGCACTCGGTAATCCAGTCAAGTATCCCGATAGCACTGAGTGATAAATGTTTGCAAAAATGAGTATTTTCAATCCGCTGTTCACCTCAATGTAGAAAACTACTGGGTGACTGGTAAGGAAAGTAAAGAATGAGGGAAGCTCAGAGACAGGCAGGGTCGGGTTTGTTTTCAAGGGGTTGACGGGGAAGCCTTCAATTAGAGGGAGGCGATAGTTTGGCCTATTTTGCTATCCACCTCGTCGTCCTCCAGGGTAGACCAGGCAGGGAAGGGAGGTGTAATTCTAGCTTGCATATGGTCACAAAACAGGTCTCCAGTAATATTAACTACTTTAGTTTGACCGTTCTATATTTCGCTTCTTACTTTTGCTACCTGAAAAAACGTTTCTGACAAGCTAGGATCTCGAGAGAAAGGGAGAAAAAAAAAGTTCAAGTTGGAGCTTGGTTCCGCAGATGTGCGGCGGGGGATGGGTGGATGGGCCGGGGCCGTGCAGGCATCTTGCGGTTGTTGGGGCCTCCATACACCCACTCTCAGCACATGTAGAACGTTCGGTGTGGCAGCCGGGTATGTGCGCAGCATATACAAGTACCGGTGGTAGTTAGTTTTCTCCTCCTCTCGGGTGATAATTGACTTTGTATATGTTTTTGCAAAAGTTAAGTCGACATCCCTGTGGCTAGCCGTCGGCGTCGGTAAATGCTTCCTGCTGTCTATCTGCAATGCAGGCTGCGATACTCCAGATGAGGAGATACAGAGCTTGATTGGGCTGTCATTCGGAAACATCACGAGCTTCATCCCATATCAATGTCGCTCATGTCGGTTTAATTGTAAACTTTCCCCTGCTTCTCATCCCACGTTTGTTTATTGCGTATGCGTATGTACTCTACAGCCTCCCTAAGTGCTATCGGAATGCATAGGCCTGAGGAGACGTCCATTCAGAGAGCAAGGGAGGAAATGGATGTGGTGATTATGGTGGTGGCCGCACATTGTTCATAGGACAAGATCATGCGTTACGTTGCATGCATCATCTCCACTCTATGTGAAATGTGAGTTGAAATAGCAGGGGATATTCCTTCTCCTTCGTTTCCATTTTTTCTCCTACCCTCGAGTACCATAAACCAATCAAATTGATCGACGAGGTCAAGGATGCTCGAGATTGGCTAGCACACCCCCCATTCGGAGGTTTAGCGAGACAAGAGACATTCCCGGGCTCCAACTTCCTGAAAGGAAATGTTCTCTCTTTTTCGCAAACAGCCGGATGATATGCAGTCCTCCATAAATCCCACTATCAGGTATATTTTTCTAGAGATTATCGACCCAGCCTCGTGGTCTGCTTCCTCGGACCTTGTAAAAAAAAAATTATAATTTATTTCAGGCCCACCTTGCTTAGGAGAGAGAAGAAAAGAAAAGAAAAATAATGCTAATTTAAAAAAATTACCAGCTGTGCATTTTCCGTCTCCGTACAGTAGTATAAAAATGCCCCCCTCTCGTTCTTTATCCCCCGCATTCTTCGGCCCTGGTAAGCCGAGGCCCCCTTACCGCTGTTGATCCTAAGTACATCCCAAGTACATCGCCAGTACGTCATGTACCTGTAGCACGCGCATGGCGTAAAAGACCGTGCTCGTTGAGAGAAAAGCCCTGAAAAGGAATACTAAAGGTACCACCGATAAAAGTTGTGGCTTTCCTTAGATAGGTAGAGTGCTCTATGGGACCCAAATTAGGTGCGATAACACACTTTTAAACGCGTCCGGGGTTCGGGCCTCGAAACGCGAGCTAATCTTTACTTTGCATTTTTCTTGTGATTTTGATGCTTTCTAGAATATGCAAATGATAAACTGATATACAAAAAAAATTTAATCATAGCCTGATAAATAATTAAATAGTATCGTATTACGGATGGAAGACCGAGGCGATAGCGTGTTTCGATCATGGCCAAAATTGGATCACGCGTACATCTTAAAGCCTGATTCGCAGCCTGGCTGCATGAGAAGCTCGAAATATCCTCTACTCGTCAAGGGGACAGTGAAAGAGAGAAAGAGAGGAATAAAAGAGGGGTAGTTGAATGGATCACGGATATCTCCAGATGCTGAGGATATTAAACGGGCCCTGAGGCTACAGTTTGAGCGAGATCCCTAGAATAGTGAGCTCAAATCAATCCGCGGGGAAGGGGATGTTGCGCGTCTCGGGTTCTCCCCGCTTGATCTGATGATTGCTTTTTAATGTTTCCCCTCATCTTGATGATCTCCAGGATCAGTAGGCGTTGGAAACGCAACTACGATTTGTAGACCCTGCGTTGAATCTGAGGGGAAGTTGAGTGGGGTGGGGTGTTGTACCAAATAAAGACATTCGTCAAGTGACACTGTTTATGAGTGACGTTCAACCCCACAAATAAGTACGTCAGAGGTATTATTGTTTCTTCTTTGTTTGGAATTTGTCAAGGCCACGAAACCTTCAAGAACCGCCATGTCCGCTGCAGTCGAGTGCGGAACTGAGGAGGGGACGAGGAGACGAGGGGCTACCGATAAGTACTCACTCAACGTCGCCTACTTACTCCACAACTACATGTAGGCGATACGGGAAAGTATGTAGGGTGGAAGAGTATGCGTATCACCCCTTCTTCTTCTTACTACTTGTAATACCGTGTTATTCTCCTCCCTTTGTCTTTCGGCATGAGTTCGGGGTACCTACTACATGTATGTACATACAAAGCCTCGTAAGTTCAAGTAGACTCACTCGGCTAGCCGGCTAGACATAAAAATACTATCTTACTCTACATTCTGATTCTGGTATAAGCAAGTTCCTGTACGACCAGCTATACTTTGTTTGGTTTGTCCTGGATTGTTTGAGGTTTAGGTTGGGCCATTCGAGACATACATGTCCTTACTACTTCCTACAGTACCTAGTGTTACCCTGGCTATGTATCACCATCATGAGTCAACTTGTACTACAATCGAATCACTATGACTCGAGCGGTGACTGTGACGGACTCACCAGCAATTTCGGCTGACCCTTTATAATCCTCCAAAGTTTTCATTCTCTACGCAGGTTAAGGTAGAAAACTTTTTCACCTGCATAACCCCATAGCTCCGTCTGCAGCTGGCTATTTCTTTACGTTTCTCGGGTTTTTTCGGCATCCTTAAGTTTTCGGCGCGGCTTTTCTGGTAAAATCAAGGGTACTCCTGGTTTTTGACTATAGATTTTGGCTGAGTTCGTAAAGCACTCTATACTGAATCTTAATAGCCAATTTGGATAAACCACAATCGTACTCTTCTCCTCGGCCTGAAAAATTAGTCCTCCTATTTCTCCCAATTCCTATTATTAAAACTTCCACACAAAAGCCTAAAGTGGTTAGTTTTACCCGTATATCTCAAAACTCCGCAAATAAACCTAACCCACAATCCGATCATAGACCAACATCTCGATGTCGGCTCCATCATCAACAAGCAGCCGGGTGAATACCCTAAGTTCCTTTCAAACAGCAATAGCTATTATACCACCTCCATTTCTTCACCTTTCTTTCAACTCTCTCCGTTCTCTCTATGATAAATCATACAACAAATGGCCAGCGCATATCAACGTCCTATACCCATTCGTGGCACCGGAACATCTCGAATCAGCTGTAGCAACTATCAGAAATACCCTCAAGGAGACTGTAGATAATGGAACTGGAAATGGGTTTATATTAGAGTTAGACCAATCTGGGATCTTTCGGCATAAGGCGAATGCGACTGTGTTTCTATCCCCAGGCCCCCACGATGGGGGCACAGTCCCCTGCCCAGAAACACCTTCTGGAACTCGCCTCAAATCTTTGGAAGCCTTGATATCAAAGGGCTTCGAAAGGCCATCGAGCACAAGGCCAGGAGATGGGGCTTACCGACCGCATCTAACTATCGGCCAGACATCACTAAATACGACGGCAATGGAGAGTTTAATGTCGAAAGTGCAGAAGCTCGGGGACGGAGGAATTAGATGGTTTGTTTCTCGGTTGGCAGTATTGAAGAGAGATGAAAACGGAAATATGAAAGTTATCGATGAGATTCTGCTAGGGGGTGCCTCGGGGGATGAGGTTAGTGAGGACGGCGTTGAAGAGATGAGAGGCCTGTGTGTGGACAGACAAGAGCCCGAGGGTGTTGAAGAGAAGAGGAATACATATCGATACTCTAATGACACGGAGGAATGGGTGCCAATGGAGCATACAAACTCATCATTACCAACCAAACACATAGTCAAAGAGATCACAGTAGCAACCTACAACTGCCTCATTGACTCACCGTTCCCGCCGCCGATCGAGCGCTATCCTCTCCTTCTAGGTGCAATCCTATCAGTTCATCAAGTACCCCCAAGCTCTGCAATACCCTCCATCCTCTGCCTCCAGGAGGTCACCGACGAATTCCTCCCATATCTACTCGAAAACGAGACTATCCAGAAGCGTTACCCATTCTGCTCTCATGGACCTCAAAGCGTACTGCCTAGTATAAGGAATTGTATCATTTTTGCTTCTCAAGCATGTGGACCATTTGAATGGGAGTGGGTTGACTTTAAAAAAAGGCATAAGGGTGCTGTTGTTGCTTCTTTTCCAAGACTTGGTGATACTGTAGTGGCGGTAGTACACCTGACATGCGGCCTCACAGAAGGTAGTATCTCGGCAAAAATGAGCCAACTGAAGACGTTAACAAGTTATCTACAAACGAAATGGGCAGGAAGCGAATGGATTGTCGCTGGCGACTTCAACCTACCAACTTCAACGCACACCCTCACCTCCGCATTTAAAAACCGCAGTATCTCACAAGCGACCTATGATGCAGTAAGAGCTGGTTTGATAGACCCAGACACATTCTCTGATGCTTGGGATCTCTGTTACGGTGAAAATGAAGAAGACGATGTTCCGTACGATGTGGAAAGTATAGCTAGTACTATACGAAAAGACGGGGAGTGGGGGGCGACCTTTAACCCCTTGACAAATCCTCTTGCTGCAGATAGAGTGCAATGGAGTAGTGATCCGAGGCCACAGAGATACGATAGAATCCTTGTGAGAAGATCCGGGAGAATGGGAGTAAGAGATATAACGCGGTTTGGGTTCCCAGATACGAATGGGGATAAAGGGTTGATGTGTGGGAGTGATCACTGGGGGTTGAAGGCAGTATTAAATACTCATGTGGAGGCAAAGGGTGCAGAAATAATCGAGAAACTAGAGTTGCTACCAGTGTCTATCGATGACACAGCACTGAAAAATCTTGTGGAGGGGACTATACCGAGTAAAGAAGATCATCAGATTCGAGAGAAGGCGATCAAGGCCTTAAAAGAAGTACTTGAACAGGAGCAGCGGTCACACGGAACGGATGGAGATAATCCACCATCTAGGCCGGCATTTCCGATTGTACTAACAGCAGTGGGGAGTTATATGTTGAACGTTTACGATAAAGACTCTGATGTGGACTGTTTATGTCTGTCCACTATCTCTATTAAGACATTTTTTCAGGTTGCCAGACAGAGAATCAAGAAGTTTGGGGGTGATCGAGGGGTAAAAGTTATGCGATTTGTGGATTCAAAGGTCCCTATGCTGGAACTGAAAGTTGGAAGTGTTAAGGTGGATCTACAGTACTGTCAAGCGCCAGGCTTAGTTGAGTAGTAGGCCTCCACCACCATTTATCACTCGCAATTTAGCACAACTAACCCCACTAGTTGGGCCGATGTCCCCCTTCTACCCCCGAACAGCTTCATGTTCAACCTTCCAGCTAGCACACTAAAGCGGCTCAATGCATATCGTGACACTGAATACCTTCTCCGCACCCTCCCCAACCTCAGAGTCTTCCGTCTCGCAAACCGCTTCATAAAACTCTGGACTCAAGTAGCTGGGATCTCCTCATCGCGATTTGGCTATCTAGGTGGCTTTCACATCACGTTGCTTCTGGCTAGGGTATGTAAGCTCGCATACGCGAGTGCCAAAGAAGTGACCGCGGCTAAGATAGTGCGGCTATTCTTTGACTACTACGCGAAATTTAATTGGACTGATGATATTGTATCCGACCCTACCTTCACAGTAAAGTCACGGTATCAGAGATTTCCGAGGGAGGCGATGGTCATTTCAAGTGTGTATACGCCAGTTGTTAATGTCGCACAAACTGCGACAAGACATAGTGTCAAAACGTTGATGAGAGAGTTTGCTGTTGCAAACGAAGCATTGAAGAGTGGGAATTGGGATCTAAGGGGCTTAGCGAGGGTAGAGGGGTTTATTGGAGAGTATCAAAGTTTTATTAAGATTGACATCCAGTTCTGGGGGGCATCGGCTAGCAAAGGGAGGGCATTGTCGGGATGGGTGGAGTCGAGAGTTCCAGTGCTATTAGTTGGTAAGTCACCTATAACCCATACCAGAGATATGACCGCTCATAAAAGGACTAGACTTAAATAGTAGAGTACCGTCTATCCATGCTCGACTTTGGCCTCAACGATTCATCGGCTCAGAAGATGCGGAAGGATGGACAGAGCTCCGAGGCTTCTATCTACTCGGTCTCTCAAATGAAGATTCATCTAAATCAGAGGGTTCGGGTACCCATAGGTCCAAAGACCATAAACGCGAAGTCGAGAATATGTTCCTTGAGGTTATTCGTAACTTTGAAGAACTACTTAAGGGCAGCCCCTCCCACTACGATCCCGTAGACTCCTGGATTCGGGTACAGCATGTTGGCAGGTCTACTCTCGATTCCCCTCTCAAGATCGACGATCGAGATTGGGGCGGGGATAGGGATGGTGTTGATGATGATTTTTGCGATTTTAACGATGCTGAAGATATTCTGCTTTCTGAAGATGAACCATATGGCGAAGAAGAATGGGTTTCTTCGCGCAATGACAAAAAGAAATCTTCATCTTTAAAGAAAGCACCCGTTAATATCACAGGGAAGAAACTTAGACCGGCAGCAGACGTAATCAACCGAATCCGATGGGACTCATCACTCGACACAAAAGACTTTGTGATTGGATATGAAGATCGGTTTCTTGGGACTCGGGAGATGGAGGTCGAGAAGTGGAAGACTGAACAGACGGATTTAGAGTTTATTCCGATGCATAGAATTATTTATTTCAAAAAGAGGAGTGACGGGGTTTTGGTGTGGGATAGGGAAACGAAGAAGGATTTGCTATTTGGTAGTGGTGGCCCTGTGGATGAGAATATGTAAACACCTTATAGTTGAGGAAAGCTAAATTATATATAAGACCTAGTGATGGAGAGAATCTCGTTTATAGTTTTAATAGCGGCGTTATTTCCTGAGTGTGATACAAAATCGAATTGCAGCTCAAGTGAGAGTTATTATTTTCTCTACTTTATTAATGAGATTTATATCTTAGCGGCATATATATATGGTAAAGATACCTAGGGCTAATTAGAGCTTATAAAAGGAGGATGAAACATGGGTATCGAGAATGTACAAAGATTTTATTTTAGGTGTTAGTAGGAGAGGATGTTTCATCATGTAAGCCCCTCAACCCAGAAGTTCCTGGTGGTAGGCCAGTGAATCACGTGATTTGACTTTGGTGTAGAATATATTCCTCCCTCCCTATAGAGATAAGGCTACATGAATCGCAAGTAGTGCAACCTTCGAACTCTCATAAGCCAGGAGGTTAAATGACACTAATCTCTTGAAATTTTAAAACTATATGACTACATGTAGAGATAAGTAATAACTTGTAATGCTTTATGGTCTGAGCAGACGATTCAACTGGGTAAATGTATCTATTTAGGCATACTTTACAACGAGCTTAGGTAAGACTTTAGCTGTTAGTCACTGGTCTAAGGTCAAATAAGGCTTATAAGAGGTATAGTTACCTGTTCCGAACATGAATATAAAGTAGTTACTAATATGAAGAAAGACGGACAGTCAAATAAGTAAATGTCGGTTTAACTCAGTCATAGCTAGTCACTCGATACCCTGAGGCCGCTTAGGCTGATACTGGATTCTGTACAATGTGGAATACATATCTCTAGTTGAGCGGCTAAGTGCATGGGAACACAAACCACACAACAGAAAAGTACAGGAGTTTATGCTGTGACCTATTTTTATAGGATTCCCGGGTGTACAAGGTTACGTTTACCTTACAGGCGCAACACTCAGATTTAGATATAAGCTACCGGTAAAAACTTTGCAAAGCCCGAATTTTACTATCACCCGAGATTGCCGCCACTGCATTGATAAGGCAAGACCTACTGTAACTATCCTTTTACCTAGTTTACTAGCATAAACTTACGAGAAACAAACACTACATGTGTGATTTAGAAAATTCCGTAATGATAAAGCCTATTATAACATCCAACGTCACCACAGGATCATGCCATGTCAGTTTAAGCGAGTCAGTAATTACTCCACCCTCGCTTACTCCAAATCATAAACCTCCAACTCCAGGAGCGCTGGAGGGGTTTCAGTAAAGACACGAGGTAAGGTAACTTTTTTAGGCGAACCGGCTAGTGTAAACTTGTGGGTCGAGGTGAATTATTGAGCATAATAGCAAACCGCCCCCAAAGGGCTTGGGATTGGTTAGCAGACCAGCTGCACTCGTGTGCCAACCATATAGTCACTATGCAGAAATGCTCGGATGGAACAGGTTTCAGATAACGAAAAGTGATTCATAAAATTATGTCTACCCACGTTCAAAAATTTACCTCAAAGGATGATTCCCCAGTGGAAGCTGCCTTTGACTCTCTAGAGGGTCCTCCCAGCTAGAGAATTTAGTTAGTTGCGCTTCTTTTTTAGTAAATTTACTAACATAGACAAACAGTGCCGAGATTCCCCCTGCTGAGACATATTCCGTCATTTAGACTTGTCTCACTACGAACCTTACTGCACAGTGACTGTCCTCGTTCTCCAGGGTAAGAACTCGGAAACAGGGATCATTTCTTTGTATGGTAAAATATGAGTGCACGACGCCACACCATACAAAAACTACCCCCCTCCTTATTTTGGAGGACGAGTAACAGGGATTATTATTGGTATACCGTATAATCTGATTAAATTCGACCCGCTGTAGCAGGGGTGAGTATGTGTTAACAGGCGCTGGAACAGTTGAAGCCACGGAAATTCCTGGCACTAGATCAAGAAAGGTGCGTACTTACACTGATATAGAGTAAAACTGTGTTGTTTTTTGTGTTGAATATTGCGCAAAACGCACGTTACCCCTGGCCATAGTGGGTCGAATTCAATCAGATTATACGGTAGATGTAATGGACTAAGGGGAAATTCGGATAGTCTTTTCCTTCTCGGATTAAAATTGCGGGAGCCCGGTTTGCGGTGAGGTTAGAATACTATTATATGCAGGTTGTGACTCTCTTAGTATAGATAAGCGTGGGGCGTAAATAACTTACGATCTAACCGTACCTATTAAAACCATCCACCTGAAGCAGTTGCATTTCTCTGATATATAACTGAAGTGGATCCCCACGGTAGATGCCCCTACCCTCCTCTTAGGGAAATCGAGGAGTAGTGGTTCAACAACAACCATGGCAGCCATAAACTCAACTTGTTTAGTAGGAGGGTCCGGGGTTATACTTCAAGAGTCTGCTGGTTGCAGCCTAGGTTTCTTTTGTGAGTGGAGCCCTTATAGCTTAAGAAGGTTTAGCTGATTTTTAAAAGGTCCTAATAATACGGCAACAAACCCACCAGAATACTGTCCAGCAACACCAGAATGCCAAATTGAACGTCTCGGGGGTGGGAGCTGTATTGCGCAGGGCATATATGAACCTATTGTATGCTCAGCAGGGTATTACTGCCCTAACGGTGGAAAGGAAATGGTTCAATGCCCTTCAGGATACTGGTGCCCACTTGGATCATTCGAACCTTGGAAATGTAGCCCTGGGACTATTTGTGGAAAGGGAGCTACGCACAAAACTGAGCTTATTGGCTTAATATTTATGCTGGCCTTTGACGTCATTCTTCTCGGGGTGACAGTGGGAGTAGGGACTTATAGGAAGGGGATGGACATGCTTAAGAGGAGAAGGAGAAACGTCGGGCGAAAGGCCATTAAGAGCGAATTTTCGACAAAACCTGTGACACCAGAGCCAGGAGAAGGAATTTTAACCCAGAGTGGAGCTGTAGAGGGAGACACTGTTGGTAGTGGGGCTATCCCAGAGAGAAACATGTTGGGGTCGCAAGACATCGAGATTATCAGAACTATCGACAACGAAGTAAAGGAAGAGCCAACTGAAGTCCTCGATGAGGGAAGTGGAGAGCTCAAGAAACTTGTTGAGTCCTTCGGTCGATGTATCGATGGAAAACATTTTGGCTTAGCTTTCGATTTTCAAGAGCTAGGATTGACACTAAAGACTGGACGACAGCTATTGGCGGATGTTAATGGAACAATTGAAAGGGGGTCTATGTGGGGTGTTATGGGCCCTTCTGGGGCTGGGAAAAGTAAGGGGTGATCTTTCTTTCGATATTTCGTATCTGGTACTGGTGCTAATTGGACTCGATGTTACAGCTACATTCATGAATGTTCTCATGGGAAAGGTCGACAAAACTACTGGATCTCTTTTCGTTAATGGCATAAAAAAGGATATGAAAGAGTATGATTATTACACTGGGTTTCTCATGCTTCTACTAATTCTATGATTAGATACAAGCGTATTATTGGCTACGTCCCTCAAGATGACATTGTTCTTGCCGAGTTGACTGTCCGTGAGAACATACTTCACAGCGCTCGAGTGCGGCTTCCATCTAGTTGGTCCGAGTCAATGATCCAAGATCACGTCGACCTAATTATCTCCTGCCTCTCACTCACCCACGTGCAGAATTCACTTGTCGGTGATTCATCTCGTCCTGTAATCTCAGGTGGCCAAAGAAAGCGGGTAAACATCGGAATAGAACTTGCAGCAGCACCTATGGCATTGTTTTGTGATGAACCAACCTCGGGACTTGATTCTACTGCAGCGTTACAAGTTGTGAAACTTCTCCAGGCCATCAGCAAGCTGGGTGTTACAGTAGTCTCTGTGATCCACCAGCCGAGAACGGAGATCTTTGAGTGTTTAGATAATATTCTTCTGATATCTGATGGGAGGCCTTTGTGGCAGGGAGAGAGAGAGAGCATGATAACATATTTCAAATCTCACGGGTTTAATTTCAGACCTACCTCAAACCCTGCAGATATCATCATGGACATCATCTCCGGCCAAGGTCACCACCACAGAACCCGCTCTAGAGAAAATGAGATTCAGTATCTAATCTCGTCTTGGCAGACCTCTCAACCCTCTAGGCCTCCACCAAACTCTAGCACAAGTGAAGGGTCCGAAGCTCTTGCAAGGACTGTTGCAAAGCGAGGTGCATATTGGCATAAGCAAGTCTGGTATTGTTTCGCCCGGTCAATGGTTCAACAGCGCCGACAAATCTCCGGTTTCCTCTTAGAAATTTTCGTTGGTGCTATTGCAGGTGCACTCATGGGGATCGCGATTATGGGTACGAAGGGACACATATTCCAGGGAATATATAGGTCACCTAATGAGGTGCTCAGTTCCTCATTGGAGTATATCCTTGTCCCGCAGATTGGATTACTTACATGTTTGGCAATTGGCCTGGCGGGGAGCCCGAGTGGGGTCAAGGTATTTGGTGAAGAAAGTACTATCTCTTTTTTATCATCCTCTTGTGTTCTTTTTTTTTTTACTTACTATTTTTATTTTATTACCAGAACAAATCTATTGGCGTGAAGCTGCCTCGGGCCACAGTCGTTCTGCATATTATGTTGGAAAGGTGTTTTCTACATTCTTTAGAATAGCACTATCGGCACTCCACTTTGTGGCTCTATTCAGTCTGCTAGGGACTCCAGTTATGGATTTTGGCCCCAATTATCTTGCATGCCTGATGTACTTTTATTGTGCGTACTTCTATTCTCCTATGAGGTTTCCCGCTAACTGGACATAGGTATATATGGGCTTGCATCCTGTGTATCCATGATAACAAGACGTGAGAACGGGCCTCTCATGTCTGTAGTTGTCAGCTTGATTGTGGGAATATTTTGCGGGTGAGGGTTATATTTCAATTCTATCGATAGCTGTTTTGCTAATTCATCCTATTTTTAAATACAGGTATGGTCCCAGTCTTGCTCAAGCAAAGAGGTGGAGTCTAGAATGGTTCTGGAGAGCATGTCCAGGGACATGGTTTACCGAAGCATACTTCACAGAGAATGTGGCTCCATTTGCGTACTTGTATAATATAGAACATGCGGCGAATGAAACAGGATATACACTAAATAAATTTGGTATGGATATTGGACTTTTGGTGGTTATTGGGACCGCATATAGAATTATCGCGTACCTTGGGTTGATTTTCTTGCAGAGGGATAGACAGAGATGATCTTTGGAAGTCTGGTGATGATTTTTCTTTCTTTTCAACGGCAGTAGATAAAGAAATATATAGAGGAAATAGCGGAGATATGTTATTATATGTATGAAATTTAGCTAAAGTGAGTTGGAGCACAAAACTAGTCTCCTAATTCTCCTAATACAACAATAGGCTAGTATTACTGGTCAGATCATGTTACAATAGATTAGATCTGGAGATAAGAGATTCATGAATGTGCACCTGTCCTTCATGCAAACACCCAACGCCAACTACACAACTCCTCATCATCATAATCACCCCTGTTCACATTCTCTCCACCTACAGAAATCATCTTAATTCCAATGAAATCCTCTCTTGAAAAATGTCAGCGCGAGTGCGGCTTTTCTAATCTAGAATGGTCTGACTTTATGAAGACTGTGAAGGATTACAGTGTCGATCCCGCCAATCACATTGGGTTAGAAGGATTTATGGTCCATAAGAAAGCTTGGGAAGAGTGGCTCGATGTTTTTTTGGACACTCGTATTGGGAAGCAGTACTGGGGGATATTGAAAGGGAAAAAGTGGATTTATGGAAGGGATAGAGAAGTGTTAGTACTTCTCCATACCTCTAGAAAGATTTATACTGTGCAAATATAAGATACTCACAGAATAGAACAGTATAAGAAAACACTTTAGAAAAGTTGTCATGCTTATAGGGAATTCCTTGAGACGTAAAAGGGGATTGGGTCAATTTTCTGTTAATGAGGAACGATTAGAAGACGATGATGACTCTAGGACAGGAGATGAAGAAGAGGGAAGAGCGGAATGGAGAGAAGAGTATAGCAAACAGCTCAGGACAAAAAGTGAAGATAATAATATGTCTTCTGACCTCCCCCATATGGGCCCACCACTCAAGAGGACGACCCTAAACAGTGTTGGAAACAAAGAAACCAGTGTAAAGGAGGGACTGATGAAGGGTACCGAAGCAAAGCGGCCCAAACGAAGATCTGTGCGGACGACAGATGATAACGATGGTGATAGTGATTCGGACTATCAACCCCCCAAAGCTCTACCAAAGAGATTAAAATCAAATAAAGTTTCTACGGGATACTTTGGCCGAAAGTCTCATGTTCTACATCTTTCACTGATGAATCAAGATAATAAGCCAGCAGTCACTACGAAATTCTCGACTTCTACTAGATCTAACCAAGGGATTTGCGAGAAGGACAGTTTAGGAGTCGTCACAACTACTGCGGGACAAGATAATCTCCAGATAACCTTCGAATCTAAAAATAAAATTTCCCCTATTGCCAAGGTATACTCCACTATAGAGAGTAACTATCTGTCGTCCACTACTCAACTCACTCCAATGATCTTCAGAACCCGTGCTGCGAATCACTTTGAAGTTGAGTACAAGCTTGTCTACACTGAAAACGCACCTCCATTACCAGTCTTCCTCGAGAAAGTCCATAGGAAGCATAGGCTAGAGAAGGAGCAGAGGATCAGCAGCCTCCAAGTTAGGATCGATAACGAGAAGTATAGAATCGATCTTGACGAGCCCGACAAGCACTGCGATTGGCATGTTGTCACTAGTCTTCTGAAAAACAATGAAGGTCCAATTGAGGTTGTGTTGGATATCACTTAAGTCTATGGCCAGTAGGTTTTGAAAATAGGAGAGGATTCAACCTACCAAATAAGTTACTGCTATAGAAAGAACTTCCTGGGTTTTTTTAAGATTTTTTCTAAAAGCTTAATTGGTGGTAGATATTAGTCATGTAGGGAGTTGTGGGAAGTATCTAAATTGATACAGTAGGTCGGGTTTAATGTATTTTTATCTAGCTACTAAAAGGAAAAAGCTAGCAATAGTTAATCTACCTTAGGTTGAATATTTTTGTGGATCTGTTGGTGAAACCCTGGGGTGGTTATAAATAAGCCAGTTGAAATGTGTTACATAATTTAGTCAATCCGCGCATCATACATAAAGATTTTATATTAAGTACATACTCTCAAAACTTCTTTTAGGAATCTAGTTACTAGCACTCCTGCCCTTTTGGCGATTCTTAAGATCTCCCATGATGATACTGACTACATGTAGATTAGGTTATTTTTCGCAACCACCTAAAAAAATTAATTTAAAGCTACATAAAACTGAAATCGATGATAATTAATAAGATTTTAGTAGCTAAGGGCCAGAAATTCACAATAATTTCTCTGATTATCGAAAGAAAGAGAAAACAATACTTTTATCCTGGAACAAAACCCAAAGATCCAAGCTCGCGCCTATCTATCTATCCTCTATCCCTATCCTCTTATAACTATCTCTTACTCATAACTATCTCTTACTCATAACTACTTCTTACTCATAACAGCCTCCTCTAAATTCACAACCCTCCCCCCGTCAAGTCTTTTCCACTCCATAACCCACCCAGACACAAATGCCATGACGGCCGCGACCACTGGAAGGATAAACGCTCTCTGTAAAGCCGTACTCCAAGCCTTTAGTATAGCATGTCTCAAATCGGTCTCCATATCGTCACCATTATCGTATCTAAAATTATTGATATTGGTTGCCCCATAGCTGAGGATAAATAGGGGATCTATTCCGGACGTTTGCTTGGGCAACTCGGTCATGAAAGCATTGGAAAATATGGATTGCGTAATTGGAAGGGCAACTGTTCTGTCTGAGTGTTAGAGAAATGGACCTTTAGTGGAGAAATGTAAGGAATGTTTAGGATGATGATAGAGATGGGAGTAGAGGTTATTGGAAGATTAAGTAGGGAATATACCCGCCCAAAAGGCCGAGAAAAACGGTGATTGTGTTCCCTATAGGAACATCGTGGTCACTAAAAGATTATCAGCGCCACAGAGCCCCTAGTATTCCTTGAGATTATGAAACAGACTTCAAAACTACCGGAATTGCGGTAAATGGGAGCTGAAGTCCTAACCCCACACCAAACCCGGTCAACGCTTGAAATCCGACCCAGTATACTATAGTAGAGTTCAGATCGAGGGTAACTATAAGCCCCGAGCCAATTGCGGTAACAGCTGCACCGAGCTCGATGAAGGGAATCTTGACAGAAATTCAGCCATATCCACAAGTGCCTAATTTGGGAGAGTTGACGTACGCAGTAGCGCATCTTATATACAAGTACCCCGGAGAAAATAAAGCCAAAAATAGTAAATATATGATATGGTATATTTCTCAGACCACTTTGCCCAGGCGACACTCCTTGTACTGACTGGAAATAAAATGGTAAAAGGTACGTATGCTGTAAGTCATTAATAAGTTATACTCAATGGTATAGGGGTGCTTACAGTGACCAAAACAGCCTCCATAAAGAAAAAATACCATGCTCCGCCAAAAATAGTGCGCTGACAGAATATCCTTGGTGGGATGGTGGCAAATTCACCCAACCTCCACTGAATTATACAAAATACGACCACCAGCATTACAAACCCAAACATCAGACCAACTACGTTAGGTGAGTACCAAGCGTCAATAGAACCAGCCCACTGGAGTCCTAGAACAAGGCAGAAAACTGCAGAAATTAGAAGACTCGCCCCAGCAATATCCATCTGTCTCAGTTTTGTGCAGATTGGTAGCTCTTCGTCATCACCAAATGACCCTCTAGGGGGCTTAAAGAAGATCATGTTTGCTAAGATTGAAGCACCACCAATAGGAATATTTCTAGAGTATAATCAGAACATAAAGTCGTTAAGTACTTTTTATCACCACTTACATCCAAAAGCACCATCTCCAAGTAAGTTTTTCTGTTAAAAATCCTCCAATTATCGGCCCCAAACAAGCAGAGACACCGAAAATGCTTGATACTGAAGATATATAAATGGCTCTCCTTTCTAAGGGCACTGACAAGGTGATAGTGCTCAAAGCACCCTGGAGTATTCCTGCAGCGCCAATTCCAGCAATTGCGCGGCCTAGGACAAGGAGTATTGAGTGCTGAGCAGTTGCACAAAGAAGTGAGCCAACTATAATGAGGCTTGTTAGATATATTAAGAGTTACTGAGATAAAAGGCTATCACCCTCACCTTCAAAAATTACCATAGAGATCAGATATGCCCATTTCTTACTGAAAAGCCTAAAGATACTAGTATATGAAGGTTGAAAGGCCGTCAAGGTCAAAAAATAGGCAGAGCCATACCAGCCTATATCCTCCATCGAATGGAAATCGGTAGTGATTGTGGGGATTGCGGTTGCTGCTTTTATTAACTGTGGCTGTTCGTTAAACTTTGAAAGACAGAAACTACACACCAATTATTGAAGTATCCAATGCCACTATAAAGTTCCCTAGGAGAAGACCAATGCAAATCATGACTAGTCGTACTTTCCCGGGGTACTCGATGATAGAGTACCTAACATCGAAAGCAGGAGCAGCAGCATCACCACCAACAGTGAGAGTAGAAGATTAGGAGCAACATTATGTTTTACATCAATATTCGGCCAAATGCTTTTCCATAAATCAAAATTGAACCTTGAGGGTGGTGCATCGGGTAGTGTAGATAATACTAATGACCGTGTTGGCCCCCCTCCTGGTGGGTTGATATCTTGCCAGGCTTCACGCCTTGTAGGGATACTAGATACTGGGAGTGACTGCTGTGATAGAGAAATCATTGTATATGATCAAGTTCCAGGAGAGAAGGCAGTATTTGTAGATGAAAAAGAGATGGAGTTCCGAGAAAGAATTTTGACATGTAACGTCAGAGAAACTTGAGATAGCCTGCATACAAAACCTTAACGGTAGGTTAAACCCACGTGCATATGATAGTCTCGTGCCCTACCCGGCGGGCGAGAGCCGGACAGCCTGTAGGTACGGAAACTGTTTATGGAAAAGAGCGTCCCATGTTTGGCCTCACCACTAGACCTACCCTAGGTTTTGAGATGCTATTTACTGTCGTACATACTCCAGTGTTTTAAGTCAGCGGGGAGCAATATCACTTGCCGTGTTAACGTCGCTACGGGAGGCCACATACATCAACAATTCATTTCGGCTCCTTACATCTCATCTACTACCTTAGCTATAAATAAGGAAAAACAAGCCCCTTTTTGGCCCCCTAGAGCTTAAGCGTTACCCCGAATTCTTAGGAGTTTTTCCTAAGTATATATAGTGACTTTCCAGGGAGGCATCACCAGATATGCGGTCCTTCTGGTTTGACTATATAAGATATTAAAGCATAATGAAATAAATATATCTTACCTTTAGTTTTATTATCACTCACGGCGTAGCCCTATAATATAATACATCTCCTAAGAATTTCTCTGTCTATCATTCTCTATATTTATAGCTATCACTCACAAATCTCCTAAAAGACCCGTATACATCCTAAATTTAAAAAAACCTGTACCAGGCTTTCAATACAGATAATAAGCATTAATATTAATTGGATCTACTTGGTGTCGCCTAGACATTCTAGCACTATAAATGGCGCCAGGAATAAACGCCGCAGTATATAACACTCAAAGAGAATAAATACCAGATACTTAGAGTTGGTGCCTACCCCCCTGTTGACGCATAAAAATCTACGCAAAATTAAAAATTGCTCTGTGGCACGAACAAACTCTTGTGCCTAATCGTAGGCCCCTCTTTGGTTCAAATCTGGCTCCACGAGAGCTAAAACAGCCGTGGAACCTAGTCCCAACTTGAAAACCAGCTTTAAGACACGGAATTTGCCAAATTTTACTCTTATTTAACTTATTAGGTTTATGCAGCCTTTCACTTACCATGTTGTGGCCTTCCCTGTATCATGTGTCCGATCCTAAGTGAAGTTTATAGCCCCCCCATATTACTTTACCAGATTGTCTATTAGGCACCTTTAAGAGCTATTTTGACCCTCAATTCAGTCCGCAAAAATGATTTTATATTCTGATGTTTTAATCCCTAAATGACCATGTCCAAAAAAACTGTATATATTTAAACACCTGAAGACAATTCCCACCGAGTACTTCCCAGTACTACTATAACTCCCAAAACCAACCATTGATACTCCATAAATAGAAATTAACCCCAAAGAAAATCGTTACCCCGAACTCCACCATCTAATATATATACAAAAAAATCAAAAGTACCTAGATCGCACTCCCCCCTTGCCACGCCTGATGATCCTCTCCCCTGGTATAACCCAACTCCCCCTGCCACACAGGCGCTACACTCGCCTGTTCCCTACTTGCATGATCCAAATCCCCTCTCCATACCTTTGGAATTTGCTCGAAATTTTGTACCCCCAAATCCCCCCTCCATACCATCTCTTGTCCTCCCACCTCACTACTCGGCCACACAGTACTCGGCTCCTCTGCCTCCCCCTGCCACACACTCGGCACACCTTCTACCCCGTGTCCGCTCTCGAGGTCCCCCCTCCATAACCCCCCTCCACTATTACCAACAATGCTCGCTGCAGAATCCGCCTCGCTCATACCATTCTTTTTTCCTGAGCTTCCAATAGTTACTAATCCGGCTTTTCCCTCGCGCGAATAGGCCGGCAATCCAGAACTACCACTACTCGACTTCGACCTCGACGCGCCACGGAGAGTGTCGCGGATCATAGGGAAGGCGCGGGAAAAGAGCGGCTTTAGTCCAGGACCGCATGCAGTGACGAGTGCAAGAGTTTGTTCAAATTCAGCGGCGACGAAGATGTCGACAAAAGTCCAGGAGAGGTCAAAGGTTGCGTTGTTGGAGAGTTGGACGGATATGTAGACTGCTTTACAGATGGATGCGATACATGCTCTATTACGTCTATATCAGTATATACCCAGGGAGATGTTTTTTTTTAATATATAGGGGGGGGGTTGACTTACAAACTTCCGATAGCAAACAAGCCACTGACAATGACCCTCTGTCTGATTGGCAGTCTCAACTTCCAAACAATCCGAATTGGAATAATTAAGATTGCAAAATCAAGCACAACACCAGACACCCCCATCGCAAGTGCAACCTTCTGAATATTGACCGCCGTAATAGGCCTTATGCATTGAGACATAGCCAATACTGGCAAACTCCAGTTCCGAAACTCGTGTTCGGGCGCACACATTAAGATGGCAGGCAGCATAGTACCAGGCCAAACCAAACAGTTTGCAACTTGTACGCATGTGACTATAAGCCGTGACTTTTTCTCTGCAGGACCAGCAAGAGACTTAACGAAGCAAAGAATGCTCGCGCGGGTGATGAAGATCGTTGTCAACATAGTGATGTTTGAGCAGTACTGGACGCGGTACCAGGCGAGGATCTCCTCGGAAGTGCAGTCATAGACGTGCTTTCCGAGACCGGCGTCTTTGACTGCATACATTATCACTATTGTGCTTGCAATATGACAGATCTATCTCCTGTTAGTATTTCAAACCCATTACTTGTCACTCGGTGGGGGCGGCATACAAAGGCGGGGATGATAAGCCAATCGTCAAGCCTAAAACTCCGTACCACAAATAGTCGTGAATATAACCGTGGCCCAACCAATAGAAAAGCCAGAACAACATTTACGATTGTGAATGCAGTCATCAGAGGGCCGCGGTTAGGAGGTACATAGTTTGGGTTCTGAACTTTTGGATGTACGAAGCCAGCTGGGACAAAGAGCTTCCAGGAATTTGGGTCTGCGAGGAATGCCTTTGTAAATACAGCGATTTCAGACATTCTTGCGGGTTCTTTGAATGTAGTGCCAATGCTCGTTGTACTTCTTCGAAGGCGGGGGAGGTTAGAAAAAGTCTTTTTGGTAAGATATTCGCTGTAGAAAACCAAGTCAGATGGCGATTTCTATCGCAGGATGTAGGAACTTATAAGTGTTCTTGGAACTGGATGTCTCCACTATTCTGCTGACATTCCCATATTAGCTCTGCCCGGGGGGGGGTTGTGGAGGAGTTATATATGTGCCACCATCATCACCTCATGAAATTCCTAAATATTGTGGTTGCATCCAGATCTGAAAAATAATTAATCCCGATACATGTATCTATGCCTCCTCAGCCTCATCATGCGGTCTGAAGAGAATAGGTGGGGTCACTACTACTCAACTTAAGGCGGGGCGGGGAGGGGGGGTAAGAAATAAATCAAAAATGATTAACCACGATAATCAGGGCCTGTCCAACAACCACGACGGCGCTTGCTAGAATGCATCCAACGCACAGATATGTGCCGGCTTCCATAAGTATAAAATAATTTCTTTTTCCATAAGTCGATAAGCGGACGAAGTTGTGTTTAGGTACACTTGTATCGATCCACCGCGTTAAAGGCAGCTAACCTATTGCTGACGGCTTAGCCTACTATTACTCTAGATACCAAGAATCACAGAACATTGGCATGTTTAGCCCACTTTGTCGCAGTAATCTCTTGGCCAATCCTATGGCATCCGGGATTCTACCCGAACAGAGTGTCGTACTACAGATTTGGATACTTCGTCTCTAAAAATACACTGATATAGTCTTCCCTTAACAGGCTTGGCTAGAAGCTCTCCTGTTTAGGCTGTTGAAAGCTACGCCCCAGCCCTACAACAAGCACGGCGCCGCAAACGGCACAAACTTCTGCCCTGACGCTTAACTAATACTATCTTTTTCTTCCCAAGTTCGGTTCGACTTAGCGGTAGGCGCAGCGTTGGACGAGTGACCTTCCGTATGAGCCGTAGAGCAGAGGTTTCGGATACTCGTCTCCAGCATTCTACCCACCCTCAGGATTCTATTCTGTAAATAGAGACATTCCTGAAACAGCGGAGCCTCAGGGGCCAGAGTGCGATCGAGCTTTACTAATGACGTACGTTTTGATTGTGTGCCTAGTGCTTTTTTATTTGTTTCAAATTATTATACTATCATCAAGTTGGATTGTGACACAACTTCTATTAGTAGAGAAGAACCCTATAACCACAGTCACACCCAGCCCTGGAGAAACTCTACGCCTCTCGGTCTACATACCGATAGATACCAGGTCTATAGTGTACAGGACTAATGAGGAATAGGGACTAACCTTGATAAAATTGAAAGTTATCTCAAGATTGTACGTGCTTCGTCTTGACTCAATCCACATTCCAAACGTTACCTGGATTGAGCGTAATTATTACCTATCTACGGCAAAGCATAGCTTTGGTGCCCTGGATGTTATTAAGATACACAGATAGTCTCCGGTGGAGGTTGTCTCTACTCTATTAGATTCTAGAAAAACCCTAGGTCTTGGAACTGAATCACATTACTGCATACTGATAAACTGAAACATCCAGTTGGGTGCTAAAAATACGTGGAATGTATTATGACTGGGTATGTTTCTCGTTTAGCCGGAGAGACCCTCGCCTAAACTGCGGGGATCCCCGGCCCAGGCGAGTGACGCCATATGAATATCGAGAATACCGAATTGAGATCCGCTCCCCCTCTTGTGTTTTCTCTGGAATCTAGTAGCCGCCATTTATTTACATCTCAAAATTCTCTGAAATTCACACCCTGAGGTTGTAAACCTAGATCGTGGTAGGAATTACATATGTATGAGAGTGAGAATGCGGCACAGCTTGAATAGCCAGGGCTCCGGTGGGCGGCACCTTGACACTGGGCAGATTCTCTTGGACATTCCAACCTCAACCGCTTTACACCTAAACGCCCTTAGCCCCAGCACTTGCCGCGCCAGCCCTACCCCCCTTTCCTCTTTATCTCCCTCTAGATTCCACACAGTCTAAACATTACACTTCTAATTCAATCTCAGAACAATGGGGCTTTTGATCTCCGCGGTAGCTCTTGTCGTAGGCACATACCTGCTATGGTCAGTAAAAACCCTAATTGCGAATATCCGAGAAGCTCGGAGAACTGGTTTACCAGTAGTGGTTCTTCCAATTCATCCACTAAATCCTTTTTTCCTCTTGACTATGCCATTTTCTAAACCAATTATTAAACGGCTCCCATTTGGTCTAAGCGAATGGAAGTATTTACATTTCTTATGGTGTGACTGGGCTCTCCACACTGGCGATGCTCAATTCGAGCGCTATGGTGACTTGATTATTACCACGAGTCCGGGGGGTAACTTTTTGCATGTGGGGGATGCTGATGTTGCATCTGCTATCATGTCGAGAAGGATAGACTTTCCCAAGGACATTAAATTCTATCGTAAGTACTGACTCCGGTTGCCGTGGAACGCCAGCCCCCCCCCCACAGGAACCCTATACTGACATATTCACAGAATACGTCCTCTTTTTTGGCGACTCAGTCCTCACAGTGGAAGGCCATAAGTGGCGTAAACACCGCAAAATTACCAACCCACCCTTTTCTGAAGCTATCAACTCCTCCGTTTGGAAAATAACACTTACACAGACCAAAGAACTTCTCCAAGCCTGGGTCCCCACTCCTAGCGTGAAAATCAGCCGTGATATAAGATGTATTGCACGTAATGTCCTCTCAGACGCAGGATTCGGTGTCACGATGCCTTTTACTTCTGTAAATGAGCCTTTATCTCCTGTAAACTCACAAAGAAAACCGGAAGTGGAAGATGATCCACACTTCGGTCATAAGACACCAGCTGGCCATAGTATGCCTTATGGCCAGGCTCTAGACTGGCTTCTTGATAACCTCATCACTACACTCGTTATACCAACATGGATTCAGCGTCTTGGTCCCTCCTCTTGGCGTACAACTGCAAAATCATACAAAGATACTGGCCTCTATATCAAGGAACTTTTGGAGTGTGAGCGCAAAAGCAACTCAAGAGTAGGACAGAAGAAGAACCTCCTCGCTGCACTAGTCGCGACCTCTGACTCTGCAGGGAAAGAAGAGAGCCTTAGTGAAGAAGACATAACGGGGAACGTCTTTGTCTTTGCGGTTGCAGGACTTGAAACTACCGCGGGCACGCTACAATATGCTCTCACAAGATTAGCCTTGCACTTGGATAAACAAAGGTGGTTACATGAAGAACTTGAGAAGGCCCTTGATGGAGAAAGCGAGGACCCAACTAAGTGGAATTATAACACGGTCTTCCCAAAGCTTGTTGCACCGATGTGTATTATTGTAGGTTTCCCTCATCCTTGATTCCCGCATTACCAATCCACGTTCACGCCCAGCTAAGACTAATTTCTCGATAGCACGAAACCCTACGCCTCCATCCCACATTCCAGTCACTCCCCAAATGGAGTGGCCCAGCCCCCCAAACAATAACCTGCAGCGGTGCAACCTATACCATCCCACCAGAAACTTCCGTCTTCATTACCCTCTCCTCCCTCCACCTCAAGCGCAAATACTGGGGTGACTCCGTCAACGAATTCGCTCCAGAGAAATGGGACGCTCGTCGCACAGGCCCTGGAGAAGGGTGGAATATCACTGATCCTAAAACCGGCATCTCGACCCCTACGGCACCTCCACACGAAGGACATAGAGGCATCGCTCCGTACTGTTATTTAAGACAGCCACTAAAGGGAAGCTACATGCCTTTCGCAGAAGGATATCGGCAGTGCTTAGGGAAGAATTTTGCGCTAGTAGAGATGGCAGCACTGTTGGCGGTGTTGTTCCGATATCATAAGGTAGAGATTGCAACCAGAGAGGGGGAAACAAAACAAGAGGCGACCGAGCGAGCGTATCGAATGATTAAAAACGGTGGTGGCGTTCTAACGACTAAGATGAAGCAGGAGGTGGAGTTAAAGTGGGAGAGGAGGTAGGAGGCCTTTTATATAGAGTACACTCGGGCTATAAGAATGCGAGGCGCCATGCCCTATTCTCGAAGAATACTTCTATATAGAATACCAAGCGCGTACAAGATATTGTCATAGTTCTACTATTTGTATTTTTAGGTGTATTGTCATATCCAGCCCTTATGGTTGGTGTAATAAACTGCATTTAAGCGCTGTTTAGGAACATGTGCTCCTGCCTGATGTACAGATATATGTAGGTGCTTTGCTCGCAATGTAAAAGCCACGAATAATAGGCTAGGAAATACGTACGACAATAATACTATATTGAAATTCATATATAAATTATTGCCAAGTTATATATCATGCCATGAAATATTAGTGTTAGCTAGTAGCTATAACCGCATAAGTGCAGCCTTCTTTTCGAATATTGGGTTAGGGTTTTCCATCAAATCCTTCATCACATGCGAATAAGTACATCAGAACCCCATGTGAAAGAATCTTCTAGAACAGCATCTCTTCTTCTTTCGTTACAGAACTAGGGATTACGACCCCTCGGTTGAGCCCAACGAAAAGCCCCTACTACTGCAGTCATGCGTTACCCGATCCGGCAACAAACCGGGTCCCATACCGAAAGGATGTGGGGAGCCAAGGTAGGGCTGCAGGTGAGAAGAATACTAGGAGATGAGAGGTTGCATGATATACGATCACTTGAATAATGAAGGATATTCAGATCTAAAACACTGTTCCCATTGCTTATACCATATGTGAGATCCAGAGTTGATTGGTATAAATATTAAAAGTATTATCTTACTAGATTGAACGGGAAGGGCTTGGGGTGTAACTTGGTGCTCTTTTGGAAAACTTAGAGATATAGCTGATATATCGACAGTTATTGTCCTAGTCCTTCGCATGAAAGTATATTTCTATGTCCAAGAGGACTCACTCACCTAGAAATATCGAGTACCTTGCAAATATACATAATACATGTAATACTCACAGGTAGATGTAGATTTACTAGATTGATCTACTCTAAGTCGACATGGCACTTTCGTTGCCAAGCAAGCACTATAGAATTATCAGAGCTTCCTTAAAGATACTAGTCTAGTGTGACCTTTGCGCTGTGCCCTACCGACTAGAACCTTAACCCTACAGATCTTTATTTTAGGACTAACTGAAAAGGGGCGCAGCAGTCCACCCGAAATGGACAATAGCCAGCATCGTGGCATAACCCCCATGCAGAGTTGAAGCACCATCACATACCGAGGATAAATATAGCAAACAATTAATACCTCGCCGTCTACGGCCTTCGCAGCTGCTCTAACTCCCATAAGCTAAAGCAACAAGAACGGTTTTATCACGGGTAGTAAAGTACTTACACTTGTTTAAAATCACGATGATCACCGTTAATCGCACAAGTCGCGAACGAGTTGCGGGGTCAATATATGACGCTCTGCAGAAAATAAAGCCAAAACGAGGTATTATGGCCATACCCAACAGCTACCCGCATATTCAAGATTTTGGTCAGACTGACGTCTTTCCCACACTCGTACATTCATGCACCGAACACACAGGCGCTTAGAGCCGGTCTGTGGCGTAGAATCCTTACTAAGTGGTGCTCTAGACTAGGTACTTTACAAGATACAAATACTCCATAGTCATAGTTATTCATACCAAATTTTTTTTCGAGCTCCACGGTGAATTAGTCACGGCACTAGCTCCTTATCCTTAGAATATTCAGCCCTAGTTTCAAGATCGGGCCTATAAGGCAGTGCCACAACATGCAGCATAGAATACTTGTAGTTGTCAAGCGTTTCCGGAATACGGTAGCGGGGTCAGGCAAGGCAGATCAGGTGTGGGACTGGCAGCGAATAATAAATTTATTATAGATAAAAAAATTTGGTACCTAAGAAAATTAAAAAAAGTAAGTGGAGACAGAGAGGCAGATTGCGAGCAGAGAGAGAGTGCCAAAGAAAACCGCCGAGATAACCGCCAAGAAATTGAAACAGCATGTAGCAGAATAGAGGAAGAAAGAGAAATAAAATATTAATGAAAAATCTCTGAGAAAAACACTAACAGTACTGCTGAGAGTACCGCCGAGAGCACCGCCGAGAAAATTGACACAGCGGGTCAGGCTTAACCTTCAAATTCGTTTCACATGAGCGGCAATAATAGCAGCAAGTCTGCGAGGCATAGAGGAAGTAAGTTCATTGATATAATCGATAGGAAGAGCAAGCCACTCCTCAATGACAATTTCTTTAATTTCAGATCTGTGAAACCCCACTCAATTCTTTCTTTCACTCTCTTTTTTAATATGATTCCAATACCATTGTTCAATAACATTGATATCGTGGAGAGGAAGGAGCAGCGCAATTTTTTGAAAGCCATTGTTAAAAATTTCAGCCACATTGTATTTATGATTATGGCAAGGGGCATTGTCTTCACAAAAGAAAAGAACCTGCTGCCGAGACTTCATTTGCCCATAAAGGAAAGGAAATACTTTAGTGCGCAGAATGCGCTCCCTATATATGAACCAGTCAATGCCACCCTTACGCTTTTTACCCCGTTCTTTGACTTCCGGAAATGGTTTAGTGTGGGGCTCTCCACGCGCCTCGTAATATTCATAGTCTTCAAGATCCCAGTCTTGCTCGGCTTGCAGGAGTGAAACAGATGCATCGCTTTGGGCTTTAGTCTCAATTGGACTAGTAAAGAAGTGGTAGGGAAGGCTCGGCACCCGAATATCCATGCATTATCCCTGCCCAAAACATAGAGGATTTCCCTTTATAGAATTTCCGATTCACATTTTGAGGCTTGTGCTGCTCTCCTGCGCGACGCAGGACCCCTTTTGCATGATTAGAGCGCAGGGAACTAGACTCAAAAAGGACTTCATCCTGAAACAAAGCTTTGGTAAAATCGAAATAGAGGTAGGTTTGTGCAAACAATAAACGCGCTTGTCTATTTTTATCGGTGAGGTAAGGTTTTGTTGTGGGTAAGCGCCGATGTATACCATCAGCCACCAACACTCTGTGCATGGTACTAATACTAATTGGTAAAGAAGACTCGGCAACTAGCTCGGTTAGGGATTTGCGGCAATGGGTAGCGTCGCATAATGCCAGCTGAATCAGATCTTTTTCTGGCTCTCAGATAGGATCTGTTGACTGCCTTTTTACAGTTTGAGTGAGGCTTAAGATTTTCATCTGCACAAGGATCTGGATTGCCGGTCTCGGCGCTGTTACACGTGAGGCTGAAAGTCTAATAATATACGAACAGGTAGAAATAGGAACACTAGAAGCTATAGAGATTTCTCTGAGAGGAAGGCGGCGATCTCCTGTAAGGGAGGCAAGGCCAACAATCTGACCTCGTTTGCCTATGTGTGTAGTGCGGCTGCGAATGGTTGCTTGACTAGGCATTGTAAGATTTTTCTAGGAGGAATTTTCTCGAGGAGATTTAGGTTTGACTCTCTAAAAAAGGTCGACAGTATGAGTATTTAAACTAAATAATACGCAAATATCTTGTTTATATTTTTTTAGAAACTTGAAAAGTCCGATAGTCTTTCGCTACCTCATGATCTACAAACAGCGTTGACCTTCAACTGGCCCGATGGTACCTGTTCTTCCCTTCCATCCTCCATCGCTACACTCATTGCCCTAAGCACTTGACCGGCCTCAACCACCCACTTCTTACTGGTACCTATGCAGCCGAGACTTTTCCCGACCCCACGACCGTATTCCGGAAACGCTTGACGACTACGAGTAGTTGTTATTCAACGCCTAGAGCAAAGCCTTCCCCGCAAATCTTTGCTGTTGGCATTTTAAGGTTATGTAGCGTTAGCTTTGAAATGTTTGATAGGTTGTGGTTTTACAACACCCCCAGCCACACCCAAAATAATCCTACACCAAAGCGTGATGAGGGGAACCTAGGTAAGCAGGAAAATAAACCTGATGAGCATCTACGCACTATAAACATAACACATAAAGCAACGATGACCCGAATACCATAACACTCAGTTCGTACTACACATCGGCTAAAAACCTACCACCTTCTTCTTTGACCCCCCCAGAACTTCGCCCCGAGATCCCGACATACCGCAAATCACACACGATATTTAACCCCAATATACAGTTTAACGTTGCATCAATGTCGTTTGAGCTTCCCAGCTTGACACTTTTGAACTTCATCTGGTTTCTTATCTTTCTCAATGTCATTATGTTTACATACATACAGCTATCAATAAAAAGACAACCTGTATGTTGAACTCCAGTCCCCATGATTTTCTGTATATTGACCATAAACTAGTCTAAAATAGCCCGAAGAAACTCAAGCTTCCTAGGACATTGGGGCGTAGGGCTTAGCTACTTGCTTATTTCGAGAAACATCGTTAAACTAGGGCACAAAGTAAGCAGAGAAAACAGGGCCCTATTTTTCCGAAAAGCATATATTAATCACGAACCCTCATTTAGGACAAAGATACCACACATAAAAATGCAGAACAGGAGCCAGAGCATCAGAGAGGAAAGACTCAAGCAGTTGCTCCCTCCCCCTGGTTTTGAGTATGAAAGACATGCTTGGTAAGTACACAAGTTCTGGAAGATAAAAATAAAAATACTTACGAGGTCTAGCCCTAGAAGAAACTAGAGCGTACCTTAACAATAGCTACTACTATCTTACAAAGAGATCCGCAAATTTACCTCTCTCTGCGTTAATAGTATACACAGAAACTCTAGAGATATGAATACCATATATTGGCAATAGGCATCAGAGAAACTTTTCCTTTTTTTATTTGTTACTGGCGTTAAGGGTGACTGTATTCTACATAGAAGGGACTTTATTACTTGTTATTGGAGTTGACTGCAATCCGCACGAATGGACCTGAAAATCTTCCAGAACCTAATCAGCTGATATACTATCCACCTAAATACCCCAGAAATTATGTAGGAATTTTCCCTAGAGCGAAGCCTATACTGAATACAGCTATATCACCATATCTTGTAGAGAGACAAGAATACCAGGTCGCTCGCATAGCAGTCAGCTAGCCAAAAGTCTCATCTTGATGTGATATCTTCCTCCACAAAAATACATAGACTAATGCAGATAGTACACAAATTATTAATGTGCTCTTTCCCTAGTTCAATATTCCACCTCTTATCTATCATAGCTGTGTAGTGGTACTTATCTCAGGGCCTTAGCTACCGTGTACTTGAAAGGTGAGGTGGCCTGATATTTGTCACCCTATAAAGTATCGAGTGATTATTTATGACTAATAATCGATCACACAGCACATATGGCAGCCTACCTATGTGTACATGTAGTGATGGACACAAGAGGAGATTCTCAATATCCTATAGCTAATAGCAATGATAAACAAGTCATCACTGTAAATAGCCCATCGAACCCTTTGGCCCCCCTTCCATTCATAGTTCACACAGGCCCTATTAAATTGATATTCACCTAGTCAATAGTTATCCTAACGTAACCAAGGGGGATATACGACTAGCTAGCCTCACTAAATTAATATTTTATTGATAGACAACGTTAACCAGCTAAGAAACACCCGATATAGCCCCCCCACAAAGCTATAATCGCGGCCCACTAAGTATATATTTAGCCCCCGACAAAGTCACACCTACCAATTCAGATGAGCCTGAATACTCAGGAACTATTGTCTTCTCAACCGCTACTACTACTAGACGAACTGACACTACTACTACCTGGTTCTGTTTCATATCCATTTTTATTAGCACATCATCCTATTCCACTCCAGTATAGTGGTAATTACCTGCAACTATCACTACAACCTCTTCTACAGTTTCACCCAACTCTGTTACTCTAGCTTGGGCCGTAGGACAGACCACTTCTCGATAAACACGCTGGCGGGCGTACAAAAACATTAATACCCCAATAATTCCAACAAACGAAAAAACGGTAACTATTATTCCGACAGTGATTCCTGGAAGACTTTTAGATGGCCGGATGACTTGACGTCTTGTGATAGGGTTGTATGGCATCCTTTTTCATACCAAGAAACGGAGGATTTTAATATCTTGAATTAAATCTAGTGTAGCTATAAAGAATGCTATGGGGACAGGTAGCGAGAAACTTAAATAGCGTACTGTAGAAAACATAAATGAGTATAAGAGGATTCATGCCATTTAGAGATAGCTATGGAGACCCCTCCATAGTATGGTGATTTACTAGAGGCTACTAAAACAGCTTTTGGAAGCAAAAGAGGTACTTCCGACCCTGATTCCTATTGGATAATGCCAGTCCAATTAGGGGGGCCCCAAAAGACACAAACATATGTACTAATTTAAAATAGTGCACTGTATATAGTTAAGGCGGGAGAACCTATTCCAACAGATGACTTTCGATAGGGGATATACATCGCTAGGAGTCTAAACGCAGAAGAACCCCCGATCAGGTTCTCTGAACAAACTCATAATAATAAATTTACCACAAAGGAATTATGGCCAGCGCTCTGTGAATGGAACGCAGGGTACTAGTGGACCATAGTATATCACTCGAATATATACCATGTGATCCATAAGAATGGGAAATAAAACGTTATTAAACCCGCATAATTCAGAAGCCTTTAAATGAGTGTCTTTCCTCTTTGAAGCGGAGATACACTTTTATAGAGATAATTGGTCTATATTTGGCGGCCGAAACGATGGCCCAATACTCGATGAGTGGGCCAAACCGGGGAAGATAATACTCGGGACAGGCATGCAAATCTTACTCACCAATCGATAGGCATTGTAGATATCACCTCCAATGAGAACCCTGTCTGTAACACATACCCGAGTATCATTGCTATCTATTGACCCAGAACTTTCTTACAGCCCCTCATAGTGCATCTTTCTTACAGCCCATCCCCGCCCCATATCATTGGGCATCCACATTGCATCTTGCAAGAGAAGAATTTTCTTTTTCAGTCACCACCTCGCTTGGGCATTGGGCAGCTGTCTTTTTTTTTTTTAACGGCCTAGGCGCATCTGTGTTTACTTTTCTGATACCTCCGCCTCTCCTTGTTACAGGTTGTTCCATACGCCTATCTCTAGAGGACAATGCTTTGTTATCCACCCCGCTACTGGCCCCAACTTGTGCGCAGGCGATTCATGCTAAGGGAAAAATCTACTCGTAATTAAGTAGGCGCCTAAGTTATAATCTACCTCAGTTAAAGAAGTATCAATAAGATCAGCGCCTGGTATCACTAGAGAATAGGGAATGGACTTACGTGTACGCGCTTTCGGCCCCGCCGGATTCCGGCACATTGGGGGGTATCTTTTATCTTGAAAGTGTGAATATTGTAATACCTGGCGGTAGGCTCACGGTTTGAGATCGAAAAATGGCGTCGAACCAGAAACTCCGACTGGATATAGACCAGGGTTAGGTTTGCTTTCGGCGGGCTCTGAATCCAACAAATCCAACATACGTTCTAGGCAGGTCTATTTGACTGGTTGCCGCCTCTCATGCTAATTTACTTTATGCCCATTCACCAAATATTATCACCAATACGATTGACGATTGCAAGTCTAAGTTTACTGGACGGGGGCACCTAAGCATTCAAGCTGATCCATGGAACCTTCCAAAGCCAGAAATAACGTCACAATATCGATCGTCACTCGGTGGTGCCGGGGGCCCGGGCTGCGAGGAAATTAGACGCACCCTCGCCAGATAAATAGACGGAGCTATCTACCTGCAGGAGTTTAGAGACAAATAGCCGAAACACGAGTTGCCCCGACCCGAGAAAGAGTCGATTGTCGAGAATTCGGCCGGTCTACGGGTCGGGTAAACAAATAGATGCGGGGGGCCTACCATATGCAAGGTCCCATAACCCGATCTGATCTCGGGACTTAAGATTAGATTTTTTAGCCGGGGACCACACCCTACACAACAAAATGAAGAAGTTTCAAGAGAATTGACTACATATTCGAAACTTTACTAGATGTTCAAATAGATCGATACTTTACTCGAAGCATGCCACGATGTTTATGGCAAGGGAGACACGTTGCCCGAAATGCCGCAAGAGATGAAGGCACGCTGATCAAGCGGGAGTCCGAACAATCGACTGGATTACAATGTCTCTCTGAGACAGAGGCGACGATCTTGACGCTGTACAACACTGGCTCAGTTTTGCGCTTCGGTAATCATGGAGCTGGGTGTGCCCCAGTTTCTGCGGCTGAAACTAGAAACTAGAAACGCTAAAACCGTTTGTATTTACCGCATTCCAGCAGGTTGATTTGTATGGCCCCACTACGATATTATATCGAAATGCGGCCGTGGTGTGGGGGAAGTTGACATTAAAACATAGAGAAATATAAACACCGCAAGAAGAAAGAAAAAAAAGAGACATCATGATAACAAAGAATCTTCACCAAGAACGAGCTCTGGCCCGCCACCCAGGCCATCATCCTCTAGATTCGCGGAAGGGATCTAGCGAATCGGCCCCCCTGTTCCAGCTATTAGAAACCTGACCAGTCATTTGGCCCTGCATGTTTGCAAGGCCAAGCAATTTTGGCGTCATGGACATTTGGGTTCGCCTACCCATGTCACCAACGTGCGCGAGGAGCGTGTTGGTTGGCCCACGGCTGCTTTGGCGCCTGGCTGGCTGGGATGGTGATAGTGAGTATGACCGTGGAGAGCCCTTTGGGGTGTTGGTTCGTGCAGTTCGTGGTCTTGCTGCCGCAGCAACGGGGCGAGAATGGCGATAGAGCTGAGGAAATCAGAGGAAAGAAACAAACAGCTGTGTTATTATATCAACACTGCAAAACCAAGGACATCGCGAAGCCTTGAAAGGGCTAGATCCCCCCGGCAGAGCCCAACCAGGCCCGAGGCGAGTCGCTGAAAGGGGGGGTCGATTGTCCAATCTTGTCGAATATCCTGGGACAGATCAGGGCTGCTTGCCCAGGGAAATTTCAAATTTGCCTTTTATTCTCTGCTCTAGTCTCCGAATGGCTGATGCCTACCGGCTCGGTCTGAGGCAAAAGCAATTGCAAAACACCGTCCACACCAGTGACACCACCAGTCACGACATATCGCCCTCTACGCTCTCGGGACTGGTTGATCGGAGTCGCTGTTGGCTGGCTGCATTTGCGCCGAGTACATCGTCTGCTTCTGCTGGCCGTGCAGCTGTGCTTCGCGGACCTGTCAAGCCTTCTCTAGCAATATCCTGCTGGGCAGCCTTCAGCTCCTTTAAACCAACCATCTGCCAGTTTTTGCCCCCCCCATCCCACAATCCATCGGTGGTGTACTCCCTGTATCATACTTTTCTTCATACATCTTCAAACATCGCCGGCAATGAAATGAAAATCCGATTTCGTTTCTTCTCACCATACCATCTATCTTGAAATACCCTTTATATTTGCCGGCTTCAAGTTCCCGACCGCTGCATAGGCACCGCTGGCTATCTGCTTTCTGCAGCTCAGCTACTATTGTTTGGGTGGGATCTCAACTCGGACGGCTACCTGCATAGCAGATTCCTGGAACCCAAGTGCATTTCCCTCTAAAGCGAAGGAAGATAGACGGATAGGGGCATCAAAGTTAGGGGATATCGCAGAAGTTAAAAGTCTACGGAAGTAAAGAGGTTTGTGAACCATCCTCGTTATTGAATCAATTACCCCCTAGAAATCGAGTACAATGCGCACTGTTGAGCTTTCATTAATATTTTCCCTTCAGTAATTTCGATATTCGTCTTCGGAATCGCGTGCAACTCATACAATCTATCAGCCATAGTAGGGTCGGCAAAAATCTACACGGGGCTCGCCGGGTCTTTGACTGAATCAGTTCTTGTTATTAAGAAGGCGAACTGCTATAACCACAGAAGAGAAAAAGATGTCAACTACGTACTCAAGAACAAGCTCTAATAATGGGAGAAATGAAAGAGCTCTAGTTTCATTTCGGATGTTTGTTTTCCTGTTTCTTTTATCTCATAGCCTGGCTACCTTCCGTCCTATTTTTGTTGGTCATGTACCGAATCCCCCACTATGATTGCTATCATTAAGAGCTCGGCTCTTTGTGTGCCTGCAGCCCCCCACGTTTTCTTGTTTTGCGCTTCCAGGTCTGACAATAAGCAGAGTCCTCCCTGCAGGAACGACACCCCAAACCGTGCACTTGCTAGGATCTTGGGACAACTTCCGCACGGCTTTTGTTATGGAACAGGACATTCGCGTCGGTAGAGGGGTCTGGAAGTATATGATTACTGACAAAGGCGGGCTTGAGATGGGCTCTGAATACACATACTACGTTAGTTTCTCCTCAAAAAAAATTACTTTTAGCTTAATCTTTACATTACTAACGGTTTAATTTAACCATTTGATAGTTTTTGCTGGACTCGAAATGTTGCATGTCAGACCCTGGTTCATCACCGGATCTCGTAACTGTTGATCCGAGAACAGGTCGGCTGGTATCAATTCTTTACGTACCAATCGAGCTTCCACCTTCGGTCGCCAAGCCCCCTCCGCCACCTCCACCTCCACATGTTTATCTACCGGCCAAGGCTCCAGCATCTCCAGTATCTCCACTTGATGATAGAGAAAAGACAATATCGCCAGTTAGTGTCATTGGAGCCTCTGTTTTTGGGGGTAGTGGGGACGATGGAGGAAGGGAATTCGAGGAACCTCGAAGAGTACCAGAACACCCAACACACTCTCGTAATAATTCAGGAAGTTTGAGAGAAAGAATCAAGGAGAAGAGTGCCCGTCGCGTTTCGTCAATGTTTTTTGGCGGCGAAAGTAACGGGTCTACTACTCCTGCTGAGGAAACTACCACGAAGAGAAAATGGTCTCTGGTAAAGAAGACATCAGGCTTTTTTCGTGGCAGGAACAAGATTGGATCGGATGATGGGGATAAAGCTCCCAAGGTGGTCAACACCAAGGGAAATAGAGCTGGAGAAGTAATACCGTCGGGGTTTGGAGAAGAAACCCCGCTTAATACAAAAGCACCTGCGTCTTTAGAGCCTAATCACAACGTCTCAGACATTGTTGGATATCTTAGAGAAGAGTCATCAACAGGACTAGTCAATGATATATCGCGCCGTACTCAGCCTGCAAGGGCCTACTATCATTCTCCGATATCGGTCAACACACAAGCCCTTCCTATTCCGGACCCACGACCACAGATGCCGAGAAGCACTTCCGATGCTAGCAATAAAACAACAGAAACCACAGATACATCACCCTCCCTAATTCACTCCTTAACTTCTAATTGTTCTTGTAACGAGGACTCCTGCACATGTTCTCCTATGGTCCAGTCGGCTTTTTCCCCAGAAGAGAGCTGCTCTAGTGATGACGAAGAGGAAGAAGGGGAAGATGCGTACGAAGTCGACACACCTGTCGATGGCCTTGGTATCACTACCCCTTATCAACATAGTGAACGTGTGTATCCAAAGTACTATAATTTCGATGAGGTTTCAAACGTGCCTGGTGGCAATAGAGACATTGGGAAGTACGCTGGCGACGTTATCCTAAACGAATCAGCATATTCGGGAATGCCTGGCGGTCCGAAACCACTCTCCTGTCTACGAGAGGAAGTTGCTGGCGAGTTGGCCTGGAGAAACGAACTGGTAGACGAGCTGGGATACTTGAGTGGTGTTGTTATTTAGAGGTGGTGAGGGGGGGGAGAGCCTACCACTATTTTTTTTTTTTCATCCCATGATACATTTTGTTGATGAACTTACGGACATACGGCTATATTATTTCTCCTTTGTTTCTTTCTTTTGACTGGACTTACCAAGTTTTAGTGGCGCATATTTCATTCATTGTGTACGCTACCTTTGGCGATGTAAAAATTGTGGGGTTTTTGGGCTATTTTTTGCTATCATTGCTATATACTTCGCCATATACTGTCATTTCTTATATTCTATATCTCAGGTCTTGTTTAGGCGGGCGTACATCCATGGCATGGCTAGCTGTCTTTTTGGGTGTAGGTGAAAACCAAAATACTCACGAAAAGCATTCTTCTAGGGGCTATAAAAGGTTTTTTTTATTCTTACAATCATTCATCATCTTTTCCTTTGTCTCATCTTCTGAGCATAGTATTATTTACTAGGGTTTTTACAGTGTTGGGACAGGTTTGCTTCTTGCGAGAATATGGAATCTAGTGGTGGTTATTGCGATAGGGTATTCAGAGATATCTCTTTTCAAAGGACTTGGGTTGTTAAATGGAAGTGTATACTGCGTAGGAATTGGACGCCCTTCTCTAAATCTTTGGACGAAAGCGTAAACCATGTACTCGGGTTAATAGTGTCTGTGTTATATGCATATGGTGTGATGACGTAATGTTTTAGTTATAACACCTATATGGAGTAATTATCCCTAATTTTTACGGTAACGAATCTTATTACCATTGACATTTATAGTTTCTATAAATGATGAAAGACCTCATTGGACTAATGTTGTCAATCTATAAGTCGAAAGCGGGTTATTATCTAGACTGAGGTGAGGTGACTTATCGCGGCTTTAACTTTTACATTAACTTTCTTGTTAACATCACTTCCTCTCTTGTAGATCCTATTTTATTTTGAGTTCGCTCTCTTGCAGTATCTCCCCTAGGGATCTTTTGTGACAGTGGTGGGTTCTTTTGGTGGGGCCACTTGAAGTTCTCGTGCCATCAAAGAAGCTACCGAGAATAGATATATAAGTAGACCAAGGAAATAGCAATACAGTATGGGGAACATTGTCCATTAATCTTCTGTTTTCTACTAAAATAGCTACCGTATGATTACAAGTATCTATATTTCTCTGTCTGGAAATAAATTCGAGGATCAAGTACAAAAATGTAAATTGAAGTTGGCTCTTTTTCCCTCATTGTAAACAATAATAAAATTGATTAAACTGAATTAAATAAAGAGTCAAGTTATATGCATGAAGGGTTACCAATGGCGGTATTATCTCTAAACACTCTGGTAATAGGTTACCTTTTGCTAGGGCAAAGGGAATAGCCTAGACTAATATTTTACATCACTTCAAGTGGAGCTTGTAGATAAAAATTCACACTTTTAAGCTAGCTGATCCTATTACTAGACCTCTATTAGATAAGTACCGCCCTCATTCTATATATAATTAAATTTGGTAAAAGTCGTGAGCATGAGTCATAGAATATCACTCGAGAAGGCTTTAGATTTTCTGTTGAATGAATGAATTAATCATAAGTACATGTTAGATTTTCTGTTGTAAAATAGAGAGTGCGAGAGAGTAGACTAAAGGCTCCTATGGGCCCTATATATATATGCTCCTGGAGGCGAAGCCTTCTACATCATAGACCCAAAACCTGCTTGCACTTGGCACTATACTTATTCGATACCCATAATACAACATTTTCCTTTTTTTAAAAAAATCCTTATCTATTGACTATATATAGCCTTTCGCCCATAGTACTGCTAGGTGTGATATTACTAGACTTTTTTAGAAACATTGATACTAACTTGTAGGTCTTTAATAGTTTAAGTATAACTGCACATGTCTAAAGGTTCATGGAGCCCCTCAACTATAGTAACTAACCTAAATAAAACACCAAATAGTATATCGGCTGATTTATCCGACCTCTAGCAAATCCTATTTCTTATTCCGGTTTACTCTAAGAACTTGTTAGACATGGTGTGCTTATCCCATGACCCAATAACACAGCCAGCCAATGAGATACGACACTGGGTGATCTGTGCGTTTTGCCAGTGAACATCATGCCCTTTATAAACTCGCTAATAGGTAGATCTAATAGCATACCCCTTAACAGCTCCGTGGATTCATGTATCTCAGGACTAGGGTTAGCCTAGCAGTATAATCCGCGTTATCCTTAATTATTGCCCCGGGCTTCACCAAGATGAACCAAGGCATAACCATCCAACTAGTACCTTGATGAAATGCCCTTAACTACATACCTTGTTAGAATAGCCTACGGGAGGATATTAACTCTCAAAGATATTTCTTGAGATGAACTCGCGTCTTGGAGATGAATTGTGGGGACACCGTACTGGGTATCACAGAAGAAAGCGAGGTTATTCGAGCATTGGTCCACGAAACGCAGAATGCATTAAGATAAGCTTTTCATAGGAGAAACAGCTGATGGGTTACAGAAACTTGTTTATATAGAGATTTTGTTCGGGGAATGGGGCTTGAAAGCAAATGTTTATTCATTATTCTTAAGAATTCCGACTTTTGTGAACGATTGGCTCAGATTGATTCAGGCCGCGTGGGTTCTCGGTACCATATATCTCCCGCACCACGCGGCTGTGTTCCTGCAGAGGGGGGGAGCGAAAAACGATCTGTGTCGCAAATCATGAGACATGCCGCACCTCAATTGATGCGTGCTAGGGATGCCATAGGCTCGTGTAACTGTAAGTAGTTGAGATGACATCAGCTGGGATTTGGGTGGACTAGCCGTTGGTCTGAATCCGAGTGACTCTAGGTGCGTATACCAATAGATTAAAATATACTCTATAGATAAAACAAGAGAACAGGAAAAGAGCTATGGCGTTTTCATCTAGATTAGATAACCAACCAGTCAATAGAAGACAATCGTGAACTTTACTAGTTTATGCTGATCTCTCGCCGTAGATCGTCCATTGGCTGTTCTAAAAACTATGAGCACTCCCGGAATAAATTTTATTAAACTGTCAATTAGCTATTGTACTCGGTAGAATTATCTCTAGGCCCGTGGTTGATGTGCGACAATACGTCTGTGTTTACGGGTTGACGTCAAGATAGCCTTGCATCAGCCTTAAGATCCCCGTTCCGTTAGTCAGGTACCCAGATAACGTCTGACATGTGGGAGGTCCGGGAGCAAACACCACCTCACTTTCGCATCGACCCACCTGGCCTGACCACAGTTCATGATATCCGTCCCATCGTCTCATCCTCCGTCCACTTATATGGCCATGATTTTATCACAGCCTCATCTATTTGTTCGCCAACTTCTCCTATCCCCATTGTGAAGATCGCTGAGTGCTGGTGCTAACATGTGATATGCGGCCTTTGTTATGTTTGAGTTGATTTTTTTTGACATACACCCATGCTCTAAACACCTCAAAAAGCAAATACCAAACCAGTAACCTCCCTTCCTACTTCACACCCATCAGTACTCATAAAACACACTTTTTCACCCCCTTGAACGAGCCATGACCCACACAAACACCTAGGAAAAAAAAGCCCAACATACTTACCAAGACGTATAAAGACATGTGAACGGAAAATAATTGAACGACCCAGGTATCAATTAATATGCCCACAAAAGCTTTAACATAAGAGACATAAAAACAAATAGGTAGACAGAGTCGAGTCTGGTGAGTTATACAATTACATATATATAGCGTTAATATCTCCCCTCTCTGTCTTCCTCGGGTTTTCATGCTCAACTCGCATTTCCCCTCATACAAAATCGCTCTTTCGCACACTGTTGATCATGATCCACGTATTAACAGCCCGGATAACCCAGACCTAAAGAGAAATAAGAACAAAAAAAAGTCCCCCCTAAAATTCAAAAAGAAATAAAAGCAACAGAAAAAAGTTGTTATAATCCGATTACACCGAAACATATCTGTCCCGTCCCAAGAACCCCACCTGCAGTCCCCGCTAGCCACCCCCCTTCCTAGGACGGTACCTCCAAGTCACTAGGCTTGTTGTTTCTGCAATATTATGCTTATTCGTACCCGACCGCATTCCCGTACCCAATACCGTCCAACGTATCAATCAATGAAAAGAATGAAAAGAAAAACCCCAACCAACCCACCGTTTCACACATGCAGTGAACAATACAAATAACAAAGAAACGAAGAGGGCCATAGTAAGGGAAAGAAGTGAATAAATAAGGGTAAGTTAGAAATGCAAAGTATAGATAAAAATGACGACACAGGAGTGGGTGTAGGAAAGAAATAGAAACAACTTGCATACTCTTCGCACATGCAACCTACTTTCAAGTCAACTTACAATATTACCTTGCCTCTCCATCTAACCACCGATCTCTTCGCTCTCGCTCCATTTGCTCCTCTACTTGCTGCTCCTCTCGGTCTTCCTCATATAGCACTCTCGCACCCTCGCTCTCGAGAACTTGCCTCCTCGACTCTTCAGCTTGTATTCTCGGTTTTCCATTAGGTATCCTTGGCTTCAGTCCACCATTCGCGTAACCATTTGCGCCCCCATTGACATATGATGATGTCGATACTCCTTTCGTGGAGTTTGTGATGTTGTCTTTCTGCTCTGGGAACTCAACATCACGTGCTACTGCTGCTTCTGCCCTTTCACGAGATGCCTCGTACCGCGCTGAAACGTCACCGCCTGTCCATTGGGTTCCGAGCCAGCGATCCCAACAAATAAAGAAAGGTTGCGAGAAATTTGTCTGCAAGTAATCAGTAATTTGTCTAGTTATATAGAATTAGAGAATTGAACGGACCTTGATGCCCCAACCCTGGTGATGGATATCATGATAGCCAGCGTTGTTCCAGAAAAAGTACTGTAGAGGGTCGAATGGGAGAGAGTATCCACAGTGATCATCGACCGTCTTCATAGTGGAAAATGTGAAGAAAAACACGCCGCCGCGCACCTTTAGGCCTGACATTTTGAAAGCTATACCCGCACCAAGCGTGTCCATCAAGAGGCCCTCAAAAGGATGGTTGTAGAGCGCACCAAACGCGTAAGGCACGTAAAGACGATGATGTCGTGAGTGGAAGGTTCCTAGTCCGACCCAATTAGGAACGAAACGAGAGAGAAACTGAGTGACGAAAGGTGACGAGGTGTAACTCACTATAAAGCCATTTTGATTCGTGCATGAGCCTGTGCAGAAAGTACTGCCAGGTGTCGAGAACAAAAATGGCGAACCACATGCGAGCAGCGGGGAAAATATACCAGTACGCGATTTCAACGAGCTTATATCTCCAATTCCCGTTATCTGTCGGTTCCAGTCCCAAAAGTTGCACAATCACCTCAAAAAAACTGCCCGCACCAACTGCCGTAACTCCTGCGACGATCTTCTGCTCCAATTCTGCTGTATTGATCCCTACCATCTGAAGTACGCCTGTAACCCATCGCTCTGCTTGCAAGAACTTTGAGTAAAGTTTCAAGACCTCCCACCACTCGGCCCCCCTCATTTCAATTCCCTCAGACAAGCTGATTACCCAACCAACAACGGATTGAATGATCTGCTGCACGATCACATCTCGCATAACCTCCCCACGAGACACATGATTTCGTTTTAGTACCTCGGCGGGTGTGTGTAATCGATAGCGGGAAAGGAGGTCATTAGTGTCTAGAAAGTGAAAGACCAAGGACATGCACCAGTAGGCAACTACCGGTGCGGCGAGCAGTAGGATCGAATCCGGAATTGGGGGTACAAGCGGGGGAAGTGGTGTAAGTGTTGAGAGAGGAGGGGGAGGGGGGAGGATTGGGGGATTTATTGTTGTTGTATTCATCAAGGAAATTGTTGTGACGCCGCTGACGCCAAATGTTTACCGCAGTTAGGATTGGGGGAGGGGGGGGTTGTGGTGGTGGTGGTTGTTGTATACTGGCGAAGCGATGTTCTTGAGCTATTGAATGGGTATTGGTACGGTATGTCTGGTATGGTATGGTATGTTACGGTATGGGATGGGGAGGGTGGGCTGGTGACAACGCAGGATAGTGAAGGAGAGACGGAGTTGAGTTATCTGGAAGTGGACCGCTGTATGCTGTGTAGTATGTAGAATGTGGTATGTGGTATGTACGTATGTATATGTATGTATGTGTATGTATGCAATGTAGAGTATATGTGTACGACCCAGCAGGTGGTGGTGAAGGTGAGGGAGGGAGTGTGCTGGAAAAAGGAAACCTATTCAACCTTGCCCGGCAGAGCTGTGGTGTAGCAGCGATACGAGGATTGTCGCGTGAGGTGGCGACAACACGAGGTGAACGAAAGATGGGGAGTTTGGGAGATTACATGCGTGGTGGAAAGTCGACGAGACGAGAGTGAGTGAGAGAGAGTCTTCTTCGCATAAGGCCCGCAGCCGCCCATACATCCTTCCCCCCCCAAACACATATCCCCGGACATAGAACATCCGCCCGGTTGTCTGATCATCCGATAACAGAGTCGATAATTTCTGACATCGTAATTAAGTGATCCCTATTATCATCTTCAATTCCTATAAATTTGTTGTATTCTCACCCTCTACTCCACCATGTTACCCCCCCTCCTCCCTCCAAAATTTTGGATGTTATTCCTCTAGATTATTCTGTACTGCGCCGTCGTCCCCCCCGTTTCAACTCAAATGTTACTAGGTTGCCCGGCCTTTCCGGTACCCCCGTCAAAAAAAAAGGCCTCGAACACCAGGGATGGTCGCAGGAAAACCGTGATTCTGGGCGTTCGTGACTATATCCGCCCCCTTCCATCGCTTGCTAAGCCTTGCTCAGGTACATAGCTGACGTCACCACCGCCGTTACACTCTTGAGTCACACGTATTTTTACTCTGTAATACTGCCAAGAATCGTATGTAGTTTCAAGCTCGAGCCTTATGAGGTGTTTCGTGACTTCTTGAACTGCCACAAAAGCCTCCGGAGGTCCCCTCTAGCCTCTCGGGGCTCGAAGCCCGCGCCCATAAAACGACACCCGGTATCTCATCCGGCCCAATCCCAGGTTATAAGAGTACCTTGTTACAATTTATAGCAGTACCCTCAAGATATTTTACAAGCCGGAGGTCACAACCGTAGCGAAAAGCAACAAATATCAATTTCAGTATCAGCATGTTTCCCCATATATAAGAAATAAACGCGTAACCTAATACGACTTGTGCGACACGAGCAACTATCTACCAAGCATACATGGGGCACTGCCGTTAACCCTTCAAACACGAGATATTATCGTATTGAGCCACGATGCCGAGAGAAAGGGAAAAAAGAGAGAAAAAACTCACCGTAATGTCTAACGGCGGACAAAAAAGAAAAAGAAAAAATCTGTGCACTTTCTTTCTAATGGAGTCCGGTTGACCCTGCCCGCGGTTACCGGTGTTCCGGAGCCGTTCGGCTTCCCGCTTTCCGTGCTCCACATTTGGTAATAATAACCCCGCCGAAAAACTCCGTGTTTTTGCGGTATTTTCCATATCATCCGGCTATGTGCTAAGTATATAGTTGGGGACCAGTGCGGAGTGCATAATAACTTGGTCAAGTATAAGGTGATGGTCGTGTTTACACTTCTATCTCCAGTAAGCAAGTAGTCATATATTTATCGCTTATGTAAGCGAGATATCGGTACACTGCCATATGCAGGTCTCTCCAAATCTATGCTACGCGGAAGGTGATACTATGGGTGGCAAGGAATCAGGGATAGTAAATTCACTTTTTAATGAAAAAAAAATTTTGTCTAGGGGATTTCATACGACAGCAAGGCATGAGATAGCAGGGTACGAATATATGGAGATAAGAATTACTTATCCAAGGGCGTTATATGCGTCAAACTCCAGGCTACATATATTTAAGAATCAAGCCAGTAAGATCACTTCGTCTCCAGCAGGAGTCGGGTCGATTTATCCGTCAAGGCCGATTAACTCCGTTCAAAACGGATTTTGCCTACGGACCGAGTTTCATACACCATTCTACAAGCACATGATATCAGTAAATGCGGGGCCCTGTGCTTTGTAATAAGCATATCCCGCATGTATGACAGGTAAGGGTCGTTTGCACATCATGGATGTCAGAAGCTTAGATGTAAGTAGAATTTGTGTTAAGCGTTTCAGTATAACATTTCTTGATGGGTTTTTAAGATCTGCCATGGTTTATATCTGGTCTCTGGGTGCTATTCTGGGGTTTCGCATTACTGACTCCTGCCAAAGAGTTAGGTATGAGAATAAGGCCACTATTCCTGTACTAGTGTCCCGAGGCACATTTACTCCAGCTTCACACACCATCACCCAATTAACTTTTGCAAGGTTTCCAATATACCCTGTATACAATTGTATTTGTAATCCGTTTACCCGATTTAATAAACGTTTTTGCCGATGTCAAAATCAATTAAAGTTACACCGAGGTTCGGAACTAGTGAGCCGTGCCCTAAGGATGCAAGATATCCTAAGAGGGAAGAGGGAGAAGACTTGCAGGAATGATAATTTCTAGGTCTAGTTATATAAATCCTGAGTCATTAGTTTACTACACACCAAGCTAAAACCAGTAGTATACAATCAATCTAGGCACCCATTACTAGATCAACGCCCCTTACATATATATTTCAAAGCTACAGTAGCGATCTCATTGTATAGTCGCGTCTAACAAGTTCTTGGACCCCCTCTCAACGCAATGCAACTTGAAACTCAACAACAGAGCAATAGATTATTATTAAGATATAAGCAGAGGTGATAGGGATGTTAAAAAAACACATATGCAAAGCTCCGCGATTTTTAGTCACTCTAGTGCTGCAGTTTGAGCAGTCAGTTCCGTTGAGGGAACTTCATGAATGTGTTGTCTAGGGCTGTATATAGAATCGCGTGGAGGACAGGGGATAAACTTGATGCAGTCTAGCTACGTTTAGATATTGTGGAGGGGCTAGGAAATCTCTGCTCTGTAGTATAACACCAATTAGATAGGCTAGGGATCCGCAAAAGACTTAAAGGGTTATTCGATCAATCGGGACCCATGCTACCGATAATTTACTAGAGGATCCCGGAAAGGGGGAAGACTTGGTTGACCAGGCTTATGGGTGACTTAAGTTTATCGCGCTAGGTATAAAATTATATTGAAAATGTTTGCAGCCCACGTTGCCTTCTAATAATAATATAATGAATAGCTAAGGTGTATGAGTATTTGACTTCAGAATCGAGTCCTATATTTTCAGTGGTGACCAAAACCCTAACCCTTCCACAGGAGTCTACCAATGAGGTTTGGCCTGAGCAGCAGAGTTGGACTGGCTATTACTGGATGAAGCTAGAGCAGGTCCCCACTCTCAAAAGTCTTTCGAAGAGATCCACGTGTTGCCATCTTATTCCCAGCATGTTGTGTCGGTTGGTCGCCATTCAGATGCAAGTTCAGCAGAATCAGCTGTCAGTCAGCGAATACTGGCGAGCCTTTAAATCCAAGTTATAGAATTATTTTAATACATACCACGTCCACCACTGTAAACTTGAATATTGATATTAGTGTTTGTAGGCTCGTGCCAAGAGTCTCGGTGTTACCCGATTTAGCGGTCCAGAGCCAAGAGAGAGGCTAGTCCAGTCAAGCTCACACAGAAAAATTGCCCCTCCCCCACCTCACCCTATTCTCCACCACCACCATCCCCCCTTTCTCTTCTTATCTTCGTTCCTTCCCGTACAGTCTCTTTCCAATCCACAAAACTAAAAAACAACAGCCAAAATGATCATTTACAAGGTTAGTACTCTTGGTTCTTAAGGTTTATCTCCTCGGGACCCCTCCCATTGTTTTATGGTGCGGGGTCGATGCTGGGGGTGGGGTAAAATTTCGAGAAACAGTAGTATTTTCGAGTCTCGAGTCTCGAATTACAATGTTGATATTATACTCGACCTTATGATGTATCAGAGTTATCGGGGCCTTCGTGGTTGCTGATTATCTCACATAGGATGTTATCTCCGGCGACGAGATGGTCTCGGACGCATTTGACATGAAATTGGTCGATGATGTTGCCTACGAGGTGGACTGCGCAATGATTAAAGTCAAGAAGGGCGCTGATGTTGGTAAGTTCTACACAAAGCCTCATTATAATTCATATCCTCTTAGGAGCATTGCATTTTATGCTAACATAATAATCTAGATATCGGTGCCAACGCCTCCGCAGAGGAGCCTGGTGATGATGAAGTTGAAGATGGTGTCGAGACCGTAAACAACATTGTACACTCCTTCCGTCTTTCACAGAGCTCTTTCGACAAGAAATCCTACCTCACATACCTCAAAAGTTTGTTATCTCCTACCCCACTGTACCTTGTTCTGAGCTAAATTCAATCTACTGGTAGAGTATATGAAGGATGTCAAGGGTAAACTTCAAGAAAGCGGAGCCTCCGCTGAGGAGATTGCAAGTTTCGAAAAGGGTGCTCAAGGGTTCGCCAAGAAGATCGTCGGCGGTTTCAAAGACTATGAGTTCTTCGTTGGTGAAAGCATGAACATAGATGGAATGTAAGTCGTTGCTGAACTCCACTTCCTGGCTTAATCTTTAAAGGCCAAGTTCACTGATGTATGTGTAGGGTCGCTCTCCTTAACTACCGAGAGGACGGATCCACCCCCTATATGATCTTCTGGAAGCATGGATTGAAGGAGGAGAAAGTTTAGAATAACGCTGCTGCCTTTTTTATGGATGGTAGTCTTACCAAATCTTGTGTAATTCGGAGTTTGACTGAAACAGGGAAAAAAATCACATTAAAGTTTTATGTTCTAAAACATTTTTCCTGATAATAAGAGACCTCGCAGAGATGTTCGCAGAGGTTCCCCGTTAACCCTTTATCGATAAGGTAGTAAAAAGTAGCCTACATACTCCTAGCTCATAAAGCCATTTCACCACACTCTACAAGTCAAATAAATTGCCCACTTAAGGAATTAATGTAAAGAGCTTTAGCTTATATTTCAACCAGACACGTATATATGTGTATAGTTCCCCTATATTATTTGTTTCCTATCCCTTAAACCGTCACACAACCATTCGTAACCGGTCTTTCAATAATATACCCTAACCACAACACCTCTAGATATTACAGAAATTATGCTAGAAAATTTACTAAACTATGACCATTATAAATTCAATTGGTTATAGCTAGTGGTTGGGTGGCAAGGCTAGAAAATTAGGGTTGTGGTAAAGACTGGTCCAAGGGATAATAATTCCCTCTACTATAATCTACATTCTTATCGCTGTCATTGACTAATGCTTTACAGCTGCATATACGTCCTAAGATACCCACAAAAAACTTCTCCACCTACCAGTTTTTATCCCTTGCCAGACCTTACTACAAATACAGGTAGGGATACACGAATAGCCTTGTGTTCTGTAGAAAGAGGAAACGGTGATGAAACACCAAAATTTATGGAGTGAATATCTAAAATATTATTGGCTTGGCTTCGTATTGGCTTCGTTTCAATACTTATTTATATACGATCCTAGATATTTTATTATCAGTAAGGTTGTGTGGTCTGTGAAAACATTCACATAATATAAGGTCTAATTTTGGGTATTTCTTCCTAGTTTCATGATATATATTTCTTGGACGAATAGAAAACAAGGAAATATTAAGGGAAAAAAAAATAAAAGTTTTTTTGGTGCACAAAAAGGAAACCTATCCACTCTTTTCCAAGAACCTAAAATTCCTGAATAAAAGCCACCAGTTAAAAAGGAAAAAGGAAATATTTTTAGCCATATCTCCTTATACCCAACCCGAGAAATAATCGACCACATCTTTCGGACTTGCATTGCGTGGCCTTACCACTTCATCCTCGTCTTCTGAAATCTCAGAAGACCAGTAAGAATTCTCTATTGGTCCCTCGTACTTCCCTGCGCTCACATTGTCGAGGGTGATTGCATCATCCTTCCTCTTCCCCTCACCCCCTTTCAGCTTATCATTGGTGCTCATATTCCCAGACTTGAGCTTCCTAAGGGTGTGAGCGTTTTTCTCAGACCTTCGCTGGACCTCATGCAATACCCCTGGCCCTCTCATAGCCAACCAACAGTCAAGCCAGCCTACCAACCTTCCCCCAGTCCTTCTTTTTGAGAAACTTGATGTTCTGAGAGCTTCTAGCACCTCTGTATTCCCGGAAATAGCCGCCAGGATACACGCATCACATCCGTTTTCTTGGAAAACGACCGATCCAAAAGGAGACTCTTCAGAAACCATAGAGAAGGCCTTGATGTGATCATGGGGTGTAGTCCAGTAACCGTTAATTTTTCTCAGTGAACAAGCTAAAGAATTAGCCACAGAATGCTCAAGTGGTACAAGTATATTGAACTGCGGCCCAGTAACCTCGTGCCTAACCTTGTGGAGGATAGAGCCGATGATATAAGGATGAAGTATATCGTGAGTTTTGCAAAACCCTTTTGGATGGGGCTTGTTTGGCAAGGCTGCGTGAAACCTAGCATGTTTTTGCAGAAGATAGCCAGGTAGGGCCCTAATTTTCTCCTTTTCTTTTCTTTTGGCATCGTTAAGTAGAGAGTGCTCATCGAGGGTGCGGGGTTCTTTCCACGTTTCAAACGGGCGGTAGAGAGCAGCTGCAAAAAGATCTCTGTCTTCTGTAGAAAGATCTGTTAGTGACATTGAGTTATCCTTGGGGGAAGTATAGTCCCACTTGTTTGAACCCATGGCTGTTTCTATTTCTGCCTAGCTAGATAGCCCCTCGAAACCTTTTTTGTGATATCTGGTGACGGATTGGCTTACCCCACTGCTTCAGGTATTATAAAGAGATATTCAACGAAGCCTCTTAGAACATACTTGAAAGCTGTTGTGGTTCATGCTAGCAACGTCCATACACCTTCAACATCTAACATTCAACAGTCTTCTTTGAACTAGGACAGTACTAGTAGAGTTTAACGGACGTACCTGGGAACGCTCTTTGGTCGAGGGCTATATAAACTGATTTGATATATTTAATCTAATACTCAATTCGGTATTATTTATGTACAATTCTCATAAAATAGGTAAATATTTCCGTGATCTGCGTAGATAAGCTTTATAGGCCTATATATAGATATATGGGGGCGAAAAACCGTGTGTGGATGTTTCAGGATACACACATTTCCTTTTTTCTGGTCGTACATGACACCTCACTAATTCATCCACCCAAGCCATTCATGGTAATTAAGGGAAACAAAACAGCGAAAATAACACCTGGAATCATGCCTATCAAACATTCGTAACTGTAAAAAACCAAACCTATGTAAAAACACAAGAAAAGCCAACAAACAAAGAAAAACCCCTAAACGAGAGTGGAGTAAGTGGATCCCCTTCCTCCGAAAACCCGGCTAGGATCTTCTAAGAACTGCAAAGTCGTCCCTTCTTAGAAGATCTCCTTCGCTATGGTTGGTTCATCATCCGAGAAATCATCATTGAACGATACAGTGTCTGGGTAATCCTCTGAAAAATCGGTGATGTGATGCGAAGATCTTATCTCGTCACTACCGCTGTTGAAATTTATCTGTGAAGACCTTATCGATAACCTATTCTGCTGTGCTGGTTGTGTCGGTGTTTGTGGCGGCGAGTCGTGTGGATAGACTACGATATCTGAATGTTGCTGGGCGATGTTTTGATTTTGAGAAACTGAAGTGTCTAGACGATGGAGAGTTCCACCACGAGTGGCAACACTTAAGGGTCTTGGTGTGTGATGGGCTTGTGGGGGTGTCTGTATGATTGGTAGTAGGGCTGGAAATGACTGTTGAGGGATGTGATATAAGGAGGGGTTCTGAATATTGCAAAATTAGGAATTACTTGAACTATTCAGAGGGAAGAGAGATGGTACATACTGCTTGATTATTCCTATGAATACCAAATACAGCAGCTTCATAAGTCGGGGGCTTTTCTTCCTCCTCCTCCTCGATGGCCCTAGATCTTTGCTGTTGTTGCCCATGACGGCCCTTACTTCTCCTCCTTGTCCACCAAATAATTGCATACACTACTGTCATGACAACTATTCCAGCCGAGACCGTTATCCCTACCAATGCCCTAGTGTTGATAGATCTCTCATCGCTAGAAGCTACTGGCACCGAGCTCACGACCAAATCGAGTGTAGCTGTTGGATATGGGTCGACTGTGCTGTAAAAGGGACGGTTTGGGTCTACTGAGGTTGGAACTGGGCTCCATTGGTTCGTACCGCTCCCAGAAGGACTCGAGTAGGCAGCGAGTGAATTTGTGTCTTCGGGGCCAGAAAGACCTTCGGTTGCACTCGGAACCGAGCCAAAAGTCGCTGGTGTCGCAGCACCATGAAAGATCGGCATCATTGACTGACTTCCTCTGTTACAAGACCCTCAAAAAGGACAGAAGGAGAGTAGAAGGAGAACGACGAGGTTGAAGGGGGTGATGTAGTTCCATAAGTAGTGTCCTACAGGATTCATACACACTCAGCCTCAGCCCCGCCAGCTAGCTTATAGGCAAAAAGGCTGGTGACAACCTTCAAGTCATATTCCACAAAAACACAGGGGAGGGCCCCAGTAGCGAGACGGCGCAACATTCCCTTTGATGCAAAAGGCCAACATGTACGACCACCGCTCCTTAGTGATACAAGTATGCCTACCCTCAAGGATAGAGTTGGAACTTTGTTCCAATAACTCGGATGCAAGAAAATCACCCTTTACCAGTATCCTGGCCACCCTACTCTTGTCGCTAGTTTCTCCACCAACTGATAGGGCTCGGGGATCTATGTCTCGCGAACAAAGAAACCCAGGACTAGAAAACTAGAGTAAAGCTGGAGATCTTTGGGTTCGGCGATCATCCCTTTTCGCGGGACCCCTTTAGTAGCGTGCTTGTCGCCTATTCCAGTGAAAAAATCATATCCAGTAGATGGCGGGTTTCATTAAACTAACGGAGCCCGGGACACTACCTTCACGCCGCTTAGACACCACAAGATTGGTGACATCTACTCCGCTCGTAGAAGTTCGCTTAGCGTCCGACCGTGGCCCGTATTCTTACCCACTTTATTCCTAAAAAAGCACATTCCCAAGTCTCTTGTTCCGCCACTCGTGTGCAACGCTGCAGTAATGATGCCGTTCTAAGACCATTTTTAGCAACTGAGTGTGCGCTGATAGAAGTTGGGACTTCCAAGACACTCAGCCATAAGAATTAAGGTGTAAAACATACAACTTCCACCCCCTATAAATGCAGATCCGGATACACTCTAGAATAGGTAGGTAGTTATCGATGGGAGACGGAAAGCTGATCTTGTTCGGATTTCTCCATTAGCATCGCATTTGGGATCTCTTCACTCGCTGAAAAATAAAATCTGCTGCTTGGGTACGAGTTCTAGCTAAGCTTCTATGATGTACCATACGGCAGACTTTTCAGCGAATATAGCTACTTAATGCAGCCTCCGCCTCTCACGACCTATCCCCCGGGTCCGGAATATCCCATTACAGAACCTTTTTAGGTTAGCCAATACATATATTTATTACGCTGCGGGGTAGCAAATTACAATAGCATAATATGCTGTGACCTCAAGAATGCACCTTAATATACTTTTTCAAGCCACATAAGTAATCTAAGATAATAAGGGCTTACAGAGTACTTAGCCACAGGTGTTAAGGTAAATACATCATTTGAGTAAAAAACAGAGACTGGACTAAGAATCCAAAGCCTCGGGAAGACCGAGCGGCATGAACCAGTTTATTCGTCCGGAGCACTGGAAGGAGAATCTATGATTCTAATATAGGGAACTATAACCAGATGGTCTTTGATTGTGTCTCGATCGCGAATCAGCTGCAAGATACACATAGGTACTTAAGTGGCTGTAACTTGAGGGCCTGAGTAAGCATAAACGTAAATGGACACCATGAAGTTAGTCTCGTCCCCAAACTTAACCTGGTGACGCGCGAGACTACTATGGAGTTCGTTTTGTCCCAGGAGCTTGGAGGTCCCCGGAGACACCTTGCGCGGTAATACCCAGCAACTCGGTTTAGTGTTGCCGTAGGAGCGTGTTGTTTTAGATAGGCGTCCCCAATCTTCAATTCCCGTGCTCTGATAAGGGGCCTATCAGGATGTAAAAGTTCTCAGAAATGACATCATATTATCACCATTCTATTCCAACATCCTCCTTGCTCCTTCCCCCTTTTCCAGCCTCCTCTCGCTATAAAACATCTAGTTACGAGCAATGATATAGACTCCTAACGATCTTGTCCATCCATAACTAAACCTTCCTCAGGTCTATAACTCTCATCTCGCTGACAATGACAGGCCTCTCACCTCCCAGAGTTCTTCTGGTCCCTATGATTCAAACAGTGGGGGCTGGGAGAATACAACAGTCCACCCCCCCTTAACCTGAGTAAACTGCTACATACATCTTTACTCCCATCAACTCCTCTTTACCCTCACTATACCCCGTACCATCGTCTCAGCCACCGGCATCACTAGAATCCCTAGTATATCGAGCCACTTCCCGGATAGACTTTATGTCTACTGGCGGGTTTGATAACGGTGATAGCCCCATACTACTACTCCTCAAAGGCCGACTTTTACCCCTTGTTTCTTTTACAGTAGCACCTACAGGACTTTCGGTCCCCTTGGGGCCCTGTAGTAGAAATTTATAATTACATATCGAATATCTCTATTAATTCCTACAAGCGCTTTTGCTTTAGGAAATCATAGAACGGCATTTGAGTACCCAGAAAAACAGTCTCCAACTCAACCCTTACATCCATTTCTGACACCCGTGCAGAGTGCCTTGCTCTGCGACTACTAGTCCCTCCACAACCTACACAATTTACCTTCAGCCCCCTCCTCTACCGCCTCACGTCAACACATTCCTGTAATGACTTTCTCAGGGAACCTTTGAGGAAAAATATGTCTCCTAGACTTCAGAAGTAAAAGCATTGCTAAGTGAATAATTCCTGCAAGGGTTCTTCTCTCGCAGACCCCGGATGCTGAAAATATTCAATGTTTACATCTATTAGGGGCCTCTGAAGGATCTAGATACTAGGTGGACTACAGCTAGTAGTCCGCCCAGAGAAAGAGAATCCAGTCCACAACCGGCCATAGGGCCCTGCGATTCTTACTTAGTTCAGCATAATATAAAGCCACCCGATAGTCCTCGGCAGTCCCCCATAGCTGCCACAGTCATTTCTGCTCTCTATAGATAAATATACTATCACTCACTAATCAAATGTATAAATATACCCGATAGATCATTCACCAGTTAGGATAGGGTCCCATAGATATAACTATATTTTGTGGCCTTTCTTACTAGAGCCTAATATCAAATCAGCGTATGAGGTGCGAAGAGCCTACAAACTTCAAGCATGCTTGGCGAGAAAGAACATACATGAACCATGATGTCGCGATTGGAGTTGCTGTTTGCGGTCATACATGGGCATACTATGTGATGTATTTGGATAGCGCTAGGAAGGTTCTTACTTACGGACCTGTTGGGTTTGGCTCTTCTAGTAAAGGCATAGAATGAACTTAGTCAAATACGGCACCTTTAGTTAACGAAGTATATCCTACTAAGACAACCAATCTATATGCTAGTAGCTTGTAAAAGTAAAGCAAAACGAGACGTTTTAGAACTCGCATAAAACGCTACATAAAACTCTTTCTTAGCCCCTCCCCCCCCAAAAAATCAGTCCCGTCTTTTTATTCTCGAGGATATCTCTAGGGTAACAACGAAACTCCCAAGAATTGGATTTAGAGGGATCAATTTAAAAATAACCTCAAGGAATTGTATGGTATACTGGGTGGGCTATGATTGGTCTATTACCCTATGTTTAGAGTGGAAACTATCTGTTAGGGCGGAAATTATAATAGCTTTGAATTTTTTTGGCTTCTAACGGATCTAGGAGTACATGTGGTATAGTGAAGTACGGATACATGCGAAGAGTCGGGTGGGGAACACATAGCCTACGGCTTTGTTATTGAGAGCCAAAGTCGAGTGATAGTATGTGATTTGTCACGTGAGGCTATACCCGATTAGGGCACGGCAAATGAATGGTTGAAAAGGGTATGGCGGCCGCAGATTTCAAGCTCGCCATCCGACCATAACTAGCTGTATGGATTAGATTAGCTCGAATGCTTTGTCTTTTACCAGTGAAATTAGGACGCCCAGCCATGTCCAACTCCTACCAACCAGAGCCAGAGCCAGGCAATCAACCGTCAGCCGTAGCATCAAACAAACAACTCTAGGAAAGGGAAGCGGCTGGGGACTCCTTCGGGTCCGCTTGAGAGAACATGCTACTGAATGCTAGCCCAGACTTGATAGTACACGCTGCCTCCCTCGAAGATTAGCAAACTTTGACACAAGATCCTCATCTTTACCCATCAACTGCTTGGCGTGGCCTGCGCATTAACCATCGTTTTGTGGGATTTAGGGCTCCCGACACAGCTACCATATCAAGACCATGCCTGCTTCGATCGAGGCTTATGGTAAAGACCATAACCGTCTCGGTAACCAAACGGCTGTCTCTCAATCTATAAGTGTGACTTCACACTACGGAGGAGTCTTCAGGCCGCTCTATCGTGGTTCTACACCCCATCTAGAAACGACTCTGTTATCGAAGTGGAGTCAGTATATGTGATTAGCCTCTAAGGGTGGGTACTGGTAGAGGTGGGTGTTGGTGAGTTGATCATGATGCCTATCTGTCTTGGTGGTATGTGCCTGTCTTGGGCCAACGAGGATGTGCTACTGCTCGATACCAAAATCTCAGGGACGGGATACTCACTCAAATACCAGGCCATTGTCCTTGCACAGTATTTGATTTTGTTTGACCCTCATGGAGCTGAGGGTTTGGTTGAACTATTCAGCGTCCCCCGGGCCAAACAGACCTTCAAATAACTAAACTTTATTTTGAGTGAGGGGATGCCTTAACTACATCATAGACCTAGTAAGTACAATCTTCGTTACTAGTTGACAAACATGGAATCGGGTGATCTCGAGGATGAAGGGCTAACTCCTACCTTTATTCTAGGCCTTTCTAGGACCGACGAAACAGTTCGCTTCCGGAATCAATAAACCCACGCAGCATAAAGTACGGTTTCCGATGTATAAGAGTATGATTTCCCCGACTAAGTCCCCCAAGGACTCTCAGCTATCATCGAACAAGATAACCTTATTTAGAATTTGTTTAGTTTGCGCCTAAAAAAGCCTTGGATCCTAGGGATATTTTGAAGAAACGGTCTAGTTCCTTCGGGATTCGGAGATAAGATTATTGTTGCTCGTAGTGGGGCTTTGGGCCTTTTGGGAATTCAATCAAACTAGTGTAATCTGACTCCTATGATGAAACAAGATTAGCATCAAGTTTCCCCTCCCGCGGGTACAAAAATTTTTAACCCATCGAAGGGACATCTGGAGCAGGAAATTTCCAATATGATAACACCTGCACAACCGGGTTACAAGTTACAATAGCTATCATTAACCATTGAAAATGGCAGCGAGATAACTCGAACAAGGCGTTCCTATCTGCTTCGCCGCGGAGTCGTCTGAGTTGGTAAGTTTGGACTGTTACCCTACTATACGGTTAGAGGTTGGCTAATAGTGCCCTGCTTTGACAACTGTAGGTATTGCCAAATCCCATCGTGGAGGTTCTGGGGAAACGATTTTTCGGCGTTTGCAGCACTCTGGCCCCGAGCCGGGCAACATCACATGGGCCCGAACTCGGCTTATGAGCGACTTCAAATTTTATCACATAGGTACATCTCTGTTTGCCCAAAGCCTATGTTGCGCCTACAAAGGAAAAAGACTCGAATGCATCATTGGTTGGGAAAAAACTAAAGTGTATGAGTCGTCCAGAATAAAAAGACTGAAGTACCAAGGAACTAACACCTGCTAAAATACTCAGAATACAAGCATAATGCTCATTAGGAAGAAAAACCAAATAACCACCTCCGATGCATGATCACCATATCAATGTACGGAAAGATTTAGAACGCTTTTATACCTTCACAGGATAAGAAAAAGAGAAGAAAAGAAAGCAAAATACAATGCCTCCGATGCCAATCTGTGCCAGATTCGATTTCTGTCCTATTTTGGAAGGGCTAAGGCGATATCTCGCAATTGTTGGGCGAGTTTAGGGGCTCGGTCATTGGCAGGTACATTACCGAACCCAGCGGTATAAGTTTCTCGGTCGCGGGTGTTGGCACAATGCATGTCCTGTGTGGCGATTTCCATGTATCCTTCCGCAGTGGCGGCTATATCAATTACAAGTCCCTCAAAGTTCAAGGTTTCTATGTTGACGGTCTTGCTGCCAGTTGAAGAGGGTTGGGGTCCCTCCGCCTCTGAAATTTGTTCGCTTTTTTTTGGAGAGGACGACATGAATTCTGTCCATTTTTTTGATTATTGTCAGAGATGATAGTCTAGAAGACGTTTAAGGAATGCTATGGGGTGAGTTTACTTATGCAGGGATATAGGATGGTCCAGTGTCAAGGTATGTAATTCAAGCTTGAAGTCGTTTGAAGAATCTCCGTGGGGAAGACAGTATAGGTTATAGGCAACAAAAGCGGAATTTTGAAAACGATTTTGGATTTGACGCTTGGTATTGAGGAGGTATGTAGCACAAGCAATATTCTATCTCGCAAAGAGCAAAGATTGTGGTCTAGCTGTGGTATGTGTGTGTGATCAAAGGCTTAATGATGGTCTATGGGGGGTGCGGTTAACTTGGGAGTAGAGGGAAAGTGGGAATTGATATAGGTTATAAAGGCTACTGCGACGTGGCAAAGGAAGAAAAAGCGACTCGAAATTATGTCTGGCTATGAAACAAGGGTGGTGATGGGGTTCCTGTGGGAGGAATTGCAGGGTACTATCGTGTCAATTGATCGGAATAAAGCTATTCGCCAACCAGTGCGCTCCCCATAGTGAGTTGCGGGAGCGGGGACAGCAAACCGGGGACATGGGTGTTAGTGAATAAGTTTTTGGTGTGGTGGATGCATAATCAAGTGGTGGACCTAAAAACAAATACCTAAGAGGGATAAATTAGGTTAGTGCTGCTAAGGTCAAGACTGTCAGTACATCTAGGCTGTGTCTATAGACCAGTTCATAGAGTCAATAATCTTGTGGTCTTAGGGGACAAAGCTCTGTGTAGTTCACCATAAATCAGCAATCCTTTAGTGGTACTTCTTCATTTTTAAATATATCGACAATAAACCGGGTGGGCTGAAGTCGATTGGGGGGGGGGGGGACTAAAGCGGACGGCGAAGCGGATGACGAAGCGGACTGCCGGCGTACATTGTGGTACATCAGCTTCAAACTGCCATGTAGCCAGCTGGTTTGTATATACTAGGCAAGTACTTCTTCAACTGACCGTCCAGTGCTGTATTCGTTAGGTAATCAGAAGTGCATACTTATGATATCACAGTTTGTACCCACACGCTCATTCTTAGTAAGTGTTTTCAGAAAAGCCACATTAATAGAAAATAATTCATATCACCACTAATAAATTATGTAGGATCCTATCAAAGTTTATTAGCATTAAAAAGATACCGATTTTCACCTATGACCCTGCACCATCATCAATCATATGGGATCCCATTGACTCTAGCAGGTCTCAAAAGAGGGGGGGCGCACAGACCTTTACGCTACGAGCATCTGTCTTCACACAGTAGCCATATGCAACTATCTATGACTTGGTCCACTGAGCATCTCCTGACCAAGGTAAATAATTTCCCTGGTTGTGTCCTGGGGCTCTTGGGGGCCCTAGGTTCTGTTGATCTGGGGGTTCATAGCTGTAAGGAGAGGGGAGGATAGATTTTTTGTAGATTCTTATTGTGAGGCTGGTGATGCTTCCCCTAGGCTATAGCCAAGAGATCAGGCAACAGTACTACAAATAAGGGCTTCCCGAAACACTTCCTCAATAGGAAAACGGTGAAAATCACGGTTCTAGCGCTTATTTATGAGAACAATAATACATGAGAATAAATAAGATCCCTTCGATATTGTTTGATCTGGTTATAATTATCCCAAACTAGGATATCGGGCACAGGTTATTTTTGTTGAAACATTTCCTATAGGTGGGCCCTGGTTCATACATGCAGGAGCCTACTGCCTAGCCGCGCTTCGCGCTTTATTACAGTATATGGAGACCCACGTCATGTGACTAGATCCCCAAATATGTTGAAATCAATCCAAGATTAAAGCCGCTCCTGACTCGGTAAAGTTCCCGGCCTTAAGTTCTTCCGGGGTGCAACTACTATTATTATATTTGGCTTTGTGTATCCGTTTTAGGACACCTCTTTCGAGTAAGGATACAAGGTCTACTTTGTTGGATCCCTAATTGCAATACTGACCCGGGCATCGGCAATTTTCTTGGTCATACGACATGAACTAGAACCTCAGATGAACTCTGTTCATCCCGACTTCATAATGAAAGGCCATCCCTTTTTTTGTTGCACTACATTTGTTCCGCATTGTCTCAATGGATTATCAGTCGTAGGACTCAGATGTGATGTTTTATGGAGATTTTACCCGGTCTATGGAAGCTATTGGTTATCTAAAGACTTTTTCTGCTGGGGAAAAACAAGAAAGACTAGAACTTTTGAGCCTCATCTTCTGATTGACCACCCGCAACCAATAGAATTTACGACGAAACAAAAATGCCATTCCCCTGCATTGTACATCTGTGTAGCAGTTTTTCGGGATTATGCTGCATCTAGTCTTAACCATTGATCAAAGGATGGTCACGGGGGGTATATGACTCTCCTATCTGCTAGCTGTCTTTCGCTACACACCAAAGACAGAGATAAGGGCGTAAGTTCTATCCCTGTTTATTCATTAAAACAAGATCTACTGTCCACTAAGCTCGGGTTACAAGGGCATTTTATCGTGTGATCTTCAGTATCGATCGACAAGGCTGTAATTCAACGTTTGGCGAACTGGCGCCCCCTGGACTGCATGGGCCTCATGTTTTAGATGCCACTCCCGTCAGCCTTGTCCCTGCACCTGCACTCATACACGCAGTGTCAGTTATGGTCTCTTATTATTTAGTCGTAGTACAAAGACATTAGAAGCTTGCACCAGGAAAATAAATTAGAAATGTAGTCACTTGTATTGGAGTCCCGAGTAGATGGATGTTAGCCTGACTACAGGCCTTATCGGGTTGGGACCGCTGAAACCGGTGGAGGGATGGTACGTACTCTTAAGATACCGAGTTTCTTTTGTCTGTCCTGAACATATAAATGTACATATGAGGCCTACCACTCCGCATGACGCTACTTAATATTGAGTTTTGATATTGTGGTTTACCACATAAAGAGTATACTTGCCTACGACGCACGAATAGATTAGCTGAGGGCTTATAGAATATACTCGAGCTTCATGTGAATCATGCAGTTAGGTTGAAAGCGAAATCCCCACCATTCATTCCTATAATCGATGCTCACATGTATTTGCTATGGACCTGCAGACTTGAAACGACTCCTGGCACCAGGTACCCGACCCAAATTGGTACTAGGTGCAGTCAAAAGATCCCGTTATTTATCACGCGACGACCTGGCGATCAGATCGGATCTACCAGAACCATGTTCAGAAATCGTCTTGGACGAGTCATAAACAGAAGCGGTAAATTCGGTAATTCAATTGACTGACAGCTCAGATGACCCAGGCCGATACAGCTACATAAACAGATGCTTGTCAACGCGTCACCCACTACTCGGGACGGGCAAGAAGAACCTGAACATGCAAGTGCAGAATTGACCAACAAAGTCGCGGAGATACCAGACCAGGGCGAATAGGAGAGGTTGTTATTAGCAAAAAATAATACTCTCAGGTTCTTTGAGCTTGCCCCTAGTACAGGTCAGTCATGCATCATACTATAACACCCCAAAAGTACCTGGAATTGAGCTTATTACAGGACTAATACTGTGAACCTCAGCCGACTACCGGTACAGGAGAAAAAAAGTCTGTGCTTAAAAAGACATTTTAGATGACGGTTAAGAAAGTAGCACATGACCTTGACAGATTAGGATATACAGATAATATGCGTGATTTAATGCTACCATGTGATACAGATGTAAGTTTCCCGGTAACATCTGTATCTTAAGGCGAGTGCCTGATTAACTGAATACAGACGTTTCCACTTCTTTGAGCTGAAGGAGTCTTCTTGGATAGTAGCATATCACATGAGTTCTTTGCTTATCAATTGACCTAATTCACTGCTCTACCGTGTAGAGGTATGATGTCATATCAAGGCTAGGAGACAAACAATCTGGCAGTAGTATTACTGGTCCCTCTACCCATTAGAACTATACTGATTTACTCATGAATAGAAGGGGAAGTCTAAATTGGCTCCGGCCATTTGCACTAAATAGAGTGGAGGGGTCTGTAAAATATCCGGATATTCTTGGCGCCAAGGTCATGATTATTCTCATCGCGTTTTTTTGGTATCCGATAAAGAATTCAGCTACAACTCATCACCACCCCCCATAACGTCCAACGTGATCCATCTAAATCTCAAACACGTTGAAGGCTTGCTTGAACACCCACTGTATATGATTCCCTTTGTAGCGTAATTAATTAGTGCTTTGCTAAAACATCACAATACAGGGATTTTCGAATCACGAGGAAATGAAAACAAGGAGCTCGGTGAAGTTGTATGAAGTCGACAGGGTTTTGGACCGAAAGCTCGATGACAACGATAAATACCTTTACCAGGTGAGGTGGAAAGGACGCGATGCTGGAGGAGATAGTTGGCGCTCGCTAGATGAGTTGACGGACGCGGGGTCGGCAATTGAGGAATACGAGAAGAGCTTAGAGGATAGAGTGGCGAAAGAAGAGATGGGGAAACAGGAGGAATTAGAAAATGAAAACGAGAGTAATATCCCTAATAGCAACGACGAAGACGAAGAAGAGGAGGAGGCTAGTAGGAAGAAGGTAGGGAAAGTTACCCACTTTGCGGACAATGTTGAGAAAAAGGAGCAAAGAATTGTGGGAGGGAAGTGGCAGATTGTTTTTGAGGGCTTGAAAGGATAATTTGGTTTTCTTAAGGGTTAAATTTAAGTTGTTTCAATAATAGAAAGGTATAGAAAATATTATAAAGAGTAGTAAAGGGGTGTAGGCGAGAGCCGGGGAAGAGAGCAAACGAGTGATGCTGGATGATTCTTGTATACTACCTTAGTTGTGTTGCTAATTTACTAGTAGCAAATGGTTTAGAGTACTCTTTAGGGTCAAAAGACACTAATCATTACAGTTGAGATTCTAGGAAACACGCTTCTCATCGCTATAAATTTCTATGCTTTCTTTGTAGCATTCGTTATGCTATATATAGCTCAAGGAAGATAACTACAACATGCGGCGTCGCACACAAGACAACATGCCAAATCATATGCGAAGCTGGGGTTTTAGAGAGAGGAATAATGCGACAAGAACGAGGTTTAATATTAGAAGAGGATAAGAAATCATTAGGAGGGGTATAGCTGGCTAGGTAGGTTCAAGATATCATGAGAGAGATGGAGATGGAGTCATTGAATACGATGAAATGATAACCTGAGAGAGAGGAGGTAGAGGAGGTGAGAAGGAAGCGAGGATAGAAAGGAGGGGGGGGGGGGGGTTTATACTCACGCTAAGGTGTTAATACCACATTCTTCAATGAAGGTGCGTATTATCGATTCCCCATAAGCACCTAAATAACATAGTTCGCAGGTTAGGAATTATACATATGCTACTTTAGCGTTGATACACTAAATAGTATAAACCTTATATAACCTTTATCTGAAGTATAAAATTACAGCAGCCTTTGATCCCCGCCAATCTCGAATAAGCCCAAATAAGCATTTTTTAAGGCCTTTATAAAGCTTTAATAAACATTAAAACAGTTTTATATGCTTAAAAGGCTGTTGTAAGCCCACCTTCCGGATAAGGACTTAGTAACTTATGTGGTCTAGTACGTAAAGTAACCGGAAGAATGCAAGGTTGTAATAATTGTGCACGATCTTTCCTATTATTATCCAAAATAAATCATTAGCAACTCCATTAGGGTTAAGACAGATAACCTAATAAGTCATCCAATCTTCGCCCTAACGGGACCAGCATTGATATTTACAAGCTATTAACTTGAGCCGTTGGTTTTTACAAGCTAGTAACTTGAGCCAGTGACTTTGCAAACTAGTAACTAATCTAGCCCCCAATACTAGCGGGATAAAAGTATAGTATGGTACTTATGGAGAGTACTTACGTAGCACTGGATATATTGTCGTATATTTGGCTGTTGGCTCATTCCACCAATCGAAATACGGTGAAACCGCTACTCTAGATAGTCTCAGAAACCCGGTATTTTTCGAGATTCCGGGAGATGAAGGATACAGTTGGTGGGGTGAGTACACCCTTACTTGATGAGTGAAGGTGGAGGGATGAATCCGTTGGATGTAGTGATGATGGAGGGTAAGTAGTGCGGGATGATTGCATCACGTGATTATATATACCCACCCGCATATCGAGGTGCCATTCAAGACCATCCGCGCGATCAAGGCCGCTGCGGGTGAGATCTGAGCGATATAGGGCATAGAGCTGGTTCCATCGCACCGGTGACTGACCGAGTGATTATCCATGAAGGCATAGAGCCTGTACTTCTCTAGCGCGGGTATCTATTGGGTTCCGAAGAACTTTTTGGGGTGCACTTCCTTGAGACTACATAGCTATTAAACATAATCCTCACCAATAAATGTAACTTGAAGGCAAATATACAAACTACGGCCTTATTTGAAATACTTTAGTCCCTCTTCACTAGAAACCAGGGATGTACTTAAATGATAAATTCATTCATTCATTCATTCACTAGAAACCAGATTATATCCATCACACCATCTCTGATATACCGAGTGACGCACTGTGATTTCGACAATCTTCACTTTTCGACATTGGTAAACTCAGGACGTAAATTCAAAAAAATATTTTTCGGGAAAGCTCGACTTATATACAGCCCGCTACCATTTTCTACCGCCCTTATAGTAACGATCTAGAAAAATGTGCGTAAAAAAAAAAAGCAAGATAGACTCCAAATCCAAAAGAAGGAAAGAAAAAAAAAAACACCCATCCCATCCGTAAATAGCCCCTTCATTTCGTCAAGTCTTAATCGTTTTTCTGTACAGTCCATCTCAAGTCTCCCTCCTAAATTTGTTTTTGCTTAGCTTAGCTTCCCCCCCCATTGTATTTCCTCTAAACATGACTACGTTATTTTAGGGTATGTAAGGGAATAAATCAACTTCCTAGAACCTCACTCCGCCAAATTCTTATCGCTGCTTTTGAGCCTGAGCGGCAGCACGCGACGCCCTCCTGGCCTTGCCCTTCTTTGTGTATGAGTCCACAAAGAAGCTGACAAAGAGATAGGTCAAAGGGGTGAGATAGAAGCAGTTTGCGAGAACAGCCCAGACTTCACCAGGGCCTGAGAGACAAGCAACCATTTCTGAATCAGAGTGTGTTCCAACCATGCTGCCATTCTTCATAATGTCATCGACAGTCGTAGAAGAAGCGGCACTGAGGATAGTGGTGGTGGTGGTGGTAGTTGGGGTGAAGTAGACGAAGAGGTGGATGGCAGCGAAGGATCCACCGACGATGAATTGGGTGATCTGGAGGGAGGTGAGAGAGCGCTTGAGAGCATTGGGGACGCGGATGTGAAGGGTAGAGAGCGTGTAGTAAGTGTACTATTTAGATATTTGTTAGCAAATTGGACTACGGCTAATAGTCAAGGTAAGAGAGTAGATTACCATAAGACTGTGGATTAGAGAGTTGAAAACACAGAATAGCCAGATGGGTGGGGACATGAAGCGGATACCAGCCCACATGCAGATCATAGCGCCGGCGTGGTGGTAGGTTTGCAAGAGACTGCTCTTCTTGCCCTTGGCGATGATGATAGCGGTATCAATAACTTCATAGAATTTGCTCAAGTAGAACAACCACCCGTAAAACGCCAACCCTTCTTCCCACATTCCAACTGGTCCCTGCAACAGATCCTCCGGCAATTGAGTCAAATCGGTTCCGAATCTTGTCTGAGGACGGATCTTGCAAAGCGATTCCACGACCCCCGAAACACCACGTGTAGTTACAATGGAGCGGTGCACGGCCATGGACATCCCAATGAAGGTCCATAGCGAGTAGACAGCCAAGAAAAGATTGTGCGCAATCACAAAAAGCTTGAATGCTCTAGTCTTTGAGATCCGGTATGGGGTGCCATCGCACCTGGAGTTAAGTGTGTGCACGACTGATGCATAAATGGCTGCAATGGTGAGAGGAACAGCAGGGCTGAGTAGCGACTGGTATACCGATTCGGAGATTGAGAACGGGTATACCCCGGGGACTGGAGGAATTGCGGGCGAGGCCAATGACGGTGACGGTAGAGCAGTGACCCATGAATTAGGTGGTAGTGCGAGCCTAAGGGACGACAATAATGAGGCCATTGCTGCTTATAATTATTATTATTATTTCCTTTGCTCCTTGAGATGTGGACTGTCAATTGATATGGAACGATGATGGAGATGGGGTGATTATTAGAAAAGAAGAGGACGAGAGGTGGTAGAAGAAGAGGAAGGGTTGTAAGAAATTCTCTTGCAGGTAGCCTGTATCGGACTGAGATGCTCAACCGTTATCAGGCTAAGGGAAGTGTTCTGTTGGGAGCTGCACGATGCGGGCTGTGGGGGGGGGGATAAAATACAGGAATGGTGGGGGAGGGGGAGGAAAGGACTACAGGGGCATGAAGGAAGGGGGATATCGGAATGAATGCAGTGTAGCCTCAATAGATCTACTAACTGAGGTAAAACATAATTGTTGTCTCAGGATTCTTCTATGGGCAGATGCAGGGGACACTCAGGGCAACCAGGGCAGCATAAGGACTAGAGTGCCTGTATCCCACCTGCCAGCCCATCCCAAGGACCCTCCCGAGAGACAAATAGGTCAAATAGGCACCTATCGGGTTTCTCGTCTGCATCATCACCGCAGCTCAACAGAAAAAAAATTTCTTCCAGGAGAGGAAAAAAATATCCAACAACTACAACTATAATCAAGTCCACCTCAGACCACCGAGAAAACCATGAAACTTTCACAAGCTTGCCCGGGGCTCTTTCCTAAATTATTCCCAGAATACTGCTCTGTTTGTAATTAACCGAGGGCAGCCGAGGACCGAGCCGATGAGTTCTTTACAATCAAGGCCCCGCCGATCTTTGGTGTTCTTTCCGTTTTGTGGTCCGTCGTTTAGGGATGCCAACGGAAAAACGTTTCTCCGCTAGTAATCGGTAGTACGGCTACAAACTGTTGGGAAAGTGGCAAGGGTCGATTTCAACGGTTTGGTTGCCAATGCTTTATTCTGGCGCCCTCCACCCGAGAAGACCGAGCCGAGCCGGGATGTTCCTCCATGTAGAGTAAGGTTCTTATGAAGAGGCTGAATGGAGATAGCCGAGGGGAGAAGGAAGAAGAGGAAGGCCTGCTCCATTTGTGGTTGAGGAACTCAAGATGTGGTAGCTACTATTCCCCCACAGGACTGATTCTGGTTTTGGTGGGAAAAGCCCAGCCCTATCATTATGGCATCTCCGAAAACTTTACCTTACTCGCTGGGAAACAAACCTGTTGTGACAGCTTCCACAAAAGAGAGTACCACACACACAACACTCTATTTTATACCTAGTAGAGGGTGTACGTATGATACTTACCTAAAGTACTCGCGATGCAACCTCTAGGGACGATTCAAAGTAGCAGATCATAGAAGTCTGTATCGGCAGTGCTGATCCCCAGAATCTCTATACATCCCTAGCCCCAGCTCTGTGCACGCACCTGCGGCTGGTTTACGAGAAAATCTGTAATATCGGTAATCAGAAGGGCCCGGGTACTTTCGTGGATAACAACCCCCTTATCGCTATCACGTCTCACGTCATAAGTATTTGACTCGCTCCTTATCTGTATTGTTGACAAGATAGCAGCGAGTGAAACCTCATGACGCCAATAGATACAACTTAGTTATATACCTCTGATTCTAGCCTAGTTGCTGTATAGTACAGCTACACTACTTTTCGGAAGGTTCGGTATCTACCCTTCATAGCGCCAGAGCCCGTTGGATAAGGATTTATTACAGCTAGTGGCTGCAACGAAGAATATTACCCCCACAAATCATACCTTCCATCTTACAAAGTGTTGAAAATTCCTTCCGGAGACTTCATTGGCCCTTATTCATCGACTCATGGACAGCGCAATCTCTCCGCCCAATCAGATCGTAGGCCAAGATGCTGGCATTCCCGCGGTGTCCTTTACAAACACCTAGCATTATAAACATACCCACAGGAGTTCTTTCTAGCGTAAAGATACGATGGTAGATTCTCGAGAGATTGGAGTTTTTATTCGTCATCGGGACGTTTGTTGGTTTTGGTTGGGGGCCCGTTTTTTGTTTTTATGTTGAGGTAAGGTATATTTCCTACTTTTCGTAGGTTTATCAAGCTGTCGGGGGACGGCAGGATCCAAATCTTATTATAGATAAAGAATCAATAGATACATACCGATAACTTTATTTAAATTGGGCCTCTAAAGAGTATGCATAAGGATGGTTCATAGGGTATTAGGGTTAGGTTTAGCGAGACTTCCTATGATTTCCCGGCACCAGAAAAGAGAAAAGGAGAAAGGGATAATCATAGCTATAATGCATTTCGGTATATGTGAAGATAACCCAAGTTTTCTATAAACTGTTATCTTTTCATATGCAATCACCGCTACATTCTCTACACCTCCAGAGTAATTACTACCAAATCTGATTCTCACTAAAGTCCTGAGTATAAAATCCTCGAATCATATTGCTATAGCTCTATTTTATTCTAGAGCCCTATTATATGTGAATTTAACGCTCTAATTATATATACATACTAGCGCTTAGATGCAAATCACCATCCACACCAGAAATCACATCAAAAACCGCCATGTATTTATGAATAATCATCATCATCAACATCAAAAACCGCCAAAACTAGTGATTTCTAAAAATTCTCCCATGTCATAACTACTACGAGAATTTCTGAGAAGCTACTATACAATAAAGACACCAAGAAAAGGGGTTAACTTAGAGAGATATAGCAACTATGTGTATGGTGAACGCCTTTGTGAGGAGTCTCTTGAGAATTATGCAAAGCTACATGTATATATATGTGTTCCATAGGAGCTAGGATATGTACCACCGCGATGAACTCTCGGGTGGTATCACAATATCAAGTAATGGACTCCTTTTTATTCATCATACTATCCTTTATTGAATTCTTTTTCCTATATATTTAGAGTAGTTTATCTTCTAATTAAAGTACTCGAACGTTATACTTCATTAACACCGAAGTTTTACCATGAACTAGTATCTAAATGAGCTCCCTGGAACATTTTGGGGCTGGCCTTATACCTCTTACCACTAGCAACCGAGAGGGTAAAGGAAATGGGAAAAGGGGGGAAAGGAAAAAGTGAAGAAGATGGAGTTGATGATGAGGTATTGGAGTAAAGCATGCAGTGGAGACAGATATATGAAGACAAGGAGATGGATGAGGCGGAGTAGCAGTGCTTATTTTTGCTTTTGCTTTTGCTTTTGAAAAATTTGGATGAGAGTACCATAGCCCAAGGGCTTCATGTATTTATCATTGATTCATTCATTCATTCTTACTACTAACATTACTAGCTTGATGACCCCTTATAAAGTGAGTTTACTTTGGGTAAAATTTAGCAAGGAAAACCTATACTCACCGAGGGGATCTTGTAACTATCAAAGATTTCTCCAGCTCCTTCCCCGCATTGAACCTCCTTCGGGACCTACTGATATCGTATATTGGATCTAGAAACTTTATAAGTGGTATATAGCTTCGCCCTTTTTTTGAGCCGTTCCTAATGGGTGCCGTGCATATATGGCTAGAGAAGGGTACAGAAGGGAACCAGTCGCGTCGAGTGGCCGAGATCTACATATATTAGTGATCTTAAAGATTCCTCTCCACATAGATATTCAACGAAAATCTATGTATTTATGATTAATTCATTCATTTGTTGCATCACTTTTGTTGAAAATAGAAAGCGCGATAGTCTATTACTACCCTAAGAGCGTACTCCTACTCCTATATATCCTCCCATCGGGCCGTGGTCGGCCCGCTGTGGAGGTCTCACTGAAATGACAAGGTGAAGATCTGGGCTTTAGGAAGATCTACAACAACTTTCAAAAAGCCAGATCGAGTGATGCACCATGAAGTTAATATACTAGAGTCGAATGAATTAATCATTTAGTATTTTCTCTTAAAATCTCCCCACTGAGCCTAGGTAAAAAAAAATAGATAGAGTACCCCTCCCTGCGGGATTAGCTATAAGTTCTATTTCAAGAAGGGAGCCCTTAGGGATACCTGCGTGACCACCGGCGGCTCTAGAAATTATCTCTTGAAAATCATATCCGTGAGCTACACTAGAGACCACGGAAGAGGGAATATAGGAGCTTTGTGCCTACCACAGGGGCGGTAGATGTTAGTGGTCGTACGTTGGTAAAACAGAGCGAGTAGTATTATTCGTGCTTTAGGTGAATATATGTATCACTGCGACAGATTATCTCCGCGGGAATTCACGGCACCTTAATTAACTCGCGGGGGTGTAGAAACTCGCGCTAGAATACGTGCTTGTAGGAAGTGGATGAGGCATCTTGGTTGAGGCGATTACAATGTTTTGTTTTTGCAACCAGCATCTGGGGAGATTCCGTTATAGTTGTTGTCTTAGCTCAAGTTAAGACTTGGGAGTAGGTCTTACATCTCCCTCACGCAATCGATTACTAGCCTTTTTTTTTTTTTTTTGTGTCAAGTGATTTTATTGTTTCTGGGTACAAAATCGATTACTAGCCTGCTACCGCTATTTTATATACTGTCGCTAAATATTTCTAAAAGCGGTGTTTACCCCGACATTCTCACGCGTAATCACTCGGCCCATTATTATGCACTAGAGCCAATTTAGGTCACAGTGGGGGTATATTGATCCACATACATCACGAAAGATCATGTACCAATTACTCCATATAATTTCCGACATAAGCCTGGGGAACGCTGCACAAATGTGTTACGTACGTTTTCCGGTATACAGGGGTAGAGGTTTTCTGGAACACACAGGCGTCTCATAAACGTCTTAGCTCTTCAAGATACATATGCATGCTGTCAGCTAACCTACAGGTGGTTTAAAAACCCTATTCTGACTGCAGATGCAGTGCAAAGCCTGGTCCATTAGATGCTTAGCACCCGAGAATAAAATTAGTCGAGTGGCCAACTTCGAAGATCGAGAATACAGGGTCTGTGTGGCAGAGCCTTGTCAAGTAACTGCTGTAAACAGGTAGCAATGAAGAGTTAGGTTTAATTACAGAAGGACAAGATAGATAGGTACACCTAGCTAAATTAATATTTTTCTTCTCACCGCTATATACTAATATTTTATTTACACTACTAAAGACTGAAATCTCTGCCTTTTCTCTCTAGTCACCAGTGCGTGGTGATGGTAGGGTTGGTTGTGGTACATCGGGCAGGGAACTTTGATAATATTTGAGGGCGATGGGCCAGTCAACTGCGGAGGTCAATGCGGAGATCAAGAGCATCGGAGGGAAGCAGCTGCAGTTTCATGTTCTACGGGGACGGCGAGTGCCCAAGGCTTTCTAGATTTGTACCACTACACTTAATTTCCAGGGTTGAAAGCGGGAAGTACAAGCTCCGATTTAGTTCTGGGGGATCATTGGCTTGTGACCCTTTATCCTCTTTTTCCCGCTTTTCCATTTTTTTTGACATGAGACATTAGGTACATATATCCTGCATACTCCATATGATGGCGTTAAGACTCTTACTTCTATAATGGATCCGTGTCCTCACGCAGATTAAGCCGTCGAAATCTAGGCCCTCAGCTAACTTTTATATGGGTTTGATAAGTTAGCATTCTTAGACGGATAAACATAGAGCTCGCTATAACTACTCAAACAAGCCTAACTAATGATAATGGTGAGTAAATCGCAACCCGCCCAGGGAAGAATACATACCTCGAAATAGCTTACGTGCCGCCAGCCTTCATCAACCACTGCCCAAAGCCCGATTCCCCAAGTAATGCATATAAAATATCACAAGGTCTAGTAAACCAAAGCGTACATGGATTATGCTAGAGCAACAAGCTGCATCATAACTCGGCTGAGCCCTCGCTCAGCACAAGCATCGCATCGAGATTGACGTTTTTAACTGGGGTACATGCATTAATCTAGACACTTTGCCGACGAACCAACCCTAAAATCAATACTAGTGACAGCACTTCCTAACACCCCGGATAGAGCAGGGGTTTCTTTTCGGGGTTTCTACGGTCATTGTTACTTGCTGATGCTGGGGGATACATATCTCATCACCTCTCGCCATGGCCCTTTCGGATACACCTATTATAATTATCTTAGTAGTAGTCACTTTCTCTAGACTAATTCGATGCTTTTCTTATACACATCTAGTTTCTTGTGTAGCCTTGCCAGCGCAATCAAGTTTTGTGTTATGCAAAGTTAAGTGGTCTGCAGATAGTAGAAAAGTATGATATCAAGTAGTGGATATATATTCCATAGAGGGAAATATACACCCTTTAGGAGATGAGAGCTGAAATTGTAACCGGAATGCCTTGTTCTTACCGCCAAAACCTATCCTTTGTTAACTTTTGACCCTGGGAATATACTCGCTTCTAAATACCTAATACAGGGATTAGTTTTCTCCCCCACCTCCCCAGAGAGGCCGGAAGAGGGAGTGGAGACATAAACTACATGATCTTCTTGCAGCTTGATATCGGCATTGGTATCCATAATTTAAAATTTGATACAGGTACTTGAGTACACATCTGAGCATGGTTGACTATCTATTATCAAGTTCAACCAATGGCTGCAGACTTTATTTATTTCCAGAATTGCGCGCAAGCCAGCACATATTCACGGATCGATCGGCGGGACCTACTACATATGTGCATGATCAATTTGATGCAAATTAATATACATGATAAAATTAAATAAAAGATAAAATCGATGCCGATAATAGGTATATACGTAAAGTCACGAGTGATTGGCCACGAAATTTACGTACTTAGAGAAAACACCCAAGCTGAAGCTAGGAACAACGGGTTCCTTAACCTAGTAGGACTTGGAGTGCCTCTTCAGCGGTGGTGGTAGTAGGTTGGTAACGATTGTTTGGCAAAAGATTATAGGAGGGGATAGGCGGGAATTCCGTCCGACCAGAGTTCTAACCGTAGTGTATGAGAGCCGTACTCTAAACTACAGGGGCGGAGGAGTTTCAATGAGGCTCAAAGTATCTAGGAGGGTCCCCAATATATCCTAGTAGATGTACCAATATGGTTGTCACCGGACTGATTGCGCTGGAGTACATATGCACATATGTGTATAACCCCGGGCTAGCCCTGCGACCTACGGACACTTCTCCAGACCTAGAGCAATTGGTGTGATACTGAGGGAGCTTGGGAGTATAAGGCGCATAGACACTCCTAAAAAAAAGAGAAACCCTACCTTTACATTAAATATTACACCAGTCGAAATAATCGACTCTATAGCTCGATAGATTGTTTTCATGGCCCCCTGGTCTCCCAAGTCGGCTTTGATTCCTTAGTCCTCGAGCCGATCTAGTAATAGACTACCAAGAAAGGTCCGCCAACAGATCTTGTGATGAAGATGATAGAGCGAAGACCAAGACGGTCTTTCCCGGGTAATAACAGTACACCATGCATGACGAACTATTCAACCCGCTACTCCACCCTTGGATTCCCCAAGATGATCCCGGGTTATATTGCAGAGCTTGATCTAGAGTTGGCTTATCAAAAGGCTCAAATATCACACCTGTAATTATTGACAACGTTGCGCTTTCTGTACAAACGGATCCTGTGTTAGGTGCACAGCCTTCAAGACTCGCCGAAGCGACTAGCGTCCAAGCGAGCAGCTTGCACAGCGCATGGAATGGCATCGAAAGTATAACCGCGGGGGACCTGCCGCCACAAAGCGAACTGAAAACCCAGAGACTCAGGGATGCCTTCTAGAGCAGAGGGTGGTACGCCGGTAACATCACTGCGGCCTATGCAAACCGTGCTGCCCCCAATCCCAACATTGATCAGGCCATTGCGCGTGCCCATAATTTCACAATAATGCAGCCTTGTCGCAAAACTACTGCTTCAACTATGTTAGCTTGAAATATGTGGTGTAAACCAGAAGAATACGACTAGACTGTATAACCATACACCTCCGAATTGTGAGGTAGAATAGTTTCTATTCCATTCTATCTCAAATGCTCTAATCTTACTCAAATCAAAAGTTCTAAGCTGGTTGATAGGGCTTGAAGAATCGTGCATTGTGTTTACATTCAGGTGAAGGCGCATGCAAGCCTACCGTCTAGCCTGTCGTTGATGCGTTTCAAGTTGCGCCCTACATGGGCGATCATATCTCTAGATGACCATGTTCTAGAAGGAATTACTACGTACCGAAACTCTACATGCCACTATGGATAATATTTGCCGCGAGGCCGCCGTTATTCTTCCCGGCGAAGTGCCCGAAAGGAGCAGACAGGTTTCTAGGAATCGTTTCGTTTCAAAATAGCCTAGCGTAGCGCGCCTGTAGTGGGCGACCTGTCAGCGCTAAGTTTTTCCTTTTTCCATGTTTCCTTTTTCCATTTTCCTTTTTCCGTTTTTTTCTTCAATTTTTCTTTTTTGTTTTCACTTTCTTCTTTTCCTTTTCTTTTCCCCTGCTCCCCTTAGATCCCATACCAGGGCCTCCCTACTCTACCACCTAAACGACCCAAGACCCTATAGTCATACAGCCTCACTCGTTGATCATACAAGCTCCCGGACTCCAAAGGACTAGAATCACAAAGACCCCCCCGAACCCAGGCAGCTGAAGAAATACGTGCGAGTGTAAACACGAATATGGCGAGTTTATGCGGCGAGTATGCACGGCTATACTCCTAGCCTCCTGACATGCATCTGGTTTCCTTAGAGCGCGCCAAGGCAGCTCTTCTTGGTCCTTAGGTATCTCAGCCCTGGGCCAAATTCGATGTTTGATTTGGGTGGTGCCGCTGCGGGTGCCGCTGCTTTTGATTTACCTGCGTTGGTTTAGAGCTTTGATTGCTGTTTTCTTGTCTCGGGGTAACGGTGCAAAGCCATCAACGCTCCATTCGAAATGCCTGTCGTGAAGCCACTCCCGCAGTGAACACGCTAACGGTCGAGGGAAAACTGGTTGATAGAATGAGTGCTGAAACACCTCAAAAACTTATCAAGGAAAACGGTTCACAACGAGATAGTTATTCATTCTTCCTCGCACTACTAGCAAGTAGGTTTTGGTCTACGTGACCTCCGGGGGGGGGGGGCGCTGAAAAGAACTAAGCCGTACACGTTTCCCCTTAGTTTGTAGAATTGCTTACAGGTCTTGGCAGAAAGAAAGTCAAAATATTCAGTGACCCATGCTTCGATTCTGAAGACTTATAGAGCTAGAGCCGTTCCTTCCAGCCAACTAACTTAAAGAATATTCATTGGCCACTACATATCTAGCAAGCCAGCAGGAAAGCCACGTCCACAAGACAGCTACGCATTCCCCAGGAGCAGATGGCCTTATGGCCTTGCAAGATAAACAGCCTTCCCCATATCCTTTGCCTAGCTTCCCGCAGCCCATCCCCATAGCCTCAAAGACCAACTACCACACAGAATTGATTTAAAAGGCAGCCACCACCACCCCCCAGCTTTCGTTACTCTTTCATTGCCCTTTATATCACACTAGATATCTGATCACCCGTCTCTTTCCCCCACTCTAATACTGTGACTGACCGACCGAGACAACCATTCACATATCCTGGCACCAAGAACACCTTTCAAGGCTATCATCCCTTAAAGTATTCCTTTTCCTTCTCGAAAACAGGTGAGCTCATCCAATTAGGTCTGCCAGTACGGTAACTGATCTATCGAAAAGGGAGTAATGAAGAACCAACAAAAACGCCAATGGGCGCTTTCCGTCGTCTTCCTCTCAACGTTAATCGAGTTGCTTTCCTTTGGGGCCCCTGGTAGTGTGTTCGCTCTTAGGCGATTATCCGGCTGCTGCTTATCCGAGCTCCGGGTTTATAGAGCATTTGCTGTACGGGAGTGGAATCGGATGTTAAGGATTCGAGTTGGAAAGAGCGTTCCCAAGAGTGCAATACCATCGTTTGTAAGCGAATCCGACTAACATCTTTGGTGGGCTATAACTGATAGATATTCCAGATGATGAAAAGGATATTATTCGTCCTAGCCGTGTTAACAACCATGCCTTGGTTGACCGCCCTTGAGCCCTTTCTCCAGCCAAACCAAACAGACATCGGCAATAAGGGGGCGTATAGATTTCCATCACCATATAACGATACAACATTAGTAGAACCAACATATGGAGTTGATTATGGTGTAGATACCATGCCAGGTCGCTCCAACTCAACCTGGGTTCCCTCACCAACTGGAATCAAACCCCCCAGTCCACATATCGTACAGCCAAAAGCAAACCCGCTTGACTCAATCATGCCAATGATAACTGATATATCCGTCCTCCAAATCATCGAACTGGTTACGGAAATGGTATACCGACTATCCAGTTTGACTCCCAAAGTATTGTCCCCTATATCCAGTATCAACGATGCTGGAAACCGTAGCCGTCAAGCCCTCACAGTCTCAGTTCCTCCAAGGCCGTTAGAGACCTATAGTCCAACAAATCTAGAACTCCCTCCAACAGCTACCCTAATTATAGGTGGCATACCCCCCGACGAGTCCCACGAACAACTCATGATAACCACCATTTTAGCCGACCTACTGTCAACTCCCCAGCAGCCTTATGCCACCGCCACGCATCCAGTAAGCCAGCTGCCGGCTGAGGGTGTATCTATCAGATCGTCAGGGTCAATGAGCGCCCCACCATCAATCCAAACAAGCCAAGTTACCGATCGTAGTCGTATGGAGCCCTTCGAGAACGTTCAGCGGGAAAATTACCTTCCCAGTTTAGAGTGTCCCCACATGAGCGACGCTATGGGACTTAATATCAGTAACACTGCTGGAAATAGTTCTATTACCGGAACTTTATCTATGAGTGGGGAATTCTCTCGGTATACCCCTACACTAGCACTCCCTAGTGAAACGCCGGGTGCCTCGCCAGAACCATCGCCAGATTATAATTCCAACCAGCAATACCGGCCAAGATTCCAACCCCTTAGTCCGCCCGTTGAAAGGTCTGTTCAAGCAGAACAACCTTGGTCCCCAGAAAATCCCATCAGCACATCAGCACGACAGGATAAAATCAATGAGTTGATCAGTAAATATGACGATCTGTTCCGGACTCGCTCAGGGTCCTAATACATCTAAGGGTTCCAAAACCAGGCTCGTGCGGTATAGATATCAAATCTCAGATAGGCTTATTGTATAAGTTGTAGGTGAGGATCTGCGCCGGTGTTCTTTGGTTCGTTATCATACCTCTTTCGTTTAAGCGCTATATTTTTCTTCCACTTTCACCCGAAAATGGTGTCAGAACTAGGTTTTCTTTTTGTTTCTGTGCTTGGAGTTTTCGATAGGTCGAATTTGCATAAGGTTTCCTTCCTCTCTGGCGTTTTTTGTAGCATGTCCTATTTTCCTGTTCGGTAATCATGAGCAAACGAGGTGCTCACAACACATTCATATATATTCCTCGCAGATTTCCAACCAAAACAATTGAATAAATGAAGATAACCTACCTTGCATGATAAAGTACCCCGCGCTATGCAAATGGACGAAATAGGCGAGAAAAAAAAGAAAGGAATGCTATGCAACATATATACCTCTCCATTTATCCTTGGAATCTTGACCCTCCCATTCATCTCAATCCCAGATTTTACACTCCGATGACAATTTCTCCGATCGCTGTACCGAACTTCTGTGCCGTGAGATTCTGTTGAGATCGATTTGCAAAGTGTGCGGCGAGTGAGGCGAAGACTACCATGGCTTGCCATCGCTCAACCAGAGGTCAACCGCCACAAGGAAATGCTAGAGGGTGTATGGGCCGATTTCCCAAGTGGATACTTGAGTCGCCCTGTAGGAGTGTATGAAAGTTCTTTCCAAGTTCGCAGGTATAAGCAAAATCCTATTCGTTTTTTGATGGACTCCTATTAATATAGCTGAGTTAGGACGCCTATAAACACCAAATATAGTGATTTTATCCCCGTGTGCATCACAGGCCGTCACTCCGGACTTCTCGCCGACCGCCGGCGCGCCTCTGACGTCCAAACATAATTCTATGCCAAAGCTCTGGTGGCGATACCAGCTCGAAAAAAAGAAAGAAGGGGGGAAAAAACGGTTATCCCCAAGCCGGGAAGGGTACTCCATCCGAAGGTACCTGAAGCCTTTGTGATGTGACCAGATGATGGAATACCAGAAGGAAGAAATGTAGTTGAAATCGAGAGGTGGCCCATGATGTCGGTAGCAATACTTATAATCTTCCTCCACCATATCCACCCACCCAGCAGCAGCTACAGGACCCCCTCAAACAGCAAGGACCTTCCCAATTCCTTTAGTCTTCCAAACAGCAATATCCCGTGGCGTTGTTGTTGTTTGTGTTGCCATCGTCATCGCCGTCATTGTCCTTGCCAAGGTATCCGTAGCCCGTACCCATAACGCCTATCCATCTTTTCTCCTCCTGTTTATCCACTGTACACACTCTCATTCAGTCGGCTCTCCTCTGTTGCTGTTGCTGTTGCTGTTGCTGTTGCTGTTGCTGCTGCTGTTGTTGGGCCACAAGGCCGTGATTTCACTGCTACCACCCTTCTCCCCACCGCCATCCTCATCCTCCCTTATATATACCCAGCAGACCAGCTTAGCTTATATCCCACACAGCTACCGCCACTCGAACTCCGGCCAACCGTTCCCTAGTAAATATGGCCGCCCAAAAGGCTGTGGACCAATCTAGGTCGAAACACGGACCACGATCAACACCCGAGTTCACCCTGCCAATACCTGGGACCTCAGTCACCATTGAACAGCCAACATAATTGGCTTGATCGTCGGCTATATCCACTCAGGGAAATGGATCGGCTAGAGGCAATCTGTAGAGCTGGTTAAGCCGATAATGTGACATTGATGAACACTGTCCGTGCGGGTGACTCGCCGAGACGGGTTACCGAGCTACTCAAGCTGCCTCACCCCCAAAGAATAGGGTGATTGGTCATATAGTTCCGGAGGATCTAACGGTCAGCTCATTACGGTTCTGCCCCTTGGTCCAATAATAAGATGATAAGATAAAAGATAAACAAAAACTGTGCTGACTTCCATTTAGCAGCTTTCGCAGGGTTGGAGACTCCCTCCAACCGGGGGAATACCCTTACTTTTAAATGACTGAACGCAGCAGCCTTACGAGGCTATGTATTTAACAGCACCCTTGCCATTAGTTAGTGCATCATGTTGCTGAAGAATTTGTTATTACGTGGTTGCGACAACGCTAAAACCCCTACACATCTTTTAGCGTCAAGCGTACAGATTCTCAAGCAAGTAAGGTGGTGTGAGGCAGACCATGTGCTCACAGTCCCAAGGCTCCGGGGAGGAAGTTGTCCTTGTTCTTGCATTCTCGGGGCAGGAAGAACCTGAACATTCTAGCCAGTCAATAGACATACTTTACTCACTAAATTTACTCACTAAGGACACCCTCAAATGGTAACCCCTGCTTCTGGTGGTTGCATATTCAGGTTCCTTTTGCCTGCCCGGGTGCATACAACTTTCTTTGGTGGAACCTTCCAGCAGTGAAAGAATTCCCTTATGTATTGGAGGGAAAGGCTCGGCAACGTGGTTACGAGGTTTCTTTTTAGCAGGAATGTATCCGACATCTATAAAGCCCTATTTTCTGTTGCTGCCGGCAAATTATAAAGAATATGCCTTTTCCGGCCTAGAAGAAAAACAAAATACTCGGTAAGTCTCTACCAAGGGGTAGTCTCCTTTAGAACCGATACCCCGAGTATATTATATAAGAAATATAGCCCTTATTTACCGCTTTATGATCAAAAAACACCCGAGGACATGCAAACTCCCGCTGTGCTAGGGTAGCCGTATCACAAGTGAGATAAAGCAAATGCAACCTTGAGACTACAAATGTATGCAATATAGAGTACTCAATCATCGGAAACTTCTCCGTATTCTAAGCCCAGCACCATATTCCTAAGCACTGAGATCTACGATAATTTAGATGGAAGTCCATGTTTTTACGATTGGTCCAAAACTGAGAGACTTTAATTAGGACTCCACAATGACGACAGCGTGCACTTGCTTTTCTAACCTTCTACAACGGTACCTCGCTATAATAAATCCCACTATGTAAAAGGAAACTTGCTGTAAGAACCTTCCCCCATATCCACTCGAATCTCCCTACACTAAAATTACCCTTACTATAAGAAATGTCTAAAAAACCTACTATAACAAAACCAGCTGAATTCTTGGCGTTTCTTATAGCGAGCTGTACACGGGCATTTTGAGACAGTTTACGTTACGTTTCATGGCGAGTGACGCCCTATGAAAGATAAACGCCATTCTCTCAGCCTTGTTAACTGAGTAATGTTTTATATAAGTGCACGTTTTCTCTTTCTTGATTGTTTCGATCTTTTAGAAGGATGAGACTGCATGCAGGTACGTGGCAAGAGGCCGCCAATTGTACTAGTATGGGTGGAACCAGACACGGGATAATATAACCGAATGAGTAACGCAGGGCGAATTTACAGCGGGTGGTTTATACTTTAGGTGCTGGCAAGCATTACGCTACGACTCTAAAAGTGGGGTTAGCTTATGCACAGACGGATAATTCATGTATGTTTACATGAGCAGCTCCTGTATAGTACTATATGTAGTATTAATTCCCCCCAAAGACTAGCCAGATAGATTTCTAGGCTTATCCTAGGATGGGAACCCGGTTATTTAAGTATAAGGTTTCCCAATAAAGATAAATGTAGGTTGAGTCGAACCCAAATTTATTGTTTTTCCTGTCAGTACTAGTGTTATCCCCAAATCCATCGTCGACGGGCTGATTTTGTTTCTGATTTCATATATCATTTAGGCCAGTTCGATCTTGTTTAAAAAGAAACGTTATTTAATTTTGTACAGGGATAGTACGCCTACATGTGGGCCCCTGCTACCATTCCTACTTAAACTCACATGACTTAGGAATTTATTAAGTAGCTAGTAAGTGTTGCAGCATGCGCCCGTGCGCGCTTCTGCCCCTCAACTAAAAGTTTTTTATTTATTTTTTAGTAGGACCAAAGTAATTGATATAGAATAATTCCATTTGTGGAAAGGTACGTTATCATACTAATATCCATGCAACAGTTGTAGTTTGAGGTTACTGGGTTTTAAAACTTTCTAAAAGTAGGGGTAACGTGTGTATGATTAAGAGGTTTATTAACCAAGGTAAGAAACGGATTTGAAACTTAGAAAAGGCCCAGGAGGAAGGTGAATAGTGCCTCATACGTCGGTGGCTCTAAGCCCACGTTGCATCAAGAAGTTACCCGAACAGGTAACCTGTTAGATCCTTATAAATTCTCCATAGCGGTTTGCGATACCTACTGGGTAAAGATCGCTTCGGGGAGTCGTTTCCCAGAACTTTCTATCATTTAACCTGACTATTTAAAATAATAGTCTCAAATTACCAGGTGCTTATGACATGACAGTCTTATAGGACGTCCTTTGGGATAAATCCGATGTAATAGCCTGTGGCTCTTGCTGATATTTCAATTCATCTATATTGATTATCTTGGAAAATACAATGTATCTACTCTAACGAGCTACTTTATCGACGGGCGGGAGGTATCCAACTTCTATGATTTTAATACCCCTCAAGAGTGATAAGAGAAATGGAAGTAGACACATGAATTCACAAACAATACTTTTCTTCCCGTTCCCGCGTGTTCCTTGTTTCACGGCATAAAGAAAAAAGAAAAGAAAAAAACGGAAATTTCTAGGATTAAAAAACCTCCCGCTAATAGGGTAAAAAAGCCTCACTATAGTGTTTTATGCATAGGATCTCCTGTCAAGACTCATTCCCTTGATAAAAAACCCGGTAGGGTGGTAGATACCTCACCAGTCCGCTTCTAACCTCGCCCACCCGTCATCTACAGCCCTGAATACCCTGACACCACCCTCAATCATATCATCAGTACCCAGTGTATACTCCCCTCTCCCAACTGCCCTCACACCATTTGAGTTCTGTTGGAGGACACAAAGTTTGACTCCACCTTGAGAATCATACTGCACAGTCTCTATAACTGCGGTATGATCCTTACATCCGCTTGCACCCTCTGGTGCTCCCGCACGCATCTCGAAGACTACCCGTCCACTAGAATCTCTCCGGACCCATCTAGCAGAGCGAAATTGCAAAATATCACCTGGCTGCAAGGCCATACTAGGCAAGACAGAAGGTTGACGTTGCAAAGAAGGGTAATGGGAGAAGATACAAAGACCAAAACTTGTCCCTTGAGCAGTCATTATCTTTTGGGCCCCGGCAGCGCCGTCTTCAGATTGGAGGCTACTAAAACAGTCGGCAGCGAGTGTCCAACACTCGCCATTTCCTACCTGTTGACCTATCCTGGCTCTGACCCACTCCACGATCCGATCGCCCCATTCTTTTGACTGGAGGGGGGAAGATGATGGTGGCGGGAAATGTCTCTGTTCAGCTTTAGCGGTAGCACTGGGTGCAGAAGCATCCCAGGTTATTTTGATTTTGGTGGTCGAAAGGTTCAGTGTCCATCGTATTGCCAATATAACTGTGTGCTTGGTCCTCCCAGAGGGGCTACGTTCCCAAAAATTTGTGTATGAGTACATTTTCTCCTCAATATTTCTAATCGCGGGGGGAAGTCCGATTGGATTTTTTGAAAACCATTCTTTTTCAAGACAAAGGTCAAGATCCGGTGGTACCTCAGGGAAAGTTTGGATTGGGAGGCCATTGTTCCGGAGCACAGGCGAAACTGATGTAGAAGGCCGAGTCGTGCGCGGGATTACTGGAGGTGAGTCAGTTGGTGCTTGCTTTTTTGGCGGGGGAGGCGCTGGTTTCTTTTTTGGCAGGGGAGGCGGGGGTCTTCGCTTTCCAGGCTCTGATAAGTTTGGGATACTTGGAGACCGAGGAGGGATGTTGGGTGACGATGACTTTTTAGGAGGTAAAGTTGATGGGGATGTGGGGGTAGAGTTTCTTAATACTGCTGTCAACCCACTACCATCTCCGTTTCTTGAGGCATAAAGATCACCATAGCCTTGTATTTTTTTGTCTAATCCCACTTCTTGGGCTTTTTTATACCCTGATGCAACTTGGTCACCATGTCGTTGTTGAAAATTGCGCCCAGTCTTTAAAGCAGCACTTGCATCTGAGAATGAAACTGAAGATGGATTTTTGTAGAACGAGTTCGCTGTGGTTAGGGCTGCTCTCTTCTCTGCGAATGTGGTCCCTTCAGCGGGTGCGCCCCGGGGATTTTCGAGGGAGCTCATGCTCGCAGAGGGTCTTGGACCACTCGGAAGGAGCGGTTTTGCTCCCGGGGACATATTAAACCCGGGGACTGAGATCCCAGCCTTGCTCAACCTTCCCACTGCCGCCATGCTTATATCGCCAGTCCTCATGTCCACTACGTTCCTCGGTGCTGGTAGGGCCGGTTCATCACGCGACGGTAGTCGAGGCGGAATAGGTGGAGGCCGTCTTCCCGTTATACCCACACCGCCACTAGGGCCTGTAGTGTAAGGTTTTGGAGGAACCTTCTCATTCTCACCGTTTACCTCTTGGTGGTTCGAAATTCCTGCATTTGGAACCCGCTTTGGTGGAGGTCCAAAACTCGCTGGATCACGGAGTGCAGAAACAGGGCGTACAGTAGTTGAGCTATCATCGCTCCCTGATCCACCTTTACCCACCCATCCCGCCTACTCAGTTAGTTTTTATCTAATTTGGTGGGAAAGGGGTGTATATACAACTTGATCGAGCCCCTTGAAGTTTTTCGTCAATCGCGATGTAACACCACCAGACGATGAAGATTTTGACTCTGAAGCCCCGGCATAGGAAGGTTCGGAAGATGAATTAGGGTGCCAGCCAGATTTAGAGATAGATTTAAGGCGATCCATCAAGGATGATTCTGGTAGTGGCGATAGATTAGGGGTATGATTGGGGAGCCTTGTTGTAACTGTACACGATGCTATAGTACAGAAAGGGGTGGTGACGTATTACCACATAGCAGTCGGTTAAATGCCGGCCCACTGTGTATATATAGTACCGTTCCTAGAGGTACGACCAACAGTAGGATCAATCCCTCTGTGCATGACTGGTTCGATTCCTGGAAACCGATAAATGATAGGACATGGTATTTGCCGCCTAGAAGATGCATGTGTATGCAATCAACCCCATAATATATCTAATCTGAGGGCACTAAGGCCTGAATTTGGAAAAGTAAAAGTGTGGTTACGAAAGCAATAAAGAATATACATACATTATTTATAGTATTTATGCACAGCCCCAATAACTATGTAGTTTCGTCTTTGATTACCTGAGAACGAATGGGGGATCGGTTCATAGACTGTTATTGTTTCAGTTTAGTTTGTTAATGGGCTCTTAATCCGTGAGGGGTTTTATCTTGCGAGCTCTGAGCTAAAGTTACCCAAAGGAAATTTATATGTTATTTACCTGTTTCCTAGTCAACAGCAGGTGTAACTCCTGTCCTGTTGAAGCATGGGAGTTTTATTGGATGGGTTAGGGGTTACCAGTGTGCCAATAGACCTACATGTAATTACCCCTCCTCCCGAGGCGAGGCTAGGAGTATATTAAGTTTTATCCCTCATTTTCGATTTTGGCCCACCAACACATAACACTGCTTTGAAGGTTCGTGTATTGTTCACGTGGGGGTATAAGAAAATGAGTCGACACAACAAGGTGACGAGCTCTTCTGGACACCTCTTATATAAAAGTACATGCACCTAGTAAGCATAACCCCGCCATAGTCTGAGGTACCAAGAGGTTTAATAACTACATGTAGTTTGTATTAGCCAAAGTTCATGGGGCCTAATTCCAGCGATACACCCAGAAATGGAACTTCTAAGAGATCATATTGAAGCTCATAAGCTCCACATCGGTATTATCCCTTTATTTTTTTGTATTTACTTTCTTGAGTCAAAGCTTATTTCTAGGCTAGACTATGATGATAATTCCGGCGCACAGACCAGTCCCAGTCCCATAGAATAAATACACAGAAAATCACTTCATTTTTGCCTTAAAATAATGCACTATAATAACGCCTATAGCTACAACTATCATTCTTATACAGCTTCCGATAGAAAATATTGAGAAAAAAAGGTCAGTGAGCAGGGGTCTCACAACCAGTACAATCACTAGGACCTTTGCCACACGACCAAAAAGCCAATAGAAGTCCTAAATATGAACCCTACGTTTCTCGATCATTTTTACCAGAGACTCTACCAGCCATTGCCCAGAGATGCTTGTTATAATATTCCATCATTCTAATAGGTAAACACTCGTTCCAGTTAGGCGGGCCTGAGTTTAGGTGGCTGGGTACTGACTCGAGTACAGGGCACAGATGCTCCGATGAGTCGGTATCCGTGTCAAACGTCACCACTATGAGTCTACTCTTTATTGAACCTAGAAAGTCATATGGTGTTCAGGCACGTTGTACGCCTAAACTAAATCTTCTCAAGAATGATTCCTCTACGGTTTATGGAAGGCCATAAATCGGGGGCGTCCTTTCCTTTCACTTAGGTATCGGGAAGAAAGAATATTCTTTAGGGCGCTAGACGGTCAAACTATCGGCTAGACCCATCCCATCAAGGCAAAACTATTCGATAACCAGGCTCCCACAGGCTCTTCGCAGCTACTACGCTAGGATGACCAACGGATCTTTAAGGCTTGTGCGGAAGCACTGGTCGATGGCTCCTTCATTTCATCCAGGTGTGTGTGCTTATACTGCTGATCTCGACTAGACTCACAACCATAGTGCATATGCTATTTACCAATAAAAAAGTAAGGTGGCTAATTTACATCGCTAATATAAAATCTTCGCATATCTAGCGGTGTACGCTCCGTGGATCCTCATTCAAGTCCTCGGGTGGTGGCGCCCGATGCGTATATGTATATGTATTAGATCCATTAATTAGTTTGAGGCTAACCAGGTGGCAAGAAGTTATATAAACACCACTTCCCACCCTACTGGAGTTCACATATGGCTACAAACTTGAACCCTCGGCACAGCATAATAAGAAAAAAGACTATCAGTACTGAGGCATTTTAGACGAATAGGATTGGAGTGAGCCGGGGTAAGGTGATTAGTTGGGAATTTAATGGAGAAGAGAGGGACTAAAGGGTGGGCTGAGATGGGGACTGTCTAGGGCAAAAATACTGGGAGAAATTTTTAGTACTATTATCAGCTGTGGTCGACTTTCTACACTTCTTCGTTGCATGTCGCACAATGCCAGGGACGCAAGTGGTGTGGAAAAAGATTACCAACATGCAGGGACAACTAGGGGCCTCAGTTCGTGAATGGAAATCAGTTGGTGGGCCTGTAAGTATTCTCTCATTGCCTGAATCTATCCAGCTCGATTGACGTTGGGTTTTGAGGTACCTAGTTACAATAAAGGCGGTATGGAGTGCTCCTCACCGGGTCTCAGTCAGCGGAGCCGGTCATAGAAATTATTCTACAAAGCTCTTTGGCTCACCTTGAATCTTCAGGATTTCTGGGGTTATGAGGGAATTGATCATAGTCCATTATGCAGCGTTATCAAAATTGGTTAATTTAAGTATATATGGAGATGTTTCCCACCGGCCCTCCCGTGTAGGATTTTTCGCTCAGCTCAACAAATAGCCAGCTGTACTCGACTCCGAATAATTATCATGACATGTGTTCTAGAACATACTGAAGAGGGGGAGGACGTGGCAATCATATGACGTCAGGGATTCACCGAGACTCCCGGGATAGCCACGACGCGATGCAAAATTTACTTTTTATGTGCCATGGGGCACTTGAAAGTAGATGGCGATCGTGTTAGAGAAGCCTGATTTTTGACAGGACACTAGGTGAATGTTTTTTTTTATCGCGATACAAATATAAGCATCCTTGCTAACCTTAAACAAAAATAGAAAAGAAAAAGAATTCCATGTTTTCATACAACCGAACTGCCAGCTTCTCCACCCAACAGGAGTCACGAGAATGACACGCTCTTGTAACAGTCAGGTGGCAAGTGACGCGTCCATACACGCGACCCTAGACAAAAGTTACCCGGCCACTGTACTGGTATAATATGGGGGTTCTCTATGTAAGTAAACTCATAGTCAAGGGAACCATTCAATGCTGAAGGAATAAAATAAAGAAGTAGAAAAAAAGTCGAAGGAGCTGAAAGAAGTTGAAAGAAGCCTGAATAAAAGAAACAAAAGGAATAAAAGAAAGAATTGGTAAGTGCAAACCTCGACTGAATCATTCCTTTCACCAGATGCGCCAGATGCACCAGGCATCTACCAGTCCTTTATTACTGTTTGCTGATTACTCCCTTGTGTAATGTATCTTAGGCAGGAAGTACCACATCAATTAAAACAAAAGACATCCATTGCCACCCCAGTCCTACCCCTCGATTATTGCTATTAAATAGTCAATAGTGGTATTAAGGGCTTCTAGGTGTTGAGTTCGGGCTTGAAGCGTCAGGACTTGATAAAGCTCGTTTCCGTAGCCATCGTCGACCTCGGTCCATTCATTTTCATCGTCATTTTCATCGTCATCGTCATCGTCATCGTCATTGTCTTCATTGTCTTCATCGTCTTCATCGTCTTCATCCCCGCCATCCTCGCCATCCTCCCCATCCTCCCCATTGTCATCATCTCCATCACCCTCATTATCATCACCGTCTTTACCATCGCCTTTATTATCATCATCTTGATCATCATCTTTGTTTTGGTCATCATCGCCATCTTCATAGTTTTCATCCTCGCTACCTTCATCTCCATCATCGCCCTCATCTTTACATTTATCTTCGCCGTCTTCACTGAGCAGCTCCTTATCTCCTTCGCCACATAACTCTTTACTTTCTCTATCAGGTGATCTTTTAGGAGGCGTTTTGGTGGCTGCATCGTCTGTAGTCTGTGCGGGTTGTGCGGCACTATATGGCGTATTTGGGGCTTGAGACTTTTCAGGGGCTCTTAGTGCTATTCCAGGAGGTAGTAAAGTACTGGTAGCCGTACGGCTTGCGATAGTAGTCCTTTTTGGTAGCTCGCGTACCCGAGGTACAGGAGGGAGACTAGGCCCAGTTGAATGTACCCTAGCCTGTGAAGGGGTATTGACTACAATATTCGCGGAATCCGCCAGTTGATCGTTATGTAGTTTATGGGTGGTGTATATCGGCGGAGCGATGCTTCTCAAGGTTCTGATAAGTAAGCGAAGAGTATTCTTCGAGAAAGGGTGGTATCTGCTGTGGGAGCATTCGGCTCTGAAAGATTTCATGGTACTAATTTCGTGGGGGAATTCTAGGATTGACGTTCCAGCTGCTTGCACCAGATATGTCACACTTCTGGCCGCAACTAGAGAATGCACAAGACTTCTGTGACACAGTATGTCTTCACGCAGCTGCAACCAGGCAGGTTTACAACAGGGCGTCATCTTTATGTGGCCGTCTCCAACAAAGAGGATAATCAGGATCCAAAAAAACATCGTATTCCCCGTGCGACAAATTTTGGTCTTCTATTATGACTCATTAGTTCTGGACCCTCCTACGCCCATCAAATTAAAGAGCTACCTCGTGTCTGGCACTCCTCTTTTTTCTCCACTTCCATGGATCATTCCTCTGGGTCTTGACGAGCTTGGGTCTGTGGATCTTTCTAAATATCTTGTCCGCTCTTGATTTCTCCCCTGATGGTGCGTCGCAGAGCGGGTTGCGGAAGTAGTAGTTCATGCTGTTTGAGCTCAGGATCAGTGGTTCAACTCTTAATACAACATTCCATTGGTACACCTACATTATCGCCATTATTGGGTTTTCAGCCTGGCTCTCGCCCCGTAGGAGTGATGGCTGTTATCGGATTTGTAAGTCGAAAAATTAAATAACTTAATCAACCCTTTCTCCCTCTAACACAGAATAATTTGATGTCAGGCCTGCTAGATAAGATAATAGGTACTTGGCGATGACGGCGGCGGTGACGGCGGTAGAGATGATGGTGTTGGCTGCAGTAGTAACGTGCGTTAGTGGCGGAGGTGTGAATCCTTAGTGGGGGTGTTAACAAGCAATACTACAGTATATGATGATATCTTTGTTGGAGTAGCAAGCTATTTGACCAAGAGAAGAGGGCTGGAGTTAACTTACAACTGGTTATATTCGAACAAGATGAAAGCTGTGGTGCTAGAAAAGGTGCAGACGTGGTCGATAAAGTGGTGGTCGAGACGGGCAACTGCTGGTGGGTGGCGAAAAACACCTCTTATATAATGAGCAAGCAAGGGTTGAAGAATTGTGCGAAGTTATTGCCAGTCTGGATGGCTTTTATGGGTTGGAAATTCGGCTCTGGAAGTCATGATAGGTCCGTTTTGTGTGTTGGGATGAAGAAAAAGCTTGCACTATCTTGATTGGCAATTACTCGTTAAGGGCTGGTGGACCGAACGACGGGGAAGGACACTGTTCGCCTCGGTTTGAGAAAAAGGGTGTTGTATTGTACTGATTTTTTTGGCGTTGTGGACCTTTGATGGATGATTCTTTCGCTTCCCGGTGGTGGTGAGTGAGAGAGTGGTGTAGATGCGGCGAAACCGTCAAGTGGGCTATGCAGCTCAAGTTACAAAGCTACTAGACTAAAGGGACAACAAAACTTCTTTCGCAGTAGCTTCCGGGTGTTGCTTTAAAGAGAGGCAGAAATATTATAAAGAAGAAACGTAGATACCGAATATCTACGACTGTTCCTCTAAACTTGGCGGAGTGACACATAGCTCCATGGTTACCTAGCACACACGCGTCGCGAAGAAGTATGTACCAAGTAACGGTTAAAAGTTGCAAATTCAACAAAGTCATCGAACGATTTAGAACCATGTCTCTGTTCCTCAGCTCTCGGCTTATCCTCTTAAGTTTCTACCGCAAAGCCCGGAAACAGGATGTGGTGTACCTTGAATGTCTGTAGTTACGACTAGCGGTGAGACGAAGTAGTTTGACTACCGCTAGTTTCTCATGTACATCATTACCTAGCGCAAGGTTATTGTCATTAATTTTTATCATTTCTCGTCTCGAAACTCAAATTTTATTTGTTTACCTCCAGTAAGCCGAGAGAAACACCAGATTCCCTCAAAAGCATGCATTTCGGGGTATCAATATGCTATACTTTCAGTGATGCGTCATCTTAACAATTCAATCTTGGAGACAAGGCAAGTCAGTTGGCTTCCATTGGGTCAACCGCTCAAAGGGGCGCTTTTCTTCATCCGCAGCACCAACGGCGCGGGGATGTTATCCCGTTATTTCGCCACACAGTAGCTAGTGGATTGAACAGCGCGTATGTATACATCAAAGTCATAACTCATTTGGTTCACCTGCAACATGTAATTTGTTCTTCTTGAGAGCTTGGGATACTACCAATCGATCCGCGATGAACCCGGCGGCACGGCAGCTCTCCGCACTTGCATGATTTATGGTCTTTTGCGGGGAGATGTGCTGGTTGATACTGCGCGGAGACAACTCAGATTCAAGGTCTATGTAGTGTATCGTTTCACAACACTTGATTTTCTTCCGGGTGATATCTACACTCCAAATGCAGCTAGAAAACACTGTTGATTGGTCTCTGATTTCAAGGCGATCGAACCCAGGCAGATTGTTTTGGGGGAAAATAGTGGTAGGCCGTTGTAGAAGTTTTTGCTTCTTAATTATGGTACTTTCTCACTAACCCCATTTCTTTATCTGTCTTGAATCATCTTATTCATCGTCGGTCCTGTGGATAATACACACATAGGTTGGCGTTATCTCTTTTTCGGGATAGGAATAAGGGGCGATGATTTTTTGTTCGCCCCACCTTGCATACAGGCGGATTGTTTGGTACCGTACAATCATATGGCACTAAGTTCAGAATAGCATGTGCAGGTGTGTATACATAGGATAAAAATCCACTAGAATATGATCTTGAAGTATTAGAAGTTCAAACATACACATATTATCCATATTTGTGGGTAAAGTAGTCCGGTAGTTATGCAGGGCTGGGGAACCCCGCCTGTGAGGCTCAGCGTGGGGTAGCTACCTAGAGGTGCGGAATTAACTGGGTTGCAACCTTGATTTTCGGAGGGGCTGCCGTCACATTGCAGATATGATTTCTAGCTCGCCAATTTCATTAGAGTTGGTCTAGAAAGATGCCCCGTCGGCCCTGCAGTGATTTGTGTTCAATACATATTATATATCTGTGCTCTCAAGCATGCTTATGCTATATTACTACCATAAATCACCCCCATAGCTTTGACCTAGGCTTTATTTTTTATAGTAAAAGTCACTGTTTATCTTATTGCACATGCACTACTTTCCGAGTATTGTCTTATATATTTGACAGGGGCTACATGCAAGATCGCTTGCTGTCTTTGGATGAGGTTTTCGATCAGTGGGTACTATTTGCTTTTACCTATAGCAGGCTGAGGTTAGGAGTATCAGACGAATCATCTTTTCATATTGTTGAAGCAGGGCGTATTAGGAATGTCCTTGCATTTGGCTAGACGTACTTCATCTACCATCCAACATAGAATAGGTCATGCGATATCTCTGGGCAGCTATAGAGGAATAAACAGAGTTTCGGTGTCTTAGGATGGACTCTCGAAGCTCGGGAAAACTCTCGAAAAAGTTCGCCAACTCATGCTCACTCTGGTCATAAGTAACAGGTATACTTCAACGGAGAGTTGACACGTCACGTTATGACTCGTGAACTAGAAGTGTATTTAGGAGAAGGGAAATAGTTGTTTATGTAGACTTAATGAGAGTGGAGCAGAGAGTGTAGAGTAACATCGAGTGTTAGATGAATATTCCGCTCCGTCTCTACCTGCTCTTTTTGCTTTGGAAGACGTGCTGTCCGTCTTGGTATTTGTATTGGAGCCTCGTCACGTCAGGCCACTTACCATACATGAATTAATATAGCTCAGTTATTCTTATGAGGCAAACTAGCAAGCCGGGGGGTCTTTCTTGTCGCGTCTCGGTTACTGAGAGAAGGCTGTTGCTCTGGTTTTCCTCAAGTTTTATTTTATTTTTTTATTTTAATTACATGCATTTACGAATTATCGATCGGAGCGGCTTTAGGTTATCAAAGTGTAATGGTAAACAGTTCTATGACACCACTATAGAAGAAACTAGGCCTGCATCCTGGGGCTGAAATATGTGCCGGTAGAAGTACCCCAGATCGACGGGAAGCGCCGCCAGGTAAACTTCCCCGCCATATTTCTCTGTATTCGTAGTCTTCAAGTGTTTCCAGAATACGGTAACTGCGAGCGCCATGTCTTTTCTACGAGGTCACTTTTGCAAGCCTGTGCCGTTGGCCAACTCAGGTACCTATTCCTCGGCAGCACAAAGTTCAGCAAATGGCTGGCCTTAAATTCGAGGTAAAACACCCATGAGGTGCATTACACCTTGAAGATACAATGCAACAGTAGGCAAGACATGGCGCTCCCTGCTACCGTACTCCGGAAACGCTTGAAGACTACGAGTAGAGTACGTCTGTGAATAAGAGATCGATTGATGTATCGATAAATTTACTACTGTGCCGCTGAGATTTTTGCGAGGGCCATGGTCATAATGCGGCCCAGGATTAACGAGTGATGCCTGCTCAGCTGAAAGGTAACATCTAGATGCATAGAAGCTCTTGGTTCTCGGGGTGTATTAGGAAAGTGTAACCCACCTTAATACTGGGAGCTGGTGGCCCACATTTGAATTTGAGGCTCTCTATTGCTGCACACACCAAATGCTTGTCTTGTAATTGGTATCTTCACGGATATTTCTGTGATATATCCAGCCCTTTTTGAATGCGGATGTGTTTTGATTATAGTTTTACAAAGGAGCGGCGAGCTGTACATTCAACAGGGTGGTGATACTCGCATAGATGAGGAACGGCCGGTACACAACCTGTTATCATATAATCAAAGAAACTCTACGCGTAATGTCGTGCATTTGTAAAGTGCTGACGTTTAAGATCGGCTAGATCTATACCCACAAAAATTTATAATTTATGTTGATTGGTGAATACCTAAACGAAAAATTAGCCAACCAAAACAAAGTCACGGATATGCTAGGTCGGAGCGAATCAAATTTTGCAGAAAAAATGATTTTCAGGCTACTTTTACCTTATCGCGAGTGCAGGGTTCCCCTGGGATGTAATGCACATCGAAAGATTTCCCCAGAACTGCATGTAAAGTTGGATCCTGGGCTTTAAGGTAAATAGAAGGTGTAAAGCTTACCTCTTGTTTTCTTCAACGGAGAAGCTGGTAGGAATGCGTATCCTATGCTTCAGGGTGGCACTGTCTCCAATTTTTATGCTACATGTATTTCTGATACCCCTTATCTCGCGAGCCTGCCACTTATTAGAAATGGAGTATAACCGTTATACGTTAGATGTATCCTTCAGGAGATATAGATTTGCTATAATCAGGTCACATTTTCTTCTTATCTTGAGTTTGTGCTATGGAATGTACATTCACAAACTTGAACTTTCCACTTGTAAATGCCTCAAAACTAGCTTGGTGATGTATGGAGATACTCGAATCAGGTAATAAGAGCCCGGATATGCAAGTATTATTCTCACCAACCGGTAGGTGCCTTCTCTTGACTAGAGACGACTCATCCAACGAAACCCCTGTATACTACACTTACATGTTCAGGTTCTCATTACCCCGGGTGGTCGTATAGGCGGTAACGTAAGAGTATGCATATGGCCCTCCTTTAATTCGAGCCTGTAGCGATACGGGGACTGTCAGCTGTCAATGGAATTAATTAGTTTGGGCTAGCTGTATGTATAGTAAATCTGCCTAACTTAAGTATGGATTGATCATTTGCCGGGGATCCATGTTCATTATTGCCGTTATCTTAGTTCTAGAGCTATAAATGGGCAATATTCCGCACCGGAAGATGGTCACGCACACGTATACTATGAGATAAGTTGGTGGTGGAGGACCGCATATCTGCAATTAGGCTTACAATTGGCCAGTTAGTGATCAGTAAACCACTACTATGAAACTTTTGTTCACGATGATCTGAGAGTAATGTCGATTGGGTGCTGATAAAGGACCATTAGGTGGAGTATGTATACATGCGCTTCCTTAAAATAGCTAGTTTGACGGCCCAATAATTCCCTCACTCCTTCTAGAACGATACACAACATCTGAGCGGCTTCTGTAACACTAAAGACACTTCCGTTACACACGATACATAGAGCCAGGGGTTTACAGCCAAGAGTAGCGGGGTGGAGCTGATACTTGTAAAGGTTGTCACACCTTTGCCGTTATCTTATGTTCCAACTGTTGTACCCACTAGAAGATATCTAGGCCGCGGCCTTCGGCTAGTACGGAAGTTTACATGACTAGCTAGGATACCGGTAGAGGATGTTTTATATCTTAACTGCTGCCTTGGAAGTTCTAATCAAATTTCCCCTTGTACGCTTATATCTAGGACAAACTCTTCTCAAAGAATAAAAAGGTACATTAGGCATCTACTTACTGTATTTTTCCGCTTATACCTTCTAGAATACTGTTTAACTCGTGATTACTTATTGTATTAACTAAGGCTGCCAAGCTCTCATGTTCTTTGACCATGGGACTCAGTTATTTGCCCGTTTTTTTATTTGAGTTTACTTCTTCTTTGCCTGAGTGTATCACGATCCCTTCTAAGCTTGCTAGGGATTGAGCTTTACCGGGTTTGAAGATATGTACATAGTCTCAAGTAATCTTGGCGGGTGTCAGTTGCACGCTGAATCACAATTACCCGTGACAACTGTAAACGCGACAGCGGGGAGGCGCAGTCACTTCATACAGCAGGCTGCTCTAGATTGGGGATCTTGTAGAAATGCCGACGTGAAGACCTCTCGGAAAGGGTGCCGTTTCAACTTAGAGGTGTTTGGGCCAAAATCCTCGTCCGGGAAATGCCCATGAATTTTCGGTAGTGCTTTTAGAGTATTGATGCTGCGTTGTGCGAGGTGTTTGTTCCAATGATTCCTGATATCTGGAGCGTTGCAAAGGCCTCTGGATATCAGTGCGTACAATTTAGCTGTCGCATAGGCCTTCCCTCCCCCTCACTGCTGTGTGTAGTCTGATACTAATGTGTGATATTTCAGAGATCAGTCCTCCCTCCACCCAACATTGGTAATCCTCTCCGGTACTAGTTCTCGAGATCATAGTCATCAAGCATTCTCGAGATATAGTATCAGGGAGCACCATGCATGTCTTGTTTATCATCGTCTTCACCTAGGAGATGTAATGTGCCTCATATATATTCTCTAAACCCAGTAATTCAGAGTTTTTCTCGCCGAGAGATAAATCAATGTGTTCACTGGAATCGGCTAATGGTAAAACTTTACAAGATAACCTTGTAGGAAAGATATAGCGCTATCGTTACCGTATCCTGGGAATGTTTGGCGGCTAGCTATGAGTACGTAAGACGCTCTAGTATTGTGCATGGAACAGCAAATTTTGCACTTCTACTCCGCCATCATCTCGAAGGCATAAAAAAAGGCTACATCCTGTGAAATTTTCACTTGTGCGAACTGAACTGATCTTCATTAGCATATTAAATAAATATAAGTGTAATAGAATCCTTGGTTAAGGTTCATGTCCAGCCTCTTTCCTAACACACCAAAATGTATCCGTGGCAGCCAAGAAAAATCAGACTGGCCAGTAAGGTTGCAGATGCGATAGATCAGAAAAAAAAAACCAAAGCTATTAACATATAGAAGGATATTCTTAAGATTTCTCTTTGTCTCCTACGAGAATTTCATTATAACGCACATCTTCGATCTCTGACTTTCGCGGATAAGGCATGTCATATATATTGGATGTGTATTTACATCAAGAGCCTCAAGTAGAATCTAACCCCGATCTTCCACTATTAAGGATGAGACAATAGAAGTAGGTAGTTATGATTCAGCCTATTTTCACCTGTGTTGGGCTAGCAAGGGTATTAGGGGGCCAACTTAACCGCTAACTTCCAAGTCTCTCTAGGGGTATATATCTCGTGAATATCACATAAAAACAGTAAATGCTAAGGTGTTGGATACGTACGTGCCTAGCTGTAGTAAATAATCTTTCTTTGCTTGAGCATGAGTTAGGAACCTAATTGTAAGCTGAGGTCTGGAGGGCTTATAATAGCGAGTCTGGGTGTAAAAATCAAGGAGTTATCATGAATTTCTGTGGGGCCATCACCATTTTGAGTAGCATTTATAATATCGAGATCTTGGAGTGAATACTTGAGGGCTTCTGTGTAACTGTGGGTTTGGGGCTTGGCTGCCCTGAGCCACCTCGTAAGGCTCCAATCTTAGCGTGCATACATAGCCGCACCTTCAATTCAGCTGGTACAGTGCTAGGCTCAAATGAAAGAGGGCACTGCTGGATAATGTTGGGAAAGGTATATATAATTATAAGACTTTCTGCCCCATTTCTGAGGACTTACCCTCTGCCTTACTCGAAGCATACCTATTATGGAGGCTTGACGCGTATGGTTAACGATTTGACGACTCGTGATAAGCGGCATTGACAGTTTACCTTACTTTCACCTTCACCAACAAACAGATTTCGACGCTCCGTATCGCTCCTGAAATAAGCAAGGTTCAGATGGCTCGGCTTGTTCGGTTCCTGCGGAGATCCGTTGGCGAGATACGCCATAGTGTCAAGACGTACATCAAGAAATCCATTGTTGTGCCCTGCCAGGCATGCAGCAACCATGTGCACATCAGAGTTATGGATTTCCTTGCAGAGCCGGAGAAGCCAATGGAAATAAAATGCACGAAATGCAACCACACAGTTTGTTTTACAAGCAAACAACCAACTGCCCGCAGAATGTCGGCTAGATACACTACTGGGTCACCCTATCCTGGGTGGGACACGGCATATAATGGACCACCGTCCCTTGGAACGGTATGTTTATTTTGCCCACCTTCGAAAGGTACTATATACTAACCTATTGGTAAATCTAGCGGGCTATACACTCTCAAGTCGACTGCAATATAGACTCTGGTTTTCGTCGGAATCTCGCGGCAGATAGTAATCAGTCGGTACCGTATACAATATTAGCCAGTCAAAAGCCAGAATCACTATCAATTACCTCGAAGCCTAAGCAAGATATCACCAATAAAAGGTCAAGCGCCATATCTAGCGACAACTTTCGAACATTCTATGGAGGTCAAAACTCGACATCTAATGATGGCTCAAACGAATACTCTGATCAGGACTCAGTTGTTGGACAGTCCTACAGTCTCCGAAGTTCTATAAGCCTAGCTCGACGGCCATCTTTACCACAACCGAATACTATGCTAGGCCTTGATGAATGCTGGGAGAAAACGGGAGGGTCAAATGCTTCATGGAGTGCATCTGTTATTCCGACCTGGTTACGCTCGGCCTCCCCACAGCCTACAACAGCCCCACCATCCCTAAGCGGCTCACATCGTCTATCTTCCTCTAGAGAGAAAGACTGGAAAAGAGATGAGGTTTTAACCCCAAGTGAACCAGGAGGACACGAAGATGGGCATAATCTTGGATTTTCGTTAAATCACAGGGAGAGTAGGGATTCTATTGATCTTACTCTAGGAAAGGTTGAGATGAAGTCATACGAGGGGAAAGACAGTGATCATTTGGCCCAGTTACGTTTATTTGCGGTAGACTTTGAAGCTGGGAAGCATATAGAGCCGGCACCGCCAGCCTCCGATTCGGACCGGGGGAGTATTCGTGGCAGCATTTCCGAGAAACGTCGCGGGAAACTGCCACAGCGTTCAAATGCAATATTACATCGGACCGCCGTTTCTCGAAGACATAGTCAAAAGATTGTATGTGCCCCCTTGTTAGCAAGAGCTGGAGGATTTCCTAAGGTAGTATTTGTGCTGATACTATGAGGTGAACTAGGAACAACAAGAGCAACAACATGAAGCTGAAATACTAAGCGCTAAGAGAAGAAACAGCATAAACTCTGATTTTGAGGTTGAGCCATCGGACGAACAAGTTCGGCAGGCACAAAAAATCTATACGGATGCAAAGCAACAGCGGTTGCCGTACCAGGACATAGATATCCAATGGGCCAGGGGTATTCTCCGGGCGCGCAAGAATTGGGAAGTATTGAGATATGAGCACCCTCTCATAGGAAGCATGGAACACCTACAATCAAAGTCTAGAAATAGTGTCGAACCAGCAATTCCACCTTATTTCCCAGAAGCAATACGTCCCCCCATACCTTTTGCAGTCTCAAGCCCGCCAAGTATGTCACCAAGGATATCCCGTCTTTCTCTACAACCTCTCACAACGCCTGTGAAAGAGGAGCCAGAGGGTGATATTCAAATTCAAGGATTGGTTAAAGACTTTCTCCCCTCTTCTTCAGAACCACCTGGCAGCACGACATCGCCACCAAACTCGTTAAAAACCTCAAGTACCAGGCCAGAAGAGACTGAAGCACCGGTAAATAAGCCAGTATCTATACCTACGACTGGAGAGGCTGGGCCCGATAATTCGTGTGGTAGGGAGAGGCTCTACATAAGTAGCACAGACTCTCGAAAGACCTCTCTACTAGGATACAAAGACATCAATACTCGATGCAGGAAGGCCTTTAAAAATATCTCAAGGAGAGTGTCTTACTTTCGTAGGACTTCTACCCTATCCCCGCAACCCCCGCCTCCACCTCCACCTCCACCTATCTCCCAACTACAACTCATTAGTACTTCCAGGGTTGCTACAACACCAGATTTAGAAGTGGTGCTTACTGAAGAATCCCGGCTCTCAGGTGAAATACATCATGTTCCTACCTCTGAAGAACCATTTCGGTTGGTAGGAAATAGAATTGCTACTTTAGTTGAATCGATGAGGATTCCTTTTGTTGAGATTGAAGTTCAAGCAAGATTTGAACACTTATTCCCTAGGTGATCTGGGCAGCTGGTTTATCGAATTTTCTTTTGGCTGAGGATATATCTGGGGGTTTGGAAGTAATGTTTACCGGGCTAATTTAGGTGCTGCGTATAATGATTATTTTTATGTTAGTATAGGTCTGTTTTTCTTCTCGGTAGCTAATATTTATGGGTTGGACTAAAAGCAAAGTATGGGTTTTTTTCCTTATATCAAAAGTTATTCTATATATCATCAATTTTGGATTATTGCTATTTCCTATTTCTGACAATCATAATATTTTCTCTATGAATATACTTTATACTTAATACTCCTAATTTGTAATTTAACCGGAATGAACTCTACTGTTCCAACTAGACCAAGAATCTAAAACCTTGCTTTGCGCTTCCCTCTGGCGATATTGTACGGTCAGCATCTGCTAAAACATCCGGTACTGGGAGGCCTTGATCGAGCCTCTTATTCAACCTCATTAGATGAATTCGCAACACCGTTGCTGTTATTATACTAATAAAAGTCATTGCGGTATTTACGCTCATAGCTACTATATATCTTGGGCCAGCGGATTCTTTGAGCGGTTAGTGACGTATTAAAGGTGGAAGGCGTTGGTATTCTGGGGTATTGGAGTGAGACAAACTTGGATACAGATAAGCGGACCAGATCTGGCTTGAATTAGCAACTGCATTAATTGCGGCCAATGCTGCTGCACGCTTTGCAGGAGGTCGTGGGAGAATATTGGAAATCCAGGCTAAGCTAACAACGTATGACTATCCCGAGTTCGAGCGGTTAGGATTATTTTTTGTCTCTCAAAATAATGAGAAATAGGAATTACCGTATATATCCCAGGAACCATAAGCATCATGGAGACTTTGATAGGATATTAGTATCTTAATTTTATAGCCTTAATGTGGTAGGTCAAAGACTTACGGTATCGCGGTGCTAAACTTGTGGTAGAGGCTGCGATGATAAACGCAATTAGGGCAACCTATATTATTCAAAGTTACTTGGGGTGTTTTAGGATAGGGAGAATAAAAACTACCCAAAGTGGGAGAGTGATATGCCAATATCTCTCCCCAGTCTTATCGGCATGTAGGGCGTTTGCAAAAGCCGTAAACATACAAAGTACCTACTAAGTGAGAATATGTGGCTTATTTGGACGGAATTACTTACATATGGCGGTGCAGTGAGGAGGAGTGAGATAGTACGATTATAACCAAGTGTTGCTACAACACTAAAGTAAATAGCCGTTAGTAACCTACTGTGTTAGAGCCTAAAGAGCTAATTACGTTGGGAAAAAGTTTGTAACTGAAGCAGCAGCTACCATAGAGAAGATACAAAGCATCTATGGAAGAGGGTGTTAGCTATTTATCTTTATTTCTAAATTTAATTATAATTATCGTCGATCTTTCTTACTAGAAGATATGTTTTAATATCCCTAATAACCCTCTAGTTAGCTAACTGCATTCTTTACGCTAGGGACTAAAACGTACTTCATTGCCAATTTTAGTCCATGTAACAAATTCTGCTTTTCCGGGCCAACCCAATCACTCTCGCCGATATCTACTTCGAGTCTCCACATTGCCAAATCTCTCTCTTGCTGTGTGAGCCATTTAGTTGTACTAGGAAAATCTGGAATTATGAAAAATGCAGCAAGGGCGACAACGACCTATACTTTGTCAGTAATGTTCCTAAATCTAAAACGATAATACCCTAGGAAAATCTTACGGTGACCGAGCCTTCAATAATGAACAACCAACGCCACGCTAGGATACCTTTCACACCATCCATACCATCCGTAATTCCAGCAGTTAATAGACCCGAGAAGGCGCCAGATATTAGAGAGCCAGAATATAATAAAGCTGTTCTAAACCCTAGCTCCTTACGAGTATACCTTTTGTGGTATCTTATTAGTTGATTAGTTCAATATATTGCGTTAGATTTCTAGCGTACCAAGATGATAAGTAAAACAGGCATCCCGGCTATGGGGGCAATAGTAAGTATCTTATTAACGAAAAGGGTATATATATATAAGACTCAAAGTAAAGGGATCTATACAAAGTATGCAGCCTCGACAAATCCTAGTACGAATCTACCGATTGTCATAAGGTTAGTAGGGAGTTATGGGAGAAAGGGGTGATATTTTAATACCTGCACACGACTAGACCAGCAAAGTTATGAACGCCGCCAGTAGCGCCAGAAATGACACCCCAGATCACCATACACGTAGGGAGGTAAAGTGATGGCCGCCCAATCTTATCAAGGTACATATTTGAAGGTACTGTGTGTATGATCAGCAACCGAAGAAGCCATCGAACCAACTGAAGCACCTCCGTTTACCTTGCATTAAGATGTATCCAACAAACAGAATACTTACGCATGTCTACATTTGGAGAATATATTAGTATTTATGCTTATCTTACATAATCTTTCTAGATGGATACCTGGTACTGTGTACTGGTCAACTTTAGTTCATCTTCAAGGCCCGCTAATCTTGCCGCAGCGATATTATTCCGATCCAAGTAATTGAGAATGTACATGAGAATTAACATAGGCATTAATCGAAGGTCTATTTTTCTGCGCATCTTCTTCTCGAGCTCTAGCCGTTCCTCCGGCGAAAGATGTCGTATCCCGATTGGTGGGAGACACTGCTCCCGGGAGGCGGTGGCTTCATCTTCAGAGACGGCTATCTTTCCGTTGTCCGAGGGTACCGAATTTGTTTTTATAGCCATGGGAAATTGCTGAAGGATTCGATTTTTGGGAGTTCAGAAAAGAATAGCGTTGCGTGACCAAAAAGAAACTGGGGAATTGGCCAACTAATATATATATTTGTCTACTCTATAGAGCCAGTTGAGCGCCCGGGAAATAAAATAAAATCAAGGACAGGATAATCAATGGTCTGGGGAAATAGGGCACGACAAAGCTTCTTTACGCAATTGTAGCCGTGACGATCATCCAGATGACAGGGAGCTTGTTATGAAAAATTATATCCATGGCCCGCCCTCCCCCCCCAAAAAAAAAGAATATTATGGTTGTAACCAAACACCTCATCTGAGTTTGTGTCTAATTTTCTTGTAATTTCTATATCTGTGATACCGCCTTATAATTTAGCCGAAAGAAATAAGCTTGTATTAAAATCTCATACCTACGATATGTACATACCCTAAAATTACAAGAAATGCGTTGAGGAATTAGAGTTAAAGGTATCTATATAGCTATAAAAACTATATATCTACAGGACAGTTCAAGGAAGGCGGCCATCATTCCTGATACGGAAGCGCTCGGGGAAGTACTCCCCGGTTTCCGGTTATGCAGAGTATTATACAAAAGAGGAATGAGCAGCAACCGGAAACAAGCATGGTTTAGCAGACCCACTGGATATTTAGATAAACATGCAAGAATGTGGCCATGTGCAAGCTTAGCCATGTACTTTCTCCGCACTTCGGGTATATATTACCACACTTTGGCCACATGCTATTTTAGAGAATTGAAAAACAGTGATATAGTGTTTGAAATTCGATCCTGGAAGGAAGACTAGGGTAGCTGTTTTCGTAAGTTTGCGATATCCTTCGTCAAAAAGCAACCCTAACCCTATGGTGGTTTCTTAATGCTATTCAAGAGCTAGCAAGCATCACCAAAATAGTCTCACTTGTCATTCATGAAGGTTTCAAATACCAGAACGTTCAATCAGCTGAATGATAAGCTTTTGGTGTCGTACCCTCACTGAATAGCTTTGAAACTTCAAATCCGTTTATCGATGCAGTATGCATGCATGGAATCAGAGATTCCTAGGTTGTTATCACGGCCCCAGACCCGGAGCTTCCGTTCCATAAAGAGTGTGATTATTGTTTACCTCTCGATGGTGTACCGATACCTGTTTTCAACACCGATTATGCAAGAACCACCCGATTCTTTTAGTCTCAAATTTTAAAACAATCAGTGGTCGCCAGGCGTTTTTTACAAATGTCTGTAATTCCCCCTTTGTTTTTGAGAAAATAGGTGCTATATTTTATCAGTTAGACTCTCATAGCCTAAACCTACGCTTGTGTGGCTTGGTTTGGCCTATTTTTTTGCTACTTCACGGATGGCTGCACGACCCGGTTGACTCTAGCAGTGTTCGGAGCTGCGTGTAAAGGTTACTTTGATCCATATTACTGGTCTAACAAGAATTCATATTTCACTGAGGTGATTACAATAGGTTCCTAACCTATGACTTGGTGAACTCAACAAAATTGAAAGGAGCTATCTCAGCCGGAAGGTTCCTGCAATACGTTGGGCGAGTATCTCTATGTCAGTACCTATGTATAGTGGGGCTATAGCACCATTCGAAACCAAAAAGAAATTCATCCCCCCGTACAGATTTCCGTGGCAAAAACATAAGTAATTCATGCGTGGAACCTATACAGTTGTACAATTTTCTTTCACGGCTACTTACCTGATTACTATGATCGTACCGTGACCACGTATTCACTCGGAACCCCGGCCTGGCCGAGTCTGAAGTCACAAGATACGAAACAATACCTATAATAAGGGATCGGAAAACCAAATTCAGACCCCAACTTTCCGTGTAGCAACCCCCCCCCCCCCTCAAGTTTACACCCCATTCCCCAATAGATAAAATACCAAGCCTAAAAGCTTAACCTCAGTACAGCCGAGCTTTTCCCGTTGACAAGACCCTGTTAGACATCCTTAATCCGGAATTTCCCCCGCAGTAAGACTTAGAAACTGTAGTTAGTCTTTCAACGTAGAGTACGCGCGTCAGACAACTTTCTTACGAGAGACGTTGGAGCTATAAACCAGAGGGTCTCTCTACCATAGCTAGATCAGAAAGCAGGGTTTCTGTAGCTAATGCAACTACTATAACCTTCTCCGAGAGTCTGAAAGACCCAATAACAAATCTAACCCAAAGTCTCATGTTTCTCAACACTTGTTTTCTTTACTGTTCGCTGTATCTCTCTATGTCTTAGGTTTACTGAGTATCAATCAGTACGCGTGGATGAGACTTGATGCCAAGCCTACAACCCAACGTCATCCCGCGAGCTTATCATTAGCTGTATTTGTCAGCTTAGCTCAAGTACGAGCCTGAGGTTAATGTATGGTCTCTCGCATAAGCTCACAGGGGTGATTCAATTGCCTTAATACCCCTAATAATCCTCAATAGCAACAGAACTCTAAACGAATAATCACATCTACATGTACATAAATCATAAGGGACTTTGTACATAAAAGAGAGCTAAAAGGCTGGTTCACATGAACTCGGTAAACCTTAGAGATAATAGCTAGTTCATTCTGAAAAATGATTCATTACTATCGTGAAATGAACATCATGAAATTTAAGAATTTTTTTTCTTGTCAAGTCCAACCCCCAACCAGACGCATTACAGAAAAGGAAAAGGAAAACCCGTATTCACCACCCAACCGTATCCATATCCCAGAACCCAAACCAACCCATCGTAAACTCGTTACTTAGACGTTATTCTTTAACAAATTTTCCCCTGCTCCTCCACAATAGTTCCACTCCTGCTACTTCTACCGCTTGCAACACCACACTCGAGGCCCTCCTCAAGATCAGCTTGGACCCTGTTGAGGAACTTAGCGGAGCCAAGTTTCTTCCATCTCTTGATCGCCTTCCAACTCTCAACAAGTGCGAGGTAGGTGGCAGAGCACCCAATAACGACACCCCATTCCCAGGTGATAGGCATATGCTTAAACACAACTGTATTAAACGTAGGAATGTAGATAACCGGGAAGGTAATGACGAAACCAGCAAACACAGCCCAAAAGAGGAACTGGTTATACCACAAGGTGTGGAAGATGCTGAATGGCCCGCGATGGCGTGTAGGGTCGAGATTGAAGAGGGAGCGGGAGAAATGCTTCACTTCCCAAGCTGTCAAGAGCAACAAGAACGATAACACAGCAAAAACAGTAGCACGAGCACGGAAGACATCAGTACAGCTGTCGTTGAAGGCGTTGTTACAGTCATGGCCAAGATTACCGTTACCGTAGCCGTAGATGACGATAATGAAAGAGACGAGACAAAGAGTTCCCATAAAAACACCGTAGATCATTTTATCGATGATAACCTCCCATGTGAACACACCCGCACGTAAATCGTGAGGAGGACGCGTCATGATATCTGGCTGAGCCTCCTCAAGACCTAATCCAAGAGCAAGGAAAGAGGATGTGATCATGTTGACCCAGAGAATCTCAAGAGGAGACAACGGGAAGATAGAGACACCAGAAGAGTCGGCAAAAGCGAGACCAATGAGGAGAAGGACAACTTGGGAGATGTTGGAGATGAGAAGATGCATGATGAACTTCTGGATGTTGTCAAATAATCTCCTACCCTCCTCGACAGCACGAACAATAGAGGCGAAATTATCATCAGTCAATACGAGATCGGAAGCATCCTTTGCAACATCACTGCCACTGAGACCCATAGCAATACCGACATCAGCCCTCTTTAGGGCTGGGGAATCATTAACACCATCACCAGTCATGACACAGAAAGCACCACGTCTGTGTAGTGCCTCAACCATACGGACCTTAGTCGAAGGGGAACAGCGGGCAATAACCAATGGTAAAGCCTCAAGTCTATCAATCTCGTTGTTGCTCATTGAGTCGAATTGCCCGGCGGTCATAACGATTGTGTTTGCCTGTGAAGAGGGGATGGCAGGAGACAAAATCCCAACCTCATGGGCAATGGCAGTGGCAGTTCTGATATGATCCCCAGTCAACATGTGAACCTTAACACCTGCAACTTTGCACTTTCGGACAGCATCGAACGTCTCTAAACGAGGAGGGTCGTAAAGTCCAACAAGACCCAAGAAATTCATGCCAGCTTCAACAGAGGAGCGATTGTCGATCTCTGACTTCTCAGCTGAAGGGAGGGTCTTTTGGGCGACACAAAGAACACGGAGACCTTCACCAGCAAGACGTTCAACCATGTTCATGATCTCGGCCTTTTCGAGTTCAGGAAGATTTAAAGTGGGAATGACAACCTCGCCAGCACCCTTCATAAATGTTTCGACAGTGTTGCTGCGACTATTCTTGTAGACAACACTCATGCGCTTTATTGTGGAGTCGAAGGGGTGTTCCGCGAGTTGTTCCCAGTTTCCGCTTGCAATAAGGTCAGGTTTTCCGTGACTGAACCTCATTGCCAGAACCTGCAAGGAGATTTCGGTAGGTTCACCATCAGCGCTCCAGCTACCAGCGGGTTTCTCAGAAGAGATTGCTGTATCGTCGTTTTGTCTGACCACTGAAAGATTACAAAGAGCAATAGCGTCAAGGAACTTCTCCAAGGCGGGTGCCTTTGAAACAAAGCCACCATCGACGACGGTATCTCCAATAACAGTGGTTCCAGAATTAGGATCGAAGGGAGACGATGCATCATTGACAATTAACATGCCATCAAGGCCGGGAATATAGGCCTTGCGGGCGATCATTTTCCCTTGAGTGAGAGTACCAGTCTTATCAGAACAGATGTTGGTGACACCACCAACTGCCTCAAGGGCTTGCATCTTGCGGACAATAACATGGCCCTTTGCCATAGTCTTTGTACCAACCGCCATGGTGATTGTCAAGACAGCAATGAGAGATTCGGGAATGACAGCAACAGCAACACAGATACCATAGATAAGAACTTCGTCGCTGATTTTCCACTATTATGCGAGTTAATTTAGATTCATATAGTGGGGAGGGTTAGCTATAAAACTTACCTTATTTGCAGAGAAGACAATGATAGCCAACAGAATAGCAAAACCAAACAAGACAAGGGCGAACTTGCTCAACTTGACCTGAAGGGGAGTCCCAACAAGACCAAGGATGTTCTTCCCTGTGCGCTTGAACTTCCCCCAAACTCTTCCAAAAAATCCCTTTCCGGCATCTTCATCGTGCTTTCCTCTGAGAAGCTCAGCAATTTTTCCGACCTCGGAATTCATACCAGTCGCAACCGCGATACCAACAGCACGCCCCTTAGAGACAGTGGATGAGGCATAGGCCATATTTGTACGATCTCCCAGCGGGAAATCCGGATGTGGAAGTGTAAACAGCGGCGTTTTTGCAACCGGTAAACTCTCGCCAGTAAGTAAGGCTTCGTTGGTCTCAAAATTCATGCCCTCGAAAAGTCGGAGATCGGCAGGAACAACATCGCCGACAACGACACGTACGATATCACCTGGAACAATTTCCTCGGCTTTGACCTTTTCAACACGGCCATTATTACGGATAACAGATGCGATTGGGGCAGAAAGTGATTGCAGGGATTGCATAGTCTTTTCTGCCCGCCAATCCTGAACAAAGCCGATAACGATGTTAAGGAGAATGACAGCCGTGATGACCGAACCCTCGATGAAATCGAACATCCCATAGGACGCACCCATTGCAATCAATAGGACCTACATCAAATAAAGATATGCTGTTAGCAAATCTTGTAAAAAAACTTTCCTTTTGTACCGCGTTTGCAGCAAGAATAAGGACTCCCCATGAGCACAAATGAAGAGAGCACACTCCCTAAATCGCGTTCATAAGAGGGTAGATGGAGAAGAGGAATAGTGATTTATGAGTTTGGATTTTAGTCCTCTCCCTAATGAAAAGAAAAATAACGATAAACGATACATTGCTCGGCGCAAAAGAAGAATCTCCGCGCCGCTGATGTTCTCAAATCTCTCGTTTCCTGGAGCAAATCAAACAATCCCTGAACAAAAATCTGCCAACTCGGGGGTAAACCTCCGTGGCTTAAACAAAGAGTGATACAAAAATCGATTTGCTTCCACCTTGCAGGAAAGCGGAGATTCTCTCTCGCACATCCGCTTGACAATATTGAAAAACAATCCAGGTTTGATAGGTAGGATGAAGGGGAAAGGGGGGTTATTTTAAGAGGTTGGATTAGTCTCTTCTCCATGGGATGCGGGGACACAATTACGCGATCGAAGTGAATCGATGACGCAATAAGAGGGGCATCAGGATGCAGAAAGGATTCAAAAACAAAGTGTAGCCAAGAAGAAGTCTGAGTTTACATACCAACGTCAAGCTGTTTGAGACTTGTCTAACCAAGACACTCCACCAACTCACTGCATCATCGCTAGTGAGTTTATTCATCCCATCTCTTTCCAACCTTTCCTTCGCCTCCTGACTCGTCAACCCGTTTTTTAGATCAACCTTGAGGAGCGAAGAAATTGCTTCCGGGCTTGCCGCATGGGGAGCTGCTGCATCGAAAGAGCCGACAGTTGAATTGGCTGTAATTGTGTTGACAGCTGTCGTAGAGCTCTGCCCACTTGAGGTCGATTCGTATATAGGACTTGATGCCGCGGTAGCAGGGAGTGATTTACCTGAGAAGCCATAGTCATAGACTTTGCTTCCCGAGTGACCACCATCAGAAATGGCGATTTTATAGTCTTCGGTATCACCCCGGATAGTCACGTTTGAGGTATTCGGTGTTGGTTTAGTATTTGAGCCAGAGTGGACGTCTGGCGGGTTTGAAGGGACGCCTCCTGCCGAGTTACCGACAGGAGGCGAAAGTATAGGCGGGGGGTCATCGTTACAACCTTCATCTGCAATCGAAGAATGGGTGACGCCAGAGCTATGCTGGAGGGCAGAAGGGGAGGCGGCGAGGGAGGCGGAAAGGGAAGTGGGATTGACCATTCAATAAAACCTACGATGAACAATAGTTTTTTGGGGGGGTAGTAGAGGCTGGTGTTTGTGGGACGAGGCTTGGGAAAGTAGTAGATAAGATGAGGCAAGAGCAGAACCGCGTAAGAGGTGAGTAGACAGAAATGTTGAGGGGGGGAAGGGTTTATATCCACATGAGATTCCTTTACAGTGCTGTAGAATATTGTGGCTGCAGGGCTTATCTGTGTAGGTCCAATCAAGTGAGTGATCGAGCGCGGGCTGCTCCAACCCTGCACGGCAGTCGGCGTTAACAAACGAAAGTGCACCCGAAGATGCATAGTAGTGCGCATACATGTATGTATAATGTATGTATATGTATGCTAAAGATGTATGTATGAATGTCTGAATGAAGGGTATCAGAGTGAGGCAAACACTCCAGCTGCTCCAGCATCGCATGGGGCCAGAAACAGCATGTGTTTATAGAAGTTGCATTTTTATTTCTCTACAAACACACTCCCTCAGCTCTCGGCGAAAAAAACAGCAGCAGGCACAAGTTCACAAAGAGGTTGCCCCCATCTGCCATCTGCCATCTCATCCTTCATCTAAGTTGCTAGCCTCCCACCAATCATCTTCACTCAACAATGAGTACGAGTGTGTGTCATCCCACGCCCTCTGTAGCTTGTGCACGGGTACGCTGTAAAGGTAGACAGGATTCCCGTTCGAACGCGTCTGTCTTCTCGAAGTTATGTCACAGCATCAAACTGTCTCCAACCAGCTCACAATCCCAGCTCACACAAGGTTCGCAGGGAAGCTTGCAGCTCGCACAAGCCCCTTTCCCCCTGCTGGGTTGATCTTGTCTTGGCCTAGCCCTCTTCTCCTTCTCGCCACACCTGGTGGTGTGCAACGTGTCCACCCCCGCCTCCGCCGAGCCTCAATGACGCACTAAATGTTTCTTTCTATTGGCATCCATCCAACGGATAAACAGTACTGTTTCTAGCCCGATAAGCTGCGGTCGCGTGATCTGAATTCAACCGCTTGGTTGGTTTGTCCCGATCTGTGGAATCCGACCCTAAATGCTACTAACCGGGCCTGCCGAGGGAGCTTATTCGGATTAGTTGGGTATACTTGGCAGAGGGATCTCCCTTCGAGAAGATCCAGGAACAAACACTCGTGGCCCCTGTGGCTTCCTCGGAGCACTTTAAGTATCCTCCTCAGCACAAGTACCGGTAACCAAACGAATACAGCGTAGGTAGAGACATGACGACGATAATAGTGAGAAGCAGGGGTGACGGAGTGCCCTCCGCCTTGGAAGTTAAGACCCAGGGATACCGCGCTGACTGACACCCGCCCAGTGTACGCCAGTTCTTGAGCATCTTTCACCTCCAACCGATAAAGTACAGATTCCACTCCTGGATCGGGGAGAGACTGACCGCAAATGCCACTTTGGGCCTAGTGATAGTATTCATTATGTCTTGGTGGTTGTTTGGTGTCACAAGATCAACGCGGTCCAGCTTTAAACACGAGGCGCTCACAAAATTGCATTGTAGGAATGTATACATATGTAAGAATGTATATGTAAGAAATGATATGTTAAACAGTCTTTCCTGCCTTTAACCATTCTACCTTGTTCTCCGGAACAATTTTAGGGGAGATCAATCGACTGCCCTTTGAGTTAACCCGGGCACGGGTCTAAAACGTGTTCCAGTTCGAAAGAAGCTTCAAAGAAGCCCCAAACTCATATCTATGAATAGGTATAGCTGTTGCTAACAGCCAACGCTAATCCCTTATTCCGTTCCAGCGGGTCCAGGAGAATACATGACAAATAGAATCCCCCAACCCGCCGGCGGCGGAATAGGCCATAGCAGCGAACTTAAGGCTACCGCCACCACATGGAAAGCTTTAGTGGCGAACACAAGTCATAGCCTCTCACTCGAGAACGTGCACAGCCACGCGCCTAGCAACATCCTAATCTAATATGCTCACATCGTGCTTTTTTTCGGTAAACAAATCTTCCACCTGTAATCACAACATCTGATGAATGCATTTCGGAATGATGCCCGTCAGTTAGAGCACGCACCCGACACAAGGCTGTTTGGTAGATAGGGCTGTGCATCTCGGTGCCCAGTAGGCGGGCTTTCCGTGGTACCACTTATATCACCACTTATTGCCATGTGGGGCCCTTTCCTGGGAGGGCTTTCTTGGGAGGTGGTATTGGGCGGAATTTTTGATAGGGTCCGAATTGTACCGTGATGGTGGGTTGGCATGCCTTGAATATGTGTGGGATTTAGTGTGCTTGGGGATATTGGCGCCTAGAAGAAAAAGACGATTATCTGTTATGAATCTCGCAATAGATATACAGCCTCCTGAGTTGAATTTAAAGCTACACGGAGCCTATGGGCTTTTAGGGGTACTAGTCAGCATAAAGATAATAATGAATGAAGGAAATATAGTTGGGAGAGGATTTATGATACATATGCATATTTATTAAAACCGATGCATTTCCAAGCGTTGTGAATTGCGAACACAACTGACACTACTATTAGCATTTGAAAGCTATATTTCAACAAACCGGATCGCGGCCACCAAGAGTTCCAAGCTACCAAGAATTCCAAGACTATTACCCCACTCTAATGAACCCCAGATTCTTGGGGGCCGCATATTTGGCATAAGCCCGTATCATAAATCACCGGGCGTACCTAGACCGAGGAATTACCGAGGATCCCGAAGGTATTTTTGAGGGCTCGCTGGGGTCTGGTTTATGGTTGAGAAGTTCTTTAGAGTTTTTGAATCGGTGGGTTTCGGAGAGAATGGAAGGTCGTTTTCTTGGTTATAAGCTGTGCTGGTGCTTGGTAGTTCAGAAAGGCTTAGAGTGATGTATAAGAACAGGCGATTTTGCCAAGGGTTTCTGCCTAAATTCAGTTTTGGGTTTTTACTAGGAGTGGCCGACGCTGCGTAAGGTCGTAATATAATAAGCTAAGTATCCTGTCTTTCACTGGATTGTAAGCTGGTAATCTGATTCTAGTAGGCCTGTCTCGGTAATGTCACGTTTTCCGCGCTCATCGATGATCACTCGCGCTAGTTCTGTTTTCAAGTTAGGGACAAAATTTGCGAACAAAGGAGCCCAGCGTAGGATCTTGAAACCCTTTAATTTTTAAATAGTAGGGCGTGTAGCTCCAAATAAATTAGAATGTCTAACAAAGAATGTATGTTTCATTCTTTGTAGGTGTTAGTTGGATATCACCCCTGCTACCGGTCTAAATACAAGCGAGTGGGGGAATACATTGTTTTTATTATAAAAAAAACTTGAAATATATATACCTACCAAAAGCTGAGACGTTAGGGACCTGTGTTTAGGATTTTAGAGATGTTTTGTCTATACTCCTAGACTTACATGTAATGAAACGTCGCACCACCGAGTTGTGCAGGAGTCGGAGGGTATTGACCATGTACTTGGTTTGAAAACGTGAATTTAGAGTCTCCTGTATTTTATGGTACATATATAACTCCCTATGCTCTCTTATGATGGTCTCGATATACAAAACTTAATTCAAGGACCGAAGCTACAAACGAAGTCACTCACGCACAGGGCTTTTCACATAGACAAATCTACATCATTAATTCTAAGCATAATATATAAAAGATATAATAATGGCCATTTCACCATTGGCTAGGATAGCTCGACCAGCAACAAACTTTTGCTTGCTATTAGCAGTCATTCTTACAGGTTAACAGCAATTTCCTCATCCTTGTGGATTAATCACATAGCTAATATATTATTTGAACAGCCTTTCTACTTTCGGGGACTACATCACCAGCACCTGCTATAAGTAACCTACATGTTATAAAGATCCAGCTTAATTCTACAAGAATAGCAACTGTTACTTCCATACCTGCTGGAACCTCAACATTCTCAACAGCAGCAAGTTATACAGGGACTACAACATCAAGAGCAACAACAACAACTATTAGATTTGTACCTACAACTAGCGTTATAGATACGTCCTCTAAAGTTTCGAAAGTTTCGAAAGATTCTGTACCAAAACAGCAGACTACATTTAACCCACCGTCATCTGCAGCCACAATGGGTCCAGTGAGAAGGGATGAAGAATCCGAACACCAAAATAGTATCTTCGAGAAATATAAATTACGAATCAACCATGAGACCGGTCAAGCGGAGAAGGGGGGAGCACTACGGTCAAGAACATATATCACCGAGAGAGAAGCAACAACACCCGTAGGAGGAGATAATGCTAATGAAGGAGCCACTGTGTTGGTAGGATACTTTGGGGTTTGTGCAAGGAATCGTACTACTGTTTACAGCTGCACCAGGTCTCGGAGGGATGTAGATAAACTCGAGGGTGCAACACCAGAACTGCTTAAGCTTGCTGCATCAATTCAGGGTGCTATTTCACCAATACCACCAATCATCGCCCTCACATTCCAGGGCATGCTTGTGATTTTGGCATGTTTTGTTGGCTTTAGATCGGGTACTGACCTAAGTACTACATTGGGACAAGTGCTAGCCCTGCTTGCTTTTGCCGCGTTCAGTCTTTCTCTCTTTACAGCTATCCTCTTCCAGTCTGCATCCGCGGTAGTTTATGGAACGCTTAGTACCTCAGCTACAATGGTCGCCTCGAAGGGGAGCAGCGGCATTGCACTGGCTTGGGCCGCTGTATTATTTACTGGTTCGGGAATGTGTGGTATCATTCTTCTTCTTCTGCTTGGTAGTTTTAGACAAAAGGCGAAAGGCCATACCAGGGAGTTGGAGCTCGTATCAAGATTATTTGGAAATAGGGATAGGGAACATCAGCCAGATATTGATATTGGTCATCCTTTACCTGTTCATCGTGGGGAGAGTAATACATCTCATAGGGCTGAGAGGAGGGAGTTTCCCCCGCAGAAAGGGAATTACTTTTAGGACTAAGAGCTTTGAAGAAATATTATTTGGGCTTTGTTTGGAGTTTTTTTTAATTTTCTTTCAGCGTTTTTACTTCTCTAGTAATTTAACGTACGTTGAGCTAGTTCTTTTTCTGTGTCTATAGATCGTACTTATCATATCCTTACAAATCTTAGGTGCCCCGAAGAGTAATTAATAGTACAAATAAGAAATGGATGACAGGAAGTGCTGTAAAGGGCTACCGTAGAGTAAACTATAAAAGAATATATAATATATATACCCTCGATTAATTCAGTGGGGCTTTTGATTGAACAGGCAACCGTCTCGTGTATTTTAGCGTTACTCGTAACTAGACTCAGATCTTCCAATAGATCAGCCTAGACAGGCGATTACCTCGCAAAAAACTAGGCTAATTGGGGGCTCTTCTTTCCAACTTCGAAGCCTGACTAATCCGTTGCAAAAACATATAAACATTGAGAGTGGCATGACTCGAACGACCAGCCCCCAGAGTAGCAAAACCAATAATACTTTGTCAAGCAAGGGGAGCTCGTGGCGCATGAACGCGGGATGTTACCCGTTAAACTATTCTTTCGAGACTGATGAAATAGTAGGACCTTTTACGCTCTATAAGTAAGTCTACGAATGTGATTGGTGCTAACTGATATTATTGATAAAAATAAAATAAATCTCTCGGGGTAATTATTTTAAGCGTAAGTCGAGAAAAAATATCTGGCTTTGTTTAGGAGAGAGATGTCAGCCCATTGGCTCATCGTCGTAAAGCCCGAATAAACCCGCGGCCGGCATCTTTCGGGTTGTCGGAGCCAGAATTATATAAGGCTCGTTTTTAATTTTGTTCTTCCTTCTTTGGCTACTTCTTATATTTGACCTGTAGGTTGTAAAAACTGAGGAGACATCGATTCTTCTAGTTATCTTTAGATAATAAAAGAAATAAAAATAACAGTTATATACACTCTTTCTCTACGTCACTCCTTTGATCTTCATCGGTATTCATCATAGCTAGCTCCACGTACCTAGCTAACTAGGGCCCTTCTCCCTTTCACTCTTTCCTACTAATTCTCTTCCCTAATTTTTTAGTATCAAGAGTTCATTAAACATATCATATGGACTTTATTGCCCTTTCGGGATCCCGAAAGGGTAATAAAGTCATCAGCTATCACTCGGTTTACATACCTTTCTTGTGTGCTATATACCGGTGTTTATTAAATACTCAGAGTGAGGTTGTAATAAACCGTGGCTGACACTTGAGTAATGATATAAAAACAATCACAATAGCGAAAAAAAACTGTAAATTAAATAATGCTATATATATTATACAGTCGGTATGTAGTCTGGCAAAGAAATAAATTGTCTTTATAGCTGTCTTAGGGTTACATCATGATGAATTTTAATTACGACCTCACTCTGAGCATTTAATAAACGTGTGAGTAGAGGCTTCCTAATATGGATAGCTGATGAAGGATCACGGATATGAGTTACCTGCCTTTTATTTGCTATGTTTGAGGATCCAGGCATGCAACGCGTCCCATATAAGGGTTTAGGGCTTCTTTATTGATATCTCCCTATCTCTTTTAGACATTCAACCAACAACTTCTTACCAGACCTTAGGTGGATAGATGAGTTAATCTTCTTTAATCCCTTTATCTATGTAAGGATAATATCTCTTGTTCTTTTCATAATTATTTGGTTACCAGATCACTAGTTTCTGCTCTGTCCCTTAGCACCGCAATTACTGTATATATATGTACTGGTACCTCTCTATAGTGAGATAATCACTGATGCCTTCGCTCCCACGGAGATAGGTCTATATTATGCTAGAAATTGAGCTTAGAGCTATCAAAATCTGTCTAAGGAAGAAGATTAATTACTAGCTATGTAGCATAATAATTTCGGGACTTGGAATTGTCCTGTCTATTAGCGAGTTGAAAGTTAAGTAGATTACTCTAGGGAAAGCTAGTATAGTATATACCGGTAAATTGTATAGCTCCTTAACATATATATTCTTCTTTAAAATCAAGCTGGGCCTGGTATGAAGTACTGGCGGCAAAGTAGCAAGACATTTGATTATAAATACTGGTATCAGTCTTACCAGTAGATAAAACACGAGCATGTATCACCTCCGGGTGCTCAATAAAAATTCTAGTGGCCCTGAATCCCTGGAGCGAAGGAAATTTTGCCCTACCTAAGCCTTTGAGAGTGTCCTACAGCAGCTATACTAGACCTTCCCACATAAGAAACTAAAGTTAGAAGGATTTACAGAAGGAAAACAAATTGAGGAAAACAACTGGAAATAAGCAAAGAAATATCTAGCTAAAACAGAAATCCACACAGTATAGACAATGAATGCATGTTCATGTAATTAATGAGAAAAACAAAAAAAACAAAAAAAAGACAATGAATGCATGGCAGCGGGTGAGTTGTGCTATTCAGAAAAAGTCCTTGGTGTTTCGCACCAACTCCTTTTCCAACTAGTATCATGTAGATATTTTTCTATAAAAGCCAGAGCTAGGGTCTTTACTGGTAATAGATGGAGCATGTGGCCTTTTGGTAATGTTTCCGACAGTTATCTAACTCCGGTAGGGGTGTACGTTCTGAATGCGTGGTATAATAGTCCTGGGCCTTTACGGCTGGTCGGGCACTGGAATGCGAATCATAGAAGCTGGGTTTATACTCTCTGCCTATTTCACAACCTCAAAGTCAATATTGAGAAGCGTATCACCTAATAGGGACAAAAATACCTTGATGACTCCAGGATGTTGAACCAGAATAGCTTGAGGTATTGGATATTGTTGGGCGATGTAGACTGTTATGAGTATTGAAGTTTTGGATAATGATAGGCCCAGAGCTCTTTTTACGGGTTAGGTAGTCGTTGTGGTGGGCTTTTGCAATCTCATTTTCATTATTATTGTAGGACTTTGAAACCAATTGCTTTAGATTTAGAGTTGAGGGTGTTACTGACAGCCTGTATTTTGTTCTCTTCGGCTACTCAAGCGCATTTTTTTATTTTTTAAGTTTTGATCTTCATAGGTAGTTCTACCACGGTCACGCGAGTGATTCTTGTAGTATTGCTGCCGGGGTTTATTGTAGGGGATAGGGCCTGATGTGTGAGTTCTCAATGAACAGAACTGAGGCTCCGATGTTGAGTGATTAGAATCCTGTATATCTGGGAGTGTGCTTGAGCAATAGCTTGGGATCTTTGGGTGTAAATTGTGTGTTGTGGATATCTTGATTCTAGAGGGATGCTGGGGTTGTGGAGATCCGCCGGGGATTTTACGGTTTAAGTCTTCGAACTCTTTACTAATGAGCTCATGTGCCTCAGGTGTGACCCGTCCAATATACCCTTTAAGCTTTGCGGGGTGTATGATAGCACCGGATTCAAGAAAAAGAAGTGATTTTCCGGTAAATATGACCTGGGGGTCTTCAGCGAGAGAGACAATCTTTCTTTCATTTATCATTGGAGTGGGAGAAATAGGCAAGAAGTACTGGAAGTACTCAGGCGGCATTCCCTGCCAGCCTCGATTTCTCCGAGTTGTCGAAGACCTAAATTACGAGATTATGGTATTAGGAGAATTTTTGTCAGGTCAGACCTGTACACCACCCAGGATAGAGCTTACAAAACCAGAAGTTGTCCATCATCATAGATCCTGAGCACATAGAGTGGCCGTTTTTCTCTATTCTTGTTCCTTGTTCTTCGACCACCTAGGTGTAGTGTATGAAGGAGTGTAGTATGGCCACCCATATCGTTTCCCCAATGCAATGTTCCCACTTCAATTTGATGGGGCATTGAATGAATATGGGTTTTTTTTGAAGGTGTGGTGCACCTATGTGGAGCTGTAAGTTCTTCAGAAGCCCCCATTTTCAGAGCTTGTTGATGTGAAGTGTGGGACATTTCAAGAGTCGATTACTAGTAGCTCTAACGAAACCAGAGCAGAGAAAAATATATATGCAGAATAGGCGCTATAGATAGAGTAAAGGTACTGAATGTTTGTGCCGGGTGTTTAGTGTTCCTATGCGAGAGGTTCCTGAGGGGCAGCGAGGGGTAGTTTGGAGGCAGAGAGAAGATAAAAGAACCACGCTCCGCCTTACTTAAGTTCTTCCGGGAAGCCCCCTTCTAGAAATATCACACATCAGAGCTAAACCGATATTTTTCAACAATTCAACCGGTATATCCATGGACGAACAAGGCCCCTTCGCCCCCATGTACGACTGGGAGCTTCTGGAAAGTCAATATAAAATAGTACCAAAATAGTACCCTAAACTTGCACGAATCTTCTGAATATTGCGTAGGAACGGTAGATATATATTGTTAGATAAACTTCTAGTAGACTATAATTAGTTGAGGGGACTAATTACTAGCAAACACTTTAGGTCTTAACCTATAATGGCCGTCAAATCATATTAAAATAGCTCTGGTGGCCAAGTGGTAAGGCGTCGCACTCGTACATTTCAAGAATAAATGCGAAGACCCTCGGTTCAAATCCGAGTCAGAGCAGCTCTATTTTTTGCTTTTGGCCTTCTTACGTTGGTAAGCTGTGCTGGGATTTGCATGGTCTACCCCATATGCCTCACTCAGCTATGTAGTGCTATAATTTGCCTAAAAGAAGATAAAAGAAGCCAGTAGATCATTGTAATAGTCTATCTAATTTATAGTAAAGATGAAATAAACCTTGTTTTAAAAATATCACTAGAATATAGTTTTATCAAAAGGTTTAGGTAAGAATAATACCCCTGAAATATTAGTACTTGCATATATTTACATGTTTGCATTAAAGCTTCTCAAGTACCCTTAATTCTATAACTTCTATTCATATGCTACAGGCTGTTCATAGACAAAGGCTAGACAGCTATTACATTGACAGATCGAATTACAAGGATACGAAGGAAGAAAAGAAACATGATATAATGGGAAGGAGAGCTCTCGGGATAAGGGCAACAATACAACCCCTATTTCCCCAAAATCACCTTATGCAAAGCTAGAGCATACCTACCTTCTTGTGATCATAGGTTATTGAGCAAAAAGAATCACCCCGAGTGATGGGCCAAAGAAGTATAGTAGTGTATGAGTGAGAGTAGTTTTCCCAGTACGACCGGCACCGCTGGGATATATATCCCTTCAGGCTTTTGCTACTGAATAATCTACTCTGTAAGTATAATTAAAGATATGTTAGAGATGAGCATAGTAATACGGGGCTATTTTTTGTACTTACGCCCCTCTTTCCGGATAAAAACAAATAATAACATAAAAAGTAACTAAAAGTATCTTAGTACGAGTTTGTGGTTAAAGCCTTTTGGTCTATAGCTAGCACGCTCACCTTAAAAATATAATAACCATTCGACATAGGACTCATAAACGAGTCACGTCGCGGAAGGCAGTTTTTGGTGGCTGTTTACAAGAACACCTTTAACCAGCCTGAATATTTCGTAAAACATATCCTAGGCCAAATTTTATAAGAGCCAAAATAGCTGTAATATATATATGTTAGCGACTTGATGAAGGCCCACATATGGTATATAGTGCCTGTTACCTCTCTCATAATTATATCCTTAAAGGTTGGTTACTGAGAACCAATCAAAGTAGCAGGACCTCTATCCACTTTTTCTTTGGATGTTGGACATAATCATAACCACTCCCATCAAGAGTACCAGCAGCACCAGTGCTATCTTATTTATTTGCTCCCATATCGGGAGCCACTATTTGGCGGTTGTATCCAGAGTCGTTAACCATAGGGTAAAAGTGATAAGGAATCATGCTTCCGAGATAAGGATCACGGTCCTGAGTAGTTTGGGGGGCGATAGTGCGGTAGTTACGATTCGAATTGGTGTTGGAATTATCGCTCGATTCCGAGGAGAAACTAGTACAATGAAATTCCTCGGTACTAGTTGGAGTACATTTGTAGTCCATTCTATCTTCAGTCAAAGTAGGGTCAAACATAACATGAGTTGCATTGACCGAGCCAGTTGTGCAGCTCCCGCCAGCACCGTACGTATGGCGAACAGAGGAGATATGGTGTGCCGAACCATGATGGAATGTACTGGGGTTTTCTGTGGTTGATTGGTATTGGTTCGCCTGGGCGCCACGAACTGTTTCTTGGTAGATCTCTGAAGGATAAGTAGGGTTAAGTGGCACAGTAAATGGACTTGCGACAAAATTCGCATCTGGTGTATCCTGACTGGATAGGTTGGCTGTATATTCGTTATAGTTCTGAATATTGTAAGGGTATTTAGCATCTGAATTTGTGGGCTGGGTTGATTCGTGACTCTGACTAGTGTAAATGGCGTTACCAAAATAGTCCTGAGACTCATCTAGAAGATTACCAGTAGTTTCTGCCTGGCCCTCAATTTTGTGATCATTGAATTCCCCGAGAGCATTCTTGTGGGATCTCCCTTCAAAAGGCAATTGATTGTAAAATCCTTCATGGTAGTATCCATCACTCTGATTCCCCGCTTGAAGATGCGAAGACGGGTCGTGGCAAGACCCTTCGGACGAGTATTTGGAGGGTCCTCCTTGATCCTCTAGTTCAGCTTTGCACTTTAAGGCTCTAATGCTGGCCTGACTTTCGGGATTGTGGTCGTTCAAATCCCCCCCAACATATAGAGCAGGATCAATGTCATTAAAGTCCGAATCTATTTCTTGAGCTTGCAAAACGTTGGCAGCCAATGGTCCTGGAACATATTTAGCAATTGAAAGAGCATATTCTGCCATTTCTTGAAGATTATAAGTGTTGGGGGCGACTTTATGTAAAGTTTTGGTCCTTTTCGTGGTAGGATGATCGCTGTTTACTTCAGTAAAGTCAGCAGCCCGTTTGCGGCAACCTTTGGTGGTGGTGGATTTCCCTTTAGCGGTAGAAGAGAGTGGTTTTCTGCTTGGCATTGGGGCAATGAGCCTGAGAGGAGCAGCGGTAGTTCCCTTTATGTAAGTGGAGGGTGGATTTTCCTGTTGGTCATCATGACCCCTCAGGTCGCGTCCCTTGACATGGTAGTCTGTCATATTTTGGAGTTTGAGTCTCTTGGGTGTATGAGGACTACAATAGGCCTTCTGGCGCCTTTTTTTAGAGCTTTCTGGATCGAGTACGAGTACACCGTTCTCATCACGTCCTTCAAAGCCTTTACCAGCAGGCTCACTGGTATTATCCCAAGTCGTTCCCTTCCCAGTTCCACGTCTTAGATGCTTGATCACTTCAAGTGTCACATGGTGATTCTTCTCAACTCTCGGGTGAATACGTTTAAGATGCCTAAGATGGAAGAATGTTAGCAAGATCAATACTTGAAGGCACAAGTAGTGTTGTAGTTTGAAACTAGAGGCTTACTTCTGAAATGCATCGGCCCTAGTATAGAGGTGAGGTTTCTTTCCAGGGGCTGTTGTAGCTTTCCCCTTAGATATCTCGGCAGATTCTGCTGCACAGTAAGGACACTCTGCTGCCTTTCCACTATGAACTGAGTCGCAATGTCTGTTGTATGAGTTATAGGACTTGAATGGCACAAGAGCGCAACCTGGATACTGGCACTCATATAAACCACGCGCATTTTTAAATGCCGGTGGTGCAACATATCGCGCCTGCGAGTTAAAGGCCATGACCTGACTGCTGTTATGAGTAGAGTGGGATTTCGGGTCCTGGGAAGTGCCTGATGGTGCAGCAAGTGCAGCTTTGCGAGCATCTTCTTGATGTTTCTTCACGTGGGTCCTGTATGTCTGCACGGTTTTGAGGCCATCCTGATTACTGCACCCCGGAATTGTGCATACAATACGCCCATTCTTACTACGCGGGGGAATTATAATTGTTTCTTGTGAAACCCTACTGCAAGGGATATTATGATTCTCAGAAGGAAAAAATCCGTAAGGAGAACCCTCTGTATGGTACTCGTCTTGATGCCCTTTCAAAGTGTTCCAGGAAGTAAGCTCATCCGGAGCAGGGCAGAAAGGCCATGGACAAGTCTGGAGGGTAACCGGAACGCCCATAGCGGAGCCATCCAAATTCTTTTCCATGAGATACATACGCTCATTGATTTTAGATTTTGAGGAGCTGCTGACTGTAAAGTTTGGACCAAAAACTGCCAGGTCTAACTGCGAAGGGGCTTGTTGGGCGTTCTGATTGCAGGAGACAGTGGTAGTCGGGTCTTCCGCTGGAATCGATTCAATTTGTTTTTCTGCACTCCCGCACCCACCGGAACCGTGATTCTTTTGCCCGCAAGACACCAAGTATTTGTTATTAACTGGAGGAGGGGCCATACCCTTAGACCCAGGAGGGGGATAGATAATGCTCTCTAAATTAAATAATTATTAAACCAATCATCATCAAAACTTCAAAGAAAGGGAAATATGGATAACCTACCGCTTTCAGAGGTGCTGGGTAGCTCTGACGATGGTTGGGAGGCTGTAGAACCCCTTAGAAGAGGATGAATGCTAGATAAATCTATAGCCTGTAGCCCATGACCATGGTTTACAGTGTCATCTGCTTAGTCAAATAAATGTTAGCGGGAGTCAAGAAAATGGAAAGTATCATTGAATAGGTAAAGATAATTTCAACCTTTTTTAAAGTCAGCGGCACAGTTTCTCAGACGTTTGCTGTTTTATCTCCTGGTTAATTCCTTCTAAAAAAAATAGGGGATGATTTTTTATTAACCTTGAATCCCATGTGGTGCTACCACCTCTGCTACTGCTAAGGCTTAGAGCACCATTGGTCCCATCGGGTGCACCGTAAAGTTTGTCGTGATCTACCGCACTAGTGTTATAACAAGTTTCTACATGTACATATACTCTATGACTTTGTTTGTAGGTTTTTTGGGGGGTATATACCAATTAGAATATCATTTTCTAACATAAACAAAGCTAAACCTGATACTACCTCAGGGGTCTTGAGCAAGGAGCTGGTAGGGGATTAGACGGAGTCAGTTTTTTTTCTTTTACTGCAAGCTAGAAGGCTGTACAAAAGGAGGGGATCTTATTGCTCACTCAAGGTATTTCTTGCCCTTTTCTGATTGATCCAGACACGCACTACGAATAAATTCCGGGGCAACTTTGAGCCACAAGCTCCGCTGAGATTCGTCCAAACGATAGAAGAGACTCATCGCAACCGGTACTTTCATCTGCAGAATATAGACACTCAAAGACAGTCCTTCTTGAACTTAACTAGGTTTGAGGGGGCTGATAGCGATGTCACAATTAGCGATGAAGGCAAGGTATTTGTTTTGTGAATAGGTGAGATTTTTAGAAAATCAACAGGAGACTGCAGGAAAAAGTATTTGGTGTAGGAAGACGGTTGTAAGAGAAGGAAGAAGAAGAAGGAATTTTTCTTGGGGTGTAGTGGGGTGAAGAGGGCGGCCAAACACCTCATACGCGCGGTGAAAGGACAAAAAATCTCTGCCCCGTTTGGGAAGAGCTACCTCTGAAATTTTACCTGCCAATCCCTTTTTTACTATTACAGCGTTCCAAACACACAAGGGGAGGTACGCTTACAACCCTCATTGACGCTTCACTAAGTACGTTCCTACTCAATTAACCTTTCGATGCTTTACTTCAAGTCACCGGGTCTATTTTCCTGTACATTACTTAGAAAATTTCTCTCATTGATGGTTTTTATTGCCTGAGGATGTATCCATAGTATTTATTACACACTGAGGGGGTGTCGTTGTTGATTGGGTGGCCATTCTAGGTGGCTCATTGACGCAAATTGTAAGTTAAATCAAGAAAATCTCTACCTGAAGGCAACATTAATGGCCACTATGCAAGGTGGCTACTGTTTATGCATAAATCTAACTAAGAAAAGGCATTAAAAATAATTCTAATCTAAAGGATAATGTTCCGTACGTGGATGTGCTGACTGAAGATAAATAACACCACCCACGTCATGCACTTATATCCTTAATTTTCTTACCGAAAGCTGGGACTAATATCTACAGTAGTTCGATATATACACTTTAAAATCAAGTGAATAGCACCATCAACTATAATAAAGCTCTAGAAGTAGGTTACTTGTAATTCTCATGGTTCTAGGGGACTTCTAAATTACCTAGCTAGCGCAGCCCCATGCTCATCCGCGGAGAGTTCCTATTATGAAAATAAAATTTCTGCCACCACATGTAGGTTTCTTTAATTCAAGACTTACAAAGTCTCAAGATATAAGTTCTTCCTCAACCGGTGAGCGTTGAGGGATAAAACGTACTTTTCCCTTCCTATCTACCAAGTGGCAACCGTACATGGGTAGGTCATAGATACAAGCCTCATCTAGAGGAACGATTATAGGCGCTTTGGAATCTTATCAGGAGATGTAGTATATTTCTCAGCCCTTAGTTAAGCCTATGACGTTGTTGGCACAATTGCTACTTCTGTGGTCGCACTTAACTATCCAGGTTAATTAGCCACTCCTTGCATGCCACTTTATGCATGAGTAAGATATCACGTAATAACTCTTATCCCAACGTCAACCTATAACTAAAGTATATAATTAATTCATCACAGGCCTACTATATGTATATGTAGTTATTATAATATTAGACCTGTAAGTTGGTCTATGAGCCAAAGGTAGCGTTTACCTCTAGTCTAGGTTAGCGACTTCAGAACAACTTAAGTCTATAGAGATGCGACTCGACTCACCAGTGAATACTACATATACTTAATCGAACCAGACCCCTGGCCACTTTTCCAGTGGATAAGGAAAGATTCACTTTTTTTCACCGGCGAAATTTATATCAGTATCGCGTAAATTTGTGAGAATTGAATTATTTAACGATCAAAGGTACTTCCCAAGATAAAATATCCAATTTAAGACAACTACATTATATAAATGCTCCGGCCAGCAAAAGTTCCCGACTTTAGGCCTTTAATGAAGTCATTTAACTACATGCATACTAACTGCTAGGCTATCAATATGAGAGTAGCCGAGAGTAGCTACTCCGATTTTCATCTCCCGCCATCCCTTATCGTCTAAGAGCGAGCTAAGTGGCAGATCCTCCATTGTGTGGCCCTAGCCGCCTACGTTCGCCACCCTCGATCACTACTCTATAGCTATAGTATATACATTTGGCTATTCTCAAAGTCTTTTGCAACTAGCCAAAGAGCTATCTATATTCTCCCGGACAGCCAATAGCCCATGGCTCAGTATGCATATGGCCTGCTATGTCGGCCGGAACAGTCTTTTTCAGGCGACCCGAAAGCTGGTTTAATGCAGACCGGCCCAGGTCTAGATTGAAGTACTCGTTAAAATACTGGTAAGTCTGGTAAAGGTTCATCTGTAGATCATTCCGGTAGAAATAAATAAATCTTTGCTGTTCATTTGTGTACGAATGACGGGAATGCTTTGGTGGTACGCGCAAAGATATTTTGGGGGATTTACTGTTATTTATTTTACTGTCGTCCAGGTGATAGTTGACTGTAGACGATACATCAGTTTTATAGGTGGATCCCGTTCCCTGTTATTAAAGGTCAGCAACCATTATCAAGACTATGTGAGCATAAGTAAAATTGTAATTTTTTTTAATAAAAAAATACCTCTACTTCTGCCGGAGGAGCCTTCTGGGCCCAAGGCTCTGTATGAACGACCGAAACAACATCATCTGGCCTGGTTTTCTTTAACCGACTAGCAAGTTGAGTGAGACTATCAACAGAAACACTAGCTTCGGGCGCGAAGTAGCTGTGGAATACTTCGTGTAGTTCTTTGGGACCCAGTTTCAAAACTTCCTTGTGGTATAAGACAAAGCGATATTCTTCATTGGTGTACATGTGTCGAGAGGATGTAGGAAGGGCACTGCTTGCTTTCCTAGGGAATTCTCCAGAGTTGGTATCGCGCTTAGGCTTAGTCATTTTTTCTCCCTTGCGATGGTGGTTGTACAGGGGACAGTGGAAAATATACAGAATTAACAGGAGCTGGTTATGAGAGCGTGGGGAAGAACCCCTTATATACTAGGCCGGATCATCAAGACAGCAGGGCATTAACCAGATTACATCATTCTGACGGTATAGTATAGCTCCCTTCAATGGCTGCGAATTCTGAACTTCGTGAAGCTAGGCCTTGTTACGTAGTATTAATCAACTATGATAACACATATATATATATATATATATGTTAATATAAAGGAGAATTCAATCATTATTAATTCTAATCTTCTCTCTGCTACTCCATCTATAATAAGATACTTTGAGCTAGGCTACAGTAGATACAGCTACAACTCTGTTTCTTGGTTTTCTATACTCCTCATCGTTATATCTACATCATATGTAGATATATACCAAAAAATATACTATGATAAAACTACTTACATTCTTGGGGGGGGGTTGAATATGTACTGCCGTCTAAATTAAATGTACCTAAGCATCCTAGAATTGCGTATGTATTTATGTGCGGATGCATTTCTTAAGAGTAAAATTATAAAGATACGTGTCTCTACATACTCATAATATATCTATTACGTTAGCTAGAGCCGCCTGAATTAGCCCTTTTTCACGGCTAGTATGTAACCCAGCGTTTTACCAGCTACCCGCCGTATCCCGATGCCACTTAGCCATCCCATTAATTATGGCAATATACTAAAACAAATCAGGACTGGTACTTGCAAGCAAAAGTACAGTTATGATGACATCAACCCAGCGGCAGTGAGTCAAGAGGTCGATGACTAATACCTAGGCAATTGGCACTAATAGGCCTATACTAGGTAATTAGCAACTTTTAGCCCCATAAAACGAGGCAAGAGCACTATATGTACTTTCAGTAAGTAAATGAAGAGACAAATAGCCGAGTTGAGTATAAACCTGCTTTCTGCTGGCCCCTTGCTTTTAATCGAATGACCATAGTTAAAATGAAGAGGCTACCTACGCGATTACCGACGCGAGTAAATAGATATAGTATAACCATAAATACCATCACTAAATTCCGTCAAAGAGATTTCTATGCTGTAAGATAAAATACTAATTAAAAATACCCTTCTATTACATCTGAATACCAGAGAATAGATAACCCCTAGGTTCCAATTAATCCGGGGGTTGTTACGATATTATTATACTAGTATTCCACTAAATATCGATGTTAGGTTAAAGATTACACTAGGGGGGACTAGTTCTCTTCGGCTAGTTTCAGGAGCTATGGCGGTAGAGGTTAGAGTATAATAGTGAGAGCCTAAGACAGTTGAAACAATTCCCGTAGCTCTTATGGGTCGAACTTCTAAACCCGCCTACTACTTGCTTAGTCCCCCTTAAATTTAATAGATTTAACTTCTATATTTTCCCCGACTCTATGTGAATACATGTAGTAAAAACTAAATGCAATCACACAACGAGTCACAGACCACATAGGTTTAGTGACAACAATATATACCTGTGAAGCGCTATTTTTTCTCAATTCACATAGTCAAGCCCTTAGTAAACATAATAAATTTTGAACTCCGACTATCTCTACTCTTACGCCATAGATTGATATGACAATATTCATCCCGTTTAGTCATTCACTCAATAATAAATATCTCGAAGTTCTCAAGCGGAGAATCTTCCGATGAAACATTATAGTAATACCCACACCACGACTACCTCCACATAATGCGGCCTAAATGTTTATAATTTGATTTAACCCGACCCAAGGTAATCCAATACCTTAGGCTCGTGCTACTTGATGATATAAAAAAATTCAGGCTCGTGTGTTCTGCAAGATGCACATGCACTTCCCACAAGATCTAAGCATTCGCTACATGCGTACGTATAGTGTATGGTAACTGAATCCCGAACCCTTATATGAGAAATTTGGCCTTTGGCTTTTTCTTTTTTTTCCCCAAGTGACTAAATATAGAACATATGCCCCCAAGTAAATGGCCCACCGAAATAAGCCAAATCCGGTATTAAGCCATTATATGTGGCTTAGCTATGTTTCAGCCTCATGATCCCAAACCTTGTAGGGTTATCAACGACGGTTAAAGTCCTCTACACCAATAGAAAGCGTGTATAATCTTTAACTACTTTTCTTAACAAGGTAAATTATTCTTCATAGCCCTATCATCTATTATTTACCTATTTAGTATCTATTCTTGTACCACCTTAGACGGTTACTGTGAGTCACAGTCAATAGACCGACCCTAACCCTCTTCTCGTACGTTTTCATGGTAGCTATCCCCCGCCCACCCACCAAGCAGGCACCCGCCCAAGCGGACACCCAACTACATATGAGGACTACATCCCCAGGCTCAAGTAGACGACCCTCAGTTGCATCTAAGGACTAAACCGTCGAGCCTGAAACCACCGAGCCTATCTACTTTCACTCGAACTTTTACCTTAGCGCTATGCCACTTGCACAATAATGTGCCCAAAAGCTAGACGAGACAACGGTAGTCTCGCGAAGCTCCGACCATCCACAGAGCTTTCTGAGACTCGGACAGTAGTGTTTCCCGCTCGCGCTTCTATGAAAAGTTTGCTTTTGCTGAAGACGATCTAATTCCACTCCTAGACTGCGGGGCGGCTGAGCCTGAACTGTAGTTATGCCAAGATTTTACTAGATTGGTCTAGCAGGTCTTGGCAAAAACAACCCTGCTGCCTACGAACGATAACTTCAGTATCTTCTTCGGCCGGGGCACTAATTAACCTCATAAGAGAGGGACTCTCCCGAAAGATAATTTTTGGAGAAACTAATGGCTCGGAGAGATATCTAACCGACTGAATGAGTAAATGTGATTCGAGCAAGGGCACCACCCTAGGGTTTTTTCACAAACCTGTGACTGACCTCTTAATCCCCAATCAACACTATGGTTCAAGATCCCATTAGTATATAAGTGAGCCCACCGCCCCAAAGCATAGCTAGAGCTCTCTCAATCCTAAATTTCAAACCTTGCCTCAGGCTCAGGCTCAAGCTCAAGCTCAAGCTGGCGACTCTGAACTCGTCAATCCCATACTTTCAATACTTTCCCAGAAGCCAGTCTAATCTACCACATGACAGTTGAGAGATGTATTAAATGCGGTGCGTGATTTAATCGCATCTCATGGGAGGGTGCGAAGAAAACAATGTGAAAATCCCCCTGGTTAATTCTGAATGTGGTACAGACGACCGATCGTCAGCTAGAACAGATTACAGCCCCATCGACGATGAGGTCAAATATCTTTGCAGTTTTCTTCAATGAGATACTCCAATAGGTAATATTAACCAAAAATTCCGTAAATATACCCATTTTAACTTATTGCTAAGCCTGTGAGAGGGTAATTCATGATATATCACTCGTCGACTCTTAGCACTTGTTACAGGTATAATAGAGCTTTATAGGTAATTTAAGGGCCCTCTCTGATGACCTGTGCATCTTATAAGCAGTAAAGTGCCGTATAGCGACCCCTGTAGGGAGGAAGGGCGGGTGAGGGGGTTCTTGGGTTGCCTCTCTGCGCTGGTCTTGGCAAGTGACTAAGCGTTCACCCACCCAGTCCCACATAATTATATAAATATCACCCTGCCCACCCTCCCCAACCCTCCTCCTCCCTCCCTCGTTCATCTTTCTTCTTACACTTTATCTATACCCTCAACCACCGATATCATGACTTTCCCGATCAACACTGAGTACTTAGATGACTTCTTTGATGTCCCCCTAGACATCGAAAATTACTTCTCTCTCTCTCTTCCTGTTCCTCAGTCTGCTTCATCTCGTGATGACGAAATACGATACTGGAAAGACTACATCAGTGGCCAATACCATGATCTTAATATGGTGTTTGGCCCAGAAGTCGACGAAGAGAAATTCTGTGGGTACGGAAATCACCAATTGGCACTTGAATTTGAAATGAGAGAGAAAAAATATACTGCTATCCGGGGAATTCTCGAGAGCCTCAGCAAGATAAGAAGGTATGACAGAGAATTTAACCGTCTTCTATGACTCTCTGAACTAGTTCCGATTGTAATTGTATTTTTGGTTGCTGTCTCTTTTCTTTCTTTTTTTTCACTTTGCCCGTTGCCCGACCGGCTGCTCTGAATTATGCTGAGGCAACGCTCCAAGTTTCCCACCTATGGGGCAAGACTTAGCGAACCTAGAGTTGGCCTACAAAAACTGGGACGAACTCGAATCACAAATCGTCGAGCTTCTCATCGAGGTTTGTACAAGACTTCCTATTGGTCGCCTTCCGTCCGCCGCAGGTTTGCAAGCAAAAATTGATAACGTTCCTAAAAAAAAAGAACCCCGCACAACGCCGCCAGTCATTTGACTTGGATTTTGGCAGCTTGCCGGACTATTGCGAGGATTTCAATTTTCTTGATATGAACATTCCACAAAATTACACCACGTGTTCCCCCGTGGAGAGCACATCCGAACCTCGTTGTCGCTCAACGTCAACGTCTAGCCCTTCAGACTACCCTACCCCAAATCAAACACCTGATCCATCTCGTCGTGAAATCGATTCTCCTACCCCTTCGTTCGATAGCATTGACGGGAAATTTGTATGTCTATACGCAAACTGCGGTCAGAGGTTTCCGCGACAAAATGCGCTCCTCCGGCATATTGCGTCGATCCATGATGATGCTGTTAGTGTGGCTTGTCCATATTGCCCAAAGGGCCATAGAGATGGGAAGCCATTCAATCGCAGTGACAATTTCCAAAGGTGAGCACCTATCCCTCTCTTTCACCCGGAACTATTGGGCACCGGAAGCTATCGCGGAAATACCCGACAGAAAATACGAAGAGGAGCTGACAGAATGGTTCTGGGTATAGACATGTGACAAAACAACACCCAAGTGTAAAAAAGGATGATGCTTCACTAAAAGAAGCTCTTGAGCGGTTATGGAAAGCCAGAGGTGTAAGAACTTCTTGGGGGAAGAAAGCAGGTGTTAAGAAAAATACCGCAAAACGGAGAAGATAAATCCTCCGCAGTCTGTGTGCTGGCCACAAAGGTTAATTATGGGTAAAAAGCGAATGACTTCTTTTTATTGTTAATGGCGTCCAATTCTTTTTTTTTCTTGGGGGATTTTTGGATTTATTTTAGTTTTATTTTGTTCTTTGCCTAGCGAGCGGATCTCTAGGTAACGCCCTGACGAGTATGAACAGTCGTGAGTGGCATGGAGGTAATGATCAATAATACGCATATATCAGAATATTTGAGCAGAGTGACAGGGTTCAAGCATTCGTCATAGTAGGCAGTAAAGTAAAAAGGTTATACACAGCCGCAAGGTTGACAACGATTATTAACCTATTAGCGAAAGGTTATAATATAAACTATCGCGCCGCACTCATGCATATATCAGACCAAAACAAGGCTGGGGCCAGTTCGAAAAAGAATTATTGCCACCATTTCCTTAACAAGTTGGTTTGCAAGCGCACAAAATTTCAAATATTGTTATTGGTGTATTTATTTCCTACACTGCATGGAGATACACATGTATCCCCGCACTTTTGGCCGAAAACTTCTGTCTCCGCACAGTTAGCCAGCTACCAGCTCATAAAATTGAATAACCTAGTGCAGATATTCAAGTCACAAAAATGGTGTAGCTGAGAAACTTCGAGACTGTATATTCGATTAAACGTATTGAAGTGATCTAGAATAATCTCCCGATCCCGAGGATTAGAGTAGGGAGTTAAACAGTTAATTGAGGATCGTGGTACAGGTCCCGATCACATGAAACGTTGGAAGTGCAATGTTTTGGTTAGGTACTGAGTAGCGTTGTTTCTTCATAGAATGCCGGCGGTCGAGGTCCGGAGGAGCAGCGGATACCTCAAGGAGGCAACTGCAAAAGGAATCTAATGACACCATCTTGTAATACAAACCCTCCTTTCTAGATGGTGTCATCCGGAGCGGTGGAAGCACATTTACCGAGTGATGCCCTATGACGGAGACTGGGTGCAATTTCACCCATAGTAGCCCCACCTTGGGATTATACATTACTTACTAATCAAATCCTTCTAAATTTATCCAATATCCGGTAGATTTTAGGAGAGTTGCTCCTAGAGACGATGACAATAGAGGTGGCGGATTCCCGAAACTCGGAATAAAAGCCGACAGGGTATAGAGAGAAGGCTTTAGTCTCTTTGGTACTAAGTAGATCTTTCCTATTGTGTATAGACTTTTCCAATTTAGAGGGAGATCCCTGTAGCCTTTTCACAATCTTGTGCGAAATTTTTCGCACTCCTGATTACGTACTCTAAGTATAGATGACTCAGCAAGCACAGCCCAATCGAGACTATCCCTTAAACTATTGCATTTATATTGCGCTGAGTCATCTAACTTCTGCGACTACCCCGAAAGCTGGTGGGGGCCGTAGACATCGCCCGATCGGCAAGCATTGGCCTCGATATACTAGGTATCTGAGAAACACAGTAGTTCTGGGGTAAATTCCTTTGGCCCTCATGATAAGCTTAACGGGTAATATCTTACGTAATCCTAGTATTCAAGCTGTAACTGTACTCGAGTGATACGTTGTGACTAGGCTCCCTCTTAGAACCATTTATAGAAACAACAATTGTGCCACCAGTCAAGCGAATTCTCAGCTGGTTTAATTTATCTTCGAGTCTTGCCCCTACCCAGAGACCCTCCCCTCACTTCTATCTCCTGTACTGCCCCCCCTAGACCCCTGTGGAAACGAAAGTTTTCCGGCAGAAAATGGCCTGTGTCACAGAACATTTGCCGCTCACTACCCAATCCAACCAATCAGACAACAAGGACTGATTCACCACTCACCCAGCTCCACATATTATCTATCGCGGATGACTCCTAAAAAGCAATTTTAAAAAGGGATGCGTTGGCTAAATGTCAATATTCATGAGGTATCACTCGCATCTTCGGAATTCGGCATACTGAATCTGGATGAGATATGCCGTATGCCAAGCCAAGACACCTAGTCTTATTAATGATAGTGATAGGAAAGCTTGGACTATTAGAATCTTGTACACTTATGATGAGTTATATTACTGTTAGTGCATCATCTATCAATTCCTATTTAATTCTGTGGTGTGGGTAAAGAACCCCCCAGAACTAGATAAGAGGGTTTGAAAGCGATTATATACCCGATTCAAAGAGAGGGGAAAAGAAATTCAATAGGCCAGCAAAATGCGGTTCTTGAGTCGCATGTTATCTCCATATGGCGGCTCAATGCGTCCACCCGCTCACGACTCGAGCGAGAGGAATTTATTCAGTATTGCTTTTGTCACTGTCTTACATACCGTGTGAGCTTAAACGAAAACCAATGGAAATGAGTCTTAAACTCGCTTTAGATTTACTCTAGTAATTGTATGGTAGTGCTTGGTTCTTATTCTATATACCTAGTGAAGGGTTATGGTGTGGGAAAGAGGATAAAGCGTCTCGTGATTAGTTTCTCGGTCCAGGGTGTACGACGCCCCCACTGGGCAATGGTTCCTTCAAGGAAGTCGTTTTCAAGCTCTAGAAAGCAGAAAGGGAAATTAAGAGCACGGGACTAAACGGCCCTTCTCCGATTGGATGATCGTTTATCCTACCCTAGACCTTAGGGTAGTTCCAGGTGCCCTTTTTTTCTAATCCTCAGATATTCTTTCTACTCTCCGCTAGATAGGCAGTTCACATTTCCGGAAACGCACCCTCAGCTTGAAATTAGGACAATTAGTATAAGTGATTTTACCTGCGGCTCTCAATAGGATATAAATGCCTTAGTGGAGCAAAAAGAGGAATTCGATCTTTATAGAGAGATTGGTGCGTCAATTTCAGTACGTGCATATTCTCATACACTCCGAGAACCCGATCTTCGATCACCCGTAAACTACTCCTGCAGCTCAACTATAGCAGCTACATAGAGTAGCTCCGAGTGCACTTCTTTTTTTTTTTGCACTTATAGCGGGAAAATTGATATTTATGATTGGCCATTTATAGAAAATAAAAAATATACTAAGATTAACTTTCCTAATTTTAGCTTTCTCCAGGTCAGGATTCTAAATCCATGCAGTAAACTACAGTACCAAAAAGAGGGGTGAGATCAGTACGGTGCTCCCGCCAATACACTAGCGATATGGGAGAGATACGGTATTGGTACAGTAATATACCTCAATTGCTGATTTAATTCGGTATTTGTGAATAAATTCCGTAGTGCTATGGTAGTAAATTCACCCCGTTTTTTCATACTATAGCTACATAAAAAAGTCCTATATGAGATGTATGTACTCCTAATAGTAAAACGGCCATAATACTTGAGACGACGCCCACAAGAGCGATATTTACACAGAGCATTGTATACCGTGAATAAAGCAGCTAATCAGAACGCTCTTTACGCTCGATCTTTCTCATCCACAGCCTTTATACCGTTCAGGGGATTAAGGATAGCCTACGAGGCCGTTGGATGCTCTAAAGAAATATAGGAAGTAGAACGTCTGCTTTTATATAACATACTAATATATGTGGGAACTTCATAAATAAAACAGAGAAAATTGTTCTTGAAGTAATGTAGAAGGGGAAACTGAGACCGTTTTTTATTATATTGTGACTTGGCCCCAGCTAGGACTCCATGTATTAATAAATCATCATACATCATCGTCACTATCACAATATAGAGGTTTCTTACACATTCTACAAACTATGGCCTTGGACTATCCAAAGTTGGCAATAATACCAAAACTTTCAATAATATATAACCTATATTTCCCATAATAGTTACACACTATCCCTATATTACAAATACCATTGCCTTAAGGTAACTCGAGGTGGGCTCCGACATGTGTCTTAAGGCGCCTTGTGATCTTATACCCTCTATCTTATCCTTGTAGGTACTAGTAATCTTATTTCAACATTAGGACCTAACGATGCTTCCATTGAACCAATAATGCCATCTAGATTAAGATATCCCCTGCTGAAGCGCTGGAGTACAATATTAAAGCTATTCACGAATAAAGAAGACAATTTCGGGAGTCTTCATATATAATGACCATATCAGTAACCATCCGTAGATATGCCTCCGTGATTATGTCCCAGGAAGGCTAGGCCACTTTGTACAAATTTCTACCACTTCTCCGTAGGATCAGCCTTGAACTCCAAATAGTCGTTCATGTTGAAGAAGGAGATCTCGGTTTCATGTTCTGGATTTACGATTTTAGTAAGCATTGCATATAGAAGGTACATTAGAGAAAGAAAATTGGGTTAATAGAAGGGGGTTTTCCTCATTCGCTAGAAATATAAATTGACTCACCACAGCCGCAATCAGCGAGGGTCTGATTCTCATCACGAAATATGAGGGCATCATCTTTGTCCTCCATGTTAATTATCAAGTTCTGCGTCTTTGTGCCTTGGGCCTTGGTATAGAGCTTGAGAGTGTCTAGACGTCATCGTTAGCCAATACCCAAACCAGTCAGATTAGTGGACGATGATGTGATTCATGAATGGAGGATGGGGGGCACGGGTACCGAGGGCGACCGTTTTGTACGGCTTCCAACCAGGTCTCGATAGCACCTCTACATCCCGTTGGTTAGCCACTATGTACGTCAACAGCCAATACAACAACGTCGTTAAAAAACACCTTTCTTCGCCATCTCTTTCAGCTCACCAACAGTAAGCTTTGTTAAATCGAGATGGTGTAGAACCAGATTCCGAGTAGTACGGTATGGGAAGTTCTTGATTACACGGACGGTAAGGGTTGAGTCGGTGACTACCCATATGGTCAGTAGTCCCGAAGAACAGGAGCTAGCAGAGACACATACGGGGAAGATAAAGCGCAGCGGCTGCATCTTCATGAGACGTCATCCTTACTATATCGGGTGCCTTCCGGGGAAGGGAGATTGAAGCGCGAGGTTGTTAATTTTACGCTTGTACGGCTTATGGTGACAGTCTTTTGTTTCTGTATGCTCCAGCAGAGATCTCGTGGCTTTCTTAGTCAGTGGGGAAACGTTCATGGAGATAGTGGGCAGCTTCTCGAACCGCGGGGCAGCCAATTTTATCTTTTGTGAAACCGGCCTGTCACACGGGGGCCAAGCCAAATCTGATGTCTTGCATGCCAAGGGGGTGGTCCGAGCTTCTGGTTCTGGAGCCGAAACTTTTATTCCCCGACCGAAGTTCTATCGGCATCTGTCCCTGGTTTCTGAGACCCTAGAGTCCTGACTCTGAGGCTCTTGGGCGGCGCACCAATAGCAGCAGCAACTGCCCTACATGTATATTATGATCATTATGGCTCATCTCACCGCAAGATTGGCAGCCCTAGGGATCTAGGGATCAGTACCCCAAAGCAGTCGGCCTACGGGTCCCGGTGGAAGCCCGTGGAATAACGGTTGATGGCTAGCCTATCTTGTCCCCAAAGGCACAGTAAATCTATGCAATACATGTATATCAGGCTCGTGAACGGATACAGCCTCCGTTAGATGTGGAGATCGTTGCTAACCACATGTCATAAATATTTCAATACTTGTCCCAACGCCCTGTTAACTGTTAAGCAGATGCCTGTTTTGGTCAGGCACAAGAAAGATTGCCCGGGCAACAAGAAGACACAGGAAATTGGTGTGGCGCCTCATGCAAGGTCTCCGTGGCTAATTTGGGCTGTTGAGACTGACGAGCCTCACAGCATCCGCTCGAGCCTCGCAACCAACGCACAACGCATCAATAACCTGAGCTTTATCTTCCAACGGTGTTCGTAATCCCGCGCGTCTATTTCATATACATATACATACATATCGATTGCGATTGCAAAGATAAGCTTATAGTGAGCCTACACAACCAAACGAACCTCAGCTGAAATTGTTTCCTCGGATCTGCATTTCGCCACTTAAGGCATCCCCGCAGGCTAAGTAGCGAGGTCGTTTCACAAGTAAGGTTCAGCTAGGGGTTTCAATTATCCAGTTGGATAGTCCCCATCGACAGAAGCATCACCAGGCCAGTGTGACTATCATATGCTCTCGACAAGTAAGGAGCTCTCCAACTACAGATAGTCAGGATACATATTTATGAGATGAGGCACGCCCGTTGAACGTTGGATAGTAAAATTAGCAAATAAGATTTCTGTTTCAATTGGGGAACCATTAATAAAACATATCGCTCTTGTCTATGAGCAAAGGGGCCCTCTAAAACGACCATGTATCTCCACATTCGTGGCTGCTTCTGATACCCGTTGACAAGATCCTCAAATTGGCCTTGTCCAAGATTAGCGACGCTGTCTAATCTGAGACCATGTCCTGTGGGGAGAAGTGTCTTAAGCATCAATCTCGAGGTAGGTAATGCAGGCGTCATCAATGTGATATTTTACGTGGCAGATCGTGCATACGTTGAACGAGGTGGTTGAGATTTGTGCGGTCAAAGAGTGCGTGGGAGGTTGTGGTAGTTGAGCCGAAGAAAAGCCCGAAGCTCCGCGAGTACATGTACTACTACATAACAGCATACTGAAGCAAACTCAACACCAACTCGCCGTTTCCATACAGTGATCGATCATTCCCGTGATTGTCTCGCAAATTAGCTCCACAAACGTTCTCAGCTGTTTCCGAGTCGCTTGTGTTTTGCTTTATTTGCTGACACGAGGGAGCTGCTGTTGTCATTCCCGAGACCGCCCCCTACCTCGCTCTTGCTTGGTTTCCTGGTTTGGCAGACAGTTTAGGGCCCCATTTCCACCTCGAGTCGATTAATCCTGTCCACCCGATACACCTGAACCCGTTAGACCCACGGTACCTCCTTCTCAGGTACTTCACTACGCCTCTTTTCTACGCTGCATAACCCCTTTCGCTCATGTGCCGAATTTCCCACTGCGATCAGCGGCTATAGACAAGAGAGCAACGTCTTACGATTCACGACGTCCACGATCTAACATCCGACACGGGACTACCCCACGACCCAGAAAACAAACATTGATCCTTCACGCAGAAGATAGGAGCCAGACACCTACCGCCCGTCGCTTAGCCCTACGGTAAAGCTGTCTGCCTGTCGAGATCGACGGTACGGGACCTCCGATAATCCAAGCCATTTCGTCTCCACGACAACGGGCTCACGACGAAATCTTCGCTGTAACAGCGTCATTTCCAGACCTGTTCTTGGTTAGTGTGAGGAGAGGATCCGGTCAAGTGTAGCATCGGAGTGCCGGACTTCTAGACGTCCTTCGATTGAGCGTTTTTAAGCAAATCGATCGTGTCTTGTCAACGTCATCAAAGGTCGAACAAAGTCATTTCCTACCTTTAACAGGAGCAACAAAAAAAACCCACATTATTACTATCTACGGAATATAGATTCCATTGTGTGCTCAGGTTCGTAGCGAGGAGTTTCAATAAGTTTATTAGTGACCTGCTGTCGAGGCAGTGAGGGGAAGTGCACCAGGGTGGGCATTACCTGGAACATGAATCCTCAGCACAGAGGTTTCAAGTACATATCCCCCCAAATTCTTTCCTTCTAGACCTCAGAATCATCCGAAACTCTCAATTTTTCTTCTTCTTGATATTATACATCACTAACAATTACTCATAGTCGGTCAAACAAACCGTCCTCAGCCGCACAGCTATCCTCAAACACTTCGTATGCCATCAACACAAACCTCCAGCCACCCATGCCGAGCTATAATTCTTTCTCTCCAGACCTAAAGTGGCATAATACTCTTCCAGAAGACTTTACTGGTCGTCCGAAATCTACGGCCCCTGAGCGTTCTCCCGCTGTGAATATTCGGAAGCGTCCCTCTGGCCCTTTCGAAAACATTGATGCTATTCTTCAGTCCCATGTACATCATACCGCAGTATCACCCACACATCTTTCTCCTCTTCCGCCAACACACCGGCTAGGCTCTAGCCCGCTACCATCTCCCACCAAACGAACTCGAGCATTACAGAATACACTCACTAAAACACCTACCAAGACCAAATCATCAAATAACTTGAAGAGTTCTGGCTCGGGCATGCAAACACCTCCTCCGAGCAGTACTGCCACAGCGAGAAAACGAGGAAGACCATCGAAAAAATTATATCCAACATCCACAGGCAACAACTCCCTTGCACAATCACCTCCACAAGCAAGTCCTACAAAACACCAAAAATTAAACGGGAGCCAGAGTTGTCAGAGCCTGAACCTACAACAGCAAAACAAATTTAGTTCACAGCAGCTTCCTGACTCCGGTATCGCAATGCCATTAGATGAAACATCATCTAACTTCAACCAAAAGTGCGATAGTAATCTCTGGGGTGATGGAAGCCTGGACTACATCGCGGGGTTAACAGCCAACTCTCATGGGCTAGAACACTCTGCAAGCTTTGATTGGCCTCCCCTCCGGAACAACGCATCACTCGACAACCTCCACAACCTAGCCGACATCTTCACACCTACCGCACCTCGGCGACGACAAAGTCAATCATCACTAACGGATGAGGGCACGTCGGACAATCGGACCTTCTCGTTCCTTGAGTTCGACGATCACTACGGGTTGGAAATGCCGCTCGACGTTAATCCGAACTTACTGTTTTCAAGCACAACCAATAGTGCGGCAAGCAGCATGATTGGCGGGTTGAGGGAGGAGTATAAGCCGTTTGCGTTTGTGCAGCAGCCGTATCAACATCAGCATTTGCAACATTTGCGGGAGCAGGAGTTAGAGATTCAGAGACAGAGACAGCTGCAGGAGCGAATTTCCAAGGAGCGACTAAGACGAGAACGGACGATTGCTGCATCTGGTGGCCGCAATTCGAGGCATTCAAGTGTCATAAAACATAGCATGAGTGATGGTGTTCTTACTGGCTCCGGGGGGAGACAAAACTGTAGGGCTGCTAATTTCAATGCCGCTGTTCTGAAGAGAAGCTGCAGCAACATCGGCCGGAGAGGGGAGGCAGTGCTTGTGGAGCGTAGCTTTACACCTGAGCCCCCTCGAAGGACCTATGAACCTCTACCAGCACTACGGCGGTCAACGGGGAGGATTTCGGCTAAAGTCCCGAGAACAAGGACCGAAGTCGTTCTTGCAATTTCACCAGGGGGTAGGGCCAAGACAGAGACAACCGTGGTATACGAAAGCTCAGATACGGAAATTGATGAGCCAGTCTTGTGGGATTCACCACAGGAGAGCGACTCTTCTTTTGATGATGATATACCCCGAGGACTTGGACCGGATGGTGTAGACTACACACTATATCGGCAGCGTAAATCTACAGATCCATTCCAGGACGCCCGAGTAGGCCCACAGAGATTGAATATCCCTTCGTATAATGCCCCTAATCAAGTACCACCGAGAACACCAACTCGAAGATCTCCGCTGAAGATGCCATTGTCAGGGAGTCAGAGAAAAATGAATGGCTTTGCTGCCAGCACTGCTGCTGCTGCAACTTCAACAAGCGGACGACTTGACTCTTCACCAAGGCTGCCAACTCCGCTGAAATCCAGTCCTCCCCCCGCCGTTAATCGCCGTTTGAGGGAGAGGGTTAGGAGGGCGAGCCATTCGAGTCTGACTCCTTCACAGTCAATGTCAGTTATGGGAACCCCGAGGTTGGGGAGTATGCAAGAAGTTAGCGACGAGTCGGAGGCTGAAACGGTTGTTGATGGGACTGATATTTGCCTTCTTGAAGAGGAGGAAGAGGAAGAGGAGGGAGATGGGGATGCAATGTATGCGTTAAGGAAGGTTATGATGGCACGGCGAAACGGTGGAGCAAGTAGAGGTGAGATCTTGCAACCCGCCTGGCTAGACTAGTATGAGCTAATACCAGTATAGTCGCATCTCTTGAGTGCACTCCCACCAAGAATCGCCTTGGTAGTACCATAAAACCTCAAGGCTTCCTAACGGGCAGCAGTATTAGCACTCGTTCAAGCGGTCGCCATAGCCAAGTGCACCCAGCACTCCTAAGACCGTCACCGGTCAAGAAGAAGCTTTTTGAAGAGCAGATTCTAAGGAGTGTTGGTCGGCAGCGGAGTAGTTATGAACGCCAGACGACAGAAGACTCTGCAGTAACGCCGAGTAAACGCCGAACTAGGGCTATGGAGAAGAAAAGCCAGGAGAGTCTAGAGAGTGCAACTAGGTGTGTTTGTGGGGAGAGTGAAGACGATAGAGGGGAGATGATGGTCCAATGGTATGCCCAATCTAATCCAATACCCGGGAAGACATAACTTATTTTTTACGTATAGTGATTCATGTCGTAATTGGCTACATCTGAGGTGTGTTGGATACAACCGCAAATCATTGCCAAAGGTGTTCGAATGTAACTTCTGCGAAGAGCATTCAACACAACAGAAGTATCGGGGAAGGGTCAGGCCGAGGCGTGCGGTAAGGGGAAGGTCGGATGACGAGAACAGCATTACATCGTCACTGATGAGGAATGGAAGATGAAATTTTGAATGCTGAGTTGAGTTGTGGGGGTGACTATGATCTCGTGCTATGATGTGACCTGGGTGGTTTTTTTTTTGTTTATGTTTCATGACCCTTTATGTTTGGTCTCTTTGTGCATTTTCTTCCCTGACCCTATACCTTACATACATCATTCTTCCCTTCTTCGCCATCACAAGCTAAGAAGGATGGCTTATTTTCTTGGTGAGAACATCTGCTTTGTTTTATATCTTCACCTTTTTTTCAATTCATTCTGGGAATCTTGATTTTTTCGTGTGCCTTATTTCAAAAGCTTCCAACCCTCTTCTGCGGTTAGTAAAATTTTCCCAGCATCATAGAGGGGAAATTCCTTAGTGGCCGCCTAAAATGCACATCGTAGCGCATTCCATCGCAAACAGTACTAGGTTCATTTATTAGTTTATTTACGTACTCCATATTGTATTTCTAGGCCCATAAAGTCGAAGAAAAGACAGAGAAAAACTTGGATATATATTTTAGGCTTCCCGTTGTCCTATATCTAGTCCTATCTCGTCTTTCGGATTGTTAGTTATAAGAATGAATTTCACCAAAAAAATAAAATAAGATGAAAAGATATAATTGGCTTAGATTATGACGTACTAGATTCTACGGCATAATCTCTTTGGTGTCGCGCTGCACCCTTGCTAGTCCCGTGATTACATGACAACGCGTTTGGTGTGTTGTCATGCATGAATTAGTGCTTGAGTACAAATCTAATAGCGGAGGTTTTCGGTTACTCCGTATCTAATTCCAAGGCTTGGCTAGAGCTACATTGGTTGAGGTAAGTATTGGAGAACAAGACTGTCGAGTGATTGACTATGACTGAAGGTATAACGGCGGTGTGCTCGTAAGAGTCTAGACGGGACCACAAATTTTAGAAATTCTAGAAGATAGTATCTCTAGGATTAGCGGATTACGGTTAGTAATTTATAATGATTGGGTTTTTATAAAATTGTAGAATTGCCTGACATCTGAAAAGAATCTAGGTGGAAATAACTATGTAGGTCAAACTTGTGAAAGTAGAGACGGTACGATGTATATATAACAAGTAGATTTACGCCTCAGAAGCTCACTCCTAGGGGTTTTAATACAGTCAAGAATTCAATGGACTCATTTATAGGATGGAAGCTTTTATCATAATCCTGTGCCCAACACATCTTATGAGATCTTGAATAAATATGAGCAAATAATACTAGTAGAATTCCTATTTAACCTAGATAAAAAAACACATATTTACCATCTATATAATATAGCCAATAGCCTATAATAGGAGTTGTGAGTTATTTTTCTTCCCCCCAATAGATAGAGTCCTTCTCGAAAGAACCCTAGCTGTTTGTTAGTACAAAATACCCATACACCATTCTATGATGCTTCAAAAATTATATAAGTATACCGCTCTGAATTGATGTACACAAAAGTAAAAACTATCCCAACCACTATCTTAGTGCGCCTTGACCCAAGCAAAAGATTATCCACTTTTCACCTACTTATTTTCCATGAAGTACCACAACATAATTACACAGACGCCCCTTCTCCTCACCTTCACACTCCAGACCTTCTCCCTACCCACAAACACCACTTCCAAACCCTCTCTCTCAAACCAAGACTGGCCTCTCGCCAACACTGACGTCATCTCCGGTAACAAAGTCACCTCCACCGGCGAATTCCAAGGGATGTATCGCTGCGAAACCACACCCGCTGCCCCCACCACCGCATGGATCCGAGTTGCTGCCGAAAGGCTCAACCTCCCGAAAGAGGTCAAATGCGTGCAGTTGAATCGTGGAGGCTCGCTATGTCATGCAACTTCAAGATACCAGAATGCTGTGATTGCGATGTGTGGGTATTCGATGGGGATGCTGGGGTGCTACCAGTTGAGTTATGCGGCGAGAATGATTATGCAGAGGTGTGAGTGGATGGGGAAGGCGGGTGGGACGTTTTGGTTTGATGATAAGCCTGGTATTAGGGTTATCGTGTATCGTGGGTAGAATTTATGTCTTTTGAGGGGGGTAAAGTGGGGGAATAGTGGTTTTTTCTGGGATGTATGGTTGCTCTATAAGAGGCCGTTTAACTTGTGGTTTTGGTGTTATTTTGCCGGTATTTTGCCTATTAAAGTCTATTTGGAGATTAAAGAAGTCCAGGTCGTTTATTCATTAGATATCTAAAAATGTCTTAAGCCGTATGCATATTTTTCTCTCTCGAGACATGGGTTGTCACTCGGTAATATGATATAATAGTTGTTGTAGATGCTTCCTAATAGGGGTAGCCGACGTACTGTTTCGTATATGAGTCACGTATATCTCTATTTGCTATGTTTGAGGATCCAGGGCAGGCAGCCCATATAAGGGTTTAGGGTTTCTCTTTGCTGGAGCATATATCGTCATATCTCTCTATCCCTTTTAGACAATCGATTCAGCACCTTTTACTTCAATAGTAATCGGTTGGTACTAGTGCAAAAATAAAGTCTGTTCAGTTTTGTACAAGCAACAAAGTCTACCCCAATGCACATTTCAATAGCAACAAATTCTCCTTATCCCTATTCATATACATAAATTCTAGTATAATCTTCTAAAGCTTTGTAGCCCTAAGTTCATCCTAATATTAGTTGTCATGAAGTTTAGTTGTAAGGTCGGTGGTTGCATTGCCATGTACCAAACCGGACAGACTTTATTTTCGCACTAGTAGTAGCGGAGTGATCATTGAGCATGCTTGCTTTTTGGGGCTATATTAGATTTGGGGAGACATGATACATAAATCACGGCAAGTGATGCACAGTGAATGAATGAATTTATCACAAGTACATGGAGAGTGATGCACAGTACACCTTAATGAAATTTCCTAGTTGCGGTGAATGACAAAATAAAAATACTACCTAAAGTGAGATTTTATTTCTAAATAGGAATACCCTTTTGATATCTCTTTTTATCTAAACCTAGTCCGGCCCCTCATAGAAAACAGAAATAGGTATAAAAGGCACCCAAACACCCCAAAGCAAGAAGCCAAGCTATTGCCACAAAAATAAATTTATACACAAAACGTGAAACCGTAAATACATAGTTACCCTTCTCAGAGTCCACTATCCACACACTTCCTCGCCACTTGGCACCCCCGCTGCCCCAACTTCTTCTTTTGCAAGTTCCACCTCTGGATTAACCTTTACCTTCTTATTACTCCCCCCCTCCTCTCTCTCCTCTCTGTCCTCGGTATTTGATTTATTCTTCTTCTTCGAAACAGTCATAGCGCCTTTCTTTATCGCTTCTTCTGGCAGCGGGCGGTAGTAAGGTTGGCAGCGGTACCAGGGAACTATTCTCCGGACACGGCGGTATGTGCCATCGGAGTTTTCAAGCTCGACCACGATTCCTTCCTTCTTCTCTAAAACAGTCTCTTCTGTTGTAACCTCTTCGGGGATGTCTGGTCCAACCCATTTCCCCTCTTCATCCACCTTCTCTGGGTTCTTCTCAAGTTCCTCGGTAATGACTTTCCCGAGCTCCTTTAGGGTAGTTTCGAAAGAAGCCAACACATCCTCCCCCGCCCTCGCCCCACTCCTCGCAAGCAAATCTCTCACTTGTGTATGCCTCGGCAGTGCGGTATGCCACAACTTAAACAAATGACTCTTAATTGGTGTTAAGCTCGGATCCGCAAGCAACACCTCAAACTGCTTCTTTGTCCTCTTAGTCTGCGGCTGCTCCCATAGCTCCTTGAGTGGCAAGTGCGGGAGAATATGCTCTCTTATAAGATCCAGGTACTCCCGCCCAATCACGTCCATCCTCGGGAACCGCTTATCCCAATCCGCATCAGTCTGAAACACAGCGGGATTATGCAGATTTCCCTCAGCGGACATGACCCCGTCGACGCCTGTGACTGCGAGGCACCGGGATACGTCTTCTTGCCAGAGAATGTTACCATTTGCCAATACCACTATTTCACGAGGGATATTATCGCGGATATATTTTATGGTTTCCCAATCCGCCATCCCGGTGTTGTGACCTTTTTGTTCGCGTGTTCTGCCATGGACCGTGACTACACTTGCTCCTGCGGCTACGACCATTTGGGCATACTCTAGACTCCGCTCCTTTGTTTCTAGAATCCGAATCTTTGCAGTAACGGGAATATCGAGCTCATTGTGGAGGGTGTTGATGAGATCGTGGATGAGTTTCCATTCCTCCTGCAGAAACGCACCGTAGTGGCCTTTCCGCGCAATACCCTGAGGACACCCGAGATTCAGATCAACTGCGTCGCAATGTTCGGAGACTAGTTTGGCAGCGGAGAGAAGATCGGAAGGGACGTTGGAACAGAATTGGACGAATGTAGGGCGGTCAAGGGCTGGGTGGCCGTCAAGGTGCGGAGCTTGGAAAGATTGTGCGCGGTAGGTAGGGGTAGAGGCGAAGAGGCGAGAGTGGAACATGGGGGTATAACATAGTGTGCCTGGGGGTGAGTGGCGGCGCGATAAGAGACGCCAGGCCTACCATATTATAGTTAGCATACATGAAAACTTCCAGGAGGAGGGAGTTGAACGTATTCGGATTGCTCGACCATAGGAGCGACTATGGTTTTGGGAGAACCGATTGACTCCCAGAACTCGCGGCCTGTGAGTTTCCGCTTCTTTGTTGGAGCTTCTGAGTCAACTGGCGGTGGTGAAGCGGATGGCCCAGTATCTATTGCCATTGCTGGGAGGAATGCGGAGATGCGTCGAGAGAACGAACGAGCGCAGACAAAAGGGCGCCCGAGGAAGTGGAGAGACGACAGTTTTACAGGTATATAGGGAGTGCTGTTGGGCGGAGTCGTGATAATTATGGTGGGAGTGGGAGGTGGGAGTGGGGGGGTGGAGAGTGTCGTTAAAAATGTTATGGGTTAGGGTTAGGTGGTCGAAGAGCCGCCACTACTAGTGGATGCCACCTTTTACCCCCCCTTACCCCACAAATGTTTCATAATACCTACAATTCTATAAGATTATGTCCCGGACTAACTGGTTTAATGGCCTAAGCTACTCAAGTGACAGACTTTCCCATATTTAACTGCTTCCGTACAGCTAGGGCAATAATGCTCTATAGGACTCGTTCAGTTCCAATCTTGTGCTGTCGCTATTACTCAAACACCTTGTTTCAATGTCGTTTCCTCTACATATATCAGCTTACTCAAATACACTAATAATAAAAGTCCACACCCCATCCATCCATCTATACTAGTAGGATAGGTCGGCGAAGGGCTCAAATAAATCCAAACCCCTAAAGACAACACAATAGTAGGCAGAATATTTAAACTTAGGACAGTAGGATTACAAATTCACACATTCACTTAGAAATACCTCTAGAGATATATGGATTAAAGTTCATAGTTTCTCTGAAGTATTAAGTTTGTAAGGGTTTTTTTCCTATTTGCTTTGTGTTTATTATATACATCTATGCATAGTAGTGCCACTTCCACCCCATCCCTCACAATTCGTACTATTAACAAGTGACTACATGTATTTATATATGAGCTTATATCTGAAAATAAATACTATGCTATCATATCTAATATTTTATGCACCACTTCTTTACCCGCTTAATCCTTCGATAACCGCAAATGGACAATCATCATTTGCTACTAATCTATACCGCTCCCACCGCTTAGTCACGACCAAGAATTGGATCCGGGGTCACCTTCCGATTTTAGGACTATGCGGCTCTTAGCGGGATGCCGACAATCTCCCCCGCTACAACCACAACCACGACAGCTTCAACATTACTACACTTACGATACCTTCCCCTCAAACCCGCAATGTATCACCTCGCAAAAGAGGTCTACTACTACGCGACCAGCAAAGAGGAATACTCCGTCCTGTAAGTTCCCATCCTCCAACCAAGTCTTGAAGCTCCCCCGTGAGTACCTCCCTAAGCCCGACCCCTTTCAGAGCTGATTCGCTGTAGTCTTTTGGGTCTTGATAATGCCGGCAAGACTGTTTGTGTCCCCCCTCTATCTCCCTGTTTACCGGATAAGCTACATACTAATATCGCACAGACACTCCTCGAAAAGATCAAATCTCTCTATCTCCCAAACGGACCCCTGCCCCCCAAAGCCGGTTCCACGATCCCCACAGTCGGCCAAAACGTATCCTTGATACCCCTGACCTCCCCGAGCATCTACCTAAAGCTCTGGGACATTGGTGGACAATCCACTCTACGGTCGCTATGGAAATCGTATTATAGTTCCGCACACGCGATCGTGTTTGTAATCGACTCTACAGATGTCCCCAGGATTGAAAGCGAGGTGGTAGATGTACTGAAAGAGGTGGTGGAGCATGAAGAGACTGAAGGAGTGCCTGTGCTCGTGCTAGCAAATAAACAGGACCGGGATGAGAGTTTGGAGATTGCTCAGTTGAAGGAAGTCGTGAACCCGGTTATTGTCAAGTTGGGCGCGAGGGATAGTAGGGTGTTGCCTGTCTCGGCGCTAGAAGGGTAAGCTCTCTTCTGTTGGTCTAGAAGCACTTATTAACGGTATGTATAGGACTGGTGTGAAGGAGGCTGTGGAATGGCTTAAGACGAGAGTTATGTGGAATAAGGAATCCAGACCGCCGACGATGCGTTGATCAAAGAGTTCTTTTTGCTTTTTTTGCCTTTTTCGTGTATGTCTTGGTCAACATTTTTTTTTCTTGTCCCGCGTTTTTTGTCTCATAAGTATGCCGCTATTCCCTAACCGGGGGAATAGAGGAAAGGAGTAAAGGTTTGGGCTTTATATGAGGGGAGGATTGCATTTTGTTTCTGCTATTCTTGTCACGTTGATCTACGGAAGGGAACGAGGGTGGAATGTTAATGAATGGACGAAGGGCGAGATTTATATCCCAGCCACGTTTCACTTTACGTAGATTAAAATTCTGTCTATCGCCGCCTATCGAAATAGAAATTTCTTACCTACAGGGTAGTATAGTAGAAACGATTTAAGCCATATTACTTACTTATTTGACCCTAATAATCTCGGCTACTAGCTGGATTAACACTAGGATCAGGGGCCCACATATTGTAGTTCCCTCTTTAACCCCAGCGGGCGCTATGTTAAACTAGTAATATCATCTACTAGAACTCACTAGATACGAGTGATTTCTTATGATATAACTATTTACTGCAAGTACTCTTGATTGTTTTTTTGTTTTTTTTGTTTTTACGTTCCGCTATTCTACTGCATTCACATATTCTCCCGCATTTAAGATCCCGCCCGTTATATTTATATATAATCTATGCAATAACACCTACCACTTTAACCACCTAAACTGAGGAGATCTGTCTTGATCCCTTGCGCCGGAGTAATCCAGAGATGCCCCTTTCTATTTTCTTGCTGCAGCATATGCACTCTGGTGGTGAAAATTTGTTATTTTGTTTATTTCGTGACACGTACGCGTCAATGCACCTTGTTATGATGGATAGAGATTTTTGTGTCCCCACCGGCTACTTAGCTGAGTTAGGTAACATTCCCTTGGTCGTAATTCTACCAGCTCATATAATCTTCCACTTTTATAGAGTCGAATATCGAATGCCTAATCGGCCACGCTAGTCAAGAGATCGAAAGCTACATGTACTTATAATGCGACTAATTTAAGCCTAAGCCAGATACCCTAATAGACAACGGATCGAACAGACAACAATAACAGTAAAAACCCGCGGAATCCTCTCCTGAAGCCCTCCGTTTACAAAAAAAAAGATCACCAGTCATTCCTAACCCTTTTCAACAAGATCCCAATTAGGTGCCCTGTCGACCACCCGTGGGTCCCAAAATAGATTGCTGCCATCACATAGGTAAATCCCATTTCCTTACTCCTGCATTCTTCGTTTTTCTTTTCGATTTCTTCATTAATGGTGCGCAGAACTGGATCTACCCACCCTCGGAGAAGGTGAAGAGAGCCTGGATCACTACTCATACCGATTGTTGGGTAACTAGCTGTACTCAGGTTGCTTGTAGACCAGGAGTCCCCCTCTCTCCTCACAATAAGCAACTGCTGGATATCTAGAGCATTTGGCTGCTTCTCAGCCTGTTAATACTGTTAGCACGGAGGTTGTGATACTGTAGTTGTTTCTTAGCTAGACCCACAAGAGTATCTGCAGGGCTGTTTGCAGAAGCCATTCTCCTATTATAAGAAAATATTAGATATTTATCTAGATGATCTTATGGTACGTACGGGTGTAGTTTCTACCGTGACTTACGATTCTAGGTCTACGAGCTTAGCAAGGGGCATAAAGCAGGCTAGGAAGTGAGGATACCTTGCGAGATATCGAGAGAAGCTGGGCTAAAATGTAGGTTCAAACTACTGAGGGACCTAGCCGAAGATAAGTAAATAAGGGTTGTTGACATGATACCGCCCGCCGCACCCCACTGTTTTTGAATCCAGCTCGTTGGTTGCCTTGTGAATGTTCCTTGGCGGATCTTATCTTATCTTACTGTGAGTTTGATTGGTACATCATGCTGCCTCAGTATAGGCAGTATGTAGCTTTTTTAAAGATCTCCAACGAACTCCATTCTTGATAACTAGTTGTCTAGGTTTTTTAAAGAGTCGTAAGATTGTTTTACAAAATAGGAGGCACAGGAGATCTATTAAATTTTAAAATAGAGAGGAATACTATATATAGGCGGCCAAGATCTAGAAGTCCCGCGAGAATAACCGGCTACCCGCGATTACCCTAAAGCTACGAGCATAAAATATTTTAGCGTAGGTTTATCAGAGGAACCCTATATGTTGTTCAATTTATTAGACCCACTGCGTGGAGGGTTCGGTTTAATCTTGCTACCAAGCTAGACTTCGGACGGGTGTAGTGATAAAAAGATGTAACTACCACTTACTATAACTACATGTAGATTTAGGTTTAGATCGTTGGATTTTCTGTCAATATAAAAATACCATGTACACAAAACTGTCTTTCTAGCCAGATGAAACTATACCACTGATGGAACAAGCGGGGGTCCAGGTGATACAGATGGGTAGTAAGTTTGCTGCCATAACCCAAAGGTTACATGCAAGTATGAGGCCTAGCTATATAGAGAAAGGGATCTATACCGAAAATCAAAATCCAGACTTATAAGGGCCTGATTTCCTGGGTATCCCTACAGCCTCTATGTGGTCTTGCGTCATATCCTCAATATCTACCTGTACCCGTACTATAGCGTACGCTCTAACAATAGAATCGAGTGATAATTCATGAACTTAATTCGGGCCCCCCGCCATGTATTTATCAACTACAGCCGTATTATAAGTAAGACCGGAGAAACTCCCAGCGGAATACTGGACTCTGTATCAGTATAATATATACTGAGCGACTTCCCACAATTTTAACCGTCTAAAGCCATGTAAAAACAAATGCGATTTCATCCACTGACCCGAGAGCTACGCTAGCGCATGTAGTTTTTTTGTAAGCACATGGGCCTCTGCATAGCTTATTACGGTCCCCTGGGTACTCTCTCTGCGCCTCAATGGCGTCTATACTGTTAGTAGGGATATGGTTGGTCCCGAGCCTAAAAACAAGGGGGAATGTTGCAGCTCGGAGTTGCCCTTCCGGCGGTACGCTAGTCCATTCTTACTACCATACCTTAGTCACCTATGTTGCCGTATTTATATTCCCGTTAACTCCATATTAACCATAGGTACTATACATATCTTAACAGTAGTGTTAGCCGCGACAGCACGCCCTTCCTCCGTAGTACCATGGATGTTTCATGCAGCAAAGAGTAGCTGCATGCCTAGAAGAGGAGTGGCACAAGAGAGAAGGAGTACACGAAGGAAGACTATAGGAGCAATAGAATAAATTAGGAAGCAAACTTTTATTACCCAACCCCCTAACCCCCTTATTTCTCATATTGGTATCTTGTGTCCTCTATTGGTGGCAAGAACATAACCCATACCACCACTGTTATACAGAAACATAGAAAATATGATCTCGTCAAATAGATCGGCGAAGTGTGTACCATTGCCCTTTTTTATGCGAAAGATCTCCATAGGAAGAATACAAATATGGGTAAACGCCGAGAATGAGGTATAGTACACCATAGATAAGCATGACCTGAAAGCAGTGGTAGTCGGCGTGGAAGTGCCGGAGAGGTCGTCATCACAGTTACCCCTGACACTGCTCATGACCTTTTCAGCTCTAAAGTGGCGTCCGGTAACACACAACGAGAGTAGCTAGCTAAATGACATCTGAGCCAGGTAACCGGTAACGTAAATACCATCCCTATGATAGGAACTACACAACCAATAACGTATCCCCCTGATGTACATCGAATTTGAGTTTAGTCAAAGCCACGATGTATGAAGGCCACGAGGTCCTTCCTGTTACATACTCACACCAGATTGGTCTCCGTTAATGCGGAGCACATGCCATAGTATGGACCGTCTCTAGATTTTTGCTACGGAGCTAGTTAGATACATATACGAGACCTGTGAGGTACATCAATATGGCCATCTAAAGGATGTTGATTATGACACTGAAATTTTAGAGCATAGCTGGATCTTGTCTATTATCTAGCTTCCGTTAAACCTTATATATTTTATTACTCCCGGTATCGAAAAAAATTTAAGGGCCCTAAGCTCGGATCTCGGAGCCGTAGCTTTTCATCGACGTACTTATACGTAGCGGGCGTTTGCAAATCCAATCCCCCGCCTTCGTTGACAATACATCCTGTAGTATTGCTTTGGCCCCTCGGAGATAAGGAGTTCCCTACGAAGAAACCAATTGGATGGATAATTACAGCACTTGACTACCAGTTAACTGTGCTTCCTAGCCCAATAGCCGCTGCTGGATATATAACTGAGCAAGCAAACTCCTTTCAGCCCATTCAAAGGAAATATTTGCCTGTTCAAGGCGATCCGGATCTAAAGCCAGTAACTTTTATGTAAGTGGGCGAGTTATTTGCTCGTATTCGGTTAGCCAAGAAGCATCCGCGGTCAAACTCAGCTAGGAATGGCACCGCTATATTTAGGAAAGTGTGTGTTTAGTAAACATTTAGTCTTCCCTCTTCAACTAGAATACGTACTAAGTGGTCCAGTAGTACATAAAATATATTCTACTACAACAACAGCTCATATTTGTGATTTTCTTGATATCCTAGTATTCCGGACCCATGACTCTTTGTGATGTGCAAGTGTATTATAAGCTAGCTGCATGTAGGATTCAGCTTAAACGATACAAGCGTTTATTAAACCAGAAGAATTCGAGAACTTCGAGACACCCAAAGAAAAAGGTAGTTAGTAGATGAGATTACGGAGTTAATGATCTCTCTATAACTCCAAAAAAAATTAAGGATACCCCAAAGCCGAAAATACATAATGATCATCCGGTATTACCTATTTTTGTTTTACTACGAATAACTCTTGGTTAGACACCTCTGTCTCAACAAGGTCGATCCATGCACTGATTGATGTAAGGGATGCTCGAGATCTTTGGGATCTCAGGGCAAAAGCTTGAGCGTGACCGGACCCAAGTCCATGGTAACAAGGAAAGGCTGAGTAGCCGAACCAGGGTATTCGGCACAGGAGTCGATTTAACTTGGAGAACCCTCTTTAGTAATTAACGGGTCCCGAGTCCCGTGGTAGCTACGATACCTAGGCTTATATAAAACGTGACTAGCAAGCTGAAACATCGAAAAATCGAAGTCATCCGCAAATAGGCGGGGGTTGAAACGTAAGGAGGGGTTCAGATCTACTAGGGGGAAACTACAACAAATTTTGACTAGGTTAAAGGGATGGAATACATGGAATCCCCCCCTCCAGATTCAATTCTTAGATCTAACTTGTATAATTTCTAAGACTTTTTATCTTGTGATAGGTAATATTCCCAATATAAACTAACCTATGAATTCCTGGGTACTGTATTATATGTGGTCTCAAAACCCACTAGCTATGCTCGCTCTCCACCCTCTTTGTTGTTGTCCCACATCGCGTAACTCAGACAGCAGCGCAGATGAGCGATCCTCCCGATGTCAGGTCTCCCAACGGGTTTAACAGCTAGAAAAATCCCAGCCACGAGAGGCAGCAAGCCCCTCGGGATGCAGGCTGGCACTTGGGGAGAATACCGTGCTTGCATGACCAAAGCCTCGGACATCGGGATACGTACGGCAGATATGCACGGTCCTGATGCCAACTACATGTAGCTACCAGTCTACCCAATATTGCGGGAGAGCCCCAAGGTGATATGCCCAACGTTGTAGGATACGTTACTAGCGTAGAAAACCCTTGCCCTAGGAAGGTTATATTTAGCCAGTTGATCGGCCATCACCCGGCCAATAACGTCGCCAAGAAACAAACGGTGCAACTGGTTGAAGTCGCCATATGTCGACAACACCAGGAACGGCCCCTCATCCTTCTGCCACCAGACCGGGTTAGGTGTGAGGGTGAGGCAAACGCGCGTACGATTAAATAGACACCTGACTCACGAGCCTTATAATTGCTTGACAAGCAGTGTTAGTACACTGCACCAACGTTCGAAATGGAATATGCTTAGGCAGAGAACACTGACCGCGAACAGATGCTGCTAAAATAAGATGGGAGCCGGGCCATCCCGGAAAAAAAAATACTAACAAGAACCAGAAAGCAATATCACCGCACATCATTGCACACCATGATTGCTAAAGTTCGCGTGACACGGAAAACAAACAAAATGTGAGATAAGAGGCACAGAATGCTCAGGGCCCATGGTGGCTCCAGTCGAATTCAAAACCGTTTGCAAGGTGATGAGAAGGCGATGGTTGTGATGATGCAAGCCCTGCAATTAGCCGTGTACCTGTGATCACGAGATTCTTGGATTATATGCCTATCTTGTCTAACGCAGCGAGAAACGAGTCTTTGGATCCGCAGAGGCATGGTGCATCTGATGCTAGTCGTGCATACATCCATGCGGCGTGCTGTTACAGCTCAGAGCTTTGGTAAATAAAATAAAAATAAAAGCCTTGGTGATCAAATATCACTTTACACAAAATATATACTTTGGACTCCGCACAAATTGCTGCAGGTAACCTCGTATCTTTGTTTTCCTCGAACCATCCTGACCCCCGAGCTGTGGAGGCTCGAAGTACCGTGCCCTGGAAGCGAGACGTTCCTGACAGCCAGCCATATCGAGGTACCAATACCGATAAGATTACTCGTAACCCTACCTAGCACCTGAAGATCTCTGATATATCCTGAGGTATTATTCTTTGTACCTGGATCAAATAAAATAAATGAGTTTATCATGGTCTTAGATCTAATCGCGGATCTAGCCAGATATCGGAACTAAGCGAGCCAATTATATACTAAATCCAAAGGCTAAGCGAATGGGGAATGACGTAACTATCGGGCAGTTTCGTCCGAAAGCATCAGGCGGTAGCGACCCGGAACAACGACTTTCTATTTGCATGTCACCGGACCCGGCTTTTTTTCCACCCTCCCTCTCAATTGCTTGATGGATGTGTACTGTTCCCCGCGATATTGATCGTACCTAGCCGTGAGTGTCTTGAGTAAATGAATTGTAAACATCTCTGCTGCACATGTGTGGTCATTCCCCGTGGGGGTGGTGCCTAAATGTGATTTTATTGCATTTTCACGGATATATTCTGATTCTAATACTGACTTGCAATTGATCGGTGTTTGGCCGTGTCCGAACAATCGCGAGTACTCGCCTGAACACTTTCAACTTAAAACCCACGACCAATTCCAACAGCTGACCTTAAGCTTCATTATTTACAGAAAGTACAGCACCAGTACGTACTATACTAGCTATCGTGAACCTTTTTGGTGGTGTGGGTGGAGGGAAAGGTTATTCGGCTCATAACCCAATAAGCGTGGGGGAATTGCATGGCAGGGATCTGGGGAGGAATGCATGGGGACCCTTGTCAGAACCCGCGTCATCCATAATTTTGTTTCTTATTAAAGGAAAACGACGAAACATTGGCCATATGTACCACAAGAAGTCCATCTTCTTGCGACATGAATACAATCTATGGTTATCTACTACAGACCGTAGATCTCTTTTAAACTGTAATTGAGGCTCATCAAAATAGAATTGCATACGAATAGGCATAGGCGGCACGGCTATTTTTTATATATTTATTTGCCTTGCAGGATCTATCTAACCTTGAGTCATACAACCGAGCTTTAGAAGTATGATAAAATTTGGAACCTCGGCGGGAGAAAACGTTAACCCCACCTGTTCTCTCTCCACCATTATCACGGGGTCGGCGGAGAAATCCCCGACACGCTGACTATTTTCTCCCCCTCCGTAGATATAGCGATTCGCGACGTTAGCCTCATGTTCGTCGATCAGGTCTTTGGTATAGCATCGACAGGGGGGTTTTGCGTGTTGATATCCTAGCCGCTAACACTATAGAGTGGTAAATCTAGGAAATTCACCCTCGAAAGCTTGTATATAGTCAACTCCGGTAGAGATAGCAGTTTGCCGAGAAATATATACCTTCTTATACCGGGTTGATACTCTATTGTTATTGTACTGTAAACATGCCACGTATGTTTCCTTTTAGACAGGACATAAGCAGGCAGTCAGATAGTCATGTATTTCGTTCCGGGAGAATGCCTGTTTACTTATAAGCAGGGTTACCCCTTCAATAGAATAGTGATAAACGTATCCCGTTTTGTGCAACAAACCATAGATACGGGAAAATGTGAAGGGAAGGGTCCTTTCCCCACGATCTCGAATGGAAAGCCGCATAGTCTAGGCTTACAATGTGGGTCGGCGGCGGACGAGGGGGGGGGTGCGGGGAGCTTCGATTTTAATTATTGGCTTGGTACCTTTTCCAGACATGATCTGCCGGCTTATGTTTGTCAAGATCCGGTCCTTCTTGATTTTACTTCTTGCGCCGTAGTACGTAGTGGATGAACATCTACTAGGGTCCTTATGATATGAATAATATGAGGCGGCCTATTTCCGGGTGAAAACCTTGCAGACGAATTTGTGGAAGAATCTGAATTTGGGTCTGATCTGAGCGAGTAGTAGTACATCCATAGTACTTACCTTGGGGGGTCGCCTACAAACCCCTTTCCCCGCGTACAAGAGGTAAATTTACATATGTACTCACGGCCGAATAATTCATAAGACCGGACAATGAGAATAATAGACGGCTGATAAATTTTTTTTTTTACGGCTTACATGATTGGGCTGCACCAAGGGTATGCATACATGTAGTTTACCTGTTTGTGAGTCGGCGGCCGGCTCGGCTCGGACAACAGAACCGAGGCGATAGTTGAGGAGTGAGGAAAGGTGGGAAGTCGTATTATCATGCGAAGGACTGCTTTTTAAACGTCGCCAAAGGAAACCATTATTAAACTTTAGGTTATTCCGTACGTACAAGGTAAAGAGCTGACCCGGAAGCCGTACCTTATGCACGAGGCACACGCTAGCACGCTGATATGCAGGACCCTTTTTTTTTTTCTATTGAGCCTCGTGTAGCACTGTGGCCACAGAAAAGGCCTTCCATTCATGATCAGTCTGCTCTGTGCGAAACAAACGCTTGGGGCTTTTACCTGGCAGAATAAACAAACGGGGCGGATCGTTAGCCGGAAGACCAATAAGGTAAGGAGAGTGTAAGTGCGCAGGTTCTTTTACCACGCAATAACACCCACCATACAAGAGTGGCTAACGTTTCAATCTGTTGCCTGTACCTGTCGTTCGATCTGCTCCCAACAATGCCATGTCTGTATGGGACAGTGTAGAAACTGGGAACAGTGCAGCGACAGGCGCTTGGTAGAAATAGAAATATGACGCGCCTTCTGTTGTTTTGTTTGTTTCTTCTATTTTTTTCCTTTTTTATAGGTAGGGAGCCCCTCGTAGGATTCCTTTTGATCCCTCAGTACTTTAGCAAGCACGACAGACAGGCCAAAGGTGGACAGATAGCAGACAGGATAGGTGTGTTGTGGGCTGGAATTGTTTAATCATCAATAGCGAACACGCTATTGCATTCCGGTACCGGCGTGGTTTTTGTTTTGTTTTGTTTTGTTTTTACCATTCACTAGACTAGTTATATAGTTTTGCCACGATGGTACTGGTACTCTCTAGAAGGGGAGATACATCTTCTGTGGTACTTGTTACAGATTTTTCTTTTCTTTTCTCTTCCGCGCGGGCACGGTTTTCCTGACCCTTCTTTGCAGGTATCTGGAATCCCATGTGGAATCGTCGAAGACAGGGCCACTTCCCTACAGGATTTAGCTCTCTGCACGGCTAACCGACCGCTCCTTCCTTAGCTGCCTGCCGGTGTATGTGTATGTAGTACTCCTTCCTGTACGTAGCAACTTATTCTCTTACTCTCCTTTTTGTCAAAAGGCTGCCCATTCTCCCCGCCACATCACTTGATTCGGCCACTGCTTGCTCTTCCAGCCTAGGAGCCGTATCCCATAGTCACTCAGTCAGTCTCTGCTCTGTCTCTGTCCCTGTTCTTATCCTTCTCTCCAACTCCCCTTCCCCTTCCCTCTTTCTCCCCTCGTCTCCTCCCGTCTCCTCCTCCGTGGCGGGCCTTTCCTTTCTACTCGACTTCCCTCGTTAGGCCACCCCTTCACTCGCTTGTACCCTCGCCTCTTCTCCTAGTCAGTCGGCCGCCCTTATTCGTACCCACCACCTCTGCCATCCCTCCACTGAACTCACACACCACCCCTCCACCCACCCCTTCCCCTATCCCTGCTGTTGCATACGCACCTACAACTACTTTGCAACCACCGATACTCTCCTCAACCTCCACCGTCACCTTCTCCTTCATCATCCCCCTTGGCTGCAACGCAACAGAAGCCCTCCCCTCCCTTCCTCCCTCACCCCCCATCTCTCTTTCGTGTCTTCTTTCAACAATTGGCTGTCGAGTAAGAGGAAACGTCTGGGAAACACATTAACCAATACCATCCATTCATTAATCCCTCCCCTTGCCCCCCAGCCCAATTAACGACCTGACACGACGAGCTGAGCCGATCTAACTTCAGTCTCCCACATCAGGCTCTGTACTTGGGTCTTCTATACCCGCTTGTCGTGCTTAATCCTTCGATTCTTGTGAACATTTTGCCTTACTTTCTTTAATCTGATCCGAACCGGATTTCTGTGATCATACATTGGAGCGTCTCTTCTTCCGAGAGAGAAAGGGGTTCGTTTAATTCTCTCCTGATCCCATCCCTTGTCTTTCAGCAACCTCGTCATGCCTTGAACTAGATCGTCTTTCAACAATTCACACATCGGTCAATCCTTTCTTCGCTCTGTTTATGAAAGGGCCTCTTGAAGAAATCTTGATCGACTGACTCTCGTGCTTTGACCAACCTGATTAGGCACTACCACCATTTCTACATTCTAAGCGTATTCTTTTTTTTAAGAAAGAAAAAACACATACACGACGATACACACTATCGGTAATATCTTCACTTTTTAAAAGTCTGTACAGCCTCTTTCAAGACGACGTCCAATCCATCATCTAGCACCAAAGGCGGGGACCGCTCCAACATGGCAGCTCTCGTCCAGTCATTTCCAGCTCAGCAGTCACCCTCTCCAGTTAGCTTGATGCAACCACGCCCCCAATCTGCCTCTAACAGTCTTCAGTCCGCTCAGACGCAATCCGCACATTCCAACCAGCACCACTTGACCACGCCTCGAAACATGGGCGGATACAACAATAACTCCAACAGCAGTAACGGTGCTGGTGGTGGGTACCGTAGTGGATATACGACTGCTCCTGTTGCTCCGTATGCATTCACAAGTACACCGGGCCTCTCAAACACTAAACAGCAGCCCCCCAAGATTGGTGAAAGGACGTCATCTAGACCTGACGACTCACGAAATCGATACCCTGCTCCAGACTCAATATCATCATCATCCTCATCGTCTTCAGATCCCTCATCTCGGCATCAGGGCCAAACACCTTCTGGTACACGTGACGACACAGCCCAATATACTCGTCCAAGCCCTCGACCCCTTTCAACAATCTCAACCTCAGGACTTCCGGTTCCACAGATGGCAACATCATCCAGCCGTCCAAGCCCTGATCGGTATCGCCGCCCGGGTAACAGGAGGCCTGAATCTGTCGTTATTACATCACAAGTGTCTGCTCCTCCTAGCGGGTCCGGAATGGCAGCCATAGCTGCTATCTACAATCAGCCTTCTAGATCCAGCAGTAACCCCTCGCTACCGCATGGCTCAATTACTGGGGCAAACGTTAAGGCACCCTTCATTGGGGATTATACTGGTCAATTGAGAAGTCAATCAGTGGATGATATTCACACCCATAGGCAGCAGTCTCTTACACAACAACAAATGCAAAACAGGCGGAGGTCGGTTGGCCCAGATGCATTTAGCCCAGAAAGCTTCCAAAATTTTGTACGACAAGAGGTGGGATCAATGGCATCCCCATCGATACAGCTCTCAAGACCAGAGCTTGCTACAACCGGGTCAAATAGGTCCCAAGTGAACGAAGGAGGACATAAATCTGCAGGTTCATCGAACTTTCAGGCCGCTCACCGATCAGGAGGCAGGAGGACTGGTAGCACTGACAGCTCTAACTCGGCAAATTCTTCAAGGCCTAATTCGGTAATTTGGCCCATTCACCCTCTATGTATTTGCATGTTACGTGCTAACAGTTTATCGCTCAGAGCAACCGGAATTCAGTTCATTCTGCTTCTTCAGGTACCGGCTCGCCAACACCTCATGAAATCAACCCGTCTCAAGTTCCCCCTCGTGGATCTTCCACAGATGGGAATAAGCGAGTTACAGCCCCGTCTCCGCTTTCAAAGCCCATGAATATGGCAGCAGATTCACACTCATCCTACCAAACTTTCCCAGAACCCCAAAGTATTCCCAACGGAGACCCATCGGCAGTGAACAGGTCAGCCACAGAACACCTTGAGGCTATCTCTGATGTACCTAAGAAAGGCATGAAGAATAGGCTTCGCCGTGCTTTCTCGTTCGGTAGTGCTGCTGAGTTGCGTAAGGTGTCTGCGGTCAATAATATGAGAGGCGAGGAGGCCGCAGAACGGGCTAGACTTCGCCAAGAGAAATTTCGCGAGGAACAGGATGCAGAACAGTTGAGGATCGCAAGAAGGCAAGAAGAAGCTGGCTTAGGCGAGGGAATTTATTCAGGGCAAGGGAATTTCTTCACCGGGTCAACGGATAATGTTTCTGTCTCTTCAACTGCCTCTTCGGCTTCAATCATGATAAGGAAGATGGGCAAAGGAATGAAGAAGTCAACACGATCATTAGTTGGGTTGTTCAGGCCAAAATCTGTTGTTGGGGTACCTGCGCCTAGTGGCCCAGTCACTGGACAGGCAAGTACTGGACAAGTATCGATGGTTACGGTTGAAGCTGAGAGAGAGAAGGTTAATGTCAACGCGGATGCTCGTGATCAAACAGGCGGTGGGACTGGTTTTCCTAAGCTAGAAAACAACTCACTTGAGGCACCTAAAGTTGTTGAGCCAAGCACAGCCAGAAGGTCTAGTAATGCGAATGATACCGAGGCCGCTAGGAAGAGCTTTGTTGGCGGAGCCCAAGAGCGGGCTGAAGTTCTGGCTGCTGTAAAAAAGGGAATTCTGAAGCGTATGTTGAGCCAACCTCTACCTATGGGATCTGAAACTAAAATTGTGATTAGGGTCTGGCTCCTCCTCTCCGATCATTAAACCTTCAGATCCCTCTAGTATTATACCTGCATTAGAGAACCAAAGGCCACAACTTGGGAAACAGAGATCAGACTCAGTCAAGATTGAAAGGGAAGATTACTTCACATCTGGACCCCGGTTTGCTGCTGCAGGCTCTTCTGCCAGCGCTCCTACATCACCTGCCTCCATGGCCAAATACAACGTCAGCTTTAGCCCACGTATTACTTTCCATGATACCTGGCCGAGTGGTGAATATGACAGAAGGGGAGAAATTTCCACCTGTAACAGGTTAACGCCTATGCTTGCCCAGCAAATTAAAGAGGAGCTGAATACGTTTAAAATGGTAAGTTTATTAGTGTTCCTTAGTACTTACTCCAGATTACGTACTAACTTATATTTTTAGGAAATGGATGTTCATGAGGAGTCCAAAGTTTATACGCATTTCTTCTAACGACCTATACGATGAGGCGTTTAAAAAAACTTTTATATTCTGGAGATCTGCTATATTTTTACAATGCGACTATATATTTTTTCATAGAAGCTGCATGAGGATCGTTTGCCATATGCGTTACAGTATTTAACAAAGCCAAGAGACGAGGATGCTGGATATGGGGTCAAGCAATTTTTCTTTTTTCTTTTTTTCTTTCGGGAAGCTCTTGGGGTATCTCGGTGCTTTGTTGGTGTGGCGAACAAATTCCTTTTTTACATACCCTTTTTAACTTGTTATATTCCGGTTTACATCTTGCATATTCTCTAGTTCTGTTATCTCCACTATTCCTTTTGTCACCGTGGCTTATCTTGTGTTTTGCGTGGCATGGTCTTTTGGGCATAGTTTTTCCCCCTTTACCTCTGTTCGTTTCGGTACCGAATTGTTTTTCTGGCATTGTTCATTGAAGGATATTTTCGATCCGTCGACCGGGTAGAATATCCTACCATTAATGATATCTAAAGCCGAGATATACTGGGGAGGTTGTTTTTCAGTTAGAAGTGTTGAAAAGTAAGATCAGAGAGTAGTCTGAAGAGTTACGACATTGGATTTTGTGCATTTTCGCATGTTCTAGTGGGCGTGATTTTGTGCGATTGGCTTTTGTTTTGTTTTGTTTGGTTGATCTATTGCCTTCAAGCATCTTCACATCCCTATACTTTCTTATGTTTGTCTTTGTTTTTCTGTAAACTTTCGTGCAAACATCTTTTCTCTTGTCATTATCTTTTCCCCGGCTGTCGTTTCTACTATTTCTCTGCAGGATATCACCTATATTAGTCATCTATCTTTTCCTTCCCGGTTTTCTTTTTTATCATCTGGCGCGTTTTTGTTTTTTCAGTCGGGTTTTACTATTCTTTTATTTCCGTATTTTCTTACCCCACCTACCCTTTTCTTTTCTTTTTTTTTTAAAAAAACCCTGGGAGAAGCAAGCGTTCTAGCTCGAGCTGCTAGGTGCAGTATATATGTGCGAAGATCGAAGTTAAACCAAACATGGTCTTTTTCTTTTGTTCATTTGGGAGGGTTGTCTATGGTTTCGTGGGTCACTGGGTATTATTATATCTCTATCGCTATATGTTTTTTATCGGATTTCTTTTTTGTTGGCGGGTGCTGGAGTACTACTATTAAAGATACCTCGGGTTTGTACATTAAGTCCGGGCATCTATCTAACAAGCGTATTTTATTTAATAATCCACTAGTTCAAGTTTGTGCACCGGCCTTTATTTTTTGCTACAGGTAAGTACAAGTACTACTTTCATACACGATCACTCGCGCTTGAAGCAGGTAGAACATGCAAGTGCAACAACAGACATGGTTTCTCGCGTTGGGGTGATATCGTACACCTATCGATTGGCGAGAATAGCACTTGCATGTCTAGGTTCCTCATGCCTGCCTTTGAGTAACCTTTGATAGTCTTCCAATCGGTAGGATTGCAACCACTTTGGGAGGGTGGGAAAAAGGCGGTCTGGGTGATTAGAAAGAATTCAACGAGACATTAGAAATAACCTTTCCTATATCAGCTTGGCCCCCGGGCTTCAACGGGCTGGGGGGAGGTTCTCGTGGAACCGGAGGAAATTTTTTTTTTTTCTTGACTTCCCATTCTCACGATTAGCATCGATGCATGCCACGTAAATCCTCACTTCTCGGTTAGGTAGGGATTCCACATGATGGATAGGGAAAGATGCCCTGCATGCGAGAATCCATGGTACTCAGGACAGGAGAAAGGAACCTGAGGATGCCTAGTTTTCTTTTTTTTTTTCTTTTCCTTCTTTTCTGGTATGTATGTACATACATGATGGTTTTTGATTCGCCTAAGCCTGTCACCCCTGTTCCTAGACTCTTTATACCTGCTCAAATATGTACCTACCTTAAATTTGTTACGTATCAAGGACGTCACACCGATCAGTGGATATGGATTGTCTTAAATCACGCCCCTCGTTCGGTTAGATAGCCTTAGACAGCCGCCGGGGTCCAAGCTCGGGAATTTTTTTGGCGCAGGTTAGGAGAATAGGTACCACGGTATACTATAAACTCTATTATGATTCCAACCCCCCCTCCCCCTATCGTACTCCTACAAAAACGGACTTTAATAAGGCGCTCCCACCCCCTATCTAAATTTATTCAAGTGTCTTAGGGATACCGGCGATATCTCATAGTAGGCTAGTTACCCTACTTAAGAAAGAAAACAACACCACCTTAGCTATCTAACTATGAATTATGTCAAACCTAAGCCTAGCTATCTTGTTCACAAATACTCTCTTTGCATCCCCTCTTCCTTCGAAAACCCCCGTAGCACCTAGGGATGTGTATGCTAGTGAGTAGTTAGGCCATGGAGACTTTTACTAGGGTCTGGAAAAGCTTAGGCATGAATAATTTATATCACATTTAATTGTTTCGAGGGGGAACCCCGGATAGCCAAGACCCCAGTGCCCATAATTTTAGGCTGCCGAATATAGTAGGGTCTGGGGTAATATAGTACGGAAAGCCCTCCGAGAGACGTCTGGACTCTTAGTAGCTCGAGGTGTATTCTGAAACCCGAAGATACTTAGGTTTGTGCGGATCTACCGTATAAAAGTTAGGTACCGAGTTCTACTTGTACGCTAGCGTCTCTAAATAACTGAGACACCGAAAAAAATCCCTGAGAGCCATCGGTGCCAAAAGAGATATGCTCGGGGGAGATATGCCCCAGCTTGGAGAGGTAACGTAATCACCCCAGCCCCTCTAGTTCTTACAATAAGTAGAGATAGGGACAAATTTACCAGAACTCTTGATTGCTGTTTGTGAATAGCTATAGTGAATCAATTTACCTTGCTAGAAAATGGGGTAAATCCTAGCCCCGTATAAGTTTTATGTAGAGCGTGATCTACGGCTCGGAGAACCACCCCCATAACTCATGGCCCGGGCTCTGGAGGGATGTCTACCGATTTTTAAAAAGACTACGTGTAGTAGAATAGTTACTGAGGAGGGGATGTAAACTTTCAATCTTAGTTTGTCAGTACATTTTTCTCCTGTAACCTTAGTTTAAATCACCCCAAAGAGCTACGCACAGCGTAGTTCTCCCGATTCAGTAATTGAAGCAATATTACTATGGAATCCAACTGCTGTTTACCGCTCACCCAACCTCCCTCTACATATGTGGTCTCCGCACCCCCCATTACGGCGAAGCCCGCTAGCGCCAGTTGGAGTATTTATAGTATTAGAAGACACTCACATAGACGAAGGAGTCTTCTTTTCTTCAACCGGAGTTTCAATTACGAGTCTTGCCGTACGGCTAAGTTTATGAACTTCATATTCTAAACCTGAGTGATAAGCATTGCCAAGTCTAAGATCGTTTATGGTGATCCCCCGTGATATGGCGTTTTTTCCCTAGGGGTTCAGCTATCAGCCATAGGGGATGATCCTTGGTGGGCTACTTCGGGGGGTCTTATCAGTGAAGGTAGAAGGGCGTTGGTGAAAGGGGGATCTGTTGGTAAAGGTGAAAGGGCCTGTGTCTTGGTCAAAACTAACTTTCCCGACCTTGGTGATAAAAAAACAAAACAAGGGTTTCCTAAGCGGCTCCTTTTGGCCGTTTTGAGGTTAAATATCTCTCCATATCACTTATGGAGTATCCCGTCTGTACTGTGCGCATGTAGGCTATGTCGGCGACATAACTACGATTGGATGAAGGGGGGAGAGAATGAATCATCGTAAATCAGGGGTAGAGCTCTGAGCTGGCTTCCTAGCCTCCAAAAAAATTTTCCCCCTCGTTCGCGCCAAGTTTTAGATCGAATCGGCTAAATTTTTGATAGTTTTTTTTATTTTTTCTGTATTTCGGATGCCTACCTGCACTGTCATCCAGACTTCCGACTGCCGGACGAACAGGACAACACATGGTGTCTCAGGTGGCGCCGAGCCGCTCTGTGTCGTACGTGTGGGGTTCAGCTCAAATATTGTAATAATCGTGATAGATTCAGCTAGAGTGATATGTGTAGATACCAAACTGTCAAGTTACCTAAACTGCTTTTGTAATGCGTACTGTTAAGCACACTCCATCGGGATAGCTGGTCTAGATTTAAATATTTCACTCACCATCAGTCACTCGGGACAGCTCTGCATTGGGATAGCTACATGATGATGATGATTATTCATAAATACGGGATAGCTACATGATGGCGTTGATGATTATTTAATAATTGGGATGGCTACCTCTCAACTTTGCTGCTTTACTAATTGCAAGAGCAGAAGCTAAACACTAAAAGATCTCGCCTCGTGGCCTTATCTTAGCTACAATCCCATCACATTAATCAGCCTCACCATTAAGTAGCTTCTAACATGTATTGTGTGACTCATGTTCTACACTTGCCTGGCTACCTGGAGATATCCTAGACAGGAAGCGGACTAGTAGCTGTGTATAAACTATAATAAATCTCGTTTACGTGTGGCTGGCTGTATTTAGGAAAAAGGAGACGAGATGAAACAATATACTTAGGATAAATACTTGACTGGCTAGTATGACGAATGGTGCACAGGATAACAGGGTGGAATCAAAGAAGAAGAGGAGAAGAGTGATGAAAAGAGAGGGAGAGAGAGAGAGGGGGGGGGGGGGGTTTATACTGAATCAATGTTCGTAGGTTCTGTGTATAATGTGTCCTTGCTCCGTACAGGGCTAATAGCATAACTTCTAGGGCCAGATTACACTGAAGAACTAGCAAAGCTTTTAGCTTCGATACACCGCATGATATAAGCTTTATCTAAACTTTATAGGACCTTTTCTGAAGCTAAAATTACATTAGAATTATTTAATTTTCAATCTTACCTGAGCTCTGGATAAGAACGCTTTAAGGCTTTCATAAGGCTTTCATAAATATTAAAATAGTGTTATATGCCTAAAAGGCTCTCTACCTTTTAGATAAGGATTTAGCAAGGCTTTCGTGATTTGGTAAAGAAACTATAAGTCTGAGTCCTAGTAGTATATGGGAATTATGTGTGTAGTAAGTTTTGATATACTGTTCCCAATTCAGGTTTTACTACCTTATCTATAGAATTTAGGGCTTCTACGTGATATTATTTAGAAAATGATTACCAAAGTAGTTAGGCAAATATGCCATGCCTATCTCAGTATAGGTGACTTAGTAAATAGCTAAGATACACTTTCTGGCTCATACATAGGAATACCCGAGTGATTTTTGATGAAGGGTGGTAACCATATGACTTCTGGTGTCTGGAAGTCTGTAACGTGTTACTTCGACACTCTACTAAAAGGATATTAGATGACTAAAAAACACTATATGGACCACATGGCCCACTATAGTGGCTTTTGAATCAGCCGGGAATCGAACCCGGGTCGGGCGCAAATCATTAGAATGGCAAGCGCCCGTGATACCACTACACCACTGAATCCACGCCTTCACAACGTTATTATTAGTTTATAAATGCCTTTAAATATTAGTCCTTTGTAGTTCTGGAACTAGATATACTGCTACAGTAAGCACCAGTGGACATTTAAGGTGGAATCAGGTTAAGCAATTGAGACTACACTAGTTAGAATTGTGATGGTAGCACTATATACAGATATCACCTCAGAACATGATGAGAGCGTTATGTTATCAGTTAGCTAAATGCAGAATAGGTTTAAAAAACCTTCTCCGGCCATATATTACAGGACCTCCTACGAAGTCGTGTTTTCTCAAGGGAACTTGGGAGGAATAGAAGCGGTCAAAGCTTATTCTCATTGCAAGCAAATGGGAGTAAAAGCTATAATCTGGTTTTGTTTATGTGCTTGTTAGCGCCCAAGAGAACACAAGGGTTTAGACTTATTCCGAGTGTTTATTTTAGTATAGCCTTCTAAAGGCTCTAGGAGTATGAATAAGATGGGTAAAGTATTGAGAGTGAAGTTTGATATATTTTGCTATATAGTTAGTATTATTCGGTGCTAGCTGATTAATATATTTACGTATGTAGTGAAGTATTATTTTGGTCTATTAACGACTAACGTTATAAATTACCAAGAGGCCCATAAAGTAGTCAAGGGTGCTGTCTACTGGGATAAATTCATTTGGGCACCTTTTGTATTTTATTTCTGCCTATCTAGCTGCCGTCGTTGTACGTAGAAAATAACAAGATGTACTCCCAACATGATCAATTAAAGAAATCCATAAAAATTCATCCAAAATAGACATTATGACTTTACCAACTTCTTGGAAACGTTCAATTTCGTCCTACTTTCCCAGTCCCCCATTTACGCCTTACAGGTTTTCCATAAAGACAAACACTAGGTGTATCCAGCACAGACATCCCAGCTGTACGCATCGAGCGGGTTTGTCGGGATAACACCGGCAGCTACCGCTTGCTGGTAACCCCATCTCCAGTCGTTACGGCCACCAATGTAGTTGACCTTCCAGTTCCAGAAAATCCAGCCATCAATTTTTTCGTAGCTGAGGAACTGCGCACCCCACCACTTCCTGTACCATTCAACAGCGCCGGGATATGTGAGAGAAAGCTCGTTATCGCCCCACTCGAAGGAGCTATTCACACTGAGTGACCACTCGCCGGTAACGACGGGCCAGTTTCCACTACGGTCATCGGTGCAAGAGTGGCGCATATAGCCATCGCGGGTATCCGGAACGTCAGGAGTCCACTTAACGTAGTGATGGTCATCGTAGAAGGCAAAGTACAAGTCAGGGAGATTGGCATTTGGATTTCCAGCACCCCATTTCTCGTTCATCATCTGGATATGGAGGTAGTCGGCAGCGGCAGTGCCAAGTCGTGCCTCCAATGCACGGATGCGACTAAAAGCAGTTGGGTAGTAAGTCTGGACTAGGGAGGGTTGTATATCAGGGTATTGTAAAGGTTCGTTGACCAATTCAATAGTTCCGGTGCTCCAGAAGTTTGAATTTGTGTGGATGATGTTGGTCATCCATTCCAACCACTTATAGGCACGTTCATACTGGTAGTCCTGGTAAAATCCTGCAGTAGGTGCATACTGCCCCGTGAAAGGTTCGTACGCCTTCTGGGCACCAGGTGCACCGTGAAGTTCGATGATGACATAGAGTCCTGCAGCTCTAGCCCATCCACAAACACGCTCTAGATACTGAAATCCGCCTTGAGGAAAGTGCTCGCTGTCTGAATAGACAATGTCTTCGTAAATCCAATACCCAACAGGAATACGGATAGTATTGAGTCCAAGACTCTTTATTTCGGTGATATCGGCTTGGGTGATCCATCGGTTCCAGTGTGCTTGGAAAGCAGTGTTGGCTTGGGTCTGACCAAGCTTCAAGACGCAGTCGAATTCAGAAGCCTGATCTCCGCAGCCCATTGCGCTCCATTCATCACTCATCATCCATGGTTCGACGATAAACAGACCTCCTAGGTTGACTCCTCGAATTTTGTCAAATGCGGGAAGCCATGCATTCGTGACTCCGGCTAGAAGTGCCCCAAAAAGAAATGTAGAGAGTTTCATGGTGAGGAGAGTTAGTCGAAGAAGGACTAAGGGAAGGAGGAAAAGAGGCCACTAAAGTGTAGCTTAATATGGAAGATATTTCGGTATAAGGTATGAGGAAATACCTAAGATCCAAGTTTGGAGCCGGTGATGGGCGCGCTGAGGACTAAAACGCTGGGAATTACTCACCTTTTGTAGAAAATGTTTTTTGCCATAGAGTGTGGAAGTCAAGGTTTCTACGTTCCTGTAGGCCATAATACAGGGGCGTGTAAGGTCCGGGGTGGCGGGGTAAACATTCTCCTAATTCTAGTTCTCGCTCACAGCCCATAGTTAGATCAGAGGAGTCATAGGCCGAGAAGCTCAAGGTACACCTAGTAAAAAACTGACCTTGATAGTGTAACTTTTCAGCCCTGACAGGTGGGGTCATTTATAAAGGATCTACGTAGAAGTTCGATTTCTTCATGGCATCCTAGGATCGTATGACTTATTAAATTGAATACACCTAAGGATTCTCGGGAGTACCCAATTTAAGATAAATACTATGTGACCTGGATTTCCACGTTAGATACTCTAACGGGGTCGAGGCTATTAAGGGTTAAAATAAGGTCACCTACCACATGTTAGAAGTGAGTAGTTATGTGCTGATGTTAATGGATGGGGTGTATCATGAGGAAATATGGGGAAATGTGCAGATATTACAAGGATTTTTGTCGGGATTAACTTGCCGATATATAGCCTTGCATTGATAGTTTGTTACAAGGATTTGCGAAACCTCAATGTCTCTGAGCCTAAATTTCTTGGTAGTACAGGCATATAGGGGTCAGTACCTGCATCGGACAAAGCTTGAAAAGATGCCTCCTAGTACAAGTGCCCAGAACCACCTTCTTTAAAACCGGCCCTAGCTATCGCATGTGAAAAGCAGAGGATGCCGAATTCCTTGGAATAACGGGAAGCGTTTCCACTAGGCACGAGAAATGTTATATAGTACTGCTTTTCGTTTCTAGAGAGGCGGAGCTTTTGTATGATCTACGTTGCTACCTTGCGGGGGGATGTCAACTGAGCCGTTGGTAGCAAACCAAACGTGGCCGGATCAGGAAGGACTTTGACGGGCTGAGGGTTGTCAGCATGAGATTGAAGGATCAACATGGTCATAGCCAACGATGCTTACACACATCCCGGTACTTTTGTGACTGGCGAACCCCTCTTTTATAAGTATCAACCTTATTGCTTGGTAATGTCGCTATAGTTTATATCGGAGGAAATTTCTCTTAACCTAAATCTCCGATTGGAGAATATTTTGAAGAGGCATGAGCTGTTAGGAGGTCACCTTGGTCAAAATCAGCAGAACGTTACAATAAAGGGGTTGTCAGATTAGCGTATTCCACCGTACCCGTGCGTCACCGAGCATAGTGACAGATTTATTCTTATGTACAAAGTTCCTCTGCGCTAGGTACTCACAGTTTATATTAGTAGGTAGTCTTTACAGCCTCAGATATAAATTTTTCATGTACATAGTACAAAGGTTTGACTGAAAAGACCTCCCCTGATAGGGAACGTACGAGTACAGTGAAATACCTTAGTAGGAACCAGGCTTATCATAGTTTGGGGATCTGATAACCTTGCATTTTTGCCTGTGTTTTGGCCAAGGGCCCTGGCTATATGTATCTACCAGCTACATATAGAAGATCCCTAGTACAACTAGTTTTAATAATTGCAAGGCTTTTTACTATTGGATTCACAGAAGCACTGTAGTTAAGAGAGGCAAATACCTCATATCTAGGAAGAAAAAGGGTTTCTGACACTACAGCTCCGCACTTCTAATCTTAGGGATTAGTAACAACTCGACAAGGTACTTACTAAGATGCAAGTGTTTGCAATTGATATTATTAAGTGATCCGTGCATGAATTCATAGGGTTTTAAGAGCATTGTGGTAGTACAATTAAGCAGTTGTGGCCTAGAGCGGCTGATTTGTAGGACAAGGTTCCGGGAGATATAACCATGTAAGACAAAGGAAAAAAGGTAAAATAACGCGCGATGAGGAGCTTTTTAGGTATAGCTTTATGTGATTAACGGATGAAAATGCTAGTATAATGGGGATGCGAGTGATAGATAGTGAGTTTTTGGCTCATAGTTGTATCCTGAGCTGTGACTCTAGTACGTAGACTACCTCAATCAATCCCTTGGTATTAAATTACCCTTGTACTCAAACTTTACTTCTTCCTATTTCCTGACCCAAGCAGGCGCTTTGGGCGAAACTTCTCCTGTTCAATCTTTCCTTTCTTTTTTATCTTACCTTCCGTAGTGCCCCCATCGACGATCTTCTTCGGCTTTTCAGCATCCTTTCTCGGCTCATTTTCCCTTTGTTTCTGCTTCTTTAAAATTCTCTCATCTTTTACTCTCGTCTTCGGTCCTTCTTCGATATCATTGATACCTTCCCACTCTTCATCTTCCATCTCTAGGTTTGCGTGAGTTTCCTTTAACTCCTCCTCAAGAGGTTCATCAATACTGCCATCTCTCACAAAAGGTACAACGAAGAATCCAATCCCACCGTCCTCCCATGGGTTACATCTAATACAGCCCTCTGCTATATCATCGCCCCCCTCACACTCTCCCACCAGCCCTCTCCTCTCCCAGGTCTTAAAATTATTACTATTCCTGTTCTCTACTTTCCATCCCCGCTTTACTGCGACATCAGACTTAAGCACTGCCAGAACCACATGCTCATTCTCCTGGGCATGAACTGAACAAGTACTGTAAGTGATCCGCCTAGCAGAGGGGAATCGCATAGCATGCTTGACAATTCTCGTCTGGAAAGTAGATAGAGATAAAAGGCGCTCTTCTTCCAACTTCTTTTGTTTCGTAATTTCTTCTTCCTCTTTCTTAGATATAGGTTTTGTAGAAACAGTCTCTGCCTTGTCATCCCGCTTACGCTTCTTTATTTTGCTTGTTCGACTAGGAGGAGGAGCAGGTTTCGCAGACGTGAGGAGTAACTCATATTCATTCCTCTCCACAATCCCGCTCCCACTGCAGCTAGGATCTAGAAGTATATGAGTAACTTTCCCTAGTCCTTCCTTCTCTTCCTCTTTCCATGGTTCAGATAGCAAAAAGTCTGCTCCCCCTCTTATATCCACAATTTTCTCCGCACCAGCCTTTCCAACCATTATTTCAAGAACCTTTGCTCTTTTAAGGTCCTTCTCGAATGCAAATATTCTACCAGTACCACCTTTTCCAATAATCGCTGCAAGATGGGTTGTCTTATTCCCGGGAGCTGCTGTCCCATCGATCACAAAGGCATCTGACGGGGGCGAGAGAAGGTATGCAGGAAAGCAGGAAGCCCTATCTTGCAAAAATAGCGCACCGGAGACAACAAGTGGGTGAAGCGATAGATCGGTAGAAGGCGGGAATCCAAGTAAATTAGGGACATGAGGGTCTATATAAACCACTGTAGACTCCTTCTCTCCAAGCTTCGGGAACAACTCTTGAAACTCGTTTACGGGAGTATAATCCTTGAAAGGCCCCGCCAATACATCCACAACCGTAGTTTTGAGGGTGTTCACCCGGACCCATCGTGGATATCTTGCAGAGGTGGTGACAGTAGCAGCAAGAAGAGCTGCTGTAGATGCATAGCCACGCCGGAGCCTAGCGCGCGTAAATTCGGATGTTAATCTGGCCTTGTGACGAAGAATTGATTCCTTCAGCGGCCCCATAGAGGTGGCAATTCCACCCTTTGTAAAGAGAAAGTCATGGACTAGGACGAGGGCCAACGGATGTGTGAGCTAAAGATCGATTAGCCGTCACGGTCTCTCCTAAGCTTGTAATTGAACCAAAAGAATTAAAGTAGTGAGATGTTACTATTACCTTCTTTTCGGTTTCCAGCAACCCAGCATTGTCGATAACTTCGTTTATAATCTCTTGATGCTTTAGCGTCTCGATTACCAGTGCATACAGTTGTTCTGGCCGAGACTTTAAAGTAGAGTCGGAGTATATGGCGCCCCTGAGCCCACCGTACCTTGGACGCGAAATGATTCTAGATGCCTCGATGTAGAGAGACATGATGCGTGGACTTTGTGTAGAGGTGTAGGTTTAGGATTTATTGGGGAAAAATTTAGTTGGCTTGGCTCTGTCACGTGGTTTCTTAAATTATTAGGTACGCCACAATACTTAATCTTCAATATACATAATTTTATATATTCAAAATGCTTAATACACACATATATATACCGTAATAACAAGTATAATCAATTATTTTGAGAAATCTGTTCCTTCAAAACTACCACCCGCCATGCATGGTAGACTCTTATCTCAACATCCGATGAGCTTCTTAAACGATGAAAGCCAAGGAGAGTAGTATGCATAGATAGGTAAAGGCTTTAAAATGTGCTGTAAAGGGATCTTAGGTGTGTTATATAGATAAGAATTGAGTATAGAAAAACGGAATGGTCTTCTACTTCTCTATAATGACCTAATGTTGAGAAGGGTGAAAGGAATTTAAACTGGGTTTATCTGGAATATAGCTCGTTTGTGTTTTAGAATTTTTCTATTTTTGGGCTTATAGCTTAGTGATAGTCTGTGATAGTAAAGGTGATCTGCTATATAGCTTAATTAAGCTCAAGGTAAGGATCGAGTACGTCTATAAGAGAGCATTATATGCCTGTATATGATAATATATCTAAGGGAGCCTTTGTATCTAGATTCATATTAGATGTCTATTAAGAAGGGCTCTAGGTACGGAGAACTACTTGCTGTGACTATTTAAAGCTCCGCCTGATTCCGATCCTCTGTAATCCGACACACATCAAGGCACTGGTTCTGTCATTTATGTTGCCTGCCTCAGCCATTGGATTCTCCTAGATGGGAAGAGGACACTTGTCCCGACTAATTAGGAGTTTGTGATCATTCCTGACGGTTCAGGCTGGCAGAATCATAGGCTTTGATCTGTGAAGTATATCTATAGAGCCATTAGGTTAGGGATATGACGAGAGGCGGGTTAGGGACTTCCTTAGAGGTAAAGTACAGAGTGACTTCACCATGGCATGGTGATTTCTATGGCGACGCTAGTTTAATGTGTAAGTTCGGTCAACAATATGCTATGATGGCGGTGTGTTTGTGTTAGTTCGTGGCGGGGATAATATTTACTGTGTCTGAGGCATGATGCATGACGCGCATGATGTCACTCGATAGATGTAATTAAATGCGAACACAAAAAATGAAACCTGAAATCTGCATGTGTAAGACCTGGCCCAAGCGGCAGCGCCTAGTGAGCTAATCGTGTCTCGTAATGCGAAGGGGCTGGTCTTAGTACACGGAAGTTATCGGAACTTCCCCGTGCTGTGTTTCCCGGTGCTTTTACAACAGGTTCGCGGCTTAGGGGTTGGAGTAGACTAGCTTTGCCCATTTCCAGAACAAAAGTGGTACTAAGAAAACCACATAGCTAGTGAAGATTGAAAAGGTTTAATGTATCATGAAATAGAGGCTACAGCCATATATATCCTACGGGGAAACTTGTCATGATGTGATGGTAAGCTCTTTAAACCCCCGGGAAACCAGTAATGGACTGTGATTCCCCTTGGGGCCCATCTCACGGCGCTCCACCACCAAGACACATCAAGAAATTCACCAGCACCACAAGGTCCGCGAGATGGGCTGTAGTTATGTATAATACATGAGGAAGTAATCCTCAATTACAAGTGAATAAAGGTATAATAACAGAACCTGGAACTATGTCTATTGATAAACGGAGTAAGCTAAGCCAAAGACTTGCAGTTATCAAGTACCTTCCACTTTTGCTTTTGAGAGTGGAGCTCTGTATATAAGTGCTTATTCCTTGTGTAAGTATACTAGCTAGCGAGTAAGGGGAATGAACAATTTTAATGATAAGAGTGGCTATATACTTAGAGTATTGTCCCGTAAATACAAGACACCTATGATAAGATCGAACTATTAGGTAAATGACCCTGCATTTAAGAGAAGTTAGGATCCCGTTATCGTTGTGATATCGCGCCTGAACAGTGGTGGTCGGGATCCCGGAACTACAGGGGTCAAAATTTTGGTATCTTCCCCACAAGGCAAGGGCGGAGAAGAATCCGAAAAGTGCCCATGTGGTAGTTTCCTACAGATTTCATAACAAGCCTGATTGCGATGCGCCTAATAAAGTTACTGGAGAGCGCCGTATGCCGTTAGTATAAGGTATGGTCTACTCCACCCCTTCCTCTTTCTTATCCTCCTCAACCGTGATCTTCCTCTCTATTCCTCTATCGTCTTCCTCCCCGTTTAACCACCACCGGCCTTAATTACTGTAGATACAGAACATGACTACAAACTCAGTTCCTTTCCCCGCGATATCAGCCCATAATCTCCACTGTTTATCGATATTCCCACCCCTTTCTCTTTATGGCAGCGCGATATATTCCGTAGATGCCCTATAGTCCCATTATCTACTAATATTACCTACTTCATCTGGCTTATCGCCGTAGGGTGCCACCAGTTATTTACTCTTGGAGTTATGTGCCAAGGATCGATTGAAAACGTGCTTGCCGCGCTTGCCGTCTCGGGACTCCCATTTTGTATCGTGAGCTGTCGATAGGATGACAAACTGATATGGTTTGCGTCCAATTAATTTTCCACCCGGTCCAACGTGGTTAATAGTGTGTAACATGTGCTAAGCGAATCTTATAGACTCTCTGTGCCTTATTTGGGTTGACTATCCCTAGAACACTACTAGGGGAGTAATTCTCCTATATTGTTTACCAAATCAAGCCGAGTGACAGATTGTGAGCACCCACGTGGGTTATACCTACTGGTGGTTGGTGGGCTGCCGGGGAGCTAGAAGGTATACACTCCCATCCTCGTCTATAATACAGGGTCAGGAACCCTCAACTAATTTCGATGTCCGGCCTCAAACACTAACCCCACTCAGTCGAAGGAGAAGCTCCTTATTTGTAGCCGGTTCTCAATTCCATTGTACACTTTTCTCCTTCTAGTAAGTAATATTCTCAAAGACAATGTGAGGAGCCCGTAACTCTTCCACTCCCTAAAGAGATGTGTGAGGGCTCGGCTTGGTGCCTGTTGGCTCTGACGGGAGAATAACGGGTAGAAACTACTTTAGTATATATTTAATTAAGCAAATGTCTTAATATTTTTCGAGTATTTCTGTGTGGGTAGCTGAACTGTTGTTTTTGTGGGACCACTGGTGGCTAGAGAGTACACATATACCTTCCGTATATACAGTTACACCTCGCTATAAGAAACGCCAGACATTCAGCCGATCTCGCCCCTTATAGTAGGTTCTCTAAAGATATCTCTTATAGCAAGAGTAATTTTAGTGCGGAAAAATCCGGATGGATCTGAAAAAGTTTCTTACAGCAAGGTTTTTCTTATAACGAGGTTTCTTATAGCAAGGTGTGACTGTACTACGCATAAAATTGTATTGTACCGCCCGTCGACTATTTACGGCGGCGGCGGAGGGGCGGGGCACTAAAGGTAGGGGTCATATCTAAATAGGGTTGCTCTTTTTGGCCGTGTTATTTGTATACCTTGTAACCCAAGCCCTTTGGTGGGGTTAACGTGTTATCGGTATCCACTGGCGTAGCGGGGTTTAGAGGGTTATCGTTATCACTGCTCATGGATCCGTAGTGGTACGTTTAGTTTAGAAGTAACCGACTCTCTTTACTTTTTTACTTACCAACACAGCTCTTATTTAGATCGATGACTTGTTTCAATTGCTTAATAGAAGGGCCTTTTACCTCAATATATATACCTGCTACTCAAGTCTTTGTGTCCTGAATCTTGGAGCTGCCCCAAAAGCTTTACCGAGCAATACCAGTTAGATTTCTCCTAATATTTCTTCCGGTTGCATGCCAATGCTCCGACTTCTTAGTGCTTTGCAGGCATGAGCTTTGCTAGCATGCGGGGAGCTAGCCCCCCCTCCCCCCCTCCCCCGCGAAACCGTAAATTATATAACTAGTGGAGTATTTGTGTTTATACTTAATCCTGACCGCCCCTGACGGTTATGAGGACCTGTAGAGCGATCCCCTCACTAGATATAGCCGGCAGGACGTCCCAATAACTAGAGAGCCTTCCGAGTCTACCGCGTGACGTCCTAAGCTGTGGCGAGGGTTAAGGCATTCATAGCTGATATATGGAATGTAGGAAGATAGATATGTACAATTTCATTACTTCCAGGATTAAATCTGGTTAATATCACCTCCATTACAAGACCAGCAGAGCCTCTCAGAGGGGATGAGGGGTGAAACGGCGAAAATGTAATGATGATAAGGCCGGCGAATCCCTAACCCTACACTCAAGCCATTATTTACCTATTTAGGAAATTGATCTGAGGATCATCCAAAACCCGCCAGAAACAAACGCCAGCCAACCAGCACCTGTATACCTAGATCCACAAGTGGGTTTCCTTCATTGGTAGAGGACTTTAAAACGGCGGCTTGAGTAAGTACCGCTCTTAAAATTGCAAGGCAGGGTATTTATTGGCTAATTTCGATTCGGGCTTAAAGAATTGTAGCTAGTAATTTGTACTTGGCCTATAAACTCTTACTGTTGCCCACGGGGCTGATCTACCTCGCTCCCGGAGCACGCCGAAAACAAACAAACGAGAATCTGATATCAGACAATGCCTAGGGCTGTCCCTGAATTTCAGCTTCCTGATCTGGGTTTCATAATCCGGTAATTATAATCTAGCGAGCTATCTACGCTCTATAGACTGTCCGGAGTTCTACTTGACCATGTCTTTCAATATTGGGGTAACCTGGGTAAAACCTGTGGACGTATTTGAGAGGAGGAGATGCTTTTTTCAAGGATGAACGTATCAACTTCGGTCTCAAGATCTGTGTATATAAAGGATCACTGTTTCCCCTCAAAGTGAGAATAATCAGCAGCAGCATCCGCAAGAACCGATACAAATTTACCAGCCCCTCCCGTCTCTACCATGAAGGTCTTCATTTCTGCGTTTGCGGTTCTGGCTTCTCTCGTTGCCTCAGTCGTGGGTCAAGATGTCTCTGGCTCAACTGGTACTCTCTGTAGTGGTCAGTACTACCATTATTTATGTTTTATGCCAGCGCCTTTCACTCCTGTACCTACCTTAACTAACAATGATCCCACCGAAACTACAGGCACCAGTATAACCCTATCGAAAATCGATGCTGCCGCAGAATTGGCCCTTGACCATCTAAACGCCGGAACCCAGGTTGGTTCCAACGATTACCCCCACCAGTTCAATAACCGTGAAGGTTTTTCGTTCAACTCTGGCTGCACTGCCCCGTACTATGAGTACCCCGTTCTTACTAGTGGTCTCTACACTGGTGGTGACCCTGGCTGTCACCGTGTGATTATTGGAACCTGGGACGGAACCAATGCTCGCTTCTGTGGTAAGTACTTATCAGCTGAATTCTTTATTGATTTTTTTCTTTCTAGAAATGCTTATTCTAAGGGTTATAGACGCGATCACCCACTGTGGCGCTTCTGGGAATAATTTCCTTCAATGCACAAACACTTAAAGGGGTAATATGATTTTTGTGTATTTAAGCTATATATCATAGAGATTGAACAGCTCTTAATTCCTTTGACAGGAAATAAGAGCTGTTCTGAGAAGACCGTTCCTCATACATAAAAACTTACATGTATTCTTAGTGAAATATGATATATCACTTGGTATTGATTTATATTCATTAATAATGGAAAGCCATACTATAACACACATCTCAGTAACCTTATTACTAGCGCTAGTGCATACTGCCAAATCCCAATACCTATGGGCTCGGTTTTGTTACTAGCTCATCCCGTCTCCTTATTTCAATTTATGTCTAGGAGGTTTCTATTTAAGTGCTAATGCATGTACAAGGGGAAGTCCTAGCCCAAGATAATTCGCTTAATTAGGGCATACTAAGTTAAACAAAAAAACCATTAGTACATGTATGGTAGAAATGGGAACTAAATGTATATCTTTGATCCTATCTATGGTTATAGCTTTGTTATTAAATCTCTAGTGGCCATATATATAGGTGAAGACATCAAAAATCACATTATAGGGTCAATCTTTTTATTGTTTTTTAATTGAAACCTATAATTAGCCTATAGGTTATATATATTCTCAAGGCTAATAACAAAGGGATGTTTGCGTTCGTGCGCAATCTCTGCATATCGCTAATCAGCTTCCTAAGAAATCTTTACGGGCTGAGAAGCCTCTCAGCTTTCTGAATAACCCTATACTATTAGGGAAGAATCTCTACTCATCGCGCTCTCATTGTCAGAGTCTTCAAAGTCCTCTAACATATCTTTAGCTAATCTTATACGCATATCATCCACTACTGGCTCTGCCCTCTGATCATTAGAAAAGGTTCTTCCGATACCATCCTTTCCATTGTCAGTACCAGGTGTTAAACTACTGCTTCCTCTCTTGGTACGCTTATGTTTTACCGCGCCGGTACGCTTTAGCTTTTGTTCTGCTTTTGAGCATTCATCCATCATTCGCATTGCGGCGTGCCAATCAGCTACTAAACCCGAATCATCAAATGCAGGCTCTTCAGCAGATTCAATTTGGACTTTCATTGTGGAGGGAACTGTCCCAGTTTCGGTAAGCCAAGGGGTACAGGAATCACTGGCTCTACTCCGGAATATATCGCTGACGGGTCTTTCGCCGCTGGGGCAAACTTGACCTAGCGACCCTGCGTATTCTTTTATCGACCCATTCCAACTAACCACTTCATTCTTTTCTGAGTTAAGGTTTGGGACCCCCAGTAATTTATTGGGCAAGGTATCTGGAGACAGCATTGAGAAATCTACAATATCAGTCAGTCTTACTAAAATAACCTTAAAAGACAACAGGCCCTTAAAAAGGTGCAAAGAGTGAAGTGACCTTGAATTTTAAGTTCGCCTTCCCCTATTCCCCGCTCAAATACTCTCCTAGAATCTCTAGGCCTTACGCTTCTGCTGTTGCTGTTAAGGGTTAATAGATCGGCTCTTTGAAGCACCTGCTCACGGTCTTTCTTGGTTCTTGTAGCTATCTTATCCTGTACCGGATGGGAAGTAACTTCTTTAGGATGTTTTATAGAAGCTCTATCTAGGTGCTGTTCTTGCTGACGTCCTCCCGTATTTGACTCTGATTCTTTGTGATTCCAGAGGCGGAAGAGCAAACTTGGGCTTTTCTTAAGCCTCACTGTCCCAGGATCGGTCCTTTCTGGTAGGTGGGATGTGACTGGTGGCCCATATTTATTCTTTCTGAGCCAATTCTCAAATTTAGCTTTCCCCCTCCAGGTGGCTAATCTCGATATTTTCAGGGATACTTCTGGCTCCTTTTTAGGGGAACCACAGCTTTTGCATTTCTGTTTTGTATTTCTGATAGAGTTATTCATCTCTCGGCATACGACTCCTGGAGGGGGTGTTTCGAGCTCTTTAAGTGCTTCTTGACAATTCGAGAGCTGACTAGTATCCGCGACGAGCTGTGTTTCTATAGGGCTAGATTTTTGCCTAAGCTTTCCTTCATTGTAAGTTTTTTTGGTGTCTAAGACCCCATTCTTAGAATCATAGCTACTAAAACCCATACCGCTGGAAACACCCTCTGCTGATACAACGGATTTTCTAGGAATTCCAGTAGTGAAACAATCACTAGATTTGTCTCTTGAGGACAATTTGGGGGGGTTATTATTTACTTCTAATGATTTCTCTTTGCAATTTCTATCGATGCCTTTGTTTTCCTGCTGTAGAGGGCTACAGCTGTGTAATTTGTGGACAGCGGCTTCCGAACTTGTGCCGGGGAAGTCTACCGCGCGGTTTTCGGGGAGTATGAAGTGTTTAAGAGCTTCTTTTGTATCTGGTGGTATAAAATCAGCATCTGTGCCTTTCAGGATCACAGAAGTTCGTGGCGAGATAGAAGAGCTTGACCAAGAATGTCGATTAGTGGGTGTTTGGGCTTCAGAGCTATCGGTGTCACAACGGCTTAGGCGATACTCCGGAGTAAATACGGGAGAAGGATGAAGTTTCCGGAAAGCTTGTAGACATTTGGATGATATTCGTTTGGAGATAAAATGTGGGTGAGCTGTATTCTCTGTCTGATTGTTTACTACAGCTCCGGGTGACTTCTTGATAAGTGAATCTTGGTATCCCTGTTCAGTTGACGAGGCTAATAAGCTTAATATAGGCTTATTTATGAAATTTGATAGACTAGACATTGGTTAATTCATTGCAGTTAAAATACTTAAGACGCTAGATGAAACTGACCTATTAAGAGGCCCTCCGTCTGTACGACATGTAGGGGGATTTTGGAGCCGATAATTCTCATTGTTGACCTCTGCTATCGCTTGATAGGGGAGGTCGGTGGCTGATTTTATGAGAGAAGCTTTTATCAGCTCCCTCACGGGGGCAGTTCCAGCAAAAGCTAGATTATCTTCCTTCCTGCCCAAGTTACCCCTCGGGAAATCTCGGCCTGTCAGAGAGTCTTTTGTAGGAGGAGCTGCTGGTGCTGAAAATGATCTAGGAATAAATGGAACACGATGCAACTGTAGTTTGGGATCCTCAGTAATCGCTGGCTGTGATGGGCAGAGTAGCAGGGCGGGAGCAGATTGTTTTCTAGAGAGTCTTAAAGACATTTCAAAACTTCCCCAGGGCTTAGTATTAACGATAGGGATGATAACTGTAGGAAAATTTGTGGTAATAGGATATGTTTAGGCGTAATGCTGCGAAGGATCAGCTCCTATATGTGTAATGTAGTCGACAAGGTAAGGTGGCTCAAGCCTTGTTATGAGGTAGCGCGAGACAGGGTGTATTACAGAGCTATCACCTGTTTCGAGGCTCTCTTACGATATGCATATATTTAACCAGTATTTTTAACGTACACAGCTTTCAACCGATTAACTAAAGCCATCTATAAAATTCTTAACATACAGCCCTTCAGTCGTACCATAGATAGAATAGAGAAAAACGTACGAGAATACACAGGCTTAGCTCCTGGCGTGCCAATTCCGACTATCTATTACTTTTATAGGTTCATGTATTTCTTAGATACTTCTTTCCCCTTTCTTCATACAATCTTAGGGACATTTGGATTGGTATTGATCTGGACATTGGGTGGTGGAACTTTGCTGAAGATCTTGGTAACTATCTGCGTATTTTTATGCCCCATTTTTATTATCGCTATGTCTTGGTAGTGGTTGAATCTTGTAACTGGGCTTCAGGAAGGGTGCCCGCCTGTTTTTTTCTTTATATACATTTGACAGTTATTTTTTCCACTCCGAATTAGTGCTGAGATTTAAATTACTACAAGGCTTCTTACACCTTTAAGGTATTCTAGGATAGTTCTTAAGTACTAAGGACTCATTTTCTTAGAACCAGTGGATCGCTTATAGATATATCTTTGCGCGGTACACTGCTTAGAAATCGGTCTTGGCAATGTTATGGTGGGTAGCACTTGTAGCTAAGTTCCTCTAGAAGTGAGATGCATTATCTAAATATTCAAGCAAAGTTGTGCCCTAGTTATAGAGGAATACTAGATCTAGATTAAAGCTTTCTACTTCCAGCGAATGCCAGGAGCACTAATCCCTATGATTCAAAAATTAATCAAGTAGTCGTGCCTCGGTCGCTACAAGGAACCTCATCATAAGAAACCCTTATAAGGGATATCTTGGAAAACTTGCTATAAGAAACAAAGTCAGCTGAATTCTTGGCGCTTTTATAGCGAATCGCAACTATAGACCTCTAGTAAAGGCTCCCTGGCCTGTTGTGGTTGTCTTAAAATTCATACGGTTTCCTGTGCGAATCGCGTGGAATAAAGCATATGAGGTCGGTTGAAAGTTTCGCCCTGCTTATCAATCATACAAAATATTCAACCTCCCTCCCCCCCAACCAATACGGATCCCCTCCGCTCCCGGGGTCGGTTTATTTACGGTAATCGCAACCGCCTGTCATTGAAATTTCTAAAGACCCTTTTCCCCCATCCCGCGTCGGTCTGCAGTGGTTTATGCACGTCGATTGACAAAGACACAAAACGTAGTTGCATTAGTAGTTTCCATCCGATTTTTTGGTAGGTCGGGGAAACACAGGCACGGTGGGATGTCCGCCGCAACATGACAAATGCGAAAAAAAAAAAAATCCCCCACCAACGACCCGCCTGCCTACCGGTGTTTCTCGGGTGGCTTTTTCCGCGGGGGTCATTTCGGTGTAGGCACAAGTGTAGTGACGCTTTGTACTGGTATTAGACGTCAGAGGCTTCTAAAAATTCTACTATGAATGAGAAACAAAAGTTTAGTAGAATCCAAGAACTGGATCAAGCTAGAACCGGAGATAAATAAGCTCATAAAGGCTTTACGGGGGTTACTCATAATAAATGTACCCTGATTCATCTTGGCACGCTCACAATGACGGTTATTTACATAACATATACTTAGGCAGGCTTCTTCCTCCGATAGTACATAGTAATATCAGTCGACAGAATGGAAAGAAGAGGAGGTTAAGGCTGATCATCTAATCCATGGATCCGCTCTCCCCACAAAGTACATGTATGCAACATAAAATCATATCTTACTATGAGGGGGACGCGCACTCATAGGGCACATGTATCTATCGCCCGAGAAAACTACCCGCTTCCGCTCGGGCTTGCTACTATACATGTAGCTTGGATTTTACTAATACAAAGACAGTTTGCCTTGAGTACATGGAGCCTTGCACAACCCCTCCACTGAACCAGAGTGTTGAGATCCCGATCTTATAAAGCCCCCAGTCTTTTTTGCTATTATGGGCTTTTCCGGACTAGATTCTAACCCCGTGCTAAGCCCTTATTATATCACCAAGTAGAGTTTTTTCTCTCTCTTTCTTTCTGCTCCCCCCACTTTCCCATAACTTCCTCCTCGCCTTTTCCCTTCATCTCTTTGTTTTTGCTCCAGCCTTCTCTGTTATTCATTCCCCTCTGCCGAATTTTATTTCTTTGACCCTAACCGTTGGGACAGTTGAGGCTCATCTCGTATTTATCCAAAATTGTTTCATTGTTTCCTTGCTTAGAAATCCGTCCCTGAAAGAAATGGCACCAAGGCGATTTACGTCATCTGGCAATAATCAACCTGTACCTATCGACAGAGCACAACAACAAACTCAAGATGTAAGAACTACAGACACTGTCATTGTAGGTCAGTCAAAGAACCCTTGCATATCTCTTCCTAGGAGGATTTTCTAGAAATTATTTTAAAGAACACTCTCCTGACTTGTGTCTTTCACATGCTCAGGTAATGGCCCGTCGGCCTTATTCCTCAGCTACCTCCTCCATGGAAATGTCCCTATATATGACACCTCAATTCATGGTCCCCACCCTGACCCAGTCCTCCATGCGAAACTCTCCCAGCTTGGCCCTGACCGGCCTCTCTACGATGCACTTGAGTCACCGAAAGCATGTGAGACACTCACCGAGCACTTCCCAGAGTCACCCTACATGTCATACTCAAACCAGGCGCTTCCGATCAACGTCCTTCTAGACACATTAATCCAGCCAAATGCAGATACAGAAATTGGGGAGACAAAATCCCGAATACGGTGGGAGCGGGACCCCCACCAACAAGTTGACCACCTAGTTCTCGGAGATGCTGGGAAAGCCGGCGGACAATGGGCAGAGGACCCCGTTGGTGCGAACCGGGACTGCGAGACGTTGAGGTGGGTCATCTTCGCTTCTTTCTAGTTTTAGGAAGCACTGGGATTTACAATCATGTAGCTATGCCGAGATGCTATCACTACCTGGATACTCGTTCCGGGACCACTACAAGCGTACCCATCGGAGGGCCATGCCAGACTTGGTCCGCCCCACGAGACGAGAGGCTGCTAGCTACTACAGTGCGTACCCGAAGGCCGTAGGGATCTCTTCAGAGGTCTTTACCTCTGTCTATGCACAACGTATATGCCAACGACCAGGTGGTGGGTTCACGCTACGCGTATATCGTCGCTCTTCGACACCCAGCAATAAGCAGCAACATGATGTGTACATGACTATACACTGCACCCACCTGGTCCTAGCAACTGGGATCTACTCTAATATCATACCTCCTCCACCCATTTATCTTCCCCTCCTCTCACTCAACACACCATCCCCTCATACAGCGACAACGTCCCCGATGCTTGTAGTTGGTTCAGGGTTCACAGCAGCAGATGTCATGATGGCTGCGAAAAAGTCCGGAAGAAAGGTCATACACATCTACAAATGGAACACCTCACGTCCCTCACCACTAAAAGGCTGTCACCCAACTGCATATCCTGAATACGCAGAGATCTACAGGCGCATGAAAACCGTTGTTGCCGCTTCCACATCACCGCGCTCTAACCAAATCTCTGATGACGAGTACGAAGGTTTCCCAAATGCACAAGTCATCAATACACACCCTGACGGCCGGATTCGGATCTTGACCATAGACGGGGAGATCGTAGAGCGTGTGGTTGATGGACTCAAGTATTGTGTCGGTCGGCGTGGGAGTCTCGAGTACTTGGCTCCCGAGCTACGGAAGGCTGTAGGGGTTGTAGATGCAGGGTGGATTTCGGGAGACACGATGCGGTGGCGGGTAGAGGAGGATCTGGAGGTTGTGAAGGGCGTTTTTGTGGTGGGGAGCTTGACAGGTGATAGTTTAGTCAGGTTCGGGTTTGGGGGAGGCACGTATGCTGCAGGGAAGATAATTGGTGCTGCAATACGGGAGGATGAGGGAATGGGGGTAAAGCGGAAGGGGACTGATGAGTGGATGGAGAGTGGGGCGAGAACTGCGGAGAACCGGAGGTCGAAAGCGGCTTGTGTAATATCATAGGGTTGGCGTGGGGTTATGGGAGGGGGTGGTGTTTTAATTTACCGCGGCACACAAAGGTACATATAGATTTCAATGTTTAAGAGACAGGGGGTATGCCAGGGTTAAGGTGTTTAGAGCGGTGTTCTTTCTCCTATATTCTATGGGTTTTATAAGGACTAGAATATATAACTTAATAGATGTATTGTATATAGGGCTTGGTTTTTTGAATTGCTTTTTATGATAATTGTAGATCACAATTAGTCACTCGGATTTGTTTCTTGTAGTTAAATTCCAGCTAGCGTTGCAATATTTGAACAATATCTACCATATAATTGATTTTTATCTTTTCTATAAGGCAATGAGTACCTTCTACATCTGTACCTATAGGAACCCTGTACACTCTTAGGCATTTAGAGATGATTTTTCTTTTTTTTCGAATTTCAGAGCCCAGATTAGGAAACAAAAGGAAATAAGCCATGCACTCGAAAAGAAAAATATCCTACAAAGTATACTAGAGAACCAAGAAGGGAAAAAAATGTAATCAAAGAAAAGACCAAAGCATACGTCCGTATAGCCATACTCCATAAAAACCCTCCATTTCTTCTCCACTTTCTAGCCTTGGAATGGAATGCAAGTCTCACAACACAAGAAAATAAAAATAGAAACCAAATTCCAACTTAGATTAAGAAACCCCGTTGCGCGTTCCTTCCATACTCCCCGCTGAACGCGTCCAACTTAACCCCAACCAACACCACCTCCATCCCACTTCTCCCGTCCAGTCCAGTCGTTGTCTGTACCCTAATTCTCCACTGTCCCCTCTTTACAATCCACTCACCACCACCCTCCTCCATACTCCCTCGTCTCTTGTATCGCTTTCGTGATCCAGACTGCCCTTGTACACCCAGGAACGACTTCGTAGACGCAGGCCTGCTCGTGCCGTGTTGCCAGTTCAAACCAGGGCTTGGAGTACCACCCACACTCCTCCCCGCATCACTACCCGGCGGGCCAGCTTCTACTACCGCATCGTGGGATTCATGAGACTCAAATGCACCCATTCCATCTCGGTCCCAACACTCCTCTCCGTCCAGCCTAATGTAACAATCTGGGCCAACCTTAATCTTGACTCTATCCTCACTCAACGGAGTATTCCCAGGACTAGCAGGGCCCGAAGAACCAGGTCCAGACCCATTGATCCCATTCTGTCCAAGTAGTACAAGACCTAGTGCTCGCTCATGGCCAACTGGAAGACCGAGTTTGTTGGCGATGACCTGGAAGAGGGCTGATACACGCTGGTTTGTGGTACCAGTGAACTCTGCGCGACCACTTCGCCAGTCGACTTTGGTCTGCTCCCCTCCGATCTCGACGATGAGTTCGCGTTGGGTGTCGTCCACGAAGGGTCGCATGTAGTTGATCCAGCCACTTGATTGCTTCCCGGGAAACTGGTCGCCGGGGCCGCCGTCGGGTGAGAAGGCGATACCGGAGGGTTTGATGTCTTCGAGCCGGATTACAATCTCTTGGCGCTGCCGTTTCTGGTTCCAGGAGATCTCGTGAGGGATGAGTTTTTGCTCTAGCCCTTTGAGGTGGAAGTATTTGCAGTCGCGGAGAAGCTCCTGACGATGTTCTTCATTCCGGATATGGACTGGGTATCCTCGTAGTAGGTGGAGGAGCTCAGCGAATACATCTGCTGAACGGTTGGGGACCTCCGGGGGGAGGATGGAGGGGGGACGGAGAAGGCCCTCACGTGAGAGACCGGGAAAGACCTCATTGGGTGAGGAGAAGAAGACAGCAAAGCCGAGTGAGAAGTAGTTTGGTGAGTTGCCGGGGGATTGGAAGAGATCACGGTTTATTTGAAAGGGGCGAGAGCCGATAGATATAAAAATTTCTGATTCGAAGAGTTGCGAGATAAGTTTTGGGACTGGGAATGTTAGTTTCTATAGTTGATGTGAAGCACATATAGGGGACTTACGGCTGTAGAATTGGGCATCTGCGAATAGTCTTACAAAGTGTTGACCATCCTTGGGGGAAACATGATATCCTACAACTTATTAGTTGGCTAGTTCTTCGTAAACAAAATTGAAAAGAGTGCACCTTGAAGATGCCGTGCAATATCCCTAAATGTGATCGGATCCCGATCTATGTAGAGTGTCCTGACCGTCTCTCCTTTCCCTAAACCTGCCAGCTGCTGCTCAAAGAATTGCGAAAAGTATGAGGGAGCTCTAGCACTCTCAGCTTCACGTCCGCATCAATAAGAAAGATAGATTACTAGATACTGACCATCCGAAGATATTGACGCGCCACTGTCATCAAATTGTCAGCGTTAAACCCCAACGGTCAAAGAGCCTCCCAGAAAAAGAAAGAAAAAATAGACGTACCTCAATCGAAATAACTCCCCGCCAATCTGAATCGGAAAGACCTATAAACCCAACCAGTCCCGTTAACCTCCATCCCACCTCCCATTCCCATTCCTACATACCTTCTCATGTGGTAAAATCTTTGGAATATCCGGAAAATACGCGTTCGGCACCACGCGCGACTTTTCGTCCACCTGACCCTGACTTGCCACACTCATCGCGTAGTCTCGCCCCCAAGTTCCGCACCGATGTTCCTGGTAGATCCCGCTGCTGCTGTTGTTGTTTGCGATAATGGCCTCCCCTGTGTCGCTTCGTGGAATCTCCCGTAAAGACCGCTTCTTCCCCACCGATTGGCGAAAGCTAGGCTGGGGGGAGGTGATGTTGTCGTGTGTTCGCTTTCTGTTCCGGTTGAAGGGCCGATTCGCCGGTGACTCCTTTGTAGATTCGGGGGGAGTATTCCTGCTATGGAGTGCGTTGTTGATCCCAGTTGAAGGAGAGCCAACAAGAGCAGGGCTCGGCGGGGGTGGTTGTTGGGTGTAGAAGGATGTTGCGGCAGTTGCGGCAAGATCAAGCCACTGTGTGGAGAACCCAGATACGTCGTGGGGGGTGGGAGGCGTAACTGCGAATACCGGCTTTGGAGTTAATGAGGAGGATGCTGGGGGGGATGTTGAAGATAACGAGGAACCGTCGTGGTAGTAGTCTGGTCCCAGCATCTGGCCTGAAGAAAGGAAACTATTCTACTCTGAAATGGGGGGAAGTAATTGAGGGGGGGATATTGTTCCCTGAGATGTCAGGCGACACCTTCAGAAGATTACTGATTTTAATGAAGCGCTGTCTGTCTGTCTGTTTGTACCTGTGGGAATAGGAAACTCGCGCCTGGCAAACAATTGTCTCTTGTTCCTGTTTTTCGTTTCGTTTCGTTTCGTCCTCTTTCCCTTTCCTTTTTTCTTTTTCCTACTCTTTTGTCTGTGTAATCCCGATTATATGTCGGTGGTCCCGCTCCTGATTCTCGCTCTAATCCGGCTCCGAAAATAAGGCGATCAATGTCCCCGCGCTCACTAAAGTAAAGAATGTCCCGAAATGTATACGCTTGGCCAGTCAAAGCCGATATTCCGCCGAGTATTTTATAAACGAGAGTCTGAAGAAACAGAAACACAAAAAGAAGGGGTGGGGTGGGGTGTGTGTGGGGGCCAACTGCCTCTCGATCAGAACCAGAGGATAGGAAATGTCCTAGGAACTGAGTTGGGAATCTTAATCGATATTAATCGATTAAGATAGAGAGGTTTCTTAAGGGAGATCTAACGGTCCTGCGTGCCAGCTACCAAGAAAAAACGCCACGGATTCACCAAGCTCAAATAATATTGAGAGAGAGACAGCGACAGAACTTACGAGTCACCTCTTTAGATAGTGATCTCAGATTTCAGCTAGGGCTGGAGGTTAATTAGGCTCGTTCCGTTTCTTCCCCCTCCCCTCTTCTGTCACCGGCGAAGCTTCCAGTTGGGTGATGAGCCTTATGTAGAAGATCTGTCAAGCCCGATGGGTGCTTTCTAGATGTCTAACCCCAAATGAAGAGAAGGAAAAAAAAACAAGACTGAGACGAGATGACTGCGATAAGTGGGAAGCTGTCAAGTGACCGAGGGGGCGGTTGCTGGCTGTGGGAGCGTAGTTACAGTTCCTAGGTAGGTAGGTACCCTTTCTAACAAGCAAGCAGCAGGTCAGCGTTGGTTTGGATTTTGGGGCTGAATAATTAATATTTTTGTGTTAATGGTAATCAGGCAAGTATCCCCTCCCCCAGTCTCAGCGGCTATGTTATTTGACCCTTGATGGGTACCTCTTGCATATTAAAATAATTAAAAAAAAAAAAACATCAAACAGATCTTCGGTCTTGGGCAAGATATATAATAGATTTGGCTGTTGCAAATCTAGCACATTAGCTAGATGGGTATGGACTTACAGCAAAATTTGCTCTTATTTATAGGATTTGCGTAGGGCTTAGGTGATGGTGGTGTTCTTGCCGGATTCCGAGTAAGGGCTTATGAAGCTTAATTTACCAAGTCTTTTAAGGCTGTTAAATACACCCCATAAGGTGAGTTCTCCTCATCCCGACAATTTTGTTACTTCTATAAAAAGGTTATATTTTTTCCTGATACAAAAATAGCAATAACGCCCCAGTGTACCTTTTGGGAATCCACTAGAAATCTAACGCCCCAGAAATAATAAGAATTGGGCAAAAAGAAAAGAGACAAATCGGTACACAGCTTGCCCAATGTATGCAGGGTTCATTCAACCACCGGTCTATAGCGCAATTAACAGTCCCAGTGTCCTAATTAACCAATGCCGTCTGGCTTAACGTCATCTTTCCTGTTTAAGCCACGGCCAACATCCGGGCACAAGGGCAAGGAGAAAAGCCACCTGAAAAAAGCCTAAAGCAGGAAAACGCACATTCCAGTAATGCTCTGTAGGGGTAGAACGTGGCTCTTTCCCCGGCTCCATCTAGATACACCTACTGCACATAGGGCAGATCCAAAAAGGTTATCTGAAACAATTTGACGGGGAAAAATACAGCCCCGCAAGGCTGTAGCCAAAAAAGAGAGACGCTGTACTACCCAATTTATCCACCAGAATAAAACTCGCTTGATATGTACCCCAACACACAGACAACTCTTGACTCACTGAGAGAAGGTCTTAAGACTTGACCGAGTTGTCGTGAGCACTGTAAATGAACCACCCACTCTTTTTTTAAAAAAGACCATAACAAGGGAACTGTACAATATGCAACGTGGCTGTGCCTTTGCCTGTATGCTCGAAGCAGAACAAAAAGGCGAATTGGAACAATTCGACAAAATTAGGGTATGACACCCCACATAAGGGGTTGTTCTGCGGTGAATCTGCGCTAACCCTGTCATTAGTAAAGCCCATCCCTGTGCAGATCATGGTTATGTAAAGCTTAATGACACAGCATATCGCGCTGGACGAGTACTTTTGCCCTCCGAGTTTCCCAGCCTCGATGATCTTACCCTGCTACCCTATTTTAGCTCGTTTACAGCGGCTGTCCTGTTGGCGAGGTTTTGCTCGGGGGAGTAAGAGGTAAAACTAGGGTGGGCCCGTAGAGAACGCACTCAGATCTTTGTTTCTGCCAAGCGATGCTGATGACGATGTCGATTGACGGTCAAGGCCATGTTTTTTTATGAACTGGGTCTCTATAACGATGAGGTCCGGTACCATACATGTTATTTCAGATCGTATGATATACTGTTAGAAGTGACATCATATTGGGCTTATGGTACAGTAGAGGACGACAGATAATTGGATAAGGCAAACGAGCAAGGCACAACGGATCGTGCCAAATGCTTATGTTGGAGGAGAGCTCTAGAATAGCCTAGAGGCCAGTTTCGACTCCTTGATTATTACGGTGACAGGTCAGCGCTTTCAGTGGACGATGGAATGCGACGTCGCAGGTTGCTGTGGTGACTGTACAGTTATCAGAAGTGTTGTCCAGCCACATACAGGTAAGAGGTGTAAGAGCGAGTGCTGGATGAGATGATAATGTGTTTATACTTTATATTTTGGGTTGGAATTTATGATTGGTTAGATTTCTTTAATCGAATTCCAATTCTTGGTCTGTTAACAAATTGATGATTTTCAGCACTTTCTAAGAATATTTGAATTCGTTTAAATAAGATTAACCTAAGCATTAGAGTACATTTTATGCACACATCGAGATTACTTAGTCGGCTACCAACCGATTGGGCTGACGAGTGTAGATCTTGACGCAATCATCTAGAGATGCTAACCACTACGTACTCTACAGCGGCGGAGAAACCAGAGTCTACTAGCGAGTCTTGTGGCCAATCCAACTTCTAGAATATTCGCCAAAAGCCTAAAAGACGAATAAAAATACTGAATCTCTTATCGATATTTTTGCCGTCCACTATATTAACTTTTCGCACCGATTACCGAGAAAAAATAGGTTAATGTGCTCCATATTAGAAGATAAATCCCTAGGCCAGAAGGAACCCCAGTATTTTCGCCTACAATCCTTCGCTTATTTCAACAATATTAGAGGTATTTCTTATTCGTGAAATATATCTAGGAGCTACAAAAATACGTGTAGAAACAAGAAGCCTTGTGCTGACTCTTAGCCGCATGTAATATTTGTTGAAACGCAACTTTGATAAGTTCTCAGATGGTTACTATTTTTATCAATTCATCAACATGGGCAGTCGTAGAAACCCCCCAATCAAATATATACATAATTTTAAATTACGATACTGGGGAGGGCAATTCCAAATACAAAAGCCGTCATACGTGAGCTCTTTATTATCGTTGTGGGGGCCGGAGAGTTTTCATGCCGCCGGAAAGCCCCTGGAAAGCCGAGACCCGATAACCCCTAAAGCTTACCAGGAACGGAAGCTACTCAAGAGATATGAGCATCTGAGAATTTGAGGCTTAAATAGGATCTCAGGTACATGTAATTCCTACCGCAGAAATATTAGAGTGCTCAATTACGTTCAGGTCAGCTTAAAGCTTTTCGAGGGGGACCGGTTCTGTATCCATTAATACCCGCAAACAAGCGCTCCCACTATAGATTACATGTCTCAGTGAAACACGCCCCCTCCCCCAGAACGGATCTATCTGTCAAACATGACGTCGTTGCTGTCGTTTAGGTATTTCAGTCAAGCAATCTACCGCGGTCGCGTAGTGCCGAGCCTTGTGATGCCGCGGCCACAAAACACGCGATGCGTACATATGAGAACTCTAGTCCCTATTCCACTCAAGACAGCTCCTCTGACAGCAGCTAAACCTCTTACACAGCTCTCTGTGTTCTCTCAGCAATCTTGCCTACCCAACATAGCTTCCATCAACTACAAGCCTAGATTAATCCATACAAACATGTCTGAGAGTGAAACAACTACTGCTCCTTCTGTCGGACTACCTGGGCAGCCGAAGATCACTCTTCACTGGTAAAGCTTATCTTCGATCAGAGAAATTTACTAGTCTATGGAATATGGTGCTGATTGTGTGTGTTCAACAGGCTTAACCAGTCCCGTGCTCAACGCATTGTATGGCTTCTAGAAGAGCTCGGCTTGGAGTACGATATCAAGTACCACAAACGTACACCTAGCATGATAGCCCCCGAAGAGTCAAAGGAGATCCATCCTCTCGGGAAATTTCCAATCGTTGTAGTCGGTGACAAGGTTCTTGCCGAGTCCGGCTTCATTATCGAGTACCTCATCGACAGATTTGGGCCCCAGCTTAAGCCCACTGATGAGGATTCGTTGCTACGATACAAGTGCGTATATATTTGTCTCAAAGTGTGGTCAATAGATTATCAGCTAATAAGTTTTGTAGGTATTTCTTACATTATGCCGAAGGTTCCCTCATGCCGCCTATGCTCGTAGGCCTTATTGTAGAAAACATCAATAAAGCTCCAGTCCCTTTCTTTGTAAAGCCGCTCATCAAAATGGTCACCGGTGGGGTTGCGACAAGGTTCTTGGCACCAAACTACAAGACCCATTTCACTTTCCTAGAGTCGGAACTCTCTTCGCGCCCGTGGTTAGCTGGAGAGGAGTTTTCGGGAGTAGATATCCTACTCTCATTCCAATTGGTGGCTGCGAAATGGCTGGGCGGGCTGAAAAAGGAGGACTACCCGAAATTGTTCGAGTACATGGAGAAGTACGAAGCCCGGGATGCGTATAAGCGAGCCACTAAAAAGGTATGTGAATCTATGTGCAAGGGGATATTTACCATCGCTACAAGCGCTAACATAGCACCCGTGAACCACTAGACTGAAGAGATGGAGGCAGCGGGTCTGAACTTGTAGATGATGGTGAGGGGTATGCAGGTCATGGATAATACAAAGTGCTTCTAGAGTTTGGTGGACAGGTTAAGGATTAACCAGGAATCTTTTTATTTAGCATATACATACCCTACTCTGTTTCCTGTAACACGTATGAAGTGATATAAATTTGATCACCCGGTTTCTTGCTGTAATCTAGCGCAATGAGAGGCTTTCTCCAGAAATTAGTAGAGTCCGGCAGATAATAAACTACATTGGTCACGAAACATCATAGGCTATCACCCGTAGCTAGCGCTCAACAACGTGTTTTTATACTTCAATAACCCACTTGTTGGAGCTATCTTTCCGAAATAGGTATGTCCCTATTTAAGGCCGGTACTTACGGAAGTAACGGGGTTTTCGGCTAACATCTACGTGTATGTCTTAGACTCTCATGCACCTTTTTCTCTAGATAGTCCCTGGGTACGGCAATTACATAGATAACCCCCTAGAGTAGGGTACTAAAAAATAAATATATAATTAATGAAGACCCTACAAGTGTACCAACCAAGCGAGAGCTCTACTATGTATCTATCTTATTTAACATATCACTTCTAAGATCAGGATATCGCTGAAGATTCTTTCTAGACATTCCCCATACCAACCCACTTATAGTAAAGCCCCTGTAACACCCCATTATGTTGCAAGGAAAAGTCATCCTCGTCACCGGCTCTAGCAAAGGCATTGGCTACGGCATAGTACGCACCCTCCTCGCCACCGCCCCGGAGTCCTCTATCATCTACCTCACCTCCCGCAACGAGACAGCAGGACTCAAAGCCATAGATAATCTCAAAAGCAGTACCCAAAAGTCAAAACTTACCTATCATAAGCTCGACACTTCTAACCTAGCGGATATCGATATTCTTGTTGAGAAGATCAAGAGTGAGCATGGGCACTTGGATGTGTTGGTCAATAATGCAGGTGTTGCTTATGCAGAGTCTGAGGCTACGGAGATGGTGAAGGTTAATTATTATGGGACGTTGAATGTAAGTTCTCTGTGAGGGTGTAGAGTGAGTAGGTGGGGGGTTCTGAGAGAGTGCAGATGTGCAGAAAGTTTATTCCGGTCATGAGGCCTGGGACGGGGAGGATTGTGGCGATTTCGTCGATTGCATGTACTTTGCATGGGTTCCGTGAGGATGATTTGAAGAAGGTGATTTCAGATCAGAAGCTTACGGTTGAGAGGTTAAATATATTTATAGATAAATATGAGGTGTGTGTGGTTCTAGTGCTGCTTTAGGAGAGGGGGGGGTGGTAGTTGATATATCTAACACTAGTATAGAAGGATGTAAGTGATGGGAAGTCGAAGGAGAATGGTTGGCCAGGTGGTTATTGTGTTACGAAGGCTGGGGTGACGGCATTGACGGCTATTTTGGCGAAGGAGAATCCTAACCTTCTCATCAATTGTTGCTGTCCGGGATGGTATTTTCAATTCCTGGTGTGGACTTTAGAACTTCTGTTTGAACTGACGTGGTGGGGTAATAGGGTAGAGACGGATATGGGTATTAGGTTTGGAACGGAGTTACACTTAATGAAGACACTTGGTATGTCATTACGCTTGATCAGAGATATGTCTAATTGCTGATGTTCTCTTAGATGAGGGTGTACGTATTCCGTGCAGACTGGCCGTTGATGATATCAACGGCATCTCTGGAAAGTTTTGGAAAAACTTTCGCATTACAGATAACGGCTATGGGGAGCCTACGGACTGGTGGGATGAGTCGAGCTGGAGCACTGAAGATATTGATTTCCTGAAAGCACATGTCCCCTAGTGTTTTTATAGTACTGATGGGTATGGAGTGAAGGGTTCTAATCGTGTTCATATTGGGTGGGCTCCATGAAACATCGCTTAACTTTATATTCTATGCTTGAAGATGTGCGAAAGTAGATATATGATTTGACTGATGATTGATAGTACATGTAGGTACTGGAAATATAAACCAGGTAACTGAGAGGCCCCCCATACATTCCTATTTTAATGAAATTTTTAAATCCCGAAGCTAGTTCTTCTGTGTCTGTGAAGCTCTCATAAAATCAAGATTACCCTTCGCATCAATCGTTTCTGGGTGTTCTTTCCCCAAGATCTTTGCCATCATATCAACCACCTGTTGCTGGATCTTTGCTGCTTCACTCGTTTGGTTTCGTCTTGCCAGCAAATAAGCATAGTTGCTCATGGCTGTAAGGGTTTCAGGATTCTCTTTTCCGGAGGCCTTAGTCCTCAAATCGACTACTTTCTTCTGGGCTTCTGATGCCTCTTCCAGTAAACTTTGCTTTGCAAGGAACTGAGAAAGATACTCCATCGCTTCAAATGTGGCTGGATGCTGTTCCCCAAAGATACTTGCTCGTGCTTTCACAATCCTTCTCTGAACTTCCAAAGCCTTCTCAACTTTGTTTTGACTGCGAAGTGTTATTACCAGAGTTTCCATAGCCCTGAGAGTATCTTCGTGGTTTTCGCCAACAGATTTTGCTGTGAGGTCTAGTATCTGTGTCTGAATCGCTAGTGCTTCATCCGCGCGTCCTTGCTTGCGGAGGATCGATGCAGTGTTGGCCATAGAGCTAAGGGTATTTGGATGTTCTTCGCCAAAAATCCTCCTCGAAGTCTCCAAGACCTGCTTTTGGATGTCTATTGCCTGATCTAACCGGCCTTGAACAGCAATCATGTAGGCAAGATCATTCATTTGCATAAGAGTGTCAGGGTGCTCCTTGCCAAAGACCTTTTCCCTCAAAACAACCACCTTTCTTTGGACATCTACCGCTTCGTCCATATGGCCATTATCCACGAGGGTCTGAACCATGTTGATCATTACCGGGATGTTGTCAGGATGTTCTTCGCCCAGGACCTTTGCTGTCATTTCCAGCACTCGTCTTTGGATTTTGATTGCCTCGTCAACCTTATCTTGTCGGGTAAGCATAAAGCCGACATTATTCATGGCCGCGATGGTGCTTGGATGTTCTTCGCCAAGGATCTTGATTTTGATATCTAACAGTCTCTGTTGGATCTCTGATGCCTCCTTGAACTCGTTTTGGCTTACAAGTGCCTCTATGAGAGTCTCCATGGCCGCTATGGTGCTCGGGTGCTCCTTCCCAAGAGCTTTTGTTTGCAACTCCAAGATTCGTCTCTGGATCTTAATCGTGCCGTCAATCAAGCCGAGATTGCGGTATGTTCCGGCAAGACAATTCATGGCAATGATGGCTTTCGGATGGTATTCGCCCAAGATCTTCGTTATTGTTGCCATAGCCTGTTCTTCAAACTTCACTGCTTGTTCTAGCTGACCTTGGCCTTTAAGGGTATTGGCAATGTTTCCCATGGCCCGAATTGTTTCTGGATTCTCGTCGCCTAGTATCTGTTGACACATCTCAAGCACTTGGCTATGAATTTTTAATGACTCCTCCGTAGATCCTTGATGGTAGAGTGATAGTGCCTTACTGCTCATAGCCGTAATGGTTTCAGGGTGTCTTTCGCCCAAAGCTTTGGCCTTGAGGTCCAAGATTTTCTGATTAATCTTCAAAGCTTCGTCTACTCGACCCTGCCTCCTGAGTGTGGTTGCAAGAAGGTCCATAGCAATAAGACTCTGCGAATGTCCCTCGCCTAGAGTTCTCACTATCTTCTCCGAAAGTTGCGTTAGGACTGCTACTGATTTCTCTGGTTCATCTTTGTCCTGGAGTATAGTAGCGAAATTCCATGCGGCCGTAAGAGTTGCCAGGTGAGTCAGACCCAAAATTTGTTCTATCTTCTCTAGTACTTTCTTTTGAACATCGACCTCCAATGCTTGCTCAAGTCCCTGCCTTGAAAGCAGGTACGCGAGACGCTGCATAGCAATAATTGTGTTAGGGTTTTCATCACCTAGGCTCGAGGTTCTCATATCAAGAACATGCCTCTGCATCTTGACTGCCTCTTCTATCAGGCCCTGGTCGAAAAGCATGAAGGCGACAAAGTTTTGCAGGGTCAAGGATAATGGAGCTCGTGTATTGGTCTTTCCGGCTATCTCATACTGATAGATACCCATTGCCTCTGAAAGGACCCCCGTCTGAATATACTCTTCGTTCAGTTGGTCTATTTGCTCTGAGAAGGCGTTCTTGGTATTGGATTTGAGTGCTAAAATTTCCTGGGTAGCTTTTGAGAGGACTACAGGATCTTTATCACACTTTAGAAGACATTCAAGAGCAAAATTCGAGTCTCCGGGGGTCCCAAAAGAAAGCTCATGGCAGAGCGCTAGTTGAAAGGAGGACTCTTGGTGGCAACTTGTATGTTCGCAGGTGCAAGTGGCCCTCTTGGTGAGTTCCTTCACAATATGAGTGCGAACAAAACAATGCACATGCTGAAAAACTTCAAAGTCAAGCACAAGCTGTAAGGAGTGTTAGTTACCAACTGATAATCAACATGAATATTACTTAGAGCTCTCACATTTGGGACATCTTTTAGGCCCTCAAACTTCATCGAAGTATCAAATTTTGCTACCTTGTGCCCAATATCTTGTGCTCTATAAATTTCTATTAGAATTTTATCCCAACTCATAGAGGGTGATGAGATCAATGAATTTGTATAGCTTACCGATTATCTTGTAAAGTTTGGGAAATAAGATCTACCAACGTTCGTATATCTCCTGCTCTTTGGCCAGGATCCGCTTCTAAACAGTATTTGAAGAAGTTCTCCAGCCGTTCACGCACCATTTCAGCCGAGGAAACTGGGCTCAAGGTTTCTTTAGAATAAAGTGAAAGGAAGGAATTTCTGATATCGATTGGGGAGTCTTTAGATGCTGGGGTATACATGGATTCCCGATCGCCGAAAAGTATCCAGCTACAAAGCTTTCCGTACGAATATATATCGGCCTTTTTAGCTTGACTTATAGTCAACTCCCCCGAACTGCATTCGGGGGCGCTCCAGTCAGGCGTTATAGGCAGGCGAACGAGGTCCTCATTCGTACATCCCAAGCAAGAATATCCGAAATCGATCACTTTTGCGATGAAACCACCGCTATCGTCTTCAAAAACCAAAATATTTTCTGGCTTGATGTCCCCATGCACTATATCTATATTTAGGTAAAGGTTAGTGCCAGTCTAATACCAGATAATGGGAGATGTGCAAGCATACTGCAAGAGTGCATGGTCCCAATAGCCATTCCAATATGTTCACATAAGGAGAGCCTTTTCTCAAAGGATAGAGATTGGTAATTTTGAGAGCCTATAAACTCGGCTAGACTACCGTGCTTAGGTTTTTTGAACACCAGGACGGGCAAAACGTTTATCAGTTTCCCACTCTTGCCAATCTGTACATCCCAGCTAATTCCGTACAAGTCGACTATGTTCGGATGCTCCCTAATCCCTGGATGTTGAAGGACTAAGATCTCAGTGATGAGTGCCTTATATGAGAAGCTATCAAGATCTACGGGGTGAATTTCTCGCGCTTCCCTGCTGTCTAGCTTGAATTGCTTAAAGGAAAAACCGAGAGTTATGTTTAAGCTCGACTGATCGATCTGCTCGGATCCATCTACTCCCAGCCCATTAAGGGCTGGTGTCCAGGTAGTGCGAAGGAAATCTGCTTTGGTCTGTTGCGCTATGGCTAGGAAGGATATGAAATCGTAATGCGGCAAGTTAAAGCTGCCCACAGTAGGTCTCGTAGGAACCGCAGACCCTAAGAATTTAAAAGAGCCACTACCAAGGGCATACGCAAGAGAAGATGTGCTAATTTGCGCCATTTTTGACGGCTGTTTGTATAGAGAATTCTTAGAGTTGCTAGGAGAGGGAGAGGAGGTTTGTTATGACGATTTTCTAATTTCAGAATACTCATCTTCGGCCTCCATTTTGTGGGGTCCCCAGAGTATACGTATCTACCGATATTGCGAGCAGGGTTCCATCAAGTACAGCTACATATACATGGTCTGCAAATGTCCAAATTGGGGTCGGCTACCTTGGTTTCCCCACATCAAACCCGAAAATATGCCGGGTATTAAAGATACGTCTAAAATGGTACCACTCCAAGGCCCTCTGTTGGTACTGGGCTGTATCACTATCATTGATTCTCCCCGACCTTTACTCGATTTTGGAAATTCTAGATGGGGATCTCTAGTTTAGCTTAATATATTGTTACGCACAAAAGGCTAGACCTTAACATTTACTCCAGGGATCCCCAGGACAGTCTATGTCCCCAAGAATACCCACTACTAAAATATCTTGCATACTTCGTCTTTTCGGGGGAACAATGAGCGAGGTTCCTTGAAACCGAGTGATAAAATATGACCAGGAAGCCTTTCACGTTCTATACTAGTGCCATCTTGCTTGGCACTTGCTTCATGATCTAAGTTGATCTAGAAGCTGTTTTTTTTTTTTTTCCTCTATAGGCTGGAACTTTAAGACTAGCCAGCGCATGACTTCTCACGTTTAGAAGTGTTCCTACATAGCTAGTGAATAATAAATTTAGAAAGGTTTATACGGGAAATATGAGTTGGGAATTAGAGACAAAGGATGAGCTGTCTTCAGTCATGATTTAATATTTCAAATTCAATTCCGCTATTATATAGAACATTGTACTCCAGTGGTATATATCCCAAAAAATACATGGCATCACAAACAAGCTTAGTGGTAAAAGGTCGATGATGAAAAACGCGACAGTTTACTCAACCCCCTATTGAGTCTATAACCCCATGCTGCAAGTACGAAGAAAATGATGATGAAACTGACAACTAAACTCCCACCAAAAATAATACTATACCATTTCCACGCTGTGTCTTTGTTGAAGTTACTCATTCGGGTTACCGCGATCGCCCATGGTAAGACCCAGAAGATGTTAGAACAAAGAGATTGTCCTAGATACCACCTCGGTCTAGTAGAGATGAGGATACTAGCTAACTGAGTTGAGACTGCATAGAAGATATAACACCAGTCGATTGTCTACTCAGTAGAGCATTATAATCAGTGCATGCTCAGAGAGAAATTATAAAATAAACTGAAGGAGAACCCTGCTTACCTTCCACATATACGCTGTGATATCAGCAACTGGACCTGAAGCAGAGAGCCAAAACGCGAATGAACGAGCTCCCCAGATGGAAAAAAATATGCATACGGGGATTTCCACCATAAGGGCAATACAGCAGGAAATAAGAGCCGGCCGAATGATTCCTTATTAGTTAGCTTTATAGGTATTCCTCAGTTGAACAGTCCAAATGATAACTCACTTAGTAGATCCCTCCAAGAAGCCTTGGGTTTTCTATTCTCGATTCCCACCCGTGATCTCCAGAACCCCCATGCGTGTCCAACAAATGCTGAAGATGTTGCTTCTAGCGCCTGAACAGGAACCATGATAAGCCCCCACCGAATGGTGTTGAAGATACCCCAAGCCTTTGATTGATAAAGTGGTCAGCTATCGTGTATAACGATATGGCTACAGAAATCTAGGGAAAATATGTTCCTTACAGTAGCGAAATCAGAGCCCATTGAAACTATCCCAGAGACCAACCAAAGATACAACACGTTGCGGATAGCAGATTCCACGAAAGTATAGCGCCCTTGCCTCGCAAGTGTCCAAAGCGCCAATCTATTTGGCTTCCTTGACTCGGCCTCTTCTTCTATAGGCCGGTTACGAAATAGGATATTTGCTTCATACAAGTAGAACGCCACACCAGCTAGAGCACCTGCAGCATCACATGAAAGTCTAATAATAGCCTGGGTATTAACGTCGACGTCTAGGTGCCCAACCCGAAACTTTGATAGCAGTAGGAGATCTAGTATGATATTCAAAGCTGTCTTCACAGTGCTTATAACCAAAGGTACATCTGGCCTATTGTAATATTAGCTAGATAGTTGTTACAGAGGTGGTAGCGTAGATGGTACCTATCCAAAGACCTAGTAGCTGCACTAACAGCCACATCGATTGCACTAAAGACAGATGAGAATGCAGATATCCTTATATATTGCACGCTCTCCTTTCTAACTTCAATAGGCACAAAGGCCGTTGCAAAGTTTTGGGCAGCTGCTGCGATTATAACCGACATAATAGTGCCTAGAAACGCCTGGAACACGATCAAGGTGTTCGAGAGCCCGAGCCTAGACGTTATTGTCCTCGAGTCCCTATCACCTATGATCACGAACGCGGCCCTTGGGAGACCTTCATTAATCACTTCAGTCACCACACCGATATAAGTGTAGGTGTCAGTAGTGACCACCATCTTATTGTCGATCCCAGCTATCCACAGCTTCGAGAGGGTCCCATAGAGTGCTGGAAGAATAAACGTGCAGATATTGAAGAGCAAGGCCCCAGGATAGCTAAGAAACAGCTCCTAGTTAGTAAATCGCGTCTCTATTACTAGGTTAATCACTAGAGCAGGTAAACTAACTGTCTTCTTGACCACCATTTCTCCTTTCCTAGTCTTGGGGTAATAGCATCATCAATATCCTCCACAGAAGGTATTTTAAAGTCAGTATCAGCCATATCAGAGTCAGGAAGAGCGCGATATCGATGTCTATGCGTAGACCCCTCAGGAGCAGCGCCGGTCCTACTGCCACTACCAGCCATTTTAAACAAGTTGTAGCAGGCGATTTTTTTTGACAAGCATTAGGTGTTGAGTCCCAAGATTCAGGCCTCCAACGTAAAGTTTTTGGAGAGAATGATAAGCAGGTTAACCCAGGAAAGGGAAAAGAAAGAGGAGAGGCGTTAATCATCCGCACTCGCGGGTACAACCGAGTGCAGGTAAGCCGGTAAAACCGATTTGAGTGCAGTTTCTGATAACTTGGTATCACCATAAGACCCACCACCCAGGATCATGACCTCTTAAAAACAATTCTAGAGATCCGAGAAAAACCCTTTTGCATGCTAGCCTAACGGACATGCCCGTGCCTCGCCACTAAAGTGTAAACCTGTCAAAATACTTTTTTCTTACAATATGAAAACCAACTCTAAGGAAATATTATACTAAAAGGGTTCTACAGCACTTATTAGCTACTTTAAGCGCTTTACGCGTGAGCACTTCCTTGAAATATCACATCATACTCGAGCATCAGAAACTTAGAGCTCTTGGGAAAAATGTGGCTTGCATGCTACAGACATAATTATCTAAATTACCCACCATAGTAATCAACTATATATCCCCCCATGCGATAGTTAAACCCAATGCATAATACCCCGCAGTAAAAGTAATATATACAAACATATCCAAGCGTTCTCAGCATCCAACCTTGCAGGAACGACTAGTGAAAAAGAACGAGAAATAATGCCAATGCTAGCAACCCCATATAAAGACGAAAAAGAAGCTTGGTGCCGAAAAAAAGAACACCACAAGTATACTATTAACAAACTCCGAATGTTCAGCCAAAATCACAAGAAAGAGCGGATTTTTATTCTCTTTTTTCTCCTCCCTTCTTTCACACAATCATGCATATACTCTAGCCTTGGACTGCATCGAACTTGGACATGGCTCTAATCCGCGGCCCCCACCGCTGGAAGACCCACGGAATCGGCATCAGGGCGAGGGAAATGAATCCGAAGATCGAGGTTCCCCATGCAATTCCAAGGTTCTCATACACTAAAATAAATCGTCAGTAAAGGTTACAAGTAGCTATAGCTAATTTTCAGTAGACTTACTGTGTGGTGTGAATAGCGGGAACGCCATCGCAAGTAGGTAACGCAAGAGTCCCAGTGCTGCAATAGCAGATGCCGCTACTAGTGGCGGATAGACTTCCAAGATGTACATAACCGCCGTAAGCTATTTTTTGGTTAGCGTACTGAAACCCCAATACCAGATGAAGGGAAACCTACGAAAATCAACACAAGCCCAGCACCAAATGGTGCACCTGCAAGCACTGGTGATATCCAGTGAACTTCCTTCTTTGCTGTCCACGCAAACCAGAACAGTCCAATAGGCATCAAACAGCTCCCAATCATAGCCGGAACAAGCCGAATTTCTGGTGGCGGGTTCCCGTGATGTTTCTTCATAGCTGGAACATAGACCAGTTTATCCTGGACCAAATAGATCACACAACCCAATATCAATCCTGCAGCAATCCCCAAGAAACATAGCCCTGTATCCCCCAAAGAAAAACCGTATTCGCGTTGAAATGCAAATGGATATGCCTCAAAGAAACCGAACAGAACTGCAAATGCGAATGACGAGTATAGCGCAACAGCCTGGACGATAGGCTCAGTGAACAACATTACTGATGGCCTGGCGAGAGTGATCGTAAAAATCATTTTCAATGCTGTTTTGGGATCCGGTTTAGGCGGGAGCGCTTGGCCTCGAGCTATGGCTCGGCGTTTAAGAATCACAGTCTTGTACGATTCCTCCATAAAGTACAGAGGTATCATCATTGCACCACCCAATATTAGGATGATCCACATTGTCCACCTCCAACTTTGATCCTGAGCAAGATATCCACCAATTATAGGGCCTAGTTTAAAAATATACCGTTAATTGAGATGACTTACTAAAAGAAAAGAAGAAATTAAATAGTGTGAGATATACCTAATGCGGGGCCCATGAAAGTTGCAATCGCTTGGACAGAAACCGCTAATCCTGAGCTCTTCAACTCCCATACATCGACAAACGATCCTGCAGACACAGCGAGTGCAGGTCCTCCAAAAATCCCCGAAAACATCCTACAGATCACAAGCGTCTCAATGTTCTTTGCCAGTCCAGCTCCCATGGTGAATAGTAGGAAGAGTGGTAGATTTACGAAGTAAACCATCTTTCGTCCGAACACCTATTTGCCGAAGAAAAACCAAAGTTAGTTTCTTTTATTTTTTTAATCTTTTATTTTTTAATGATAAAAAACAATGTAGTCCAATGTTTTGAAATTTCTAACCTCTGATAACGGCGCGCTAAACATTGGCCTGCATTATCTCGCATTAGTATTGAAGCTTGATGAACAAGAGACAGTGTGAACATACCCCAAGCCAAGTCCCACCACATACATCGAAATTCCCAATAAAGCCACCGTCATTGAAACATCGAACTTAGCGACAATCTCGTAAACCCCTGGGACATAGACTGATGATGAAAATGTTCTGCGATAAACAAATCAAAGCGTTAGCAAAATCTAAACATTTCTCAAGTTCTCTACTTTAAAAGGAGGAACGTACACAAGTAAGCAGAAACATCCAGGCACAATCGTCCCAAACCACCTTTTCCCTGAAGGCCAGTTCCACGGATTATCCGGATCATTAGGACCGTCCCAGTCTAGCGGACCTACAGGAGGAGCGTTTTCGAGCTTCTGTGCGATGTTTTCACTCTGAGGTTCACTATGCTCAGAGGGAGATTTTGTCGATGCAGAGCTAGCCATCTTTTCGCTACCCATATTGTCCGTATTGTCCATATTGTTCCTCTCTTCCAGCCAAGTCCTTCAAATTTCTGAGGTGGAACAGCAGCAATCGCAAAAGCAAAGACAAAGGAGTAAAAGCGACCAGAAAGCCTCGAGTAACAATCAGATCAGGGCCACCAAGAAAACGATACCAAGGAATCAAGTCAAAGTCACGATTGCGGGAAGAGCAGAGCTGTATGTATAAAGCGCGGCTGTGGAGTGACGGGCCCCTTCTACTCTCCTTCCTGATACTTCCGTGCTGCAAGACATGGCCTATACACATGGTTTTGGACTCTCCGCCGATCAGCTCGGGCAAGGGAGAAGAGTGTAGTGTCTCGATCTCTGGAACTTCGGAGGCCCTGGATGATTTGAGGATGATGACCGAAGAGTCCCGCGCTGGATAAGGAAATCCTCCCGAGACGCCTCGCCGGTCACACCGTTCTCGCCACTTGTACCTTCTTCCGGCGTTGCGCCCTCCTCCTTCAGGGGGACACTCGTCTTCAAAAGCTTAAGCCGAATACGCAAAAGAATAGGATCCTATTCTCTGAAGCTGACCGGAATTCGGAATATCATTTGCTTATTTCCCTCCCACTCGCGTGAAACGTCTTATTCTTCGCTTCCCGCACGTCCTTCATCTCGGCCCATGTCTACTGCAGACGTTGGAGTGGAGTGGCCACACAGACCCGTCGTCTCTCCCTATCCTATCCAGTCCAGTCCGCCCCCAGACAACAACCCAGGCGTAACGGATCAACAAACACATGAACATGCCCTCCTGAGCCCCTAGCGGACAGCAATTCCTTCCTTTCCCACATGTGAAGCGTGGATGTACATACAGACATTCTTCTTTTGTTACAGTAACCTTGATTCCCTGGCCCCCGTGTCTTTTTTGTAATACGTATGCAAGCCTAATCCAATTTGCCTCCAACCCCGATAAGCAATGCAACTCCTCTGCCCACGATACCGCCTAATATTAACGACGTCGAGCTCATACACTCAGGCGCCAATACACAAATTAAGACCTTACTCGTAGAGTATTCCAAATATACAAGTAATTAATACAAGCTACCCCAGAAAATGAGCCTCTTAGCAGTAGGGACCGGGCCGACGTTAACTTAGCAGTTTAAACGTTTGCCTATATATGCTACAAGCCATCAACCCCTCCCACCCTGGCATTTCTGCCTTTCAACCCTAACGTACCCTGCCTATTGTTCAAAAGGGTACGTACAGATACCTATTCCGACAAATAGCGATTTGGGTAGGAGAAACTGAGATCTCCTGAATCTCTCGAAATCTATTGCCAAGCGTTTTCTGCAACCTTGGGCTTAGGTGACCGTTCAACTGGGATAGATCTACCGGCAGTTTGCATCTCTACAGCAGAAAATATGGACTTTTTACTAGGGTCAAGAGAGTTAAATTTGCCTTGTCTCTTACCCGGTTCAACAGCTTGAGGAAGGAGCTTAAACAGGTGGAAAGTCTCAGTACGAAAAAGTTACGACGACGGCAATGATTATAACAATCTTTCTATGACTATCGCAATTCTTGTCGTTCAGCACCTCACGGCCCCCCTCACAAGCTATCTAACAGGCTTTGAGCATCCCGACTCGTCCGGGCGCAGTACGCCTGATTACTCGGGCCAACTGCCAACAAAGCAACACGTAAAGAAGAAATACGAAAAGATTTCTATACCGAGGCACAATAGACGTTGCACTTCTTTTTTATTACTTCGCCGATACTCCGTGGACGGATATCTTCTCTAAATGGTGTCTGTCCCCGCGGGAGGGGGTGCTTCTAGCATTTGCATGATGGGAGGCGTTATTCACCCAACTATTCGATATCTAAAAAAACCCACCCTTTCTAGAATGGGAACACTATTTTTCCAGCAAATCGAAGGCCTCGCTAAGCGATCTTTTTTTTTACTACTATTCCAATCAATCCTAGACTTTACATAACGGCCCCACAAAATTTGTACGCCTATACATTGGAAGGTAAACGTCCGACGCTACGACTTTAAAGGTCCCGCCTGTGCAGTAGAGGAGATCTTGCAGAGATGACGTCGTAGCTCTGACTGGTAAGAATCTCAAAGAATTACTTGCGCCTTGTTACGGTCTACCGGCCGATAGCCTCAGTTAGAATAATAACAACAATTATTACTCGATCTTATCATGTGCTGGCTACCCCGTGAGCGCCTCCGGGATTAAGCTAAGCTGATTCCAATCGCGCGTTCGAAAGATATCAACAATCTCCGGTAGGTCATGCACAGCAGCAGAGCAAGATAGTTAGCCCTGTAGATTGCAAAAACAGATTCTGGACTATCTAGGTAACTGAGGGCGAAAATTATGTACAGCTCAGCACCTTATCCAATCAGAAATAGGAGCTTCGAAGTTTACAAGTGCTATATTTGATATTATCAAATGAGTGGTGGCCTTTAAGGTAGAGTGTATGCGCCGTCAACAACCAAGTTTGCACCTAAAACCACAACAATAATTAGCCCGACGTCTTCAGGGGGAAATTTGACCCACGTACCAGTCATGTAGCTTGAAGCATCACTAGCAAGAAATACATACACCTATAGCGATAGGTCAGAACGTCACCCGCAAGCCAGGTAATGGGGAAACCATACCCCCTTCAACTCGTAAGGATCACAAAATCTTTGGGCCGGAACCATGGTATGCCACATCTTCTTCCAGTCATCGGGAAGTTCCGCAATCACTTTCCGTCAAAGTAAGCATAAAAAAACGTTACCCCGCAATTCGTTTCATGAGTTGATAACTTACTATCAGTAGCGATAAAGCCTGGGGAAACGCAGTTGACTCTAGCGAAGTCAACCCACTCAACGGCAAGGCACTTGGCCATCTGAACCAAACCAGCTTTGCTCGCATTATACTAAAGAAAAAAAATACAAGTCTCAGCAAGGCACCCAATTATTTTTTTGCACCGAGAAATGGAGTTTTTTTTACCGCTGCCTGCTTCTGCGGAACATTCACAAGCAAGGCGCTAACGGATGCCGTGAAGATGAGATTCCCATTTCCCTGTTTCTGGAAAATCTTTGCGGCAGCCTGAGCCGTATAAAACGCCCCATCTAGGTTTACTTTCATCACTTCGGAAAACGACTCAGGCGTCTGGTCTATTGCTGGAATATGTGATGTGATACCGGCATTTGCGACCATTATATCAAGCCTTCCAAAGTCCTCTGCAATCTTATTGATTGTTGCAGTGATTGCTTTTGAGTCCCGAACGTCCGACTGGTAGGCTACAACTTTGACCCCAGTCTCTTTGGCCATCTGGGCTGCGGTTTCTTCAGCATCTTTCGAGGACGTGTATATAATCGCAACCTAGAAAGAAAGTGGAGGAAAATAAGTCTAGGGACTATAGAGGGGATGATGATGATGTGGGAACTCACAGCAGCTCCAGCTTCGGCAAGCCCTCTCGCGGCTTCGACACCAATTCCCCTAGTGCCCCCGGTTACGGCAGCAACCTTACCTGTAAGGTCGAATTGCTTACGGACATTGGTATTTTCTGGCTTTGAGAGGACCATTTCGGTGTACTTTGTTGGAAGCCCCTGTGTCTCTTGAATGGTCTGTATTAGAGGAAACACAGTGATCAGGCTATCAATGACGGAAACATGATACACACTTCTAACCCCGAGTAATCCTAAATTCTAAACCCAGGGTTCCCCCGCACTTCTACGCACGCGCTACGTACAATTTTTCTAAAGATTTGAGCACGAATACTTTAGACTCCCCCCCACGCATGTGTGCACAATTAGGCCTAAATTTACTGCCCAAAGATAAATTGACAATCTTGGGACAACCATAAACTGCGGGGTTGATATCAACCGAAGGAACTGGCCAGTCCTTACAAATTTATTTAGACCCAACCGCGGCACCGAGCTGTACGTTCGGTCTTTACAATTCAGGCTAAAGTACATCGTATATAACGTAATCTAAAGCAAGACAGAATCCAGGAGTATACCGCGCTTCGGGCTTCTGCGCTCCTCGTTTATCTCCGATAGCTATGTTCTAAACGATCTCACACTGTCTCGGGAATTTCTATACCTAATTCCGCCAAGATATGAGATGAGCCGAACCTAAATGCCGCTCTTGTCATGAACTCTCACTCGCCTATTATGGGCTTGGCGAGTGCTTTCAACTTGTAGTTTAATTGTGGTCCCGCCGAGAATCATATATCCTGTGTAATGATCTGCCATGTAAGGGTGGCATCTAAAGTACAGAGTTTTGAGCCAAGCTCTTGGGACTCTTTGGTGCCGATAGCCGACCGTGTGGGCGCACAAATGCAGGCCCCCACTCCCAGAGCTCAAACGCGCAAGGGAGGCTACATACATAATACAATATTACGGGGATCTCTAAATAACGGGTGCGGTGCTTGTTTATTCACGTCGGCGACCTTGGCAGAAATGCTCTGATTGTGACTTATCTAGAAGGTACCTCCCGCTCTTTGTCGTGATAGCGGTTCGCTCACATACGAATCAAGCTCTGAAACCGCTCATCAGCGTTAACAGAATAGCAGAGAACCAGGCGTACTTAAATGGCGAAGTACATGGTGCTTAATATACAATTCTAGAAAAATCGACACTTAAGCTTACGGCTCGCTTAAAAAGTCGTATTATACACATACTTCTATACCCTCCTAATGCGGCTGGCCGGGTTGCCATCAAATGCCTCGCCCTTGCAGTATTGAGCATTTCATATCTTTAAAAGAGGGGTATTCAACGCTTTTAGGTCGTTTAATACCTAATCATTGATCCATATCAATGGAATGAGTGACATACTATGAACGACCGGAATGAAAAGGAGGGCATCCCAAATCTCTAGCTAAAGGGGGGGTCAATGATTTCAGGCTACAGCTCGGTACCTCATAATTTTTAGAATCACACTAAAACCTATCGTTCTCTAGAAAATGCTTCACACAGCGTACCCATTTATGGGAAATAGGCCTCCCAATTTGTTAGTATATTAACCCCTAGTCTTTGCGCTTATAGTTTAGGTTCAAGTACCCGGTAATACTAGCCTATAAAGGGGAATTTTACTGTCATTTGGGGTGGAGTAATTTAGCTAATATTCTAGACGACATTCTAAATGTATAATGAAGAGGATAAATTAATTGATTTTTTTTTTTGTTGAAATCCGGCTGCTTCTTGGCTTCCTCTCCCCCGTGGCCCTCTCCTGGGTTTGGATATTAATCTCCGGGGTGACCTTTAAAGTTCTTTGAATACAACCCTCATAACCTGCCCCAAGATCAGGCCAAGTACTAGTACCCCCTCTGCAAAATTTATGCCAGGTACCGCAGATCCCTTGCATCAAGCAACAGCAGGTAAATATTTCCCCAGATGTCTTACTTTACACAGCATACACCAAACCCTACGATTATCTCAATATGCCTATATCATGTCAAAACTAGTCCAGACAAAGTTGGTTGTTATTGTTCTAATGTCTCAGTCGACCAGCTACCGTACATAACGCATCATGCGTGCCCCTTAGTAAACCACTTATTATATATCACAGCAAAAAAACTCCTAAGTCCCCCCCACAGAACATAGTACAAACCACGTTGAAAAAGACCACACCATAGTAAACCCAATGATATAATAAGAAACATTGAACCTAACAAAAAAAAATAAGGGGAGGGGAAAAAAAGAAAAGGACAAGAGGATAACCCCTAAAACCCACAAGAAACATGATCGCCTAACTCCACACCGACTTCTAGTCTTGATCCTCCAGTTTGAACTCCTGTAGTGTTTTTTCTAAATGTTTGAAGGAAACTGGCTTCACCATAAACAAATCTATCCCACCCTCGAAAGCCTCGACTTGATCATTCGCTGTCGCTAACCCGGTAAGCGCAATGATCAAGCTTCCCTTCCGTCGTCGCTGCCGTTCCAATCTTCGTATAGCACGAGTGGATTCGATACCCGACATTACTGGCATTTGCAAATCTATTTCCCAATATTGTTAGTATTCAGAAAGCAGAAAGCAGAAAGCAGAGGAGGAAACGTACCCATGAGAATGATATCGAAACCTTCAGGCCTTTTCTCGACAGCCTGAAAAGCTTCGAGTCCGTTCATGGCTTTTTCGAACGGATAGCCTTTCTTCTTTAGGAATGTTGCCAACAGCATCAAATTGACTGGATTATCCTCCACAATCAGGGTAGTGGGAAGTTTTTTATCTCCTTCAGTTAAGCCTAGGGAGGATATTCGTTCGACTTCTCGTTTCCATCGCGTGATTGGGCTGTTATCTCGACACACAGGTGTAGTTGGTGCTACAGTAACCGGAACATCCATAGTCAGGGAATCCTTAGTTAGAACCACCTCGGTAGATCTCCTCTTAGGACGAGGGGGGGCGACTTTAGCTTTCGGTGTGACTGCAGCTTCTGTCGGCTTGGTTGATAGTGGGGTTGACAGGCTCTTATCCTCACAGGGACGTGAGTGAGAAACATGCACATCTTTGATAGAATTAACTTCTACTACCACATCAACATTCGAGCCTGATTCTATTTTATCGAGACAGGATGCAAGAGCCCTTGCAAGCTTCATAGGTCCACATGGTTTTGACACAAAGCCTGTAATACCCCTGTTTTCGACTGATTTCAAGGGCTGATAAATTTCGTGCCTTGCAGCGTTTGAGCAGATAACAATCAGCGGGGTTCCTCCAGTTTGCCCGGGCATTTTTTTGCCGTCTTCCTTAGCGCGTGACAGATGCGCGTTTACCGCGGCCCCTTCATGTGTAATGACAAAGTCTACTCCATCGTCTAGGCAAGATAAAGGGTTTGAAACTAGCTCCATGCCAAACCACTTCGTGATGTAGGTTTCAAGTGAACCCCTTAGGTATGACGTTGCTCGGATTTGGGCCTCGGATTCTGGGGGTGAGAATTCAAAACCAACAAGAGAAACCTTCTTTCCCTGAGTTCTCTGTCTAATCTCCATAACCTCAGCATCTTGCCCATCGATTTCTTTCCTTTCCAACACTTGACCCAGCTTTGCCTTTGGACATCGCTTCAATACCAAGCTAACAGTCACCTCTGTTCCCTTGCCAGGCTGACTCTTCACATTAATCTCTCCGCCAAGCATCTCAACAATCTGTCTGACAATACTCATGCCCAATCCTGTTCCACTGACCAGTGGATTCTCTTGACTAAAAGGTGTAAATAAGCGTGTCTTCAGAAACTCCCTGCTGATGCCCTTCCCGGAGTCCGTAAAAGTCAAAGTAACAAGCGATTTCTCTTCCTCGCCACCCTCATTCGGCAAATCCTCTGCCCCCATCCTAATCCTAACCCAGCCCGAGTCTGTGTACTTAATCGCATTTCCACCCAAATTTAGCAAAATCCTCCTTAAAGCGCCAGGCTGTGTTTCAAATATCCACCCATCCTCACGTTTGTCGATATCGATGATGACCGTAATATTGTTCTTCGTCCCAGAGACCGGCTTTCCACCTGTGCCAAGTTTCGCGGTTCCTACAACCTCCATAATTCCAGGTGTACTTATGCCCCTAAACTCGTAACCTGCAAATACACCTTCTGTCACTTCCTCTAGAATTGCGCTCAAGTCGGTTTCTGCGGTCAAGTGAACAACATCATTCGCGGGTGCTGATAGATTTTGGATATTTAGGCGTTTCTGTTTCGACTCTTCGTCTTCCTTGAAGCTTTCAGGGCTGTCGTAAATCACGGAAGCAGATCGCCCACGTTGTCGGCTCATCCTTCGTACTATACTCTCCTTCTTGGTAGAAGACCTAGTTACAGTCCATTTGTTCCCGAAGGTATTCAATTTCGAAAAGTCTAGTACGTGATTGATCGTGTCAAGAAGTGTACGCCCACAACTTTCAATGGTATCAACAAAACTCCTCTGGAAGCTGTCGAGGTCCGTATCCGCTAGAAACTCAGCACTTGCAAGGATCCCATGTAGAGGTGACCGAAGTTCATGCGAGACTGAAGAGATAAAGTCACCCTTCGCCTTATCCGCTATAATATCACCTTTATTAACAATCCTTTTACTTAACAGAAGGAAACCCGAACTTACCACTAACGCAATGCAGTCGTCCAACCTCTGCCATAATGCTGTTTCCAAACGCCGCCATATAATTCTTCTCAACTTCTTCACAAAACACTCTCGTCTTGGAAGTACTCCATGCAAAGCCCATAGCAAAAAGCTTCCCGGAAAAGTCATACAAGGGCATACAGACAGCATTCGTACCTCCAGGCAAGAAGCGCTTTAGAGTATCTGTCTCCTTCCTGTCCCTTCTCTCCAGAGGTGATGACTCGGAATCTATGTCGAACTCAAAATCTTTCTCCGATTTTATATCTCCCTCACGAGGTTTGGGTTGAGTACATGAATAGATATGACCATGAGGCCAACGATGTGCCATGGAGCGCAAGAAAGACTCGTCAATCTCGCCGATATCAAAACCAAGGCTTCTTTCCAACTCGCTGCCCCGCCGGCACAATAAACTGTCGCTATTAAAGGGATTCGAGCAAGAAGACCCCGATTTAGTCGCAAAACCAAGAATCCCAGATCTTCGACGATATTTCTTTGGCCTTTGTGGATGCTTTACGAAGTCATCGAAAAATGGTTGTGGCGGAGTGGTTTGTGGTGTGTTCATACAGCTGTCGACATCATATGTATCTTCTAGGTCGGCATCTACGAAAACAACACCATCAACCTCGATAGACTTCCTTATCAAAACTGCTGCCCGGGCAAAGGTAGAGCGAAAGGAACTATTGATATCAGGGGATGGGGGTTGAAGCTGCCCTGTGGGTGTTGTGGCAGCCGAGCAATGGCCGACTGAGTCTGAGTCCTGAAAAAGGGAATCTGATGGTGATGAGGGGGGAACGGTGGCGCTCAGTGAAGATACAGAAGTGGCCGATCCAGAGAGTCTAGTCCCCATTGCACTCTTTCCCGATTTTAATGAGGAATAGCTGCATTTTCGTGAAAGATCTGGGATATTTAATGGACCAGTGTAGATAGGAGGGTGTAAGGCAGAAGCAAAATCCTCTGAGTGCTGGGGTGGGAAAGACAATGGCAATTGCGATGCCTTTACATTAGCCAACCCGATATTGCTACCCCCAGTCCATGCATCTTCTGGCGGTACCATAGAAGTCCGGTGCAAGTCGGTTGCGAAATCGCGTGCAAACGGATCTGATTCCTTCCTCCGCCTAGATTTATCTATAAGCTGTAGTGGCTCTCTCACCGTTTTGACCTCCCCCTCTTCCTCTTCCTCAATCTTTATCCCTTCCGTATGTTTTTGTTGGTCCTGCTTCCCTATCTGATCAACCCATCTCAACCTTTCAGCTTCCATGCTCCTTTTCTCCCGAGACCTTTCCACATTGCTGATTTCATCTACCACCTCGTCGTTATCATCAAACTCTATGCGCTCACTCTGAAAGTTCCCTGCTAAAAATGTCGAAATCCCCAACTCCATATTCCTTCCTCTCTTCATATCACGCTCTGCCTGAACTCTTTCAAGATGACTCATGACAGTCTCTGCCATTTTTCCCAACGTCAATTTATCTTTCTCAATAAGCCCGTCTGGTCGTGCTCGATCGTCGATCACACACAAGCTACCGATAGAATAACCACTTCTGGTCCGAAGTGGTACGCCAGCATAATACCTCAAGCTAGGCCAACTCGTCACGTACTCTTCATGCTGATATGCTGGCTCCCGACTGAGATCTGGAACTTCAAAGAGCAACATGCTATCCCCGATGAGTTTATCAGGTGCCAGTAATGAAACCGTCCTTTCGCACAACCCTCCTTCCCTTGGTATGTCAATGCAACCACCTAACCATAAATCATCCCCTGGCTCATGAGTATGTGGATAAGTAACCGACATAGTGCGCGTAGACTCGGCAATAATATATATTCTCTCCTGGTCAATGAGCGAGATCATAGAACGTCTACATGATAGAAGGTTTGCCGTCAAGAGCGCAAAGGACGATAGGGCCGGGTCTGGTGAAGATAGGAGACTACTATTTTCTGTAGAGGTACTGATCGATCCATTAGGTGCAGGTGGCTGATAGTATCTTGAATAAGTACAATAGTTAGTGTTGAGTCTATAACTACAAGCAAGCTTAAGGTACTACGGAATAAGGCAAACCGACTTGTAAAGCTCTCTGGTGCGCCTAATATCTCTAGGACCTCCGTGATCTATGCCAGGTAAGGGCTTCGGTAGCGGCATAGAAGAAGCAGGAACCGTCATTTGTGCGACCACGTTTCTCTCATATGCTGTCGGTCAGCGGCTGGCGATCTGGGATCGGGGGAGGGTGGAATCGATGGTCCGTAGATTTTTATGCGTATATGCGGATAGGTTTAAAGGTGCAGGTGTGGAAGGGAAACCCAGGGAAGAAGGAGAAAACTTTCTCAAAGGACCTGGTGGGGGAGACCGCAAACAAAAGACGGGTCGTCTTAGCTTGAGGCTTGATTTCCAGATTGTAACGCAAAGCAGGTCTGCGTGTCAATATGTACCGGGATATGCTCCAAAACAGGGTATTCGGCCTAGATTTTTCATTCGGCCATCGTCTGAATCATGGTGTTTCGGCTTTGATTCTTTCTTACTGTTCTCGCTCTTTGGGCGTAAGGATCCATCTCCACAGCCGCCCAGACCGCGAGACGAGCTTACGGGGTGCTTGTACCTCCAGAGCACCCATAATCCGCCAGCCAGGTCCGCGGCGTTTCCCGCCTCCGCAATGATTACCCATCTTCGCATCATTAGACATCTCGTTAGGGCTAAATTGGGTATCTGGTTGACATACGTAGTGTTCTGCAACTCTACTGAGCTCCATCGCCCATCCCAAAACTCACCTCAAAGAATGATCTCACGCTGGAAGCAGCCGCCGGCGGGCTCTCCGGGTGGAGACCCAAGTGCAAATACTGAGCGAGCGCCACCATATCCTCGCCTCCACTCACAGGAGCGTGCCCTATGTGTGCTAAGTCTCATATAACGCCTTTGTATATGTACTTTGTACTCGTCCAACTTGGTGTGAGCTAGATACAGAACAGCCAGAGGGTTTTAGGTGGGAAACGTTTGCAGCTGGGTAGTACACAATGCGTAGAGAGTCAGAAGGTTCCTTTACCCGGCAACCTGGAAACGACTCTCATTCGAAAGAGCGATTCCGGCCATCAGAACAATGACGATGATGATGATTAATCAACAAACAAAAGATTAGCCCTAAACAAATCTCCCTCTCTCCCCGACTCGATTCCTGCAAGAATCGATCAGGAAGCCAAGCGTGAAAGAAAGAAAAAAAAACGCTGGATGCATCTTGTCCTATTTACCATCCAACATCATCAGCGGGAGGGGAAAAAATGCTCTGTGAATCCCCCGTGACACACGTGGGGAAACAGAATCTGTTTGTGAAATAAAGTTCAGGGTGCCCACACACTCATCGCACAGGCCCAAATATGGGGGTTTCTGATGATCCTTGCGTGCTTAGTCGTGAACCCACTAGACTGGAATCGACTCTCGTATCTTCAGGGGTGGGCCGGCTAGGGATGGGCGTGTCGCTTGGATGCATGAACAGATCTCTCAGGAGTCCAGAGTTTTTTTTCTTGCCTTTCGCCTCTTGTAGTCCATGCTTCTGTCAACAATTGAGCCGATTTCAAAGTTAATGTTAGTGACGATAGCGTCGTTTCTCCCCCCACTTTGACGATTGGGTCGTCTTGCAGAGGGAGTGGGAGTCGCATAGGTTTATCTACAGTAGCATGGGGGGGAGAGATAAGTTGAAACTCTGAATTGAGCTTGCTGGAAAAAATCAATATGAGCACTTGTCGCCGCATTGTAAATCAACCCAAGCCATTGTATTGCACACCGCTCTCCACTGTGTGTTTTTTCTCGATCTCCTTTTTATTTCCCTGTTTTTCTCTCCCCGTCCCCGCTTCTAGCCTGCAGAATCTGCACTTGCAAAGTGCTGTTGCGATACGCGCTGATCCCCACGAGGTGTTATTTGAAAGCCATCTCTCAGCTCCTTGGGCAAGATTTTCCCTGCGGTAGGAAACCCCTAACCCCAATGTATATATCACGGGATGGCTGGGGGATTACAGAATATTAGGCGGGGTGAACCGACGCATCTCCTTCCTCAACGCTTTTTGATTTATAAACTCACTCCGCATTGTCTCGCGAGCAGCAAGGGACCCGCCGGTATTAAAAAGAAACATTACATATAGTTATAGACAAACATCGGGCGCACACAGCCGAGATCTTAACAATCCACTCCTGCAGCAAAGAAGGAAAGAAAGGGAAAAAAAGGCGCAAGTGGCAAAGAACTGGTAAGGGGGACTTATTCTATCCATGTGTCGCGTGGGTGCAGAACATGCCAAGACAATAATGGTCTAGAAGCCAGTATAGAAGTTTTGCGCAAAAGTTTAGGAATGTTTCATGCCGCAGCTCTGAAGCCCGCAAAACACTTAGGAGTTGGCCGGTATGGCGATCCAGGCTGACGTTCTTCCTTCAACCCTCTTCACCGTCTCCCGGCTAAACCTTCTAGGGGTTTCACATGTGAATGTTTTTGCTCGCCATGAGTTACTCTGCTGTTTAACCCCGCGGAGACCCTTAGGGGTTCCACTTGATGCCTAACTTCTAACCTGTTCAAGCTGGTATATTTAGTTTTTCTCTTACTGACTACCGGCAGATTGTCTAGAATCTGATCGCTTCCAGAGTCGCTAAAGGCAAAAGAAATATATGTGTAACTAGAGCGCTTTTGTGGGGAAAACATCATTAATCAGAGTTCCACAATCCCTCTAGCAGTATTCATAAGATGATCAATTACGCTGGGTACTGATATTTAACATTTAACATTGGGTCCGACAGTCGCGCCAGCCGCTGCTACCGGCTGTACAGACCGTAATTGACGAAAAGATTGATAATAGGGGTAGAGTTATCAATTAAATATTCAACGGGCCGCTACCGAGCCGACGTTATTATGCAGAACATATTGTTTCGAGCTGCTGCGGGTGTCTCATTGTGGACGGGGCTTGCAATTTCTCCCTCTTTGACGACAGTGCACAGCAGAGATGATCATTGAGATGACCGGGGTACATCCTTTAATAGTGCCCGTTAAGATACCCTTGGAGATCATCAAGGGAGGCAGCGGTACTTTTTTTCGGGAGGGGGGCTGATCATGTTTATATGTATTATTTACACCTTTAAGATCGGTGATCGGGGGAAGTTATATGTTAAAACAGACTGCTCAGGCCCGGATAATACTGAGGCGTCAAATGCCGACTGGGAATCCCGAGTGATAGACCATGAGGATGACCCATGCTGACCGCATCGGCACCCGAAATTACCCAGTGGCTGCGGGCCGGCCTGCCGAGTGATCGGAAAAGGAATCTTCCGCACCCTCCTTTTGCCCGGTAAGGGTTGGAGGAGCGCTCTCGTGAATTTAGTTTATGCGAGTTGTGAGGAGGTTTTGAAGTTTACGCAACAACGGTGACCAACAGCGGGGGGGCGGGGGGGGTTACCATCGGCTTTATAGCGTGAGCATCACGAGGGCGAAGTGTATCGGGTATGTACAAGTTATTTGTACACACATATATCTCAGATCTCGGAAGGGTCTAAAATTGGAAAGAGACAAGTAAGAAACTTGTGTCAAAATAAACCTCCACGAAATATACGACTCTGGCATCCAAAGCCGACCACCTACCCACCCACGCGTCGATCTCACGATGTGTTTCATCATAGCTGGGTGGGAATGTGTGGGCCACACACTGAAGCTGCGTTCAACCGGTGTGTGCCAGCCAGCCAGCCCAGCCAGCAGGCTGACTTCATCGAAACGTCTGTCTCGCGGAGTGCCGCCGGAAACGCTGATTAGAGACAGAGTGTGGCTCATTGGCTGATTTGGACCTCTTATCTCTGGCCCTTTGCTTTATCAGGCTAGTTTAATGACCATCTCGTGTGAGAATTCCGGCAGTTAGCCTGCTGGTGCCCGCCAGTGTGCTGCTTATCTCTGGGGGGGCTTCCTTCCAGAGTAGAGGCGGCGAAAGGCCTTTTTAGAAAACTCCCTTTGATTCCTCCCAGCCAGAGAGAGCCAGAGAGTCGGACTTGATCGCTCATTTCACTTTGCTTCCGCAATCACCCTTTGACTGTCCCCTACCACTAACTAGCCTGTTGCTGTTGCTGCTGCTGCTTGCTTGCTTGCCTACCTGCCTACCGCTTGCCTGCCCTCCGACACAAGGGAAACGGTATCCATTATCCATAAACCTAACTTAACTGCATACCTGACTCGACTTATCCGCTACTCTGCCTACCTGTCGGTACTCCGCGCAACAGGATTACTCTCTATCGATAGCGATATCGCTCCCACACCCCCCCCCCTAGAAGAAACAATAATAATACATCTCTTCGGAACCTGACCGTTCTCAACATTTTTTTTGTTTTTTTCTTTGATTTTTCCCTGGGTTAGAGTCTGAGTCCATCTCTCCGGCGACTCGTATCTTACATACCCGGGCACCCGTCACCCGTTGTCTCGGATTCAATGCTTTGAACCACTTCTCGAAGACTCAACTTAGAGACAAAGAGCTGCACCGCACGCGCACTTGGAACAGCTAATTTAATTTCCTCTAAACATCAACCTATCCCACGGCCAGCGACACATAGAAAGGCTACAGAAAAGGTATTGTAAAGGACACTTCAACCTGCATTGCAGACTGATTGCAGCTGCTTTTGGAATTGGCAACTCTCCTTCCAATTCGTGTCGCGTGCGTTGAGAAGGACAGAACCGCTAACGTCAAGTTCACCCGCGCTGTTAGTCCCTTTCTATCCACCCTCCCCCCCCCGCCAGTCCCCCTTTCGCCCTCCAGCAACCACAGAGAACAATTTGCACCCAACACCTTCCAACTACCGCACTCATACACTTTGTTAATCGCCACTACCACTGCCACCAACATTAGCAATCAGATAATCAGAGTCACTTATTCTTCATCAGCCATCACTCTAATCATGCCTTTCACATCACCCTCGCAGCAACAGCCCCGCTTCGCCCAGTATACTAGCAGCAACAACACCTCTCCTCCCCCATCTCAACAAGCGATGCACACCTCTCAATTCAACACTTCGCCAAACTCACTGTTAACTCCTCATGTACCAGCGCCATGCCGTCAGCTTCATCCTCCAAAGGTTCCTCTTTACCGACCTGCTGTTCTCCGCTCGATCGAGCGCCCGATCAGGGCAGCGAGAGGAGATTCGTTGACTCCACCAGCCAGCTCAGCCGCATCGTTAAATGAGGACTTTGTTGGTGATGTTGAGTACAAGACTGGTGTCGATTTCCGAAATTTCGGTTACGGGAATGCTGGGTATAATGTTGCAGATTTAGGAGAAATCGAGGATGACGATGTACAAGTTACGGCTGAGCCGGATAGAGGACACTGGAAGGTATTTATCATCTCTATATTTTTTTGGTTGTTAGGCACCCACCACACAAGTTTTATCTCTGCTCCAATCATGTAACCCACGGTCGCATTGTGCATGGACTAAAAAAACGAGGGCCCCCGTTTATCCATCAAGGTTGTTGGGTGGTGGCGGTCCGGGGGTTTTATGTTGCTTTGATGCTATTATATCTATCCAATGGAGGGGCAGATCTTGTTCGCATCACTTTGTTTTTCTTACGTTATTAGCCCCTAGTTTTGCGTATTTCTGATGTCTTTGCGTGTCGCGATTGCTGACAAACGTCGCGTGCTTTTACAGCCTGATGCCGAAGCAGAAACTTGTGATGCACCAATGTGTGTAAGAAGGTTCACAATCTATCATAGAAAGCATCATTGCCGTCGGTAAGCTCTACTCTACTCTGTCTTTTATTTTATTCTCTTCTTCCATCCTTTCATGTTTTTTATGATGCCTTCCAGTTTTGGAAGGTCTTCATAATAAAAAGGTCTCACTTCGTCCAATGTTTTTTTAAACAGCCATTTTCATATGTACTAATTTTAAATTGGCATCTCTTATCAGCTGCGGAAATATCTTCTGCTATGAACATGTCGGTCACATCATCCCGTTGAGCAGGAGTGCTCGCTTCCACTCTCAAGGATATCCCTCCAAGGCTTGTGATAGCTGTCACAGCGATTACAGACGTGTTCTCGCCGCGAAGAGATCAGACTCTCTGAGCTCTAGCACTAGTAGCAGCTCTACTCTCAGCAATAATCACCACCCTAGCAGCCCAATCGTTGGAATTAAAGGTATCGGGTGTCACCGAGGGGGGATCGAGAGTGGGCTTGGCGCAAAGGTGGGGAGTTATGTTGGCAGCGTCCCCAGGGACTGGAGCTGGAGCACATTTTAAGATACTCTTCCAACAAGTTCGGCGTTGTGGGCAATTGGGGAGTTTTATTTTTGTTTTTTGGGTTAGGTTTTCTCCTTTTGAATGCTCGTTATTATACCCTGGGAGTATCGCTTGTTTGTTTAGTTCCCTTTTCTTCTCTTCATATTTCCCCTAGTGTCCCTCTCTATCACTCGCATACTCATTATACTTCACCAAGAAGAACCAATGAACCCTTAATGTGAAGAGGGGTGATGGATATTTTTCATCTTCCCCCCTAACACAACGAATCTCTTATGCCCCTGTTATCTTTGGTGTTATCTTGGCTTTTTTCTCTTTTTTTGACGAGTTGTACGTTGTGCTGGTTTGATAAATAGTTGTCATTTTATTCTTTCGGTTCCTTTATTGTGGGGGCTTGCTGCTACGATTATAGAAATTTGTGTCACCTTTATTCGTTAATGTTTTTTGTGTTCATGCGGCTCCCAGGATCTGCGTGTGCTTTTTCCTTTCTATCTTTCCCCATATCATGCTCATGACGGAATTTAGTGCTTCTCTTTTTAAAGTTTATGACTGCGGTTTTCTGATATTTTTTACATGAGGTTCATTTTTATCCCCTAGGAGAGAGAGGGTTGTCGTGGGAACCATCATTTCCTTCCTTTCTCCTCGGAGCTGCAGGGAATAATGGAGGGAGAAGCAGCATATTAGATGGAATTATAAAGAGGTGGGACGGTGTTCGGTTTCTCCCAGGAGTGGAATGTAACTTAGAAGAGAAATGGAGTTTTATCTTTATTTTTTATTTTTTAGCTATTGGTTACTTGTTTTTGGTGCTTGTTGGTGCATATGCAGTGATATGAACTACTCGGTGCGGTGTGAGTGAGTAGTACTCGAGAGCTGTGATGGCCGGTGAGAGTGTCTTATATGACGTTTAGGTGCAGGTTAGAATGCTTGTTGGACAGCACCTCGCCCGAGGGGGTACAACATCATGATGAATCATGCACTAGAGCGTGCCAACGCCATCTGCAGGGCACTTCTCGTGAGGCCAGATTCCTTGGGGATAGGTCTTGGCCATGCTAGATTTGAGGCGTGGTCCAGCGACCCGGCCACGCGGTACAAGACCGAGGAGCTGCTCTAGTGAGAATAGCGGCCTATGTAGCGCAAGGGCTAGAAAGTAATTTATAGACTTATGTTTGTGTTATCTGAATATTGTTCCACTTTTTTTGTCGTTGTTATTTTTGTTTCTCGTTTACGTTTGTTGAGTTCAGCCGATATGAGGAGTAGTGTTTATCCTTTACATAGTTGTAGTGGGAATTCTTGATTCTTCAAGCAACGGGGGGGTGGTCCTACATCGAGTGATACAACATGACTCACCCGATGGTATCCGCGACATTTCGGGAGGCTTTCTCCGACATATTGAATTATCCGCGTCATACAACACGGGGGAGGGGGGACAAAAAAACGATCCACAAGTTGTTTATATCAGGTGTTTTCGGCGATTAATCTCCCTAGCAGCCCTTTCGCTAATCTTGCTCAAGGAATTATCGGATCGGTCCGCATCGATTATGGTTGAGGACTCATGAGCTGTGGATGCATACATTGAGATGTCAGGCCAGTTCTCGCCAGCCCTCACACCATCTGAGACACTCCTGTCAGGCCACAGCAGCTCCTTTTGGCATTTGAAGTGGTCTGTATGTAGTGTAGAGTAGCACTCCTTCTACCTTTCGATATCGTAACATGTCCCATGGGGAGATATGCTTTGGTCCTCCGGCATTGAATTTTAGCGGGCCGTGGACTCGACCCGTGGAGTTTTCCCTCGGTAATCGGACGAGTTCCTTCCCGACACGGTTAAGCGCCCTTCATCCCCGCAAAAACCCCGGATTTGGCTAAACCCCATTGACTGTGTGTCCCACTGGATCGTTTGTGTGGAGGAGAAATCTGACATACGACCCTGTTTCCTCTCCCCTCTCCTGCAAAAATAATAAATAGATGCTTTCCCGCGTAGATGCCTTGTTTTTGTTTCACCTCTTTTTTTTTTTTTTTTTTTTAATTATTTCTTTGTATCCGTTGATCAAAAAATAAATAAATACCCTTCCTAGCTTCGTTCTTAACCACTGTACACGAGACATGTCTATCCTTGATGACGACTCTTTTGAGAGCTACTTCACTACCGATAACTCCCCGAGTAGCTCGCCGTGTAACGACTTAAAGGGCCGGTACGACTCGTGCTTCTTCAAGTCCTATTCTGAAAGTGTGTTTCCCCACTGCTTATCTTTTCCCTCCCCGACGCTAACCTCGAGAGTGACATAGAGTATCAGCGAGGCGAGGCACACATGGATAAATGCGAGAGCCTGTTCAACGAGTACAAAACCTGCTTAAACGTGAGTCTTGGTTTGCCATCCGGATGTTCGGGGCTCGGGTTCTTACAAGATCTTCAGAAAACACTCAAGGCACCACCATCGCCACCGCCGGTCACTAGGATACGTGAGTCGGACCCGTGGAAACGGATGACGTCGAGCAAGTAGCTACGGGGATGAACGGAGGGAAGGGGGTCAGCATGGATACTTAATGGTGTTTTTAATCGATGACGGGACTTTGTGTTTTTGCTAGCGGGAGTTCCGAGTTTGTCGTCCTTTGGTACACCGGGGTGTGTATGTATTTTTTTTTTTGCATTTTTTTTTTTTTTTTATTGCTGGGGGATTCTGTATATATATATTTTATTCTGGGCGGTGGAGGAAGGAGTTTCTGGGAACAAAAATTGATCTCTTTATTTTATCGCAACGGATCTCTACTCTGCCCATTGGGGGTTATCTTGGTCTTGATATGTAAAATATTGATATCTAAAGATTTTTTTGCTATTATTATTTCTGGTGATGTTTGTCTCGTTCCTGTTTACGATAAGCTCTCAAGCTATAGCTTCTCAGGAACCGTTCTGAGAATCAAGAAAGCGTAGCCCTCAAACAGGGGTAATCAAAGTATTCAAGTAGTGAGCTTACAGGAAACGAGCCTCAGTAACTATAGCTAAAAGCACAAAGCACCTGAGATATTATTATACCTGAAGAAAGCTTCGATATCCCAGGACCCCTCTCAATCTATTGGATATAAGACCCCGCAGGTGCATGTATCCGGCAGACAAGGGCCGATGCCCGTCGGTGCATACAAAAATATCATGATGTCCCAGATATGAGACTTCGCGGTTTCAGGGCTGTGCGGTCAAGTGTCGTTCGGTGGCGCACTTGGAGGTAGGGCTGCATATTTTTCTGGACAGCCCAAATTCTCCATATATCAAACCTCCTAGAATATTATCAGTGTCTGCCGGCTTGACATGAACGGGTATATGGATCAGAGCTTGTGAGCTGAGATGTGGGGAAGTCGTGTAGTTTTGGCTAGGACTATATTAAAACTGATTGTACTGTGTAGTAGAGTAGGTTTTAGCTGAGTATTTCTGTATTAAAATGAATAATCATTAGTTAAATATTGCGATTCATGTTATATCACTCGCTACTGATATGATGTTAGTTTTGGTTGGTTATTATAGGTCTACCGAGAGAAATAGGAGTAGGTTGCCGTCACAAAGGTTTATGACAGATTGATCGGTTGGTATTTTCTTTCAGAGAATTTACGTACAAGCTTAGCGGTATGTAATATAAGTATAAAATTTAACGTATCATGGGTGATCGGACAGGCTGTAAACTTCTGGTATTATAACTGAGGGATTTCATAGTAAATTTAGCTCTACTAGAGGTTGAATGAGTACAGGTGGGGTACGATGCTTTAGATCTCTACTAGGAGTTTGAGCGAAAATCATAGATCTACCGGTCTATCTTACGCCTACTAACCCTATATAATGGTTTTCCTATTTAATGTGCCTTTTGTACCCTACCAAAAGTACCCCCTCTGGGCTATTGATAGATTGCGGAAACTCAACCCACCCATCATGATTATCCATAGCCTGATCACCTTGAACCTCGCTCCAGTGGGCTTCACTAAGGATCTCCCTGATTTCTACCCTTGAGAGCCTACTTAAAGTCTCCCTTTTCTCTTTTAGATACTCTGTGAAGCTCCCATCCTGGGGTGGAAGGATCGCTACGGCCCTTTTCGCGCGTTTGTCAGGGGTAGGCAGGAGGTCATGGTTAGAGCGTCGCAAGCACTCTACAAGCTCTAGGATCGTGTTCATTCTTTCTGCCTGTGAGGAGCTGGTAGCTGGGAGCTCATCAATCGTGGGGAAAATTGAGAGCATGATCGAGGTTCCGTCTACTTCTGCGCGGTTTATAGGGTCGAGCTCTTGCCAGAGGCTCTCGGTGAGGAAAGGCATGAAGGGATGTGTGAGTCTTAGTATGACGTCAAGGGCATGAAACATCATTTCCATGGCGACTTCTCGTCTCTATAATGGTGTAGTTAGTATTGAATACCCGATTTAGTATTTAATCTTGAAGGCTAGGAAAACCACGGACGTTATGATTCCCTAGCTCCTCCTTGACAAACTCTAGGTAAACATCACATAGCACATCGAAGGTAAAAGCCCTGATGGCCTCTGTGGCCTTATAAAGCTTCCTCTCCTCGAACGCCACATTACAAACTGTTACAAGCTCCCGTAGGTGGTAAAGCATGTACCAATCATGGAGTCTCGTACTTTCTTTATGTAAACTATCAACGAAGGATTTTGTCGTGACTGGCGTATCCGTATTTCCTTCGGCGGTAGTTCCGGGGATTTTATCAGTAATTTTTCGGGCGTTGTAGAAGAACTTGAATGCATTATAAATCTTGATCCCCAGCCTCCGGAACGTATCAATATGTCTCAGCTCCATATTAATCTGTCGCGCCTGCCTGGTGTAATCAATCAATGCCATCCTTAGTGGATCCGCACCACTTTCTGTAATTCCATTCTGAAAAGACTTCCTGGCTTCCTTGATTTTGTTTCTGACTTGTGTTTGGACCTCCTTTACTTGCTTTTCTCCAATCTTGTTATCCAGAGATTTTCCAAGCTCTATTTCCTCTCTGCTATCGGCTTCGATTTCTTGTATAATTTGGTCTATTGTCCGCCCATCTATCACGGCAAGAGGGTCAAGGACGTTTCCAACGGATTTCGACATTTTTCGACCACTAGCGTCGCAGACCAGAGGGTGGAGTATTATCTCCTCGAAGGGTAATTTTCCAGAGAACCAGGTGCCTAAGGCAGTGATCATGTATTTTGAGCCTTGATACCGGTGATATAGATGGGCACGAAAACCAAAGATAAGTGGACCTACAAAGCATTGCCATCCTCGCCAACCAAAAGAACAATATGTCCCCACCACTCTCAATGAAGTTCAAGGGATAATTTTTCTCCCATAATTCGAGACTTTCCGTTCCTCTATTTCCGCGCCACCCCGCTGTACTCAGTGGTAGTAACCCTGACGAGAACCATGTATCCAGCACATCTGAATCCTGCTCAAGCACACATTCTCTGTTTTTCTCATCCTCTGTAAGCTGCTCCTTCGCCGCCGCTTCATTAGCAGCCACAATCCATCGTTCCTCCATCTTCCCTGGTGCTACTACACGATAAGCAGGTATTCTATGACCCCACCAGATTTGCCGTGATAAACACCAATCCTGGATTCCCTCTAACCAGCGTTTCCACTCATCTTTGTATGGTGACTCGGGTCTAATTACTAGTTTTTGGGATTCTGATTGCGCTAACGCTTTCTTGGCGAGTGGTTTTGTAGAGAGGTACCACTGTGGCTGGAGCAGGGGCTCAATTATGGATCCAGATCTCTCGCATTTGCCTACACGCATTTTATGGTCTTTCGCTCCACGATATACACCAGCATCTTCGAGGAGCTTAACGATTGATTTACGGGCATGTAGTCGGTCAATTCCGATAAGGTGAGGGATACCACAAGAGGGAAGAAGATGACCAGTGGAAGAAAACACGGAGACAAGGGGGATTTCGACTCTTTCCCCTTGTGGGGAGTTAGATGGGGAAGTATAGGATGAAGAGTGACGTTTCCAGAAAGCGTAGTCATTGACGTCATGACAAGGCGTAATTTTGACTGCGCCAGTGCCGAAAGAGGGGTCCACAAGTTCTGCATCGGGAACTATTGGAAGCGTTACACCGGGAAGGAGGGGGTGACAGACACGTTTGTAGTGGAGATGCTAACCAGAGAAATTGTTATTAATCTATGGGTGAATGAATTAAGAAAGGAAAGATGCATGCCTTGTACCTCTCATCATCAGGATGTACCGCTACCGCTCTATCGCCTGGAATAGTCTCCGGTCTTGTGGTAGAAACAACGACCTCTCCACTGCCATCCTCCAATCGGAAAGCAAACGAATGAAGTATACCAAATTCCACTCTGCCCGGTATAGTTAGTTAATTCACAGTATGCTACCCCTAAATTGTAACATACCCATCAATCTTTGTTCCCTTCAAAATATCTTCTCCAACAACTTCGATATCAGATATCGCCGTTTGTAAACTTACGCTCCAATTTACCATCCTTGTATCTCTATAAATCAAGCCTTCTTCGTATAGTCTAACAAACGCATTTGTAACGGCCTCACTTAGCCCTTTGTCTAATGTATAGTACTCAGCTGAGCCGGTAGTCGACGTCCCTAATCTCGACATTTGACCTAGGATTCTACCACCGTATTCGCCTCTCCACTTTTCCACCTCCTCAATAAAACGTTCCCTCCCAAGCTCGTCTCGGGATAAACCGCGCTTCTTCCTAAGCATACGCTCGACAACAGACTGTGTCGCGATGCCCGCATGATCGGTTCCTGGCGCCCAGTGCACGGTATGGGATTTCATGCGGTAATATCTGGCAAGGGCATCTTGGATTGAGAGCATCAATGCATGACCGATATGGAGTTGACCGGTGACATTGGGGGGTGGGAGGAGCATGCGGATTTTATCTTTGGACTTGCTTGAGGATGTCTGAGACTCGAAAAGAGAGCGGGAGTTCCAATAGGAATACCATCCATCCTCAATTGATTTCTAAGGAGCCGGTAAATATATTAGAAAACCCAATGTTCTAGGATACGGAGCTTACTGGGTTAAATTTCTCTGACGGGTTTCTCCGTGGTTTTGGAGGTGGGCTCCCGTTATTCGCAAGAAAAGCCAATGTTCGTTTTGATGGTACACCTTTGACTAAAGAATCTAGAATGTATCTATTGAAGATAGTCCCCGTTGGGGACATTGCCCTTCTTATAGAAAATCGCATACTTATGGGCTATTTTCCTACTCACGTTAGCTGTGTGTCTGAGGTTGTTTGTCCTCGCCCTGACCCGGGTAACCGTATCAGATATTTGGACCTTGGCAGGTATCGTTTAGATACCAACCCCTGGAGTACTATACTGTACTTGTGGATCGCTGACGCTTTTAGAATCGACTAGGCCTGCACAACACTAAACACTGGGGGAGTATGTTGACTTTTGGTTTTATACGGACCCTGTACATTCTAAAAACTTCAGCGGTTTACGAGTACTCTGCACCCGCATAGTTCATGACTTCATAAACGTGCAACCCCTATAACCCATTATATGGCTATGATAGGTACTTTTCTATGGTAGTGATGATATTTGTTTTATATTCTACAGGACTGCATGAATTACACCGGGAGGACGTGGAATCTCGTCTCTATTCAATAATAAGGTGAGAGTGTGTATTATTTGGTGAGATTTACACTGTTTTTGAGATTATCAAGAAAAGACTGTTAGATAATATGCGACTTGTCATGCTAATAGCTATGAATAGTTGGGTTTTCTGGAGGGGCAGCGATTCCCCACTACAATGAGTCATTCAGAAGGCAGCTTCGTAGGTCCTAGGCAGATGTCACTAGCCACAGACTCGGCTTATTTCTTATTTAACTGGTTATAAGTATATAAATGAATAGTGAGATTGTTTTTGTTCTGGCACTTTGGAGTTGCACCAGTGATAGGTGCATGGCTGGTACACGGTTACACAGATCCAGAAGATCGGCCTAATGTGAGCCTCAGACCTCAACCCCGCTCTATGAACAGCTCCTCTAAGCTGCCAACTTATCCCCTAGGAGCTTTAATCATCTACCCTCCATATCCACGAAATTCCAGAGAAAAGTACACATAATATGTCGGGGCTAGAGGCTTTAGGAGCTGCAGCGAGTATTGTCGCTCTCGTACAACTTGCTGCGAAGTTAGCAAAAACTAGTTACGACTATGTTGGGGCAGTAAAGAGAGCACCAAAGGACGCCCAGGACCTCGTCGCAGAGCTTAATTCTCTCTACGGAGTCCTTGAAAACTTACAGAAACATGTCGAAAAAAACCCAGGATCGGAAGCATTGGGAATACTCAATGCTAAGGATGGGCCACTCCCGGGATGTGCTCTACAGCTTGAAGGGCTACAAAAAAAGTTGGAAATTAGTTCGCGCAAGGGGTTAAGAAGGGTTTTCAGTTCTCTCAAATGGCCTTTTAAGGAAGCGGAGACTTTACAGATTATCTCACGGATCGAGAGACTAAAAAGCCTTTTTAGTATTGCGATTTGTACAGATCATATGTAAGTTTTAGGATAAAACTCTTGAGCCGTGCTAATTTCATTTAAGATTTCTATCGAAGGCGATCAAGCAGGATGTCGAAGGAGTAGGTTTCTCAGTTGAAGAGTTCTTGAAGGAGTATCGAGCAGAAGTTGCGGCCCAGAATGCACGAAGACAAGTTGAGAAAGCTATCCACGAGGGTGAGGTAAAAACTAACCAAAAACATGGGCCTTAATTAATTGATTCGGTCTAGGGAAGGAACGCCAAAAGGTTCTTGATTGGTTTTATTCGGGAGACACCGAAACGAGACACAGCGAGATCAGCAAAGACCGTCAGAAATATACGGGTAGATGGCTTTTAGAGTCGCAGGAGCTGCGAGATTGGGCTACCGACGGGCGTAATCCTTCATTACTTTGGGGTTATGGCATTCGTAAGTACATATGCTATACCAATTGATAATTTTCCGTAGTTAAATTCTAATAGGCACTAACGAGGTTATATTATAGCTGGCGCTGGAAAAACATTTCTGAGGTATAGAGCCATTTTATTCACTATTTTGTACTATGTTTAACAAAAGGGGGTTTATGTAGCTCTGCTGTAATCGACAATTTTAAGGATCAGGCACGGGAGAAGGAAGTAGGCATAGGCTATATCTACTTCAACTATAAGGAGCAAGCCCAGCAGACAACCACCCTCATTATTCGCAGCCTGGTCAGACAGCTTGGCTACCAAATTGATAAACTACCTACAGGAGTCGGGGAGCTATATGAAAAGATAAAGAGAGAAGGAAGACAGCCCACATTAGAAGAACTATATACCGTTTTTCTCGTGGTATTTAGGTCTTTTGGCCGAGCGTTTCTTGTATTCGACGCACTGGACGAATGCGACCCCAAAGAGCGGAAAAAGGTGCTTCTTCCAATGCTGCACCGTATGGGAAATGATGGCGTCAGATTGTTTTTGACTAGTCGCGATCACCAAGATATACGGGACTCCCTTGGCGGTGTACCGCAGATTAGACTTTCAGCAAAAGGTGATGATATCAAGTACTACATTCAGGAGAAGATCAACGAGGATCCACAAGCGAAACGCCTAATCCAACAGGGGAAATGCGAAGATAAGATCATTTCCGAACTGACCGAATGTGCCCAAGGGATGTAAGTGTTTTAATGGGATAATCTTTTTTAATTTATATCTTAGATTTGGGTTACATCTTATATTTAGGTTGCTGATCGGATATAGGTTTTTACTTGTACGATTTCATATCGACTACCTGTGCCAGCAAACCACCCCAAAACAGATCCTCACTGCATTAGAAGAGCTCAGAACCTCCTCAACTGTGAATACCCCCCTAGACCCTACGTACGACAGAGTCATTGAGAATATCAACCAGAAGTCCGAAAGTCGTAGAGATCTAGCAATTATGATATTTACCTGGCTTGTAACGGCTAAGCGGCCACTTACAGTCGAGGAGCTCCAAGTGGCAGTTTCTGTGAAGCAGGAGCGGTACGAACTCGATGAGCTGGAACTACCAGATCGGGATATGATCCTTGAGGTCTGTGCTAGCCTTGTGACCATTGATGAAGCTAGCGATATCGTCCGGTTAGCACACTTTACCGTCCAGGAGTATCTTCAGAGGAAGTCTATAATACATAATGACGCAGCACTTAGAATCACTACCACTTGTTTAACGTATCTTTCATTCGATATTTTTGGTAAAGATTTCTGTACCTGCGGTCCGATGACTGATCTATATTTACATAAAAATTGCACTTTCAAGAAAACACGCTACAATCCGCCTAAGATATACTCCTTGTTACGATATGCGGCCCGTTATTTGTCTTCTCATCTTAAAAGCTGTAACGAGGAGGAGTCGTTGAAGGCTCTTTTAAGATTTCTTAAAGGTCAAGATAATATTTACTCTTATCGTAGGGCCTTGTACCGGGAAGAAGGGGGTGTGGAGGGTCTTGGGGAGTACCCAATTCACTTAGCATCATCCCTAGGGCATTTACTTGCGATCCAAAAACTATTGGAGGAGGGTGCCGATATCTCGGCTCTAGATCAGCGGGGACAAACAGCGCTGTTCTCCGCTACATCTTTAGGATACGAGAGAGTTGTATATCTTCTCATTGAAAAGGGCGCTGATGTCTCGGCCGTGAACGATTTTATGGAAACAACACTATTCGGAGCGGCATATGGTGGGCATGAGGCAATAGTCAGGTTCCTGGTTGAGAAAGGTGCCGATGTCTCGGTCGTGAGTGGTGATGGGGAGACAGCACTATTCGAAGCGGTCCGTTATGGAAATGAGGCAATAGTCAGGTTCCTGGTTGAGAAAGGCGCCGATGTCTCGGTCGTGGGTGGTAGGAGGAAGAAGACAGCACTATTCTTCGCGGCCATTCAGGGAAATGAGGCAATAGTCAGGTTCCTGGTTGAGAAAGGCGCCGATGTCTCGGTCGTGGGTCGTGATGGGGAGACAGCATTATTCGAAGCGGTCCGTAATGGAAATGAGGCAATAGTCAAGTTCCTGGTTGAGAAAGGCGCCGATGTCTCGGTCGTGAGTGGTGATGGGGAGACAGCATTATTCAAAGCGGCCCGTAATGGAAATGAGGCAATAGTCAGGTTCCTGGTTGAGAAAGGCGCCGATGTCTCGGCCGTGAGTGGTGATGGGGAGACAGCATTATTCAAAGCGGCCCGTAATGGAAATGAGGCAATAGTCAGGTTCCTGGTTGAGAAAGGCGCCGATGTCTCGGTCGTGAGTGGTGATGGGGAGACAGCATTATTCGAAGCGGTCCGTAATGGAAATGAGGCAATAGTCAGGTTCCTGGTTGAGAAAGGCGCCGATGTCTCGGTCGTGTCTAAGTACGGGATTACAGCACTATCATTGGCAGTACACTATGAGAATAAGAGCTGCGCCCAGTTCCTCCGTGAGCAAGGCAAGTTTCTAAACCTTAAGTAAGAGATAACTAGAAAGCTGCAGCTTTCTAACACGATTTGTGGTAAGAAACAGGGCGACAGAGTAAAGTTCGATATACATAGCTTACGATAACACCTACTCCAACGTAGACCCGAGAAAACAGTCTTCTATCAACACCACCTCTACAAAAAACTATCAGCATAAAACATCAACATGAAAGGGAGTATAATCTCATTATCAATACGGATTCGGTATCGAGTTTCTATAGGGGAGACTGGAGGATATAGATTAGGGAAGGAATATTTCTATTTGGTTACATATAACGTTTATTTAGCTAGCACATTGGTTACTAGTTTTATTAAGGCATGCATATTATTTATTGCTTTATCATGGATTGCTTCTTCTCTCTGGTAGGGTTTCCGTTTTTGTTTTTATTTCTAAGTCTTTCTTCTTTTTGTGTTTTTGATATCGGTTTATATGAGGTTTTTATTATACCGAGTGATATGCTATGAACTTACACTCACATGGTAGAGTGGAACACTAAACATGGTGATAGAATGGTGATACAAGTACAAAAATTCAACAGGGGTTTACAGTAGAGTAATACAAGAGATGATAGGCCGTAGTACAACAAACATGCACAGGGGGCAGCTACAAACGTCTAGAAACCTACGTTCCGATCATTGACACATAGGTCTGGGGCATATGTTCCACATAGTTATCAGTCTTCTCCCGCGGCTCTATCAGCGGGACATGGCTGTGTCTAGAATACCCTCTAACGTGCTGAATTGAGTTTCCAGAATAAATTTGGATAATACTATGTAGGAGTTAGAAAAAGAATCCTGAAACAAGACCTGAGCCAAATACACCCACCCACCAACCAACCAACCCAGTACATACAAATGAACCAGTTCTACACTAAGTGAAGGAGAAATAAGAAGTAAAAGGAAAAAAATACACCATGAATAGTAAATAGAGAAAGAAACGAGTAATATAAGAGCCAAGATTCCAACCCACCCGCCCAGCCAGCCAACCCGCCATGAAGAAAAAAAACGCATATTCCCGATGAGATCAAAGAAAATCATACAGCAGAAGTAAGAAATCCACCAACACTCAACTAGCTCCTTCCCCCCTCCCTCATCTCCGTCACTGTCTTCTCTACCCCAGCCTTTTCCTCCTCTGCCTTCATCTCCCTCACCTTCGCCAACACAACTTCTCTAAATATTGCTGTTCTCGCTGCCCTCGATAACCTCCTCGAACCCTTCAACTCCTCGTCTGGATTAGTCCCGGCAGGAGTGACCCCCTCTCTTGCAGCCTGCTCTGAGTCGGATGGTATATCGCTTCCACCCCCCTCTGTATCATCCTCGCGGAGCCGCAGAGCCTCGATTCTGTTTGCGAGTTTAACCATTTCGATACCGCGGCGGAGTCGCGCTTTGGCCATGTAGGATTTGAGTTCTGGGAGGATATCCTTATCGGAAGCTGTCTCGCCCTTGAGCCATATATGTTTGAGGGCTTCCTGTAACAAGGGTTAATATACTATAGCAATAGAGATTAGGGTACGGGTCCGGGGGATCATACTGAGCTTGTAGGCCGATCTTCCGGATTTGGCTGTAGAAGTGCACCAATGAACGACTTTGCATCTTTACTCACGTCTCTCCAGTAGCGGTCATGGAAGATGACTCTACCCTTACTACACTCTTCGATAAGGTCCGTCATACTCTCACTCCTAAAAGGTGAGTACCCGCATAATAGAGTATATGTGATGACACCCAGTGACCACAGATCCACCGCTTTCCCATGGCCCTGCTTCGTCATTACTTCAGGCGCAGCATAACCGAAAGACCCAGCCATTGTCGTGAGGATCTCTTCGCCATCATCGAGCATCTGTGCGATTCCAAAATCGGCGAGTACGAGCGAGGAGTGTTCATCGGAGGTGAGATAGAGGAGGTTCTCGGGTTTGAGATCTCGATGTACGATATTATTACTGTGGAGGTAGTCGACTGCTGTTAGGACTTCTCGAACGACTTGGGATGCGTCCTTTTCGGTGAATTTTCCTTTAGCGCAGATACGGTCGAAAAGTTCACCGCCGGTTGCGAGTTGCGTTACGATATAATATTTATCCTATTATGATGTCAGCCCACCCGCCCTTCGCCCGCACTTCGCCGCCACCGCCCCGAACAAAGGTGCTAACATACTCGCGACTCGAACCAATCGTGAAAAGAGACAATGTGTGGGTGATTAAGGCGCTTTAATAGCTTCAATTCGTCATAGACCATATTTTCGTTCCCTTTAACATTTTTCTTCAAGATTATTTTAACTGCGACTTTACCAGACGCGCAGTCTGCCTCTCTAACGATTCCGTAGGTTCCTGCACCCTAGAAAGGTTGGAGGAATAATTAGATTGGGGAGGCTCAAAATAGAGTATAAGCATAGGACGATCACGAACCAAAGTGCGACCCATCTTGTATTGTGCTCTAAGGGAAACTTCGTCAGTACACACCCATAACCCAACTTCTACGAAAAGGAACTCCTCACTTTTTGTCATAGCTTGATGGCTGGCCGTGTAATCTGTTGAATACAGAAGCGACCAAGCCCATTCCAGCATTCAATGAGAGTCTGAATGAAGATTGCGTACGCGTATGCCCACGAGAATGACCACTCTCATGTGTACGTCCCATAGCTAATTGATCTGCAAACGAAGGAGGGGAACTAGGGCGGAGGGGCGAAAGAGTCGGTAGAAAGGGGAAGGAAACTATGGGCGAGGGAAGTGAACGAGCTTACAGCTCATTGTTTTTCTCCGATTGCTATATATAAAAGAACAAGTCTCGAAGTAGGGGAGGGCCCTACCGTGCGGCGGGGATATTCGCTGGGGCTACGAACGGGGCTCTGGTAGGTTGGCTGAAAGTTGGAACGTGGGAGAGATCTGCGGTAGCTGTGGGAGGGTGGGGACAACAGAGAGAGCAGGCCAAAGAAATGCACACACGGACACAAGAGGCCAAATAGGATATTTATTCTGTATTATTCACAATTTACTTGTAGACCAAGCGAACCAAATAGGAGTAGGTATTCGGAGGAGTAAGGAAGCCCCCATGCACCGGAGGAATATGAGGTAAGGAAGGCCCTTCTACGGTCCCAGCATGAAGTGTGTCGCCGTCGTAGTCGTCGTCAGTCTTTTTCTGTGTGGACTCGAGAGCAGTATAGTGTCTATCGTACTGATGCTACTGCTGACATCGATCATGCGAAAAACCCTGCTAACTGCACACTGCACTGCACGGTGGGGTTATGGGGAGTGGTGAGCTTCTGTTTCTTCCTTGGCAGCGCAGAGACCAACGGCTTTCTGTCGTTGAAACTCAGCCGTGACTCGTGAATGCTCCAGACCAGTCAATGATGCCCAGGTGCATGCGGTCGGGTAGATACATCGTGCGTCCATCCAGTAGGGTGCAGAGCTCCAGTCGGAGAGGCTGGTTCGCCAGTGACTGTGAGCTCCAGTGTGGGGGCGGATACGGGCCGTTCAAGGCTCTTTTCTCCTTGAATCACCTTGCGGGACTGCCTCGGAGTCAACCCGAGTCCGTTTTCCGACAGCGGCAGTCCCCGTCCCACCACAGGGCTGGAAGCCGAAGATTGCATACAGTATGGTGTATTCTAGCCATAGCAAGAGTAATGTAGACAGTATATGCATACAATAACAGATTGACGCGACCTTGGGCAGGGAATTCCCTACCTTAAATAAACCTACACAAAGCCTACACCGTCTTAGCACATCTCGTATCCCGTATACGGTATACCCATACCCGGCGTGCTGCATGACTGGCTAGTGCCTGTAAGAGAGAGACTCCTATATAGTGGCTGTGAACAGAAGCTAGCAAAGAATAAATATAACCCTGTGGCGGGGGGCGCCCAACAGCTAGAGCAATTTCGCAACCTCACCGGGCTGACTCTCCCTACAGCGGAATTCTGCCTACTCCCAGGACCATCTCCCAGAGCCTCATACCTTATTGCACAGTCACGTGCCGTCGTACCATACCCCACTTCTAGCTCTACGCGTACAGCCGTTTTTCTCTTGCATACCCGCAAAGCTATAGAATAGCTTATAGTCCCGGAGACGCTCACTTGATCTTACACCTCGCCTGCCCCCCTCAAGGAACAACCTCGTATAGCAGAACACTACCATGGCGGCACCACACATGTACGCTAAGCGCCTCAACCGTGAGCTTCTTAAGGTTCGTATCTCTACCCCCCCGTGAAGATCCTCCTGCTGATCCCCTGATCCAGATGAAACAAGGCCTCCCACCTGGTACTCCCCCCACTCTAACCCCTCGCACAAAGCCCCGGGACTGCTAACACAGTTAGGGATCTTTCTTGTCTCCGCTGAGGACCTGGTAACATGGCAAATGGATCTCCAAGTCCTTGACCCAAACCCAATCTACTATGGCAAGACTTTCCGCCTCAACTTCAAGTTCTCGCATAGCTACCCTATCGAGGCTCCTGAGGTTATGTTTGTGAGGGCTGCTGATAGAGGTTAGTCTGCCCTCACCGGTGTGTAGATAGAGAAGGGAAGAGGAAGGAAAAGCTAACGTGTATAGAAATACCAATGCATCCACACGTTTATTCAAATGGCGTTATATGTCTCGACCTTTTGTCATCTGGGAATGGATGGAGCCCTGTACAGAGCGTGGAGAGTGTCTGCATGAGCATCCAGTCCATGCTAACAGGGAACACTAAAAACGGTATACCCTCTTTCCTCCTCATCTCTCCTCTCTCATTTTACTGATACGAAACAGAGCGGCCAGAAGGTGATGCACAGTTCGTTCTCAGCGCTGGGAGAAGCCCAAGGGATATTAGATTCGTGTATGATGACCCAACAGTCTAAAGTCTTGAACCTCCTGTTTCAGTTTTCTCTCCATCTCTCTCTCTCCTTTGCGGGTAGCGTATTGGTGTTGTTATGGGTTTTTGTATGGCGTGCGTCTTTGCTTCTTTCACGGGTTATGGATAGATATCGGCGCCGCCATAGAAACGAATGCTTTGCATCTTAGCAGTGGGAACGAATTTTTCTTTTATCATGCTTGGTTTGAGGAGGATATATCTTGTTGGCTTTTAAGACGTGTCTCGGCTTTTATCTATGTAGGTATGTTTTTGGGGTGTGGGTCTAGGTCTTGCCTGAAGCTGGTCTGGTAGTTCCGGTGAGGTGAGGGGTTCAGACGGAATAAAGTACACTATGTTTGATCTAAGAAGTCTCGGGTTAAATGGTGTTGTGGTTTTGGGTACCAATTACTCATCTAGCCCGCTTTGGCATTCCTCTAAAGCCTTAAAAACTGTTTCTTGACTCTAAGTCGCCGACTAGAATGTCTTGAGAAGGGTCTAGACTCCAATTCTTTTTTTGTTGCTTGGACTACTCTTGGTTACTTTATTGCAATTACACTATTGTCTAATTACCCCCAATCTCAGGCCACAATTTCCCAGAGATGCATGTAGTCTGACCGAGGTGTGTTAGTCTCCATACAGGCTCACCACCCATTCTGTTTATATAGGAGTTAAGGCATGCTTACTCAGTGTCGCATGACTTGCGTTTCGTCTTGGCAAAGCTTGTTTTGATCACCTCCGACAACTACTTCCCCAAGTATCTTTTTCCTCCGACAAGCTCGAACAAGTTGCTAAGTTCTAACACCTCGCTGAAACGGTACCATTGATCTAGAACTAACTTTAAGTTCAGTGTTTATCTACACTACTACAAAAGTGCATCCCGCCTGGTTCACGGACCCAGTTGTCATATTCTTAGTACTGCATTCCTCATCCACCGGTAGTTTCCTCGAAGGAAAGGTGTTAGCCGACCTTGTGCGAGCGAACGTTTAATATACCATGAAAGACAGGGGTCCAAGTTTCCTTTACCATGTCGTGCCATGTCTAACTACCAAAACCTGAACATAAATGCATACAAACAGTGCATACTAACTAGCTTGCAGAGTCAGTCTACTGCCACATTCACTCTCAATACTGTTATTATAATCACCATGATCTCAAGTACTGAACCTGACTAAACTCCTCTCTCTAATAGGCTGCGCCCTAGGGGCTTTATAGAGGCAATTGACTTCCTGAGCGCACATGTTGGCGAATAGTCTATTGCTGCGACGCGTACTTTGGGGGGGGGGAGGGCTATAGCGTGGTATCTATGGGTCTTTGCAGCTTCAGAAGAGGGAATACGCACAGTTCCTATGCACTTATGTTCGGGTTTTGGTAGAGAGACATGGTATGCATGGTAAAAGGAACTTAGACCCCTGTCGGTCATGGTATAACAAACGTTCGCTCACCTTGTGCTTATATCAGACTCTTTGGCTGGACTAGCACTGTTTGAGAGCAGGGAACAAACTCGGGGGTGTATCAGCCTACACCGAACAAATTAGTATATCAAGTACATGAGGGGTTCTCGATAATATCTTTGTAACAGAAGATTATAGAATGATTTTATGAGAGCGATCCTTAAACAAAACTCGGGGGAAGCCTTTCTAGTGTGTTCTAGTGAGGCTCTTTGGGTTGTTTCGAGCGCTGTTCTTATAGAGGGCGTCTCCTATATATGGTGAAGGACTAGGGGATGTTTCGTTTATGAATATAATGTAAGGTCATTAATGGAAGAGTCCCGCTAAGGATCCGCCGGGTGTATCGATTTAGTAGGGATTTCTCCAGTCTAAAAGGTGTCTTTCGGTAGGAGACTAAGTGTGTATATAGCGATACCTAGGGAAAGGCCGATTCGACCACTGGGGAGAGCTCCACCTCGTACCAGATGAAAAGAGAAAAAAGATGGCTGACTACACATAGACTCTAGGTTCCTTCACTATACTCCAATAGGATCAATGTACAGAGTACTTCAATATGAGAGCTGATACCGGAGGAAATAAGCACGAAAATACAATCAATCTTTTCACGATCTTAAGCGCCGGTGTCACCACTTGCTCCTAAGGAAACTTTGTAGCTTTAACCTCTTTGGCCATCAACCTCTGAGCCCGGACGAAAAACCTTGGGAAGAGGATATGCTGAATATCATGTTGATCTAATTCCGAACTTTTCAATGCAATTATTCCTTAAGCGTTTTCGTTGACAACTTTAACGCTTCCCTTAGGTTTCTCGTGCGGGGCGTTGCATGGATTCTTGTAGTCACATGCTCGTAGCCACCACTGTCAGCACTCATATACTATCACTCGTGTAATCTATAAAATAACTACCGGCATTACAATAACCCGGAACTCCGCCGTAACTGAGTACCTATGTGATACCCTAATAATTTTTATTTCTACGCCCATTCTAAGCGCGCATACCCTAGTTCTTGCGATATCGGGGCCTCTCCGATACCGTCAGCAGAATGGGGCAGTGAACGCTGTGAGCTTAGTTAAGCGATAGTCAGCTATGCAGAACTTTCACCGGAAATCAAGCTTTTTCTATTTCTGCACTTATGCTTGGAGCGTATCTATAGGTTAATTACTTTACACATAATCTCCACACCCAAGGATCGGCTTTGACTATGATGCAAGGATCAACAATACCAACATCTACGGTCAAGAGGGTGTTTTTCCAATGGTTTCGAACCCGAGGAACTCTAAGCCAGGATCTATTTATGTTTAAGAGACATCTCATCTACTCTAAAGGTTACCCGGTCCGGCCCAAATACCAGGCGGCGGCGGAAGCCAAAAGTTCCGGTGCGGCGCTGGAACGTAATCGTAATCGTGATTGTGAACCCCCAGAACCTTGCAACGTCACCTTTACGCCAGTGGGGCTTTTGTGCTCTCAAACTGCATGCATTGGATCTTTTCGCTTATACGATACTCCACGATACTATTCTATCCATAGTGGTGAGTATAAGCACCATAGGGGGCGAAGGCTATCAATCCATGTAGTGAAACATGCATTTCCCTCCAGCCTCTTGGTTCGTGGATATAAAATCCCATCCCCCGCCATCTACGGAGCATGGCCCGAAGAGCTTTCACGTTTTTAGTGGCCGGTGTCACTTTCTCCCGTTTATAAAAAAATTCACGGATTGACACGTGCTACCGACTATCTCTTCACCCAATTACTACTCGTTGGTACCTTACTTGCATATATCCAAATTCTTCCTTCTCCCTCTCTCGATTACTTTACGGAAGGGAAAAATGAACGCAGAAATGTATTGGGATAGCCATATAGGCACCTCATCATCTGCACCGAGAATATCTTCACGCTCACCTCCAGCACCCTCGCGTTTACCTCCGCCACCTCCAGTACCTCAAGATGTCTATCAGAGCAAACTACAAACACCTCCTGAGTCTCCCCAGGAGGACTCTAGTGGTCTCTCGGAAGAGGAGGAGTCTGGCTATAACGATGTTGTTCGACAGGGCGAACAAATGAATGTCCAGGAAATCGATGCCGAGTCTATCATTGCGCCAGTGATATCTCGAACGCAATCCACAGCGCTGTACCGGAATGCACGAGCGCCGAGCTCACCCACGGGTGAGTTCTTGGAGGACAATAATGGCCCACGGAGCTTAGATAGAATTGTCGAGGGAGCGCAGAAGCGCTCGCGGACGTATGGTGGAACTAGTAATCGTTATCCGGACATAATCACCACTCCTCCCCAACCGGGCAAGGTTCAAGGTCAACCCAAGAAGTCACGGGCATTCTTATTCCAAGTTCCGTCAATACAGATGCCGAATGTCAGTCTACCTTCACTACCGAATGTGACGCTTCCTTCGTTCAGTGGAGTCAAAAATACACGACTGCGCTCAAAAACGCTATTTAACCCGCGGCCTAGGGGTGGAATAAACTCATCATTCTTTACGGACCGGGCAACCGCTTTCTTTAGCCGCCCGGAGACTAATAGCGGGGTTCGTCCTGGAGGGTTGGATGATTTCGGGCGCCCGGGGTCCCGACCGCCGCCCCGGCCGCCGACGCATCGAAGGTCATCTTCGACACCCTCTATCCGGCCGAACACTACTCATGTTCCCAACGATCCTGTACGGGCGTCACTTTCAAGAACAATATCCACTACCTCGTCGCTTGGTGACGATACAAAGTTCATGCATATCCACTCACCGGCAAATGCACGGATTAAAGCCATTAGAGATAATTTCCTTGGTGGTCTTCCGAATTTCCCGCAGCTTCCACAGCTAGCGCAGTTAAATCCATTTAATGATTCAGTCCCCGAGACCTCGCAAAATAATACTACGACTTCCCCGGCGTTAGAAGCGCTGGACAACGTCACCGGGGATATTGTGGTGATGGGTGGCTACAGGGGTTCAATCCTTCGGGACAAAACCGCGGGGAACCGCAGAGTCTGGGTGCCCTTGAAAGTCGGGCTGAACCTTCGGAAAGTCGACCTAGAAGTCGGGCTTAACCCGGAAGATGAAGAAAGTATGAAAGATAAAATTGTAGAAGGAGGGATGCTGACTCATATCGGTCCTGTTGATATCTCAAAAAAGTTACTGAAACGGCTGAGGTCCGGGGCAGACCAGCATGGAAGAAGGGTGCATGAGTGGGGATATGACTGGAGGTTGTCGCCAGAATTGTTGTCAAAGCGATTAATTGAGTTCCTCGAGACATTAGAGTGTAATTTTGGGCAGCTGGAAGGAAAGAGGAAAGGGAAAGGAGCACTGGTTATTGCACACTCCCTTGGTGGGTTGATCACACGGCATGCGATGAATCAGCGGCCGGAGTTGTTCTCGGGGGTTATTTTTGCGGGGACGCCGCAGACTTGTGTTAATATTTTGGGACCGCTGAGGAATGGGGATGCGGTTATGTTGAACTCGAAGGTTTTCACTGCACAGGTGCGTTAAGAATCCTTAATCGCAACTTCTTTTTACATTGGTCTGACTAACTTTGGATTAATAGGTCAACTTCACACTCCGAACATCCTATGCATTCCTTCCTGAGGATGGAGAATGTTTTGTCGACCGCACTACTGGTAAACCAATTCCACTGGACTTCTTCAATGTGGAAACATGGAAAGAATATTGTCTCTCCCCCTGCGTCTCCACTTTTGCACCATACCCTGCCCCATCAGCAAGTACATCTGTCCTTGGAAATTTCTCCGACTCAGCAATGCTCCGACCCTTCTCCTATAGCGACCGAAGGGAAGCCGCCTCCACTAGTGACCTCACGAAAGACCGAACACTCGCTCCCCAAATAGCCTCGTCCTCCACCACGGCAGACCAGCAACACTGCACACTCCCGCTCTCTAAGACAATACCATACCTCACTCGCACACTTTCTGAAACTCTCCGTTTTAGAAAAGCTCTTGAATACGACTCAGCCAAGAAATCGTTATACCCGCCGCAGACAGTGTTGTACTCAAAGACATCTCCGACAGTGCGTGGTGCACGGGTAGATGGCGTCGAGGGGATAAAGAGAGCAGATGCGTATGTGGATCTTCTATTCGGAGCCGGTGATGGTGTTTGTTTAGCAAAGAAAGCGATGCTGCCTCCAGGCTATAAGTGTACGAGGAGGGTCGCGGTAGATAGGGGGCATATTAGTTTATTGGGAGATTTGGAGGGAGTGGGGAGATGTGTAGAGGGAATTATTGCGGAGAGAGGATGGTAAGGGGCAAAAGGACTTATAAATACGTAAGATAGTGGTGCCTGTAACCTGGTGCCTAAAAGGTTGGTGTGCTTGCATATATGGTATTTTTGTTTTGTTTTGAAAAGTATATAGATGGCACTGTACAGGGAAAAGGCAAGGGTTTAGAGCTGGAGTTTTGTTGTTATTTATCGATTATAATGACTGATGAACAAAGGGAGGTTGGAGAAATTATAGACATGCAATAACAATATATGATTACCCAGTTGCATGTACTTAAATGATAAATTCATTCATTCATTATGATTACCCAGTACTGAGTGAGTGATATTCCATGATACGTTTGGTGTATAGCTTCTACTTGGCGCCAAGAACACATTCCTACAGGTTTTAGAAGCTCACAACTATTGGTCGCTTCCGGAAACCCGGCAATCCCTGCTATCTTGTGCCATTCGTCGACGTCAAGCTCAGGCAGCCGGGCCCCTTGTTGTCAATTTCTCTACTTAGCCTCTCCAACTTCACCTCTCAGCACATATCCAGAACAAGCAGAAGAAACAATGTCTACATTCGTCCCTCCCCCACCGTACTCGCCTGAAGAGCTCAAGAAGCTATATCCAGAGAATCTTCAATTACATTTAGTCCAATTGATATTCCGTCATGGTACCCTCCCACATATCATCCTCTTAAGCACGAATAAAAAAGCTAATCCCGCATCGAAGGTGAAAGAACCCCCGTTAATTCTCGATTCAGGAATACCGGTCTTCCGTCATGTAAGCTTCATTATTACTCTAGGGTGTTGGATAGATATTAACATACTCAGTATGGCCGTACTGTAACGCCGCATCAAGGTTCAAGGCAGCCGTCATAGAGAACACCGGAGACTGGTCCACCCTCGCCTACCAACGCAGATCAGAGACCATCGGAAATAAGAGTGAAACCATGCTTGGGAGTGGCCCTGATGGTAAATCAGATGCAATATGGTGTGTAATGGCTACTGTGATTATGGTTTTCGAAAAGAAGAAGAAAAAAAGGGAGCTAATGATAATTGTGGGGGGTAGTTTATCTGGAGAACTTACAGATCTTGGAAGAAAGACTACTCTTGCACTCGGAGAACGTACTAGAAGGTTATATATTGACCAGCTTGGGTTCCTCCCGCCTAATATGGGCCCAAGATCTTCTTTCTACCTTCGTGCCACACCGGTTCCACGTGCACTTGAGTCACTGCAGCAGGTGCTTGTCGGGCTTTATCCACTACCGACACGGGACCCGAATGCGGAGATTCCTATTATTCATGAACGTTCATTTGCGCAGGAAAATCTTTTCCCAAATGACGCAAACTGTAGGCGTTTTCTCATGCTCACGCGCGAATTTGCAAAGTTGGCAGCTGAAAAGTGGAATGACTCTCCGGAGGTGGCCCATTTGCAGAAGCGACTTGGGAAGTGGATGGAGGGTGGGAAGGTCGCTGTTAATGGTCACCCTAGGATATCTGGGATAATGGATACTATGAATGCGACGCTCGCACATGGGCCTACTACTCGCCTTCCGAGTGAGTTTTATGAAAAGGAGGTGAGGCAAATTCTAAACGATATTAACGTGGATGAGTGGTTTCTCGGGTACTCGCAGTCATCTGAGTACCGGCGGTTGGGCGTGGGGAGTCTCCTAGGGGATGTGGTGGATAGGATGTCCGTGGCGGCAGGGGATGCGCCGGAGAAGACTGAGAGGCTGAAGGTTGGGCTGATGGGATGCCATGATACAACTTTGGCAGGGCTACTTGCGTCGCTGGGCGCATTCGATGGGATATGGCCTCCGTTCACTAGTAGTATTGCGTTTGAGATGTTTAGGAAGAAAGATCTGGAGCAGTCGAAGAGCCTGTGGGCCAAGTTAACGGGCGGGGGGAAGAGTAATGATGAGGGGTACTATGTTAGGCTGAGATACAACGAGGAACCGGTTATTGTCAAGGGGTGCAGAAAGCCAGGGAAACACCTCGAAGGAGATGAGAGCTTCTGTACTTTTGTAAGCAAACAAACTTCCACCTCACAGTCAACTACCACTAATAAAAGATACAGGCGGCATTCAAGGAGATTGTCACGAAGATGCGGCCGAAGGATTGGATGAAGGAGTGCTTGATGGACATGGATAAGCAGGGGATTCCACCTGTTGAGGAAGTAGAGTAAAGAGCGGCGATTTCGATACCTATCCTTTTGTGCTTTCTTTGGTTGCTTATATAGAACTGTTGATTGCGCATACTTTTTATACATAGAGTAGGTATACAAAGGAAGATAGCTTTGGCTATAGTCTTTGGGTGTGGGTTGATTCATAAATTATCACTCGCATATATCTCTCCAAGTGTACTATGCAAGAAAAAAGAATCTGGCCACACGTGTAGCATAGTTCTTTTCTTTACGACTACTATAGCAAAACTTTAGACAAGTTATCTAGTAACATCATAGATTAGAAACTATTAAAGAAGATATTAAGTCTAAATATTAGAAATGTGATATAAGCCTTCGATATAGTCTTAAAGTAGCCCAGTCGCACTAGAATAACCAATTAATTTATACGCAAACTCTTATAACAGCTACTCCCTTCGCCAGCATAAGAACTCAACACAGCTATTTGTGAGATTATACTGTAACAGCATCATATATTATCACTCACCCATAAACCTCAGGTTTCCATTGTTTTTATTATTCTTTATTTACCCATAAGTTAAACCCACGTAGATTATAATAATATTACACTATTAATATATACCCTTTTGTAGTTAATTTATTTCTGGTAGTTATCCATAAAAATACTTCTTTCCAGTTCACTTCTGTTAAATTGTACATTTTTCATGTATTAGTCATGTATTAAGATAATGGAATTATCTAGTTTGTTGTAGAAGTTTACGGAACAAGGAAGAGCATTCCGGCGAGAATGACTCATATTATTTTTGTGTAACAGAATATAGTTGTATAAATAGGGGACAGATTTCCCTCTTGTTTAATAGAATCATCATCTTCACTTTACACTGTTCTTCAGGTTATGAGCTCGGGTTCTGCACAATAAACCCCGCTATTCTTTACCTTCTCTCACAAAACATACACCCAACACTAAACCATGTCTTCAGGAGCAGCTTCTACAAGCAAGTCCGGTGATGAAACTGTAGTCCAACCTACGAGCACTGCCACTCCCAATCCTATGGGAAACCTTATGGTCAAGACAGATAGACTTCCCGTTCTTACTGGACAGTCAAACTATCAGACCTGGGCAGGAGCCTGGAAGATTACTTTTGACTCAGTTGAATGGTGGGAAAATGTGAGTGGCGAGAATAAAGAACCAACCGACAAAGCCTCTGAAGAACATCTGAAATGGAAAACCATCTCCAAGCGAGCTCTCGCACTTCTACTCAACGGTGTATCAGAAGAACTTCAAACCACAGTCGTTGCCGCCGGCAGCGCACACGGTGCCTGGAAAGCCCTTAAAGACCTTTTTGATAGGGAAACTCCAGCAACTACGATCAATATCCTCACAACGCTCCTGAACCTACGTTACCAGGACAATACCTCTCTTGCAGACCACCTAACCACCTTCCAAAATCAATGGAATAGGTTTCAGCAACGATGCCAGGACACAACAAAAGAAGGACTATCCAAGGATTTCCACTCCGTCGCAAATTCCAACCGAGCCAAAGCAGCCTTGCTGCTTGTTTCTCTAAACACTGCCACCTCAATGGAAAACATCATCGACAATCTCCAAACCAAGGAGAATCTTTCCTACGAAGACGTCTACAATAGACTCACCGATCTATCCGCCAATAAAACCGGCAGCTCCGAAAATACCGTCTTCAACACCAGCCATAGCACAAAGAAACACTGTACCTACTGTCTGGCAAAAACAGGAAAGAAATTCACAAATCATACCCACGATGACTGCAGAAGGCTCAAAAAGGAAAAAGAATGGAGAAAGAAAGGAGGAAAAGGAAAAGGAAAGGAGGATAACGCCTCCACTAGCACACATAATTCGGCAACCGTTTTAATGGTACGCCATAATTCCTCATCCTCCTCATTCTGGATATTCGACTCTGGCGCAACTGCTCACATCTCTCCCCATAAAGAACTCTTCACCACGGTTCGACCTTACGACGGAATCGTTAGAACAGCTGATGGGACCGCTCATTGAGCTCCAGGAATTGGAGATATCCTCATCGAGTGTTGGCTCCCTGACGGAGGAAGATCTTCAGTCGTTCTCACTGATGTACTCCTCGTCCCCACGTTCGGACCAGTTGGTCTCATCTCCGAGACCGTTCTTGACAAAAAGGGGTGCAGAGTTGATGCAGGAGGAGGAAACAAAATTGTTAAAAAGGGCGAAAAGGAACTACTCTGGGGAAAATTGGTAAACGGGCACTGGAATGTACAAATAGTTGATAATGTAGCACGTCTCTCTTCTTACTCTGAATGGCATGAAGCACTCGGACATCCGTCTAGTCTTCATAGCCTGTATGCCGACCGTACCAATCTCCCAAAGAAACCAAGTAACTTCCACTGCGGACCATGCGCCCTTTCAAAAAGCACTCATTCGGTCCCAAAGACAATAAGTACTAGAGCCACACAACCCTTCGAACTAGTCCATTCAGATCTCTCTGGTAAACAAAGAGTAATGTCTCAGGACAAATGCCAGTACTATATGTCTTTTATAGACGACTACACTCGCTATTCTTGGATTTACTTTCTAAAGAATAAAGACGATGCGTGTAAAGCCATCGAACACTTCACCAATAAGGTCAAAAATCAGCATAACACCACAATAAAAAGGTTCAGAGCTGATGGTGGAGGCGAATACGTCAACAAAAATACCAAGACCTTCTTCGGAAAAGAGGGCATCACTCAAGAAACAACACCACCATACTCCCATGAATCAAATGGGGTAGCCGAAAGATTCAACAGGACGGTAACCACAATGGTTCGATGCATGATAATGGACCATCCCAGAATCCTATGGCAAGAAGCGTACTCAACTGCTGTCTATCTCAAAAATAGACTCCTACACAGTGCTCTAAAGGATAAAACCCCATACGAAGCACTCCATGGAAAGAAACCAACAATCAAACATGCTCACCCTTTCGGTCAGAAATGCTACATCCATATTCACAAGGAAGCCAGGCCAGCCGGAAGCAAATTAGAACCAAGAGCAGTCGAAGGAAAATTTGTTGGATACACAGACAGCGACACACAATACCGAGTTTGGATACCATCTCAACACAAGGTGGTAGTCACTAGAGATATCACGTTCCCCCCTCCAGCTTCAGGGGAAGTATCGATTGATGTCTCCTACCCTCCTATAGAAACTCCAAAACTCGAAGCGTCAGTACCAGAGTCATCTTCAAAAGGAAAAGAAGCAGTTCCTTTAGAAGACGAAGGGGAAGAAAAAGATTTTATACTTCCACTACCAGACTCTGATGAAGAACCAGAAACACACACACCAGGAGACTTTCCATTATCTCCATCAAAAAAGGAAACTATTGCACCAATTCCTCCCCTTTTTCAAACACCCAGACGATCAACAAGAGAAAAAAGGCCAGTCGAAAAAACAACCCAAATCGAACAAGAACAAAGGGATACAGAAATACGCAGAATACAAGCCAAAATTGAGAAACTAGACAGAGATCTGAAAGACGATCTCCTAGTTATCGAACAAAACGAAGACCCTCGAGATCACCAACGCCTAAAAGACGATTCCTTAAAAGAACATAGAACCCAAAGGAATGATCTTAGGAGACAGCTTCGTCAAGCCAGAGCAAACACTGCAACTGACATCCCAGTTCACTATGCCTACGTCAGCACCGATCCAGTTACCTTTCGACAAGCCACCTCAGGGGAAGATACGGAACTTTGGAATAAAGCAATGAAGGAAGAATACGACGCACTCATTAAAAACAACACATGGGATATAGTAGAACGACCTCAAAATCGAGAAGTTGTGAAAGGAAGATGGGTATACAAAACAAAACACAACCGAGACGGAACCATTGAACGATACAAGGCCAGATACGTCGCCAAAGGATATTCACAAATACCAGGTCTCGATTTCGATGAAACATTCTCACCAGTGGCCCGTTATGACTCTCTACGACTCCTACTAGCCCTTGCTGCCCATAACAACTGGATTCCCATTCAGTTAGACGTCAAAACTGCCTTTCTCCATGGTGTCCTCAAGGAAGAGATCTATCTTGAACTTCCTGAAGGATACAAACAAGACAACAAAGTGTGTAAACTTCGCAAATGCATCTACGGATTGAAACAGTCCCCTCGAGAGTGGTACGCCTGCCTGGTCGACTCTCTCAAACTGAAAGGATTCAAAGCATCCTACTTCGATCCATGTGTGTTCATCAACTCTTCTTTCAAGGATGACAGCGTGGGGACAGCGTGGCCACAGGATACAACTAACTCGATGGCAAGGTAACTATCCGTTACAGGCAAAATACCAAAGGTTTGTGAAGTAGGAAGTGGATTCTGCGATCGCAAAGCGATGGAACAGCGGAGAGGCAGCGAAGAGAAGAACTTGTATTGGTTCTAACTGAAGAAACGTTGCGTAAAGAAAGAAGAAAAAAACTATTACAGAGAGGGAGCAACGCTCCCTATTTATACACAAAATCCCCCCTTTGCACAATGTCTTTGTCCTTCTCCTCGACACTGGTTACCCTGCCTTCCTCCTGGCCCGAGTCACGCCAAGACTCACCCTGACGCCCTAATCATTCCGTGAAATCTTCAGAACACATCTACCTAGCCGTCTACGTTGACGACATTATGATATTTGGACCCAGCAATAATTATCGTCAAGGCATCAAACAGTCTCTCATGACAGACTTCGAATGCACAGACCTCGGCGAATCCAAATACATTCAGGGATTAGAAATTGACTGCACCTCAGATGGCATTCATCTCTCACAAAAAGGGTACATACAAAAACTCCTCGAGAAGTTCCAAATGCATGAATCTAGACCAGTTGGCACGCCACTTGAACCCAACACTCTACTCACAACAGGAACGGCAGAGTCCATGATAGATAATCAAAAACTCTATCAATCCATAATCGGATCCCTTATGTATGCCAGTATCGGCACCAGACCCGATATTTCTCACACAGTCACCTTTCTCTCCCAGTTTTCCTCCTGCCCTACGACAGAACATTTAATTGCTGCCAAACGAGTTCTCAGATATCTCAAAGGCACTAAAGACTGGACACTGTTCTACTCCAAACACTCCGACAACACGTTACATGGGTTCTCAGATAGCTCATTCGGTTCCAACATCTCTGATCGAAAATCCTTTTCTGGATATGTCTTTCAACTTGGAAAGTCAACTATTAGTTGGAGAAGTCGCAAACAAAGATCAGTTGCTACGTCAACCACCGAAGCGGAATACATGGCCCTAAACCTAACCGCAAAGCAACTTGTATGGTTGAAATCCGGCCTAACAGAACTTAGTCAATCTTACAACTATACAATACACGCTGACAACACTGGCTCCATTGAGCTGGTTCGAAATCCACGAATCCATGATAGATCCAAACACATCGATATTCAATACCACTCTACCCGCGAATGGTACGAATCAGGAATATTCACCCTAGAATATGTTTCCACCTCTGACAATATTGCCGACATTCTCACAAAAGGTCTACCAAAACCAGCACACCTTCAACATGCCATTTCAATACGAGGTAACAAATGAGGGGAAGTGTTAAATTGTACATTTTTCATGTATTAGTCATGTATTAAGATAATGGAATTATCTAGTTTGTTGTGGAAGTTTACGGAACAAGGAAGAGCATTCCGGCGAGAATGACTCATATTATTTTTGTGTAACAGAATATAGTTGTATAAATAGGGGACAGATTTCCCTCTTGTTTAATAGAATCATCATCTTCACTTTACACTGTTCTTCAACTTCCACTACTTTCTTTCTTTCTCAACAAGTGCGTCTCTTCCCCACCACTACGAACCGATTATCAATTTATTTAATCTTTTCTTGTAACCCCCGTAGCTGCAATTCTTTTTTAGAGTGATACCTGACTCCTATACACATACACTTATACCGTCCCTAGTCTATTGGATAAAGGAATAGACTACGAGCATATTATCTCAGAGAGCTCATCCGACCCTCTCTCAAATTCTCTTATAATCTCTATATATGCTCCTATAATACACTGAACCTCCTATATCATAGACTCAGAACCTACTTATACCTATAATACACCTACTTGATAGAATATCCCTCAGTAGTTTTATACCTGGCTTAGCTATTCTCAGTCAGAGGCAGCGCTAGTTGAGTGAACTTCTGTATATTTACAAAGAATAGTACTCGAACATCAAATACTTCTATCTAATACCATACCATGGTCATCTTCCCATATACTAAAGTAAATGGAAGAAGATTACAGCATGTCAACAGCAGAGATAGCAAAACTGACACTGAGTGAGGACATTGATTACGCAATACATTGATTACATCAGTTGATATAATACAGTATTGCCAATAGCCCTGTAAAATCAGAAATAGCTTTCGTACATCGAATTAAATTTCTATAATTCTAATTCTTCTAGAGCCCAAGGTATTATTAGAAAAAGGTTCGTAAAAACAGTATGTTGTCCCCCTACGGCGTCCGCATAGCTAGTCCCAACGATATAGCATGTGTACTTCCTGAAGTCTACCAATGTTTTTGTAGTAGTGCTTACCATCGCTAAGACAACCCAGGAAATTTTGAGAGAACGCCCTACTCTCAAGGGCCGTGGGGATTCAGGTTTCCGAGGAGTTTTTAGAAATAGCCGAACAACCAGCAGAGGATATTGAGAGGGCTTTAAAAACTATAGAAGGACTTATCAAAGTCTCCGAGGAACTAATACTATTAAGACATTTCACCCAGTTGATTTGATATTGCTACCTTAATAGCCAATAGATGTATCTGAGATTTTTCCCACCTCGCAAAGGTATGTCTCCATGCCTTACTAAACCATACCCTACTAACAAGCTAAAACCAGAGGGCCCTCCTAAGATGACTAATTGCGAAAAAATGTTAAATTGACACACTGGAGTAAGTATATATACCATCCTAATGCTGATGGTCTCTAGGTACTTCTAGTCACATCGTATGAGCTCTCGAATTCCAGATTAGATGATATAAAAGTACAAAGCCTAGGTTATTACTCCTCGGGTTTAGGTTGCTAATGGCGTGAGACATAGAATAGTTGAGCATGGTTGTCGAGGGCAACCTCTAATCTGTGCACTCCATCGCCTATCGATCACTGCTGCCTATGACGCAATAAGACAACGTGGAGGTTAAGGCTGTCAAGTGTTCTGACCGAGGGGCTGACAAGATCTACGCTTAAAATACCTGATGCTTGTGATCTCGACCACAAAAGTAACTACACACCCCCCAGCTCCTTACTAAAAATGGCTACCTGATAGTTTTCGGGGCTTCTAAGCAGGCCCACTACGTCCACAATTAGTGCCCTACTTGAATATGTAGGGAGTAGACTTAGGTTCCAGTAGGTTCAGTGGACCTATACTAGAAAAGGTCTGATGATAGATAAAAGTGTCAGTAGTTAACCTGAGACATGGTATCAGCTAGTAGAAAAGCGCCTCCGCAACGGGTATAGTGCAGGGTCTTTATTGACGAGGGTGAGACCTTGGACTAAAAATAAGCTGAAAAGACAGTCTATCCTCTTAATTTCTCATACGTTCTTCATTATGAGAGCCTTGTACATACATGACATCAAAGCGCTCAAAATACAAATTTCGACATGGTCCAACACGCAACCCCCCCCCCACAGGGAATATCGGCCAATTCAACCACTCCTTGTCGGTGCAAGGAATGGAACCTGCCGGTTTAGTAGGAATGCTTAGCAACGGTTTCTGTCTGAGTGAAAACCATTAGCATCTTAGGTCTTGCAAATACTATAAAACCCCGATATATAAGCACATTCATCACAAGCAAGCATACGAACCAACAGCTCCCCCTTCCAAATTTCCCATCGCCCATAGAACCTACCTCGAAATAAGCATACGATCCCCCCATCCCCCGAGTACGTGCGTATATCGAGGTTCAGCTGTAAAAAAGAAACCCGGGAACAGGCTCCATTTTAAAGTGCGATCAGACAGCACTTACTGAGGCTATGACATCATTACCATGAGACTAAAATCTGGTTCTGCAGCCTCCCGTTACCAAGCACAAAAAAAAAAATCTCCGAATCCTCACCATGTAATAAGTAGAGCGATACGGAGTGTTTCAGGGTGAGACGCAAATATAGAATAAGTGTCACCAAGGGTATCAATATCAAGAAGTATAATCCTAGGTGAGGCGCTAGAGAACTTCGAAAACGATAATGATCTTCCCAAGTGAAATTATTTATTTTTTTGAGATTTTCCTTTTTGAACTATTTATGATTTTCCTGTTCCACCAGATGAAGGAATAAAAAGACGATAACCAGCCTACATGTTACAAATTGTTCTTTTATACACCAATAGGAAAATACTTCGCCTCATACTAGGCAAAGCCTCCTCCCAAACCCAAATACGTGGAACAAACTTTGTGATGCAAAATGCCTAGTAAAAATGCAAATGACGCCCCATAAAAATGAGAAAGAGACTTATATCCAAACATTGAAGGGAGAAAACCACACAAAAAGAAACCACGTCATAAAAACAGGAAACCATCTCCCACACTATCTTCACACAGCCCCTATACCAACTTCACACTACTACAAGATGGTTATCGTCTCATCGTCAAAACTCTAAAAATGCTTAGAACACTGAAACAATTTTCCTCCTTGCTCACTCCAAACCGAAAAAGTCCCCTAGAACTAGCGGGCCAGGGAAAAGTCAAATAGAATAGGGCAATTATTGGTCCACTATTCCACAAGAGCTCAACCGAGATGAAGAGTAAACAAATCCGCAAGTAAAAGACCAGAAACCTTCAGAAATAAAATGAAGAAAAGCCAATGAAACTCAAAAGCAAACACTTTACACCCCAAAAACACCATATATCAAAACATAGATCAAGGCGGTTCGAGAAACCAAAAAAAAAAAAGGTCAAAAAAATACAAGAATAATGTGCCCGAAGTAGTCAATAGCAGTAGCCGTCCTATCTTCTTCCTAGAGGATGAAAAATAGAAATAGAAAAAAACCAGATTAAATGCGGGTATAAAATATGCGTGCCCAAAAACCCTATGAAGCTGACAAAGAAAAATAAAGAATGTTATCGAATGGCCAGTATCATTAGTCGAAAATATTCAAAAGAAGGCCAGGTTGATTATCTGTGGAATATTATATCTGTACGTCTAAAGTGCTTTGACATATCGTAGCTGTCAAGATCTCACTCGAACGTTTTGGCGTGACTTGTAGTCAAAAGAATCCTCTTCCTTGTTATTTGACTGAGAACGGGTGCTCGGAGATTCTCCAGATATCCCAGATACGCTTCCTAGCCCACCCCTGCTGCTACCGCCACGATTTTCCTGCCGAATGTAGGACTTGGTTACTTGAGATGCAGAAGATAATGCGCGCCTTGGTGGAGCATTGCCGGGCGAGCAGTATTCCCAATCAGCCGGATCCCATGATCTCTTGCCAGCCAACGGAAACCCATATCGATCATCCATAGACATATCTCCGCTTTCTTCTTCTTCGGGAACCGGCTCATCATCAACCCATCCAACAGTGTAGCCATCCTTATCCCCAAACAACAGCATTGGTTTCTTGTCAACATCTTTTTCGGGGCTTCGGCTTCTCCTATCAATACCAGAATTGCCCCATGGCTGAGGACTTGTGGATGCAGTGCTTGAAGTGGTAGTATTCCCTGTTGGTGGCGCCGTGAGAATCCATCTCGCCCATGTGGTCCCTGAAAGACGATCCATCGGAACCGTCACTGCCCTAGGTTGCGTCCATGTTGCACTCCAAAGATAAACAACACCTTGTGGCTTTGAAGGCTCCCCAGCAGTAGTATCGGGAGCACATTGGATCATCAAAAGGTCCGGTATAGTGGGATGCCAGCTAATAGACTTTATAGGATTCAGTTGAACCAAAACTGCATAAGGCCTAAGTAATTTAAGGGACCAGATCCAAACGGTTGTTGGCATGCTATCATTTCGGGTTGCAATGAGATTACCATCCGGCTTATTGAAAGCAATTGTAGAAATTCCAAGCTTAGGCTGGCTGTCCGATGGACTGGCTGTAGTCATTGGCAGTGTAGTAGGCTGTTGAACTTGGGCATAATACCGTTCCTTTGGAGACTTGATACATTCCGACCATACTGTTACCCCTGGTAAGCGGATAGTTCTTGTATGGTTCATCTCAATTACCTAGTTACCCCACATATATTAGCCCGATTGCAAATTTCCCAAACGGGGTTTCCCGAGAGATTATGTACCGGAGAAAAGGTATAATTGCTCAAAAACGCTAGCTTTCCGTCGTAACTTCCGATAGTCAAAAAGTCACCCCCTGGACTCCACTCCACACTTTTGACGCCTAGGCCTTCACATGGCTTCTCATAGGTCCTATAAAGATGCCCATCCGCGGTGTATACCAGAACCTTATAGCCAGAGGCAGCTGAATCCCACACTGCTATCCAACGTCCACATGGAGACCATTTTAGACCTTGAGCATCCAGTGTTGGAAGTTGAAAACTTGAAGCCAGTTTATATGTGGTATGTTGATGGACACTGATGACGTCGTGTGTTGAAGAACGGGTGAGTAGTGCATAATGAGATGTGCAAGGGCGGTAACCATAACCTATAATAATAAGTTAGCACCAAGAGGCACGTATGAATAATATCAATGATTGTGCTCACCCTTTGTAGGGAATTTAGGATTAGGGATTTCGATTTGTTTTGATGTGTTTAGATTCCAAACAGTCACCTTGAGCTTTTGCTTGCCACACACGTTAGTCAAAGGTCACCTTTATCAAGAAAGCAATCAAAATACCCCCCACGCCCGATAAGTCTTACCTGGAATTCCGAAAAAACCACCACTTCATCTGCATTTCTGCCGAACTCGACATTCCTGATTCCTCCAAACCCTTGGTTGATACAGACAGTCCACTTTTCATCATCCACATCATATACATGTATTGAATGTTCATCTGCCAACAGAATCCTTTGCCGTCCTCCACCTTCAGACTCTGATTTATCAATCCCACTTCTCCTTTTCCCTATCAATGGGATGCCATGCCACGCTGGTGAAGAATATGATCCGTCCAAATATGGAGACCACTTGACGAAGTTTATTCGTGATGCGAACTCGGGGTTTAGGTTGATTACCCGCTTGACCTGTAGAGATGTTGTTGAGCGGAGAATGAGTTTAGGGTGAACGATAGAGGCTATTAGAGAACCGTTTGGTGCAGGTTGGGCGCCATTAAAACCTTGAGTTCACAGAAAAGGCTTTAGCAGGCTTTCACGGTGGGTCAAGTGAAGATACACCAAGTAAACTATAAGGATAAAGGAAGCATACCACGAAATACTGTCGAGAACTCCATGCTTTGCTCCTCCAGAGCAGATAGTTTTTCCTGAGTATTGGTGCCTTTGTTGTCTCTCGTGCTTCTCTCGTAGGATGCGGTGTACAGAGAGAGGAAGGGGTCAGAGTAGACTTCCCAGCTGGGTGTCTGGCCGACAACGAAAGAAACGTGGTCCCGTTCGCCTCGTATGCTAACTAACTCTATCCCAAAACGATATGATAGGTGTGGTGTATTGACGTAGGTACCAGTCGATGGATCAGTGGCTTTTTTTTCCCTAATTCTTGGTACTTGCTGCGCGAACGGGGCTCGACCCTGAACAATTCCGGACGTATCGAGGAGAAGAATGAAGTGCGCAAAAGGCCCAGCAAGGGCAAGAGCAAAGTGGATAGAGATGGGGAGAGACCGATCAAAAGAGAAAACGCCGATTCCAAGGAGGAGACGGGGGGAGAGGGGAGCGGTTGTAGATGGTGGAGAGCGAGATTATTGGGCTTGGGGGCCAATGGAAGCCGGCAGTAGTGACTCTACGCTAGGAGGTGCCTGTGTTTGTCTACTGCCTGTTTTTGATCCTGGTCTCTCTCTCTTTTTTCTCTCACAGATTTTCCCTCTATTTCACACTGCTGTGAATGTATTTGACGCTATGCTATTTTACTCTTTAGCAGTGTTGGGCACTGCGGGTGTGTGGTGTAGAGAGGCGGAAGGGAGAGGCGGAGAAGGGAGGACAGATTGAGGGATTGACTGATGGGATGGGGCGGTCACGGTAAGCACAATAGCGGCGGCGCAGCGTATGATGATAGAACCTCTCTATGTGGGAAACAGGCGGGTCAAACACAACGCAGCAATCAAGAAGAGGAGGCCTGGGGTTGGCGATGGCTGTAAGGGAGGGCTGGCTGGTGGGGGGAAGGTCTGGTGGGTATGGGAATGGATGTTGCCTGTAGGCAACGGTCCGGTATGGATCTGCTGGTGGTGACGAAAGATGGAGGACAGGGGTCGGTCGGGTTACTCTGAGTCTCCGTCTCTCTCCTCCCGGGAGGCCATGCGCTTGCTTCCCTGGTCCACTGTTGTGTCGATGTCTTACGCTTCTGTTCAGACTTCCCCAACGCAATTTCGCAGTTTCAGCCGAAGCAGATAACGTCACTCCCGTCAAGGGTCCACTCACACCTCCAGCCACGCATCGGAAGCACCCCTATAACAGCGGCTCTTATGTTCTCCTCACATTTGCCAAGAAATCGATCCACGCAACCTGTCCACGAAAACAAGAAGTCCTGCCACCAGTCTATTCCCAGCTATGTATTTATTTCAGGTTGAAAATCACCTGTTGCCAAACATATTCCCCTTCATTTTCCCTCTCCTTTTGCTCCCCCTCTTGAATTTGATATAGCGCCCACCCCCCCACCCCTAGTCAAGGTAATCTTGTTTTATCTTGTAAATAGACGCGTACAGCTTTCGGGATAGGCACAAACATCGGTGGAACTCACCCTCAGGTGTCGTTGCCCCGCCGCGTGCCCAATCCAATCTCTTGCTCTCACCTCAAATATTTGACCGTATTCGGCTGGTACCTATGAGTAAATAAATCTTGACTTGATCCCTCAAAGATCGTCATCACCGCGGTTGCTACTTGCCATACGAGACTCGAGGGTGACCGTTCTCGTGATCATGAGAGCCTCAACAAATTGCCAAAAGACAACCAACGAGAAGAGAAGGGGGAGATGGGAGATGGATGATACGAATAATGACTGGTAAATACAGGTTTCATCAGCCTCGAGACAAGTATATCATGTGTACCTACATACCCCACTGCCCCCCCTCCTCCCAACTTCGCGATTGCCATCCAATGGATTCCCGCCCGCCCTTCTCCTCCACAAACCCCCTCAAGGCAACCGTTGCTTGGTAACTCTGCACAGACGTCATCGCCACGACCTCATGCACGGCAATTACCCTATGTAACTTTGTGCCCCCCCTCCTGATCAAAGACCGACGGGGACAAGAAAAGCCGTCTCCCACGGAATCCGGTCAATTGTTCGTCGCCGCGTACCAATCACTAACCAGCACAACCGCCCCGTGTGTTTCTCACCGACAAGTATTCCCTCCCGGATATCTACCGGCTTGGCGGCACCCGGAACTAAGACGAGGGTTTTTAAAAAGCCGATGATCGTCAGTACACGAACCGCAAGACGTATGGGCTTCAGTATCCTCTCTTCTGTGATAATTATCGCCAACAGAACCAAAGTGATTAAAAACTCTCCTTCGCCTTATGCATGTACGGTACGATCTTCATTGCCTCAGCTATAACCTGGAAAAGATCCTCTCCCTTGCGACTAGGAATGACCTCACTTTTGAGGAGTTTCGCGACCTGGGTCACTCTATGTATCATTTGTGGCGATGCCTAGTCTTACGCAGGAGATCTTACAGAACATCTTCCGCGGCTGGTGCGCTCAAAAACCCCGCTCTAAAAACTGATAAACAGCCCGGTCAGGATCGTTGCCCATCCATCCAAAGCTTACAGCAATCGATAAACAAGGCGTTATGTAGGCTTTATCAGTTCCACCTACAGATACCCTTCCTTTCACTACTATCCATACGCCTATCTAGGCAAAATCTCGCAATCTTCCTTGCGAGTTGCACGTTACTCATGTAGCTACTCTAAGATTTAGATTTGCCTCTTACCCCAATAGATAAGCGATCTGAAAAGAAGTATCACCTAAGCGTTCATTTCTTTCTTCCACACATATGCACGCCTTACACGAGTAATAAAAAATAAAATAAATACTGTGGAGAGCCAAGCCTCGAAAAGGACCCTGAAGTGCTGCTGGACACTTTGAGGAAACTGCCGCGAGGCGGAATAGTGTGGTCACCGTGCATGAGATCCGATATTGAATGACCCTCTCCTTGGTGGTCTTTGGGGAGGTTCGACAACACCACCGAAAAAAAAAAAAAACCACTACCGCCCTAGGGGTTCTCTCCGTGTGTGTCGCGTGCATAGCCCATCATCACCTCTATTACGAGGGTGATAGGATACAAAATTACCAATGATTCCTTGACGTCAACAGCGTAAGCTGAATAGAGAAAATGAATAATGGAAAGAAAAAAAAGAGAGGGGGAAAAAAGGAAAACAAATAAAAAGAAAAGAGGAACTAGGTAAGTTTCCTCGTAACGTTTTCACAGCAAACCTTTGGTTGTTAAAAGCTCAAATGAGGCTAAGCATACAAAACCAGGCGACCCACAGGGCACACACCCCTGCTATATCGGCCGATAGGGTGAACACTGTCGCTATCAAAAAAAGTGGCACCACTTTTTTCTTTTAGATGGGGAAACCGATATTAAGCGAAGCTCAATTGGATCATGAACATCTCCAAACAGGATGACCAGAAAAATTGCCTCTTGCTAATTCGACAGAAAAACAAGATTATGTCACGAGTCACAAAGAGGGGGAGGAATAATAAACACAACACGATAATCATAGCCACCAAAGGAAAGCCGCTCGCTAAAACTAAGGGTTCATAGCCGACAATTCGCTAGATTTGTAAACCATGAGAAATAAAATACCTCGAGATTCGCTTTGGGAGTATAAACACCAATGTCATTGTGAAACACGTGGGTTAGGAAACGAAACAACGATTCGAAATGCTCTACGATCTTGTAGGCCGTTGAGACCTCCAGATGATAAACGTGTATCCGTGCAGTGGTAGGGATGGGTGCAAACAACAGTCCAGACTCGCAATTATTTTTGCAAGTCACACAGAAAAGTCAACAAATAAGGATAACTCAGTATTTTACTATTACACAGGCATCATGGTCAGGCCACTAGCCTATCGACACCCGGGATTTTGAAGATGTTGTGACTGCTGTCAGCCCTTTCTCCTGTGTTACACTCCCTTCGGGGAGCGGCGAGACAAGCTCTTCAAGCTTCAACTTGATAGGTATCACTAAACAGCCCTTCAAAGAAAAGAAAAACACAGAACAAAATTCCCCAGGCGCTTCCCGAGATGGCTGTATCTTGTGACTGGCATTGTTACCCTCCGTGAGCTCACATATGCGCCCTGTATCATGTACCATACCTTGTAGTCCCGCGCTCTCCTTTTCTCTCGAACAGTTGGGCGTCGGTAAAAGGAGGTTATCCCGCCCAATAAGTTGGAAAATTTGTATCACCAGTACCGCGAAAGCAGGCGTCTAGAAGTAGTGAACACAATCCCCAAAGACCGTTTATATAGTTCGGACCATCTATGGCGAATCATTAGATGGTGTTGTCGATTTCAAAACCAACTAGGGCAGGCATCCGAACTTAGTACCACACGCGTGTACGGACGCCCTTTCAAAAAATTAAGAAAAGTGAATTGAGATTTGATGCTTAGTTGCAGGGTACGTTATCGCCTTTGATAACACATATCATCTGCCATCATAAAAATAAAATAAAATGCGAGAAGAGACAGCTCGTTATCTCGAATTGCGAGATTAGGGAGACATTTTAGAAACCAGAGACACTCAATTGAAGCAACATATGAATGATTGATCTTTGTCTCTAGAGGTAATCAGCGTGCCCCTGTTCACCGTCAATCCCTTCAAAGATGCTCAATTGACTGCCCAAAGCGCGTGCCGCAGAAGAGGAGCATTTTTCTTTTGCTGTCTAGTGAAGTTTAATCTCAACCCGCCCGCCAATGATCCATTGACAGGAATAGTAATTGGCTGTGCATGGGTCTCTTAGGGGATTTTATTCCCTCATTGTATTGGGTTTATCCAGATACAGCACTGTTGTTTATGCAAGGGCGTAGAGTTGCGAGATTTGAGAAAGTCTAATCAGCACTTCATATCACCAGCACGTCCCAGGAACATATTACTTATTGGACATCGAACCTTCCATTGCCGCAGCTCCGAGAATGGGACGCAGCCGTGGTGACGATCCGGAGGCAGCAAAAAAAAGTTTTAATGCGGTCGTCCGAGGTTGTGGGGCGTAGGCATGGGTAGGGGGAAAAAAAGAACTGAATCCGTGATAGAAGCAACAGCAACGGACTTGTGAAACTCTTCCCGCGCGGGGGTCCACCGGCAAATATCTGTTGCACAAGTTAACGTAGGGTAGCGAGGGGCTGGGATACACTATGCACGAAGGAAGGATAACTTATCACAAAAATCTCCTCCCATGCAAATGATCTACCTTAATGCATGATGCGGTCATCCAATAGTTGTCGAGATTCTTGGGGATCTCCCTTCGTTTCCCCACTTACCCCTGCGAGCTGCGGTCCACGATCTAGACCAAGGAATACGTTCCATCTGTACTTTCGAGCACCAATACACTGGCGCATGCATCTCGTGTGTACCTACTTAGGCCAGTAAATTGTGTGCGAGATGGCCGGTCTGGACTCTTCGTTCTGCTTGGGCACATACCTGCACGCTCTGTCCAGCCCCACTCATGTCCGGGCAACGAGCCCCACATCTACAATCGCCAAATCGGTTGTGGCGCTAATCACGCTCGCAAAACGCTTAAATCCCAAGCTGACCGATGACGACAAAGTTCCAAGACTTTCCTTTTTACTCCAATCACAAACCCCGGTCGCGTAGGGGGGTGGTGTTGGGGGATTCATATTTCCCGACTCTTCAAACAAAATTATTCCTGGTGCCAATAGGACTGTCTCCTCAGGGGGTTTCCCCCTGCCTAGATTTCAACGGTGGAAGATGTGCTCGTACCAGCCACGGGCCCGACCAGGTCAATAAGGACGCGGAGACACGGAGATGTTCCAAAGGATGACCCGGGCGTGGATTCCGTGTTTGATATGGTCCAGAGTTATATAATGTCGTGATCTGATACACTCACGATCTTGGAAAGGATATTCAGGAACTAAGAGATGGTGGGCGGGTTTCATAAAGTCACCAACGCGCAGAACGAAGATTGATGGGCCGCGTGTAGAATCACGCACTTCAAAAGGACTCGATTGCATGCGCTAAAGCAACTTCTTTCACTTGGTGTGCCAAATTTCGGCCATCCTGCCCGCCTTCCATGGCTCTTCGACACTTGTGCACGTGGCAAGCATACCTTTCGAAATCACTAGTGTGTATTAATCTCTGTGTAAAATCGGTCCTCTTTTCCCAAAACTGATAATACTTTCACGGACATTCGTTTTACATCGACGATTTGAAGGATAATTTGCTATTGGGAAGTTGGTGTTCCCCCACCGGAACCCGTTCTCCACAGCTTCTGGATTAAATATCCCAGTAACGTTACATAATTGTTGCCAAATGTTGTCACTGTGTAGGAACATTCTAACTTGAATGTTCTTCAATGACACTTTTAGTGTTACACATTGCATGATTTTGGTGAGGAGCAAACGGTTGCTATCGTGTCCACACCTAATCAATCCCCTGGAGGGAGAGAAAAAGGCTGCACGCTCACAAAACCCTGAGAAGGACGTGTCAGTTGCGCGACCTTAATCACGGAAAAACTTTCTATACTGTGCCCTAGACGCACATTAATATCATTATCCACAGCCTAAAAGGGTTTGGGCTATTAGAAAGGGTTATTACTCTATCTTTGTATTTCTAAGCTTTCATTCCAGGCTACACCAGGAAAATTTTGACGCTTTAAGACTTTTGGTCCTAAGAATTCAAGTCTTGGGACTCGACGGGTCCTTGGACTTAATAACATGATGGTTAATAAATACGTAACTCCCCAGTAGTACAACTTGCATTGCGCAGCTACCTACGTACAGCGGTAGGTAAAAAGTCATCGGATGCGCTCAGACATGTTTTAGACCTGTTTTAGGTGGCATAATCAAGCCTCGGCGCTCATGATACTTGGGCAGACTGTTACTCATAGAGGAAAAAATATTCATCAACTGGGCTTTTGATATGTTCTATGAGAGGCCCTTGGGTGTATTTATGGTGGGAAAGGATAGCCAAAAACTCCCTCCTTCATGGGCTAAAATGTGGCAATATAGAGGGCCAAATATGGCAATTTAGCCAGTAAAGAAATTCGATTTTTGAGAATGGTGAGAAATGTAGAATATTAGCATACTAGTGGCATCTATAGGCTCCCAGAGTATGGGGGTAGGGTCTAAAATACCTAGTATAACCTTTTTTATCATCTCACACTCTATCTAAGTTTACCCACCCCAAATTTAGTATAGAAAGTGAATGTATCTTAAGGGTTTATAGGGTAGATATAAGCCTTGATTCTTGTGTAAAATTAAATTTAACCATGTAAAGAAACCCCCCCTCTATGGGCTTTGTACCCCAATTTTTTTTGCAGGAGTGCTGGCCCTCTAGCCTTGGGGTATGCATATGCATGCTAAAACACGCCAAGATCCGCTGAATCAGCGTCCGATGACTTTTTACCTGCCGCTGTACATGCATATAAAGTACTAGTAGCAATTGTTTTAATTGTCATAATATCCCGAGATCCCTTGTTCCGGAACCCACGTGGCTGGAATACAGCTATATAGCTCTATAAAACGTTTCGATTTCAAATAGAGCCGCATGGGTTATGTTCAACTCTTTTTTAGGGCAGGAGGAAGAAGTAATATACAGCAGGAAAGTGAAGGCGAAACGGAGAAGACTTGGGGTAGGTGGGTGATCATTATTCAACGCTACGGTTACCCCACTGAGCGACTTTGTGTACATACGTTGCTTGTGACTGCGATGTTTGCCCCCTCATTCTCTCCCCGCCTAGGATCATGAGACCGTGGATTACCGAAAGTTGCTGTGAGTAAGGAAAGATATCCGTAGGCTCGCTCTAAAAAACCGGCGGGCAGGCTTCGTTGTCCCAAAGCTACACCTTTGCAGGAAGGTCGTTTATTTTGCTTTTCCTAAGGGTTTTCGCGCCCCCGAAAAAAAAATACGGGCTCATCTGAGTCCTATCACAGGCAAGTCCTCGCTATGCAGGGTCTACATGAGCCGGGGAATGCTCCCTTTACTACATATACTCTATTCTCCGTGAAATGTGCAGAAATTAACCCGCCCTGCCGGGCTGGCGGGCACAACTGTAAGCCGGTTACTGGTGGATTAAAATACCAAGAGATCTAAGATCGTAAGAAGCCAAGAATCGCGCAGTTATATTCGAAATCCTGCCTCAAAATCCTTATACCGGCGACGCCTCGAGTCGGGGGGTCCTTGTATGGCTTGTTGATAAGTTTCGAGGGGGTTTCACCATAAGCCAATCACAAAAATCATCTCGGTTTGCGGCCCTACATGCCCTACGGCTTAATGATATGATTGCCGTTATACTAATATCAGTAACGCCTCCCCTAGGGGGGGTTATCCTTGGCAATATCTGGGGAAACAAGCAACCGGAGTGTTGCTCCACCCAAGTTCTTGTGGCGTTTTATTTTCTCGGCTTGAACTAAAATCCGGGGGATCCCTGGTAATGGCGTATCACAGGCCTCTAGGTGGAAGACTTTGGGGGGTTACTAGGGAGGATCTTGAATTAGATATAGATGAAGAACTCAATACGCAAAGTCATAGGTTCCCCACACTGGCCGATGGAGAGACATTTAGTCTAATATTAGATGGTGAGAACAAGCGCTACAGAATTACCAGGGTTTGAATAGCATAGGAAGGGCATTAGTGCGTAGGCTCAGCTACACGTAACGCAGCTCAGACCCAAGCTTCCTTTCAACCGCGCAGACTTTTTCCACCTCCGGGTTTCAATCCACGGTATGTATGTCGATCAGACATCCAAGAGCCAAATGAGATTGTATTAAATCTGTGTTTGGGTGGGTCTTGAGAGTAATTGTGAAATCAATCTTCCGGGGGGGAGGGGTTAATTGGGGTGTGGGTACCTATTTCCCCAAAATTTGACTTATTGCAGCCTATTGATGCGGCTTACCACAGGATTTAGTTTCTGTGGAGCATCTTGATTTTTATGTAGGCCCTTTACCTTATGTGGGACTTTTAAAGAGTATGGTAGTGTTCGTTATGTGTGTTTTGGAACACGTCACTTCTTACCCTGTGTGATTGCAGCTTGCCGTAGTAAACGTTTGTCTTAGCCACCAAGGCCCATTGATAAGGTTCAGACTTAAGCACTGCGTTGTAACTTGATAGAATTACAAAACTTTGTGTATCAAAGCCCGCAGATGTCTGGAGTCGGACCATGAACAAAGCTAAGCCGAGTCAAAGCATTGATAGTATTAAGACAGAGAGCTAGTCTTCCTTTCCGGTTTGTAACGCACTCGAGGAAATGCCAATCTGCTGATCGTTCGCCGCGGGTGATACCGAGTGATTTGCCGTGAACAAGGGTCACTAGGATTGATAGTCAGTGTCACTGGATCAAAGAGACTACTGTGTTGTCATGTATCTATAACTCAAGTTTCTAGAGTTCAATTCATCCTGATAGGTTAGCTACATGTACATATACTCACCTGATCAACAGCAGGTAATACCACTGTAGGAGATAATTCAGGGGGGAAACACTCTGACTATGAAAGGAGGTGAATCAAATACCTCCATTTTAATTTCAAGAAAATATGTCAAGCCCGAAAGAGCCTAAAAAGGGGTTATATCCATACGGAGATCTTTAGATCGGTCGATTCATTTATTTACACATACAGCCTTGGCAACATCTGCTTGGTCCGGGGAGAAGATGGTTAGCTGCATTTAATTCAGATGAGGGTTATAAACACGGGAGTGTTTATTCTGTTGTGCATGTGTGTTACTAGACCCCAATACACGTGACATCTGTTGTTAATTTTCTGGCTTCCGATGATATAGGGGGGAGATAAGCCGGTCTGTTATTATTTCTTGTAATTTTCCGCCGCCTGATGTTCGTGTTCCTGTATTCCGTGTTTGGTATATGTCGGAATAGTAAACGCACCTAATGTTGATAGAGGTCTCTTTTTATAGACATCTTGGCAGGGATGCATATGGTCCCCGGCTCTAGGGAGGTTATCCAAAAAGAAGCGATCTGTAAGAATTCTGGGGTGCATAAGAGAGATGTGCAGATGATCAGTAAATTGAGATATATAGATGACGTGGGATATGCCCCTAGTTACTCCGGTATGTATTTGTAACTTAACCAGAATTAAAGCACCCGAGGCCCTTTTTACACATCTAATACAATAGATAGGCCTAGTGTTCTCACTCCTGCGCGTTATAATCAGAATTCGAAAATTCCTCTCTCTAGCTACATAGCACGGTTGGGAGCACAGAAGCAATCTGCCGGCTAAACTAGCGTCGAGTTCATCTCTCTCATTATCGAAAAGCAAAGAATAAAAAAGCAAGTGCTGTCAAAGGTTAGAAGAAGGAAAGAAAAGAAAAGAAAAGAAAAGAAAAGAAAAGTCGTGCTGGCATATCTGCACGTGCTGAGGCACACATACACAAACCCTTTATTATACTATACTGCACGCTTTGAACGTCGCCGGTACCTGAAAATCTGTTTATCAACGACACCAATGTCTAAGAGAAGCTAGATCATGAACCCCCAAATGATAACAATCCCCCCCTATGAATCGAGGCTCACGCCATATTTTCAAAAGTGGAGATTTCCCTCTACTGCATATAGTGTTTTAAAGCCGTGTTCATCAAGAAACCCCCCTCCCCGCTGTAGAAATGGTCTTAGAAGAACATACCTGAAACTTTGAAAACCCCGCTCGTCGTATTGATTAGAGTGCTGTATAATAGTGTGTTGGATTATAATATCAATTCCAACTCTCCAGTAATCATTTCACTCAAATCATGAGATATCGCTTCACGGCGGTCAGGGTAATCCTTGGGTCGGAGAGGGAGTCAGAGTTAGACCTCACATGGCTTGTGCAACATTACGCCACATCAAACTACTCATATGCGGCGTGACACAGTGAGCTCATCATCATTATAAATGATTTAGTTAATGGTGACTTGAATAGCGCGACCTAGTAAGACAACCGGTATTACCGAAGTATCGGGACTCATCTACCATCAAAACGCCACAGCTACGTAATATGTCAAATAGCTAGAATTCAGTATGTTATACTGGCTCTCGGAAATATGGCGGTAAGGATAAGGTAGGGATTTTTTTGTGATACATGAGAAAGGGAATCTTTTAATAATCCAGGGTGGTATAGGAATACTAGCAAGAAGAGAAGGTCGGTTCGGCCCGGTACAAGTAATAAAGTCTACCCTAACGAAAATGTTAATAGCAATAAATCCTCTTATCCCTATTCATATACATGAACCCTAATATAATCTTCTGAAGCTTTGTAACCCCAATTTTTTTTTAATATCGGTTACCGCGAGGTTTAGTTGTTAGAGTCGGCGATTGCGCTACCATGTACCGAACCGAACAGACTTTATTTTCCCACCAGTACTCTATATATGGGTTAGGTGTCGAAGTATTGATAGGAAAGATTTTGGTATTAGTTATCTGGTTATTTTCTAGTATTTTATATCAATACTCCTCTTATCTCTCCTACTGATAGGCAAAGGACTACTCTAAGATATAAAGCTATGGCTTTTAGAAAGAGGGAGGGGTATTTGAATTGTCTCAGGCATTTAGTAAAATTTCGAATAAAATCTTTGCAAAAGTAAGAAACATGCTAGATTTGTATGAAAAAATATAAGAGTAACCATAGTTGATCACAAAGATGGCTAAGCGGTATCAATGATAGCCAAATCAAATAGGTTAAAGATTACTCTCATGAAATCCTATCTAGTCATACCTCCTAGAATTTTTGGACACCTAGCTGTAGGTGGGTTTCTGGGGGTTGCTATAGTAAAATTTTAACCTTTTACTAAACGCTTGAGTATAACCCTAAAAATATTTCTGCCAGGGTGGTTAAACAGTAGGCCTGTTGGAGCTGTGCTTTCTGATCTAGTTTACTTCAAGAATTCACGGTTAGAGTCTATAGCACAGACTCATACTGCCACCCACCTCTTATTATAACTAAGCTACAAGTACGAATCTATACAAGAGGCTATATCCTTAAACAATTATAATCACTATAGGTTCTACGAATGAAAATACTACTACTTGCTAAACCTAAAATCATGAAGTATCACTCGCACAAGTTTTCTCTAGGCGAAAATATATTTAGGCCCTTGAGCAATATCTGTATACACAGCCTTAAGTAGCCCTAAAACGTCACCAAACCCTCTCTCCCCAACTCCCTCAAAACTGCACCCTTACCTAGTGCTGCCACCACCTCCCAGAACTCTCTCTCATGCACCCTTACCCTTTCCTCAACCGTCCTACCTACAGTACCCCTCTGCAACAAATCTGCAGCCACATTCTTTGCTTCCAATAACATCCCCTGCTTCTCCAGCATCTTAAGGACAGACATATACCCCAGCAACCCCATAAATACACGTCTCTCGTGCATCTGCGCTAGATATTGGTTCATCTTCCGCACCTGTCTAGTAGCGGCAAACCCATACGCAATCTCTCTATACATGCGGTCGTCTATGTTGATCCTCTTCTGCTCAACCTCCGCCAATACACGCTCTACGGAGACCAAGTCCGAGCGGGAAAAGTAGTATTTCAGCAATACGGTGTATGTTGCGCTGTTTGGTATGATCCCGCGGGCTTGCATAATGGCGAGTATACCCATTGCAGCAGGCTCGTTTCCCTCTTGGAGGAGTGCGTGGAGGATGGAGGTGTAGGTTACGGTGTTGCTGGTAATTCCTGCGGACTCGATATATGCGAGGAAACTCATTACTGATTCGATTGTAGGCCGTGGAGAGGAGTATTTATACATTCCATCAAGGATTAGTGTGACCGTTTGGATATCTGGGATGATATCGTTGGCTTGCATCTCCCGTGTCAAAGCGACTATATTTGCAAACTTTCCACGGTCGGTTTTCTGCTGTTTCATTAGGCTTTTTAGTAGTGTGTTGTAGGTCCAGAGATCCTTCCTGATCCCAAGCTTCTCTGCAGTAGCAAGGACAGCTTCTGCTTCGGCGAGGTAGTTATGTTTTAACAGCCCACCTATCACCGCGTTTATCGTCTCTATTGTTGGTGTGATTCCAGAGGCTTGCATTTGACGTAGTGATTCGAGGCCTTTGGCAATGTTATTGCCGTCTAGTAATGCGTGGATACGGGTTGTCCAACAGTGGTGATCGGGTATACAGCCGTACTTGAGCATCATGTCCCATACTAGTATGGTGTTTCGTTTGTCTTGGCTTTTAGCAAAGGCTTTCATTAGCTCGTTCCATTGGACGGTGCTAGGGATAATTCCGGAGCTTGTCATATCATTCCAACAGGCTAGTGCCTCGGAGTAGCACCTGTGTGAAATGAAGGAGGCTATGAAGCTGGTATAGACATTGGCGGCAGGTGGTATGGGGGCCGTTAGGATGCGGTTGTAGAGGTTTGTGAGCGCTTCGGGAGTGGTTGCTCGGGAGATTTCTCGGGTAAGAGTATAGTGGTTTGTAAATAGTGTAGCAGCAGTATATTTTTCGAGGAGAGTAAGGATATGGTCAATTGCTATGAGGGGAAATTGATGATGATCGAGGAAGCGTACAACGTTGTGTTGGGTCGGGTACGGAGAGTGTCTTATGACATTTTCAAGACGAGTAATAGACTCCGAGGTAGTAGAGAGTTCCCGAAGTATGATGAAGGCGATGAAGTGGGGCGTGGCCGTGTCAAGCTGTAGAGATTCGAGTTCGGAGGTCTCAGCCATCACCTCCCGAAGGTTCTCGGAATTAAAGGCTATGGCAGCATCGAAGACGGCGAGGAGTTCGTCTGAACTTTTAAAGTTGTTTTTTATGGTCACCATGAGTAGAGCTGTATAGTATGATGTCCGCGCTAAACCGATCTCTTCCATTTTCTTGAGTAGCTCTAGTGGCTTCGGGACACCGGGTATCTTCCCACCGCTTGTCATGAGAGATGCGAATAACCGACCCATAATCGGCTGGAGTGTCGCATCCGGAACATAGTTTGCTAAGAAGTTTGCTTCTGGTGCGGTAGTGACATCAGCCCCTTCTGATGACGGGGTGGGGGTTTCAAGTCCCATAAGATATGTACATGCTGCCGAGAGGTCCCCTGAATCTAGATGTTCCTTTAAGGTGATGATATCAGATGGCGGGAGTTTGATGAGGCCCTCAGGTATAGGCTTTGACTCGGGAATAGAATCAAAAATATCGCCTACTGGCTGCCGAATTATCCTCAGCCGAGACGTGAGTTTGCGGGTTGAGTGTATGAGGGCACGCCGGGGGAGCACTCCTGGGATGGGGATGCGACGTGCTGCATGGGTGAAACGGAGACATGAGTGGCATATTGAGGGGACATTCTGTTTGGATAGTCAGTGGATATCCAATTGAGGGGATTTCAGAGGTGGACAGACCTTGAGAACTACAGACATTGTGGGGGAGGTTGAGATAAGGTGGGGGGAGCCCGAAAAAGTTGGATATTTAGAGGTTAATGCTTAGTAATGTGGGGGAGTTACACACTTCGCTATGAGTGAGAAGCCGTGGAAGAAAAACTTCCTAAACGCCTGAGAGGGGAGGAGGAGGAAGATCTCGAGATACTATAAGGCATGAAACAAGAGTAATAAGATCAAATTGATATAACTAGAATGTAGAACTTCCTCCCCCGGTCCACAGGTCTAGGCACATGGGTTAGGGTTCCCAAAGCAGCTTTACCGCACACCCGTCGCGTCTCCCCCTCCATCGTCACCACCACACCATGACCTTACCATCATCAGCCCCCGCCTCACCCTCTGCACCATCCCCCACGGCTGACCCCCTCATTGACGATGAAGATTACAACTCGGAAGAAGACGAAGACTTTGACCCCAGCGCTGCGCCCGCTGAAGTAGCCTCAGATATTGCCTCCGATGATGATGACGATGACGGGGACCCTGAAACTCAATCTAGAAAACGAAAACGAAAAAACCACGGCTCCGAATCGCCAACCGGCAGCTTCGCAAGCGACTCTGGCGGTGAAGGCGGCCTAGTCAAAACCCGCGCGCAACGGGCCCGAGAGGGTAACGAGAAAATACGGCTGGGGGGTATTGTGGCTGCGTCCGGAGAGACAGACGTGGACGAACTCTGGAGACAGATGAACTCGAAGCCTAAAAAGCAAAAAACAACCTCCCCGGAACCAACGGTGAAGACGGATGAGGAGCCGGGGAAGGTCTATGATGAAGAAACTGTCACAATATCCAGAACTTACACGTTTGCTGGAAAGTCTCACACAGAACTTAAGACTGTTCCGAAGGACTCGCAGGAAGCACGGACATATCTTTCTTCCCTACCGGCTGCTTCATCCTCTCCCGTTCCTCCGCCCGCTAATGCGCCCGCTCGTCGTCCGCCACCAAAAAAGCGTGCTTCTATCTTTGACGCTGCAGCCGCTGCCCGTAAGCCGGCTCAACCGGCAGCGCAGAAAATGAATACCCTGGAAAAGTCACGTCTTGATTGGGCGGGCTTTGTGGATAAGGAGGGAATCGGCGAAGAGCTGAAGAAACATACAAGGGGAGATAAGGCGTACCTAGACCGGCAAGCATTTTTAGGAAGAGTGGAAGAGAAGAGAGATCAAGCTTGGAAAGAGGGTCAAAAGAAGGGCTGAGTGTTCTTTACTGCATCCAGTTTGTTTGGGCTCTTTAAGGCCTAAAAAGATCCTGAAGAAAAATGGGGTTGGAAGTGGTCTACAAATATTTACTTTCTCTTTTTCTCTCTTTTTCTCTCCCAGCTCTATCTAGCTGGGGTACTTATTAATAGAGGAATAAATGGAGAAGCTATGGTATTATATGATACTTTTTTATAAGTACCATCTGCTACCGTGAGCTCTCTGATGTACAGACAAAGGACTATATGCACTTCTAGATGATGTACGGTTAGAAACAAGTATGGTTCTTTAGCTATTCCCGTCATCCAAGTATCACTCAAGAACTAATAAGAACAAGATTCTGATAAGCATCTAATCCTGTTTTATTCTTCTAGCATTCCACGCCAAAAATAGGAACGATACAAAGGATATTCAGCCAGTGGAAAGCTGTACCTTGTACGACCTATCAACTTCCTGTACCACCACCCAGCCCCGTGGTATCAACCACTCATCGGAGGGCATCCCGACATAAACGCCCCCAATCCCCCCCCCTCATCTCAGCTCTCTCAGCCCTCAACTTCCAACTTCTCTTCTCTTGCCTATTAAGAATCCCCAATGGCTCCCGCAACACCTCAATTCACCGCAACGCGCCTAAACTCTACAACGTTCCGCATAGTCGAAACAAATTCCTACGGCGAGCTCCCACATATCTATGTCAAGCTCTTTAATGACACAATAGTCATCATCGACACCAGCCATGGCAGAGATCCAAAACCCCTCCCCGGAACAAAATCAGCCAAACCCAAAACCCTTCTCGAATTCCTCGAAACAACACCTATACCCGGCCATGGCTATGGTGCTGGGAGACCACTAAACGCCTATGGAAAGCATGAATACACAATCGCCTTTACCCGACGACCCACCGGTAATCTCCCCTTCTCTTCTCCCCTTCGCCACCACAAAATACTAACAGAAAAAAACAGATCTCACACCTTTCCCCCCAACAATCACCATTCTCGCCTCCTCCGAATCACCTCACTTCCTCTACCCAAAACCCATTACCCACCTCTACGACACAGACCTCTTCCCTCATGTCTCCCTCTCTGAAACACCACTCACAGCCCTCCTAACTCCCGGCACAACTCCAGACTCACTGTGTGTCTTTGACCCCATCGAGAGCGTCCTCTTTGTCGGTGACGCTCTCGGCGAATCTGTGGTCTTTACACTAGAGACAGATGTAGAGGAGTACTGGAGAAGTCTTGATAAGCTTATAGAGTTTGTAGAGACTGACGGTGACGGGGAGGTCTGTGTGGTGGCAAGTTATGGCTTGAGTAATGATGATGCCATGACGTTGCTGAAGGATACGAAGGGGATGTTGAGAAGGGTGTTGAGAGGAGAGATTCAGTCGGTTGATAGAGGTGGAAGTAGGATTGGGAGAGTGGTGGAGTATGCGGAGAAGGGTGGGAGAGTGTCGTTTTTAGGGCCAGAGATTGTGTTTATGGAAGGGAGGAAGGCTCTGGGGAAGTATTTGTAATTTTTGGGTGAGACTGAAAAGAACCTGGTCTCGAAATAGTGGGTTAATACAAACCAGTGTCAGATGCAAGCACCAAGACTTAACTAACCTACAAAGAGTACGGTCTCCCGGGGGAGGGGCACCTAGAAACATCAGGTCTCTTTACTACATGAACAGCCGAAGTTCCAATTTCTAAAGTTATGGCTCAGCTCGCTGGAGGAATATTTGAGCTAGATTTAAAAAGGTAAAAATTTGTAAAAAGAAACGATTGCTTTTTGAATCAGCCGGGAATCGAACCCGGGTCGGGCGCAAACTATCATAGAGATGGCAAGCGCCCGTGATACCACTACACCACTGAATCGTGCTACGAAATAACAATCATGTATCTATATCCCCATTACTTTTGCTTTCAAGTCGCAGTCTATAGTTGAGCAAGTGGTGATATTGGAGCTTTCTCAATTAGGGGAGGGGTAGTTATGCAAATTAAGTTACTGTTTCAACTAAAAAAATGCTACTAGTCTTCAAATTAGTAACAGATTGATATTATAAGCTCAAAGCAGGTGTTATGATCACCTTTTTGGTGATTATGTCACCAAGGACGGTTTAGTCATGAAAGACTTTTTTAAAAAGAGTTTATTATAATGATGCTAAAAACAAAGGAAAAAACGAAACTTTTATGTAATAGATGATGCCAAGTATCCTCATGACTAATCGTTCATGACAGCAGGTGCTCTTGTTTGGTTTACTCAGCTGGTAGTGTTTCACTGTGTTCCGATCATGAAAAATCACCCACACCAGAATCCGAATTGGTACTTAACTATTCACATTAACAAACTACATTATAACCCTTTTCAAGATCGCCTTTCTTCCAAGTCACACCAGCCCCAATAAATTCATTCTCCCACAATGGCATCCACACTACCACCCAAATAAACCTTTAACATCCCCTTTGTAACTTTCAACACCTTACAATTCACCCCCTCCACTTTTGCACGCTCATACGCCTGCAATCTATGACACCCTCCAAACGCGAAATAGAAATCCTTCCCAGCGGGCGACTTGTAATACAGAATATCCACAGGCGGTAAGGTACCCGACTCGAAAGAGGCATCGGTATTGTTGTTTTGGAGGGTGCAGACCATTGTATCGATTTTAGATTGATCAAGGACTGGTGGGATGGGGCGTAGGATTGCCGTAAGCGGGAGAGTCTGAGTTGCGGTAATGCCGCGGGATTGGACAGAACCAGACATTGGAGGTTTGTATAAGAGGTGGAGTAGGTATCGATAAAGAGATTTTGGTGATTGAAGAACTTTGGTTTCGTCCTTTTTTTTTGCGGGTCTTCCTTGCCGGCGACGTACCTGGATTGGATTACTAAGTCCGGTAAAAGTTTTGCCCGCTCAGGGCCTAGATTTCGGGGAATTACTCATCAGCTAGCACTTTTTAATAAGTGGGAGGGTTAGATTTCCTCATAGAGTAAGCCTATGGGCAGAAATCCGAAGAAACGAAAATAAACTAGAAGTTGTTGTGCGAGTGAACATTGGTGAGTGAGTGATATCTCATGACTATAAGTAAATATTATGCAGTGTAGATCATGAGGCTTTTAGTGCGCGATCCTGAAACTTATTTTTATAAAGCACCTTCTCCCATCAAAGAGTTCATCAATTACCGAGTTCCAAGTCCCCTATCAAAACGACAGCTATTTTATTGTATCGAGTGATTTAACGTGACTAGGGTAGCCAAGACTCAGTAATTGAGGGAAATATCCGGAAAAGATATCCGTGTTTAATGTTTATTCATGCTCCTGGTCACGCTGTCAATGGCTCGATTTAAACCTCTCCAATCATAAATAAGGTAAATGACTTACATGTGGAGCGTTGATGCAATGCGTACCCCCTCATTTCAACCGCGATCCAAAGACAGCAAGCACACTTTAAAATCGATTCACGAATAGTCAATGCCAAAACTCCTGCACGGCCGGAGCGATCTAGGCTCTCCCGTAATTTTCCTCAGGCAAGTCACGAAACGTGGCAGGAAACAGACCTAGTATATCAAAACCCCTGTCGATAGAGCAAATCGGCGTTATAGTTGACATGAACGAACGAGTGAGATGTGGTGATTGAATCTGAGTCAATGCACGTTAGGATTATAAGACATTGCCAAGTGTTCGGTGGATCGGATACTCGTATATACTTTATTGGGTGACAGATCATTAAAGCTGGGCGTATCTCATTGTTACGCTTGAGCTCATATCAAACAATCGCGTCCTTCATGGATGTGTACTCTAACAGTGATTCACAATCTTTCCCCGCTCCACACAGCTAGGGGAACTATACTTTATGCCGCCTTTAGCCTACACCCCTGAATAGCGATAGGTATTAGAATTGAGGTTTTTTTTTTTGCTCCAGCAGCCTAACCATGGTACAGAGCGACCTTCGCGAAGGCGCGTCATTTCTTCCAAATCCTTTGTAGGCTCCCTAGTAATCAAGTACAGGCCACCAGTTAGCTGGCGGGGCACAGCACTAGGACGTCCAAACAAAGTGTGGCTGAATGATCTTACAATTTGCCACTCGGTTGAGGAAAGGGGGCCTCCGTCTTTTGTTTTATCGGGGATAACCCCTATAGGTTAGGACCTCTCTTTCTTATTCCAGTATCCTAGCGCTAGTTTGTACGGTACTACCCACATTCAGTAGTGTTCTAAAGCCACCAAGAAGCAATTTTCATGTCTCCTCACACAACCGTAAAAGCTCTATCGAGGCCGAGCGTAGCGCGTGTTGTAGTATTTGAAAAAAAAAGCGGGGTAGGCCATCAGCCTTCGAGTATTCAATATTTACCCAAGTCGAGAGATTCCAAAGTGGCTGATACATTTTGTATCTGGACCAATGATTTCGAGACATAGCTGTATGTGCTCAAGGGCACACTTCCGTCTTTGAGCTTGGATCATGGGTATCATGGTGACGGCTCCCCACCAAATTAATGGATGTAGTGTACCCCACCTTGTTTCATCGATTCAAAGAGGATTGATTCTGCTAAAAGAGTGATTGTAAGGTATGCAGAGGGTATCGTCAGCACTGTGTAATCCACACTTATCGCGATTTACCGCTGCTGGCTATTTTTTCTGCATAGAAGCTGACGCCGACGCCTTGAGGCGTACTTGAAAGAGTAATAACCTACAAATATTGTTACAAGCTGCCGCCGGAATCGCTACCGGTACTAGTGTAAGGCTTCAGGGCTGTCCAAATATGGTATGTTCTGGCGAATGTGCATAAAAAGCAAAAAAAGCTGCTATGGGTTGTGAAAAGCGCTATCGCCTCAGTCATTAGGTAAAATAGAGCCCAACAGCACCCTGCGTGATGGGGTGCCAGTACCTAGGTTTACCTCTACCAATCGATAAACGAGACTGTAGCTGTACGTCACAATACAGTGGTTTGGGCTGGCGCTATGTAGCTATTTCTATTGGTTAGGATGACCTACGGCTAAAGATCTCTCTGCATGAGCGCCGAGAAAATTTGAGACAGTTCTTGCCTTGCAGGCTGATGCCGACAGAACGCGCGCGGTATGGGCTGCCAAGGACAAAAATATTGAATATGTCGCATTAGATCATAATATATCACTCGTTGCTAAATAAGCGTGAGACTGTATTGGAGCCATCCTCTAGGAGGATTTGACAGGTGTGACTTTCCTTGCATAAAGCACTTTGGCCGAAACTTTAAATATTAAACTCTACGAATGAGCAGTTTTTTAAACCCTCTGATATCTGGGGTCGGCGGGTATGCATTTGCTGCCTAGCTGGACGCCTCGGGAAGATATCCTAAGGGTTTGTACGCCGTGGAGAGGTTCCTTGGAACACCCTGACTCACCAGCTCGGACCGTATTCGCAACACTTAGTTGGGATAATTCCAACCGAATTATGAGTCACCTGACGAGCACTATACCAGCCACAAGTTGGGAGGCGGATTAACCTCGAATTTCTCAGTGAAAGTTATTCCTACTTACTTTAGAGCAGCAGCCTAGAGCTTTGCTTAGAAACTAAGCATGAAAAGACAATATTAATCAGGTGAACAGCACAAAAGCAAAGTTAGCCGCGTCTAGTTATAAATAATGGGGTTCTGGATCAATATCATGATCCATGGAGTAACGAGGCCCGGATAGCTATCGCAGCCGTTATCCGTTCCGCAGAAAGTGCTAATTTAGAAACCTTAGGGAGTTTATATTTAAAATAGCTACCTTTATCATTTCCGTTTAGTCTAGACAAACGGGTATTGGCACCACAGATTGCAGGCCACGGGAAACTGTTGTTGAGTACACCACATTTGAAACAGTTACGGAGAGCTTTAGGATGCAAGTAGCCTTGACAGTCGAGAAGCGCGCTTTTACAAAAGGTCTAAATTAATTATACAGTCCGCTGACGCCGTGATTATAAAGAGTCAGGAATCTGTGTCATAATGTATCGCGGATTTTGATATATAAATTATACATTCATAGGATACCGTGAACCTATCAGATATCAAGTTCCTAGTGTGGAGCGCTCCTGTTATTATCCGCGCGTTATGTGGTACAGAGGGTGGATGCTTCCGTCCAAGTGCAAATATTCATGCCTTGGTGGGCCGCAAAAACCACTCGTTGGTCTGCTCATGTCGTAGGGCTGGGTTGTAAGACAATTAAGATCTGGTCGGTATATGCGTACTTGTGTTTTTCGTTTTATGCCACTGGTGATACTAGTCTGATGTGTTCACAGTAATGGCCAGTACTGGCGCAAACCAATTGTTTCGTGTGCTTGCTCTCTCTCAGCGTATCATATCGTCGAGAAAGCTTTTCGGGTGACATTTAACCTACGATCAGGTATAGTGCGGTTTTTCTCCCACCTTGTTGCTGGCCTGTTGGTTAGTAGCCTTGTGGTGTTGGCAAATCGTGTCACCATGGACTCTAGGTATTCTCCACTCCTCAGTTGTGAATCTACAATCAGTGCTGAAGGGGGCGATGTGCAATATCGTGGGCGTGTTGAGAGTAACCCCAACGCCAATACTACATCTGGCTCAGCTGCGACAGCATCGGCTTCTAGAAACCATTTTTCCAGATTAATCTGCGTAGTACGAAACGAGGAACCGAGCTCCGCCGGTAGTACCACATGACTACATAGATTGGATATCAGTTTTCCTGGAGTTACAAAGGGTCCAGCTACATGTGGGATATATCCATTACCCCCCCGTCTGGCCTTGCCACACGATCCGTATAAAACCGGTCTGACACCCAGCTGAACGATTTGGTTGCTTATGAGACATTGGGGCACCATTATCACCGGAGCCTCAAAAAAACCCTTGATCAGATGTGCCGTTTTTTCTTGCCGGAAAAGATTGATGTGGAGATAATTTGTTTTTTTTTCTCTCAATCGCTTCGTTGTAATTTCTTTTTCTTCTTTCTCTTTTAGACTACCCCGCGCCGCGTGGCCGCGAGCTCCCGCAACCCCTCCCGCCAGAGACCCACTAATTCTCGTTGGAAATGCTCGAAAGCATGGGGAAGCGCGTGATCATAACTAGGAGTGTCTCCACCTCATTTCAAAGCTATGTCAGCGGTTGCTTTGGCTCTTTGTAATCAGGTTGGCAGGGCCACATAGATACTTAAATGTAGTCAGATAAATAAGATTTAGAGGTGTATTTTTGGGATTACTGTATTGTAGATCAGGAACCTAGAATGCATGTATTATTACTTGCGGCGTAAGCTTCATGGGAGTTTAAATCTCAAGTATCGGTTATCTGCTTGGTATTTCTATTCTTATCAACTGAGCCAGTAATATATGCTTCCGTAAACCTTTCTCTATCAGATGGCGGGCAGACTCAAAGTTGCATGTATGCAGAACACACAGCCCCGACTTTCAACGCTGATATCCGCTGCACAAGTAGCATCGCGTGACTAATCTAAATCATTTTCCCTAACCCTTGATCAGTTTCATCCATCGTCATCATGAGTTGCCTCAGTCGTCTCACATCGCTTACAGTACCTCCCCGCTATAGATGACGCAGGCTTTAAACTCCTGGAAGATACTGTAATGTTATCACCATCCTCCTGAGCCTCCTATTGAGACCAAGGGCCCTTCATACCCGGGAACTTTAATGTACCTTACCCAGCGACCTGGGTTGATTCTGCTAAAGTCATTGTGTTACTAGTTGTCATGGCCCATCGATAATATATTTACCGGCCTATATGGCAAAGACGCGTGCGGAAGAGGACGTGCTTAAGGCATATTCCGTCTTACTAGCTGTCATCACGAGTTAAAGGGGAGAAAGGTAATACAGACTCTACAATCCACTCTATAAGAATTGAGTGTATCCTTATAAGTGAGTAAATAATACTAGTGAAATATACATTACGCTATGAACCATGCTCTTATAGGGCAAACATTCTTATAATCTTATAGCCCTATAGACATAAATAGAAAACCAAGGCAAGAACTCATGGTGTAACTAAATCTTGGATAAACTGTATGGTAAACACCTGTCGCTACATGTAAATAGTTGACTCCCTTACCGAGAATGATCTCTCAACGGCTACTTAAGAGTGAGCCAGGGTCCTTTGTGGTACCGCGATTGTCCAAGCGGAAACGAGCCGGGGGTTTCTTTACAAAAGCTACGGCGCAGTGTCCGACTGATGTAAGTATTGGTCGCTAAGCCTTTGCGGTCATATCAGTTGCTTGGTTCCTGCCACTTCTGTAACATTGCCGGTCCTTCTCTGGCGAATTTTGGTGAATTTGATTTCGACTTCGTTTCCAGGGTTCCCCCCCGGCGAGCCGGACCCCTACTCCAGTGGAATTTCGGTTTCCCTTGCTTTATTCCACTAACCTGGGAATCTCAGATATTGAACTCTCAGGTCGCCTGTATTTACTTGTTGGGCTGTTAAAAACAATGGAATGGGCTTTCAGCTCAAGTCAGATTCCAATGAGTATGAATGCTAGAACCACTCAGCTAGTGGCTGAACAAAGCCCCTCGTTGGCCCTGGGTGAAACGCCATAGATATCACTACGGACAGGGTAAGGCTTGGCTGTAGTGAGATTGTAGACTAAGCGCTGCCCGATGATTGATGGTGTGGGACTTTAAATTCGCCCCCAAGGCATCTGCAGAATTCCATGTTATGTATGCAATGCGACATTTAATAAAGTTCCTTGATTCTGGCGAATTCAGGAGAAAAAAAGATTGTAAATTATACCGAGCCAATGAGCAAGCAGCTAAGGACATGCGAGGCTCAGTGAAATGTATTTTTATTTTTTTAGTTTACTATCGGGGCTGTCGTTCGATGTCTTTATGAGTTTCATCAAGTTCCAAGGGCCGTTGAGCGGTTGACTAAATGACTAGCTTATGGGCTTCCCGCCAATCAAGGAGTTCTTGCCAGGTACAGCAGCAAGGGCGACGCCATATCTTTAGCTACTTTCAAGGTATTAGATAGACCGGCTCTGTATGGATTGATCCCTGTGGCACCCTGTGCTTGCGATTGCTACCAGGAGAGTGGAAACGAGGAGTAGTCAGGAAACGTGAATACATAGTTACAATTCAAGTGATAGCCGACCTGGGATCCCGAAACGGTACATCTATTACTTTAGAAGAAAAAACAAATTGAGGTGCCGTGAGGTACAAGTACTTGGGGCTGCCCAACTTTGCATCCAAGCTTTCTTTCTTTGCTCTGTCTCGTCAGTCTCACATTTCCTTGGTTCCCCCACATCAACCATACATCATCACCTCCCTCAATAAGTGCTCCGGAGCGCAGCAGGGCCAAACTAAATCCCTTCCCCTCATTCCCCCAATTGGAGAAAGAGGAACGAGAGTCCCGAGAGACCCGTGGTCTCGAGTGCTATAAGACAATACACTGCCCGCCCCATTGCTGTGTCTTCCCGGCTGTTGCTGCTGCTTTGCGACGTCTGCATTTCGCCGCTACTACTAGCTTTTGTCGAGTGATAAGCTTCCCCAGCACTAGGCCTTCTACTTCAACTACATTAACAACCCCGCCCTTCCATCCCGTTCTCCCTCTTCATCAATCTGTTCTCTCGAGCTACCTCTCAAACATTTACTCTTTCTTTTACTACCACGGGGAATCTTGAGGCCAAGCAGAGTCATGACTACCCTTGCACCATCCCAACCAGTTCACTTGTCCTCAACAAAGAATACTGCTTATGACCGCAGGGATCCTCCCTCACCAGCACCAACTGATCTGTCCTTTGGGGCAGGAGACGATCGAGACAACATAGCACCACCACGGCCACAAAATATGCGAGATATCGGGAGGGACACACCGGCTACTCCTGGGCTATCCAAGAAGTCATCCAAGAGCGATTTCAGTAGGAAACGGTCTATGAAAAGCGCCGGCTACTACGGGGAGGTCTTTGCTGTTCGAGAAGCAGGTCCAGTAGTTCCTGTAAATGCTGGTATCTGGGTTGAGCTAAAAACAAACGTTATTGTAAGGACTTCTGCCCTCCTGACCTTTTTTTCTTTTTCTTTTTTTTTTTCTCTCCCTTTTTTTCTTTTTCTCCCTTGGTTTCATTGAACCACTTGCCTTTGCCACATAAGCCTCTATTATCTTTGTCCTCTATTTGTTATATCTAGTCTTGAACCTCTGCTGACATGTAGGAAAAATATAGCTTGAGAATGAGTTTGAATTTGCCAAATCATTGTCTGAAATGGTCGCAAAGCGCTATGGGAAGACTGAAGAATCAGTCTGCGTATCAATCGACCACTCAGCATGCATTATTATGGGAGGGACTTTTGACGGCTCCTACACGCTCACTATCACTTCCTTGACAATGATTTCGCCCACCTGCAACAAACGAAATGCAGCACTAATCTCCGATTGGATCAACACCAACTTGGGAGTTATTGGGGCTAGAGGTTACATTAAATTCGTCGACCCTGATTTTGCAAATTATGCAATGGGCGGAACCACGATGCTTGATTTGATGGAGAAAGAGGAGCTTTCTAGGACTGGGGTTGCCGATAAGGTGGGTATTATTCGTGATAAAAGTATCAAGAGGTCTATGTCACGGCACAGATCGAAAAAGGAACGGAAGAGTTATGAGAAATCACTACCAGATCCAATGCAGCGAGACGACGATGCCGTTGGTAGCCCGCCTCCGACACGAGACTCAGATGGAGCACGTCCAACAACTGCCGGGGGTAGGATGAGGAAGCGGAGTATGTTTAATCTGTTTAGCAAAAGTAGGGCGCAGTAGGAAATACGGGGTGCAGGGTTTTCTTGGGGTAGCACAGGGATCATTTGCGTTTTTTGCACGGAGTTGTCTGTTCCTTTTTTGGGCACCTTTTCTTTTCTCCATTCGTTATTGTAATACCTTTTTGGGTTGGTCGGTCGGTTTTTTTATATGTATCACTGGTTTATGCGGGGCTCCTGGGTTGTTTCTAACACTTTGCCGCTGTATACGCATTTTCGGCGGACATCTAAATGGTTAGCATTTCCTTTGTCATGGTTACCCAGGTGGGGACCAGCTGTACGGCCATCACCCGCGGCGGCGAACTAGACTACCTCATATTATATAGGAGGTATTTTTTTTCTATTCACGGCTAACTGCTCTACATTTTCTTTGTTTCAATTTTGGGGGTTCTCTTTCTGTACATTAATTATTCGATCGGCATGCAAGATTCACGGGATGTGTTTAGGCTGCAGCGGGTCGGGATGGTCGGTTTTGTGCATATATATATATATATTAACCTCCAGTACTCTAGTGAACGGGAAATATAAGAAAAAAAGGAAAGGACACATGGGATCTTGAGGTTTCTGAGCTTGCTTTGCTTTTGGGGAACGGTTCCTTGGCTGGTTTGTGCATCGTAGTACCGGACATATACCTGTAAAATTCGGGGTATGAGTGGAAGCGGTAGCAAACTTAATACCAGACGGCAAGGGCAAACGGGATGTAGCAGAGGTACTGCAGGACTTCCTGTCAGTTTGGGGGTTGAAACTTGAAATAAAATAAGAACTTACTTCATTTGAACATTTCCGGGGGCCGATATCGACCCCCTTGTTGTACCGTCGATCCACTATTATGCGGGACTTGACCTGGCAGTTAAGCGACATCGGACGACGCGTCGTCCTGGAAAGATCGTCAAGTACGACATCGCGTAACTTACGCAAACAACTCAACAAACTCCTCCTCCCGTTCGGCTTTATCAATTAAGGAATTTCTCACGATGCCTCCCCGCAAGGCCGCCAAGAATCCCCCATCTCCACCCCTGCCTGTCCCATCTGAAGACGATGATGAGAGCACCGTTAGAGTCCCCCCGCAGCTGTTGCAACGTCTCCTACAGGAGTTCTTTGAGGAGAAGAAGACGAGGATCTCTCAACCAGCGCTGAACGCGACCGGAGAATACACAAAGACGTTTATTCGGGAGGCGATATGGAGGGCCGCAGCCATCAGAAAGGAGAGCGAGCAGGATCCGGCAGGGGTTAGGAATATGAGTGCGTTTTTGGAGGTAAGTTCCATTCTTTTCTCCGAGGGGTTATTTCGGGATATGATTCGAATTGGACTAAGGCTCGTTGGTACGTTTGTTGGGGGGGGGGAGGGCACTAGGTTGAGGATCTCGAGAAGTTGGCGCCGCAATTGTTGCTTGACTTTTGATAGCAGAATAATTTCGGCTCTACTTACCTTAGTATAAATATATTAACCCCTTGGGGGGTTTTTTTTGGAGGGGCTAGGAACTAAATGTAGTTTTTAGGCAGGCCTCGTGACTAGGGGTTCTACTTCTTGGAATCATTAGCTCTTTGGGAGCACGCGGTTTCTTTTTTAGCTTTGCTATCTAGTATTTTTTGTTTGCATCTTGTATTTTTATTGCGTGTAATGAGTTATACACTAGAATTCTTGGATGTGATGAAGGTTGTATAGTCAACCGGCTCTAGAATCATTGGCACTATCTGGTATGTCAAATTGTAGATTACATATAGTGAGACCCACTTCGGCACAGGGCACAGGCGCCTCTAAGCTAGCCAAATGAACAATAATGGTATTTGGTAAACGTCACCCCAGCTGGCATCAAATCCGGTATATTAGATCATTTCTACCAGGCTAGGTGTCGGTCCGGCTCTTACTATACACACTGACATTCATCGGCTTCCCGCTGGCCTTAGAGCAAAACATTCTAGAATCCCGGGGTGAGACCGGAAAAATATCTTGATTCTGTATTTTTCCGAAACGGTTATACTGTAAATAGCAATACCACCTAGATCACCGGAGAATAAAGCACTGACATTTCTCTTTGATCCCACCTAACCATATATGAATAAATGACTAAAATGAGACACCTATATGAGTTGGCTTATCGTAAAAGGAGCTACTATTTGTGCCGGATCTCTAGTATGAGTCTACCTGGGCCGGGTCGCTCGGCCCGTGCTGTGAATTTTACTGGCTTCCCGTCTTCACTTCCTCCCTTCTTCCTCCCACCACCAACCCCTTTGAACACACTCCCTGCTACATAACTATCAAAATAGCTACTCAGCACCCAAGTAATCACAGATGTATCAGGCGCTTTATGACTCAAGCTCGATGCAAGATTATATTCCCCCAAAGAAAGGTCTCGGATATCCGGTTAATGCACCTGAATGGTGGCCTAAGCCTCCCGTAAGTCTTCCAAGAGTGCTTCTGCTAGATATGAGGTCACTCTAAGTTATTTGATATGGGGCTTCTGATCTACCGGGTCTATCGGATGTGGTCCCCTGGTAGTATTATTCTGCGGCTAACAGGGGTTTTTTTTTGGCCTAGTCTATCAATCCTGCTGTTGAAGTAAAGAAAGAGGGGATGAAGAAAGATTTTGAGGAGTCGTATGAGAAAGTATGTGACTCTTACAAGTATCTACATCTAGTCTTGAAGTTTCGCTAAGATGATGATTTTAGTGGCTACATTCTCGTACTAGAGAGACTGTCATTGACCCCCCAGTTGAGGAGTACACTCCTGGCCAAATGGTAATCGTGCAAGACACCACGAGGATGCTCATCATGAACATCCATGCACCTTCTGCAGAAGCCTTCTATGAGATGAACCCTGGACAGCAGAAAGCTTGTGTTGAGGAATTTATCGGGGTGAAAGCTGCATTCTTCTTTGGTTCCCGAATGCATAGGGCAGGCCAGGTCCCTGTTAGTGCAGATGATGGCCAGCAGAAGTATAGTGGTCGTGTATACTCTATTACCGAGACCAGCGAGGTAAGTTCAGCCCCGGGAACGGGAACTAACTGAAGTTAGACATCCTAACTTCTCCTAGACCGTCCTTGGCAATGGAGATGTAACTGCTTTGACTTCAGATATTTCCAAAGTCTCCGCTGCTGCTAATGATGGTACGTAACAACAATGGAGTTGCTCCTATTTCGGAGAAAGTTGCTGAATTGGAGCTTCTAGACGAAGTTAGGGAGGATTTTTGTAGGTATGATGATGATATTGTCGACTTGGCTAAGGCGCGGGCTGAACTCAAGGTACATTTCTATAACCCCTGGCATTTTTGTTGATTTTCTCATATATACTACTTTTATGGATAATAGTTCCGAGAAAGTTTGGTAGATAGTTTCCGGGGTCTGGGCCTCCACTTATTCAAGATCTCCCTATCCATCTCATCACAGCTAGATTGGAAATCGATTCCGGAGACTAATTCACTAACCTACATATTGTTACATAGCTCTACCAAGAAGCCGAACTTAGTCCCATGGACGGCGACAATGAGACCCCCCCGGTGGAAAAAAATACCCCTCCCCATGTTCCGTTGTCCATCGCCCTACTTTTCCAGGATATGATGAACAGCTGTGGAGGGTTCTCACTTATGGATGACGTTCTAGACTGCGACTTCAGAGCCTTTATCGCGGCTCACAATGAACCTACCTGGGGCGAAGCCTCACACAGGAAGCGATTGGTGATAGTTCAAAATATTATTGATCAATTGAGAAATTTGAAGCGTAAGAATAGGGAGCTGGGGAAAAAGTGCGAGCGAGATAGTGATCCAAGGAAGCTTGCTGCTACCTTGGATGTCCAACTTGCCAAAATACTCGAAGAGATGAATCGCCAGAAGAAGATGAATCTTATCTGGCCAAGTCCAATGATTGTTGCTACTGCAGAGGCACCGAAGGAAGGAGAGGAGGCAGCCAGGGACGGGGCATTGAAGAAGAAAGTGAAGAAACAGGGGAATCTAGGCGAAAACGGAGTGAAGGGGCCGAAGGAGGGCATCAAGAAGAAGTTGATCAAGAAGCATGGTACCGTCGGGGGTGGTGCGGAGAAAGAGACGGAGCTTCTCAGTGAGAACGAAGAATTTGGGGTTCTGTTAAAGGGCCTGGAGAATAAGTAGCAAGAGGTTAGTGTGAATTTCAACTGGCTTCATGAAAACTAGGTGGTCTTTGGTCAAGAGTGCCTGATGTGCGTTTGCGTTCGTTATTTTTGTTTGGTTTTTCCGGTGCGATTTTGGTAGTATCGAATCAAAGGAGGTTAGGAAGCATATCAAAAAGGAAAGTCATATCGAAACCTTTAGTCTTTCGGTATTCATCTTTTCTGTAAGAGTACTTAAAGAAAGGAAGGAGGGAATTGTTTTACTTCAACAATAGATCAAGTCTTGAGTAAAGAAGAGGGACGTTATATTAGGTCTTCTGGTTGATTATGCTGGATAAGTTTATGGATAAATGAAGCTAAGCTTACCTTCTGCCTTATGCTTTTACTCGTGAGTCATAGAATATCACTCGTGACTATAGGCCGGGCCCGCCTGTTGTGAAATGGAGAGATGACGGAGTAGATTGTCTGTTTACTTCGAGAGTTTCCTTGCTCAAGGTTCCTACATATACACGTTCCTAGGCCAAGCCTATTAACACCATAATACTCGGGTCCCACTATATCTATTGGTTACCAATACTACAACACCGCCTATTACATCCCTAAACTGAGGGATGTTTTATTTATTTATTCATTTTATATGATTTAGCGCTTTTACACTGATACCCCGCCGAATTTTCGATTGGGGCTTCTCGCGGAATTTACAGCTCAATGTCTTAATTATTATGGTCTATGAAGCCGCTCGAGGCGAGTAGTACACCTTACCCCGATTACAAACCTCGGTCTTTACTCATCTACTGAAGCTGGTAATTTGAACGATATCAGAGCTTTCACGTACCAATAGCTATATACCAGAGATTACATTGCTTCCTGGACTACACGGTCCTATCACTATTAGATATACCCAACTCTATAAAAGGTGGTTTGGGCTTACCCCTACTGCCTCGCTACCCCGCAATTCACACATTAGGATATGCATGCTTGAATGTAGCCCTAACTAAGTGACTTTTGGGCTTGGTCTTAGGACCTGGAAGATTGATTTTTCGGAAATCATAAGCCTTGAAGAGGCTGTTAAACCACTAGAAACAGCTATATAAATAATTACCTAGGGTGCCTGAACAGGAATAGTATATATGTTCTGGCCCGTTGGGGGGACGTGCCTATCGGGGGGACGTCCTCTCAATGGGCAATCTGTTAAGTGCCCTATCCGTTGGAGGGACACCCATGGGCAAGCCAACAAAGTATAGCTCAATTAATACAGGCACACTCAAAAGAATAAGAATAATAGCTAGAAAATATGAATCTATCTTGAACTATATTTTGGATTTTTTTGGATTTTATACTATGCTTTATTAAGTTTGTAGGAGGCTGGAAGCTTTGTTCTAAGTGTTTTTTTGTATTCAGTGTTTTTTTATGTTGTTACCCATACAGGGGATGTAGGCTGGCCCATATAGAGGACGTCCCTCCAACAGGTTGGTCCGTTGAGGGGACGTCCCCCCGATAGGCACGTCCCACCAATGGGCCAGAACATATATAAAATAAATATCAGGGCGGCCAGTGATACCGGTTAGGTGCGGCCTAGAGTCTTAATTGGCCGTGATATAAGTTCGTTTTTGATTATTACCAGGGTTCAGAATCAGTTCAGCATTAAATTTCTCTTCTAAAACCACCAATATTCATTACATCCATATCATACCCAATTTTTACTGCAAAAGGTCAAAGTAAATAACACATCCTAAGCTATGGAAAAACAACCTGCGAAAAATAGCATACATCATACCCTCAAAAAAAAGCATAGAATCTATCACCTTAATCCTAACCCTAGCGCCGTGTTTAAAAATGGTTCGCTCTTAACGAAAAATAATTCGTCTTTGTAGTTATTAGGTAATATTCCCCACCCATACTATTATTTCCCCTCTAACAATCGAATTATCGTCCAACTTCAAAAACTCTTTGCAATGCATTCTGAAACACCTGCACATTAAAGTCGACGAGTCCTTGTTTCTCGATTCCTTCTTTGCGCATAAGGCAAATGAGTGCAAGGTACCTATCCAACAAAGTCAGTATAGCTCTACGAACAAGGATAAATCTCCCGGTGGGAGAGGGTTTAAAAGCAGTGGGAGTATAGGATTTAGGACCCTGACTTGTTGATTTCCCGAAGATACAGCACCATTCCGTTCTGCAGCCTTATAATGCTAGAGGCCTCGGGGACCTGGTCGTCATCTTCCACCGGTGGCTCGTTAGATGCAAGGCTAGAAGAATCGGGGAGCTGTGCGGGTGCTTTGCGGTCGTAGCTGTACTCGTTATGTTAGTACACACCCTTGTAGCCCCCCACATAAATCGTACATATCCGCCACCGACGCCACCAAAACTGCCACAAAAGAACCCGGGGGGTGTCGGGAAAAAAACATACCCGTAAATCTCGCTAACATCTACAATAACATCGATGTAATCACTACATATCTCATAACTCTGCACATCTACAGGACTAGAGTCAGTGGCGATATAGATTTTACTCAATACATCAAACAAAAACGCCTTCTCAATGCCACTGTTACTACAAAGGACATTGAGCAAATTTTCTAGCGTCTCCAATTGTGGGATGAGCTTTTGGATAACTTTGGAAAATGCCTCAAATATCGAGTGATCGTATATGCTTGTGAGGTGATATGAGACTTGCACGTTGTCTAACCCATTATCGGATAGCTCATCTTGCGTACGCTGCATTATGTCCCTCTGTGTATCGAGTTTGTACTCATCGCTGAGCCCGTCAACTTTGTGGATAAACACCTCGATATTGATGGCTGGGTATGACCGCTGGATGGCAACGATAGTGGTATGTAGGTGAGAAAGAGGGTCAAGGTATTCGTCTTGCGCGTCAATGACCCAGATAAGAGCACCAAGTTCGCCGAAGATGTGGTCGAAGTCGAAAGTGGGGTCAAGGAAGTCGACTTGGCCAGGGAAGTCCCAAACCTGGAAGTCCATAAAAGAGCTGTACCGAAGTAGAATCTTAGCAAACTCTGTAGGAGAAAAGTAGGGGCGACTCACTGAATAGGGTCTTTTTGGATCCGCGTTGTGGATTCGAGGAATAAGGTTTCTGTTGGTGACATTTTGTGGAAAACCACCGAGCTGATTGATGATTTTCCGCTTCTGTAGTGAGTGTAAGCTTCTGAGGCCACAAGAACCCGATGCTGTGTTCCTCTCAATCAGGAACCACTGCATACTAAAAAAACTCACCTTCTCTGTCCCATCAGTAACAATCTAGGCCTTCTGCCATTTCCAGCCAGCCCAGTATAACCTTGTACACTAGACCCAGGACTCATAGTCCCGTATTTCCCATTTACCCCTCCAGTCGTACTAGGGCTCCCCGGTTCCTGCAAAAATCGTTCAAGTGAGTAACTATTCTTTCCCCTGACTTGTTCCTCCCCGTATCCAGATATCATGCCCTTCTGTTGGATAGGAATATTGATGGAACTGCACGAGTACTCAGGGGGTGTATGTGGGTGTGGGTACGGGAAATCGTCAGACGAAGAGGAAGCAGATGAGGGTGGAAGGGGAGGCATTGGGTTGAGGCAGAATATAGGCTGAGCTGCAGGAGCTAACTGGGTATAGTTGGGTTAGGCAAGGGATGGAGGGGGGCGCTGTCTGTATGGTCTGGACTGTGTCTGTCTGCCTGTCTGGGCCTGTCTGTCTGGTCTGTCCGAGAGGCAATGGAAGGCTAGACGAGATGATGATAAACGGAACGGTTTTTTTGATGAACCTTTGGATGGGTACAGCAAGCAGTAGCTCAGCTGTTTGGGTTGAATCAAGGGCCCTATCAGGCAGCAAGCAATATAGAAATAAAATAATCTCGTACTCACAACCACACCGAGTTGGCTTATATATGGAGGAGGGGAATTGTTTTTCTTTTTGATTTCTTTTTGCGGGTGTGAGGAGTAGAGCCTGAGTTGGAGGAGGGGAGAAAGAGTAGGGAAAAAAAAAAAATTTCTTGAAGGTCAAGTAGGGTGGAGGAGAAAAAAAAATGCAGGTTTGATATCAAACCAACCAGCGGGCAGAAGCGTAAAGAAGCAATAAGCCTGCAGAAGCCCGAAGGTCTGGTTTGAAACAAAAGAACTGCAGAGCAAAAGCAGATTGATAAAAGCTACCCTGGCCTGAGCTTGGGCGATCAAGAAAGTTTGACCCTGAATTGACTGACGCGCTGAAGCGGGTGGATGCTCAGTTGGGTGGGGGTTCCCGTTGGTGTGGGGGAAAGCCTGGGAATAGAAGGAGCGGTAGAAGCTTCCTTCGGTAGTCCAGCCGGAGACAGACAGGCGGGCACACAGACAGACAGACGGATGACAGATGACAGATAAATAGACACAGAGATAGACAGATGGGACTAATGATGAATGTCCGGGTGAGTGTAGGGGAGTAGAAGTGGAAAGGCAATTGGGAATACCACGAAGACAATGTAAAAAGGCCATAGAGTGAAACCCTCCGCCATCAGCGGGCATAAAAGTACGAAGACCCTCCGGGCCGAGGGGACAATATACGGCTGTTGCCCGCATAAAATTGATGAGGGGACGGGGATAGTGAAGGGGAGGGGGGGTGAGTTACCATGATTGATTTGATTGAATTCTCGAACGACTTCCTGGCACTTTCCCGATACCTTTGCGTTTCAATTCCCTACCTGTGGAAAGAAAGAGTGTGCAACAGAAACAAAATTTCTTTTCGTGTGTCTCTCTTTACCACCCTCCAAAAAGATTCTTTTCTTCTGCCCCTAGTTCTCACACGGCTTATCCCCGCAAAAACTGGCTTAGACAAACGTTTTCCCTGATGTATAATCCTCCTGTAACTCCCGGGGTTGCAAGATGGTGTTCTTGCTGGGTCGTGATCCAATAAGCCGTCGGGTGCAACGGTAAATAGCTCAGACAACCTAGTCTAGGGCCTCCCACTCAGCCGTCAGTTGTATGGTAGGGTAAGTTATGTTAAGTTAAGGTCAAGCTAGGTCAGGGGGGACCCAGTTAGCAGCGGCGGAGCAGAAGGGAGGTAGGGCTGATAGGTATAGGTAGAATAGAAGGTAGGTGGTTGTGTTGCGCAAGTGTAGTCCCCGGATCCCAGGCGAGTAGTTCTTCTGGGTCCCTCAAGTGTCGAAGCTGGTAGGTGGTAGGGTAGGGTAGGGTGTGTAGGGTTGGTTTCAAGTGGGAACGGTGAACTGAATTCCTGAGGACAGGATGATGGGAGTGGCGGGGATGACGGGATGACCAGATTGACGGGATCGGGATGTGTACCGTCTGCACGGGGTGTAAATAGTCGAAGGTCGGCAGATTTCTTACAGGCACAACAAGAGCGATGACGGCGATGGGGGAGGGGAGTGGTGGTGGACGGATGTATGATGTACGGACGGTATGCGGTGATGGTGGGTAGTGAGTGGTGGGGCTAGCTTCTGGCTAGAAGGGACAAGAATTGAACCGGGGTTACAGGCAATAGTAGTAGCAGGATCAGAGGGCTTCAAGGGGAGGGGGGTGCTATTGTTATTACTATTATTATTCGATAGATAGACAATATTAGTTGTAGTTATGGAGTCTTTGAGTAAGTTGATCTCTTGTGATGATTCTGATAGGGTTTGTGTGGTTATGTTCCGGGTCAGTCAGTCATTAGAGTGCCGTAAGGCCACTTGCAACGTCTGTCCGTCCCTCATAATAAAACGCGTAGTAGGAAAGGAACTGCACTCCGGGATGGGCTGGCTGGCCAGGTACTCGGAAATGGGCACATGACGATGATGGATCCAATAAACCAGACACGGCAAAGATGAAAAAAGAAACATCCTACAGCTTTCAGCTTTGTCCGACTGACTTACAGAAGATGTATGAGTACATGTAGAATGGAAAAACCCTCTCTGAGCTTCCGGACGCCGTTGATTGGGGGCTCCTCCGCTCCGGGTACCGTACTCTTGCTCTACTGTCTCAGCCAGAACTCCCCTCGGACCGATAGTACATCATGCATAGTCCTTATCTGAATTCCATTATGTCACTCGGCGCACAAAACCCACGTCGGAACATCCCTTGATCTGCAACGACACCCTCAAGCAACAAACGCGTAGCCCTACGGACCACCACCACCCCACACCCGTGAGGCTCTGCCCCCAATCATAACATCTCACCCTCATGCTACCATTGAACTGAGTATCACAATTATAGCCCCTCACTAAGTATGAATAACGCTGCCTCAACCTCACTCCTCACTGAGCACTTACGCTGGACACCTCTAGTCAGTTCCCCCACGCCTGGATTCTCTTATATTCTCGGTTCCCGCGCTAACACCGCCTAGTCACTAATCGACGACGTAATCAACACTGTCAACCAACTCCTCTACCAATCCGTCGCGGCGGTCGAGACCTTCCTCCTCAATTCTCCGCCTGCTGTCCTCGGGTTCGTACCACCCCCAGGCACAATCCCAGACACAGACGGCGATGGGAATGTCATCTACTCGGAGAAGGAAGAGGAGGAGATAAATAAAGGGATTCACTCACTCGAAACACTGCTCGAGAATGGGGTGGACAAGAGCTTCGATAAGTTCGAGATTTACATGCTGAGGAACATATTATTTGTACCTGAGGACCTTGTGGGGTGGGTTAGGTTGGCACATCACAAGGTATGAAATATCTTACCCCATGTGAGAGTTCCAGATTGGAGTGTACTTCCCACAATTACTGACCCCCAACAGAACCTCGATCTCTCCAGCATCCCTCCACAAATAGCATCTTCCGATACCCCCGCCACTGTCCTCCCCCCCGCCCACGAGGCCCAATCCCGCCTCCGTACACTCCGCCAAACACTCCTCGCCTCCCACGCCCTTAACCAAACCCTTAAATCAGAAGTCAACACTAACAACCGCACCCTTTTGCAACTACGCCTCCTCGTATCCTCTTCCTCCCTACCCACAACCTCAAATGGTGAAACCCCCGAAAACCCATTCGCTTTTCTAACTGCAAATGGGGGTGTCAAGGATGTAAAAGATACTGCATCCTTCGCCGTTTCCCAGGTCGATTTAATCCGCTCCCTTGTATCTACACTAAGGCCTAAGTATGATGTGTTTAAAGCACAACTAGCCGTGCAGAAACAGAAGGGTGCGGTGGGAGAAGTGAAGCAGGAAGGAGAGGATACAGAAATGACAGATGCCCCATCTAGTGAACCATTAACGGTAGAGGAAGAACGGAAGCGATATATTGAGCGCATGACAAGGCGACATATGGAAACGTCTCGAGGGCTTAGGCTAAACGCGAAGGGTGAAGTTGTGGGTGGTGATTTTGAGGGTGCTGCTAAGAAGAGGCTAGGGGAAGTTGAGGCGTTGGAGGGTGTTGTGGAGGGGATGGGAGTGGGAAAGAAAGGAGGGGAGGGGGTGGTAAAAGAGTAAGAGGAGTTAGGTGGGGTGAGGCTATTTAATGAAATTATATTATATGGGTGACGTAGGAACGGCTTTTATGAAGTAGGTCAGGAGCTTGCAATGGTGTGCTTCACCTTTGTAGTTTATAACTCTGGTATACAGTTTGTAAGGGGTTATTGGAACTTATGGAATAAGTTCAGTTTGATTAAGGTTATCACTATATAATTAACAAGTTTTGGGTGGTTTTTTTGTTGGTGTCTTGGCTGTTTTATTTTAATAGAAACGGCATCACTGTCTATGATACAAGAGTTATTGGTGTCTGAAGTCTTAGCCAGTGGCTTCAAGGGCACCACCCTTCCGATATTGATTACCTTTACAGGATTTAGATAGAGTGTATTGATTAGTTATTCTACCGAGTGATATATCATGACTATCAGTCGTAGTATTAACTTTACCAAAACATACAGGCGCCTCTTTCCTAGTATAGCTATAAAAAATGAGATATATTTTGATTTTAGAAGGTCTTAGCCCTTTTCGGGTCTAGAGCTTTCTCTATCAAGTGAACTATCCGCAATCTTCCCCCTCTCGCCGCACAGTCATGCACATTCCGTCCATCGTATTTCTTCACTGACGCATCGGCACCCTTTTCAAGCAGCATCCGAACCACCTCTTCGTTTCCTTCTGATGCTGCTATGTGTAGAGGTGTCTGCCCCTGATTATCCCGAGCTTCGAAATCTGCACCGCTCTCAAGAAGTACTCGGAATACCGCCCGTTGTCCTGAATATGCGGCCATGTGCAGTGCTGTCTTCCCGTCCTTGTCTCTGGCAGTAATATCGGCGCCTTTCTCTAGTAATAATAGGACTGTATTCTGGTTCGCATATCCTTCGGAAACTGCAATGTGAAGGGCTGTTTGTCCGCCGTTGACTGGGGCTAGGACGTCTGCTCCATTCTCTATTAGGACTCGTAATGCCGCCGATTTTCCTGCAAGAGCAGCCCGGTGAAACGCAGTCCATCCATAACGGGTTGATATTGTGATATCAGCACCGCTCTGAATTAACAACCGGACTACCTTCTCTCTACCTCCATATGCCGCATAGAAGAGTGGTGTCCAGGCGTGCATACTCAGCGCGTTGATATCAGCACCATACTCAAGTAGCAATTTTACAATCCTTTCATGTCCCCGGGATGCCGCTAGATGTAGTGGTACCTCTCCTCTATGATCTGGGGAGGAGATATTTGCCCCTTTCTCTAGGAGTAACCGAACAATCCCTTCGTGCCCTCTGGATACTGCTGTATTGATTGGTAAATTGTCTCCAGACTTGAAATCGGCCCCATACTCAATCAGCATTCGAGCTACTGCCTCAGACCCTTCTGAGATTGCTAGGTATAGGGCCGAGCCCTGGAATTCCGTTCTTGAGAAATAAGCCCCATTCTCCAGTAGAAGCTGGGCTATCTTCTTATGCCCTCCCGCCGCAGCCATATGTAGCGGTGTCTGACCGGTGATGTCAATAATAGATAGATCAGCACTATTATTGAGTAAGAGTTGAACTATCGATTCATGGCCCCAAAATACTGCTCCGAACAATGCCGTCCGTCCGTTTGGTTCCTTAGCTGATATATCAGCACCGTTCTCCAGCAATAACCGGACAGCCGTGGTGTGTCCGATTGCAGATGCTATGTGTAAGGGCGATTTTCCTGAACCAAAAAACTCAAATCTTTCAGTTTTAGTATCCCGCTTGACGAAGGCATTCCAGTAACAGTAAAGGCAGTTTGGCTTCTCAAGAAAATTCATAATCATATCCGTTGTTAAACCCTCTCTACAACTCTGAAGATGAAAAGATAGGTATTCGACAGCATAGCTAAAGAAGGGGTGGTGGTCAAGTTCCTCGGTGATATGGTTAGACTCGGCGAATATGTCGAAAGAAAGAAAAGTGGTACACGCCATTGCCATTCTAAAGTCTGCATCATCAGGGATAACTAATTTTTTTAGGAGGTATTCATGCACAGTGTAGTGCGCAAGCCGAATTGTGAAGTTGCTACTTTGATCGACCACTACCAGACCAGCGCAGACATCTAATAATGTTGTACTGTCTGGTAAATCGAATTTGTCGAGCTCGTATCGATTTTGTTCTACAGAAACAGCCACCTTAACCTCTTCAACGGTAAGCGTCCGTCTAGCTTTGACTAGCCATGATAGGACCTTTAGTGCTAACATTTCACAGTTCTTTGATTGTCTGCGGATATGCTGCATGGCCCTATCGTAGGTAGGATCTAATGGTCTCTCTTTAGTAGAGGAGTTCCCAATTCTACCAAGCTCGCACAATAGCTCTCTTGTGGTAGTTTGTTGGCAAAGATAATCGATATGGAAACGGACGAGCAAGAACCTCCGACGACTCAGTAAAGAAAGCAGGTCGAATTTTATATACCAGCACTTACATTCCCTTAGCGCACTCTGCAAGTTCAGAAACAATTCTCTCCTTGCATCTACCCTGTCGAACGAGCCGTCTTGCCCGTGGATTCTCATCGATTTTCTCTAGAATATAGGTTTCGATATCTTCATCCTGGGCTAAAATTTCAATCTTTGCTATGTCATAGAAAGAGTCCTGGATATCTTCTGGATACTGGCGACTAGTTATAAATAAATTAATTTGATCTTTCCCCATGAGATGGAAAAGTGGGAGCAACTCCTTTCGTTGGCGTTCCGGGTGACACTCATCCAACGCGTCGAAAACGAAGAACACACGGCTAAATATCTTAGTTATTGATAGAAGGATGGTATGTAACTCCATGAGATTAGGTCTTTTGTCTTGTCGTTCTAATTTTAGGTAGAGAGCCTCGATTTCCGTAGGGAGGTATGGGATTTGAGCTGCAAGCTGCTTGAGTAGGCTGGCAAGAACAAGAATAGGCTTCTGTTGGTCCTGCTCTTTGTAATCAAAGTAGATATACGCTAATCCATAGTTCTCGGCCGATGCCTGACTTTCGATGTGATCAATCACGACAGAGCTTAGAAATGTTTTACCTGCACCAGCTATTAAATTTTATCTAGTAAGTATATGCTCTTTATAGAAGTTTTTATGTGAGCCTAAACAAAATTAGAGCCGGGCTGTACATACGGATGCCATAGCCCCACAGTAGCGAAGAAGGTAAACATCCTTTGTACCACTCCTTGAATTTCTGTGCCCTCAGAAGCCATTTTCCCGTATTTTTTTGTCTTAGGCTGCTGATTTCTATATGCTTGGCGTCAAAACTGCCTTCGTATAGCCAGTTAAGGATTTTCTTCCGTTTTTCACCTGATGATTTAAGGATATATTAGCTAAATAATTTTTTGTTTATTCGATATGGGAAAGTTACCTGAACGAACAGCCTCATCATTTTGTCTCCATAACATCTGAGCCGTGGACTCTGCCTGAACGCATGCCTTGATCTCCTTCGATACCAATCTTCTTCTTAGTTAGTACAGCTTTCTGAAGGCAGGGGTAAAACCCACATTTGATCTGCCGTCAATGCAAACACAAAAAGACTTTTATGTCTCTCGATTCTCTCAACCCACTGTGCAGTCTCTTTCTCCTTTAACGGCCACTTCAACCTATCTACAACACCTTTCAGCTCTAGCTTCCCTACCAATTCCTCTAATTCTCGAACGCATTGCTGTAGTGGTTTATCTAGTGTATATAGAGCTGAACCAGGGGCTACGCCATCTTTTTCGATATGGGCTTGTAGGGTGGCGATGACTTTGCTGAGAGAGTGGAGCTCATCGGCGAGGTCTCGGAGATCTTGGGGAGCTCGTTTGACGCCGCTGATGTAACCATAGCTGATAGATGTAGCTTTACCTGCTAGTTGGATGATAGCGATTATGCTGGAAGCAAAGCCGATAGCTTCAGCCATGATTTGTTCAGGGCCTTTGAATCCTGAGATGTTTATGGCGTTTCTTACAGCACACCCTCTAGCAAGTGGAATTATTGCGGGGTTGCCGACTCGTGTAACCATAGTTTTACCTATACTGATCAAGTTAGATGATCATCTCCGTGATTAGTATTATTGTTAAAAATCCCAGGAGGGAACTCATCACAATAGGAATCAAGGTAGGCATATGATCCTGTGATAGAAAAAGATGCTTGCAAGCTAGACGTAGAGTGCGTATAGGACCTACTCCTCCTATTTACCTATGCTAAAGAACTATCTGGAAGGCATCTTCCTAGATTAGAATTTACCTGTGCTAGAGGGAACGTATTTGACGGGTCGTGTCAGTCGGGGTAGTGTGTTACATAAAAATATCAAGAGCAGCCTAACTAGCAGCTGCAGAGTCACAGCAATAGAGAGATAAATAATTAGCTAGAGATATTTTTAGAAGATTCACTAAGGATTATAGACCCTATAGCTAAATTTCCCTATAATTTTCTGTGATATGCTGTTTTCTAATTGTGTGATTAGGGGCCAGGAGAATTTCTCAGTGACTATAGGCCAAATCCACCCACCAAAAAAGAGGAGCAATCTAAAGGATAGATTATATAAACACTAAATAAAATCAAGCTATTTGGACATTAGAGGTGGGTGTTATACAGCTGGTAATATATTTAGTTTACTGTGCTGCTATGCGACACACTACTCCGACTAACCCACAACCCCGTCGAATACGTGGTGCTTATATTTAATAGTTTAGATTTCTATTTTACGTGCATGCAATGAGTATATATAATTTTGATTGTATTATAAATCCACTGTCCTATCTGAACATAGGGTAGAAGTAATGAAACGCCATGAATAAAACACTCCCCGGTATACCATACAAAACGACCCCTTGATATCAAACCTTCATCACATAGGATTTCTTCGATTCCGTTCTAAGGCTTCTTAGGTTTCTTGCTCTTACAAAGCTCTCTGATTGGCTCCTCACTCAAATCCGGGTGAGTGACAGTCCCAACATAGAAGTATTTATCGTGGTTCCTAAAGAACTTATCCCAGTGGTCAACCGACTTGACTACCTTCTGCCACGCCTCAGCACGCCTATTTTGCCTTCTCCTTGTGAGATACCTCACTCTCCCTGCCATAGTACCATCCGCCTCAAGTCTTTCAATCTCAGCCTTTTCCGCCTCGTCAGTTTCGAGATCGGCACCAGTGATGAACATCTCCTCTAACCCGCGCATATCCCATGTCAAATCTTCACGGAAGCAACCAGACACAAAGGCACGTGCCGCGTCACGCCCAGAGAAGAACCCGTACCCACCACCAGGACCATAAGTAAGCGGATTGGCAGTAACGTCGAAGACACTTCCGTTGACGGCGAGATAGATAGGGAGAGTGGGGTCCTCGCCATTGTAACGCATAAGCTCGGCATCAGTAAGATTTAGAGGAGTACGCTGTGGTAGGTTAGTTCCCATTGTGATGCACATAATTCGAAGAATAGGAGAACTTACAAACATCATCTTGACATTATTCCACCTCAACGCAGCCGGTTTATAGCCCCACGTCAAGCTCTCACCATCTGTCACGAACCAGCTCATCACAGTGCTAAGCAGTATGACTCCAGAGAGGACGCGAAGAACATCAACGAAAGAGATGCCACTTTGGACTTCGGAATCGATTTTTGTCTTGGAGGAGTCAACACCGGCAGGTGTGCCTGCAGCGGTGGTTGTAGGGAGCGGTTTACGGTTACGGACTGAGGGATCCTCGGATGCCATGTCTGTAGATTGATCGTGAATATCGTTGTGGTTTATCTGGTTGTAGTTCAATCTTGTAGAAGAGTGGCGAGGTCCGTGAGGACAGATGTTCAGATGAGTAACGGATTTATTTTGGTCCGGCACAACGTCCCCAGAAAATGATCACAGGAGAGGTAAAAAGATATAGATACTAAAGTTGTAATTGTGGGGAAGCTATCACTCAAATAACTTACATTAGATTTCAAATTCACTGGCCCTAGGGACGCGGAGCTCGGGACAATCCATGTCATTAACGCGACAGCGCAACGCGGGTCGTCGGCTTCGGGATGCCGCCGATATATTAGTGCCAGGGGTCAACCTCACAAGCAACCGGATATCGTCCCGATTCCGAGAATTATAGCTTAACACAAACCCATTAGGTATTACATAAATAACCAAATATCATCATTAGGCATAAGGTAATGACGGGGAACTATGTTTATATGAATACTCGGCCTTGAAGCAGGAGAACACAAATAAAATTCCGACATTCTCTGATAACAGCGTCTGACGTTTGAAACTCAGTATTCGGCTGTAAGTCTCCAGGCTATCGCAAGCTCTTGGTATGATAAGTGGATGTCATCTAGCCGCGTTCTCGAGCTATTCATTTTTTGGAAACCCGTTCATTTGCGCCCATAGCTTGCCAAACCCAATATCGACCCAGAAATTCCATTGAAATAAGATAAGGAACCACGAAATGCAACCCGGAAAAAAATTTGAAAATTTATTTTACTTTTATCAGACCCATCCTCGTCATTATCCTACTTTACTCAGCCGCAGCAACAGCACGGGCTATTACCATCAACGTTAGCGCATTAATTCATCTACCTGATACCTTTATATAAAACAATCTCTATAGTTCTCTCTACCCCTGGTTCTACAATAGATCATAAGGAAGACTTACTGTAAATTGACAACTTCGAGTGACCGACAACCTTCTTGATCACACCCTTCTCCTCTAGATCAGCGAGAGCCTTCCTGGCCAGTGATCCGTTAATCTTCAAACGATCGACGAGAACGGCAACGGTAATCAGACGGTATGTCTGGACATCTTTGTTGAGTCTGTCCTGGATGGTCTTGTCGGCAACGACGGCGTGTTGAGCCTTGTCCTTGACTATTTTCCGGTGGCGGGTTCATTCAGTGCTCGTTCAAGATAGGTTTCGCGAGGGGCTCAAGGAGAGGAGGTAAGAGGTAAATTTACCCTTTCCCTTGGACCACTTCTTCTTCTGCTTCTTTCCTCCTTGGGCAGCTGCTGGGGCCTATATTTTGAGTTTCCGTCAGCTATCCATCGCCATAAACAGTCCCTCCTTTAGTACCTCCACACCGACGTTGGAGAAAATAGCGACGTACCATGATTGCTGACTATTTCCGGTTCGTTCGTAAAAACTTGTGTCGTAAGGAACGAGGGCGTGGGGTTGCGGTTGTCGTTGGTCGTCCTTCGTCGCTTTCGCTAAACTGTAGAGTAAAGTTGCGTAGGGCGGGGAGATGGTGGTGTGGTGTGACTGGTTTGTGCCAAGACACACAGTGAGGGCTGAGCCCCGGCATGAATCGAGATTAGATAAAGTGATCAGATAAGAGGTAGCAAGTCCATTTGCGGTTCACCTTATTGCTATTATGTAAATTGGGTAAAGGTATACCGTATTATCTCGGCAATAACGAACAGAGCTGTGTGAGAGCCAGAATATTACTAGTGGCCAAAGCCTGTTTGAGTTGAGCTTGGCGTATAGCTTTACTGGCCATAACTGAGCCTCAATCTGTATTCAACCAATCTCAGAATTTCTTTCATCCCACAGTCGTGTTCGGTATCGCCGAGAAAATACGGTATTAGAGACGAAAATAGGACATCTCCAGCAAATAACCTAAACCGGGGCCAAAACAACACCTAGAACTCGTATTAATAAGTAATTGTAGCCCCTATCCTGAGCCCTTTTCAGCTCTCTAGGGGAAAGGCCTTATTCTATGGATATGCCTAGCTTTTGATGTTTTGTCTCCTTCTGTAGATGTGGGTTGTTTTCTTTAAGTTTCTTCAGGTCCAACGGTTGTCAAGCACGTATAGGTACCTCGGAAGTTCCGGATCGTCCTGATCGCCAACAATATCAAGGGCGAGATACCTGTCTATTACATACACATATATATTAAGTTTTAACAAAATGTTATTATTGCCATGAGTATATATGACCACTAAGTCTCACTCCGTTTCCTTTCATAGTTTCCTAAGTCAGCTCACGGTGATGTATTAAAGCTCAAGTCATCCCTGAGACCTTTGTATAAAATATCCACTTAACTAGCTAAAAATCCTAAGGGACTTTAACAAAATTTCTACTCATAATTATTACTAATAACTTGTGTTCTTCGTATACCATAGTGTTCCTCAATTCTATATTGCAGAGGTTTTTAGGTTCCAGGCGCTCGCACCAGCGGAATCTCTGGCCTCTTTCTTTCGACCATACCCAAAAATATTTCCAACATATTTTGCATCGGTGACTCTACTGTAGTCTCTTCACCTCAAGCAAGCAAGCCATGTCGATTGAACAGCCACTACAACACTTACCGCCAATATTGTATTCCTCCTCCATTTCATTACTGTAGTGTGTTAAAATCCCACCTTGCCTGAGAACCTTCCACATCCTTCCACCCTCTTCCCATATCCTCCTCTTCGGGTCCGTACAATCGGAAAATTTAGGCCATAACCGGGTTTCAAAGTCCTCCCAATTAATATACTTCGCCGCGTCATTAATATTCCATTTCCATGGGCGAATGCAATGTCCGACACCAATCCACCTGTCTTCATCTAGCATGACCGGCTTCATAATTCCCTTCGCATAGATGAGGTCACGCCCCCAAAGGTTTGCGATCCTTACTGCAGTAGTCATGGGGTTATAGAAACTCTTACAGCCAGTGATAGGTCCCTTAATTTGTTTATAGATTGGTAGGTCTCTCGCTAAAGTCCAAAGGCCACACCTGTGGTGGTTAAAAAGGTGTAGCGCCTTCAAATGCTCAAAAGCTGTTAAAAAACCACCTATTTCCTCCCATGGTCCCCAAACTCTGACGCCGAGCTCCCTCAAATTAGTTCCACGCTCCTTCCACCCTGTGATGGAGTTAATTGTTCCACTCCTACAATTAGACCGAGGTGGGCAAATGACTTCTTGTATTACCAAAACCTCTAGAGTTCGTAGGTGACATTTGTATATTGTGTCGAGAACCCAGTGGATGCCTTTGATGTCGATTGGTCCTGGCCCAAATGCCCCGGAATGTGGAAGGAAATTTTCTTCGCAGGTTGACTGTGGTATCCTTTCTTCCTCAAGCATACTTTCCGCTGCACAAGGCTCAAAAACATATAACTCTCTCAGTCCGGAAAATCTTTTCAAGAGCATGTTTAATTCGATGAGTCGGCATTCAACTGCAAAGAACTTCAAACACGGCCCCAGTTTAGCCAACCTTTCTATGGCGCCCAAAATTTGTTTCTCATGAACACCTTGTAGATTCAAGGCGGTAAGGTTTTCAGATCTACAGACAAGCCCCGTAAACCTTGGGCACTGCCATTGCCATTTGATCGGGCCGAACTCCAGAAGGAAATCAATATCTACCCCATCCAAGCCATGAGCACATCTGAAGCTTTCAGATTTCCCAAAAAACTCACCCCACAGGCAAGTGGCCCAATCCCATAAATCTTGGGACAGGTTTATCCGATTATTTTCCTGTAGATGCTGATGCCACCTTTCTTCGACCCTCACCTCAAGCCGCTTTAGATTCCGCTTGAAGCTAGTAGAAAATATACAGTCTTTCACGACTATCTCGATTTCAGAAAATCTTCTATCAGCGGAGACCCCTAAAACAACAAGCTCCTCCAGATTTTTGAAGCCAATCAGGCCGGTAGATTCGGCATTGTAACCCCTACTAAGTTGTATGACGGAATGAATTTTAGAGTCTCTTTCGTTCAAGGGATCCCAATCTTGAAAGTTGATTGTTAAGCTTTTTAAGTTTGGTAGGGCCTTCAATGCATCAAAAACTGCTGGTTTTATACCATTTATTCTGACTTTGCGAGGATTTCGTTGTATAGGCCGGTTGTGTTGATTTAGTTGATTTGCTTGCGCGAGTTGTAAAACTTGATAGGGTATTTTAGTATATACTGAATTATATCGCTGTGGGTTATAGCTATTTGGGCACAATATAAAAAGTTAGCAATAGATTTGGCCTTCAGGTGAGAGTAAGGGGAGATATTGTAAAGTACCAAAAGCTCTCGAGAGTTATCAAGTCTTTTAATAGATCGGCAAGAATATTGCTTAGTAAAAGTGCCGGTACTCCCTCCCTCGCCCAGCTCAGATCCCTCACACCTTCGGGCCCATATCTAGTCTGATATACGCTTTGACTTCTAGTAGTTTGGTCAAGTACTGAAAAATTAAGTTCCGGAGGGGCATGTCGGAGACCCTCCCATTTCTCAACTCTGAGGTCCTTCACGTAGCGGAGGAGTTCCCATTTTTGAGACAACTTCACTCCGTGTCTGCCGGGGTGTATATGCCCTCTATAATCCCACTTGGGTTTATCGTCTTTGCATATGCGCCTCCGTTTAACGCCGAGTGGAGGGCCAATTTTATAGCTCGAGTCTGCATTGACTGGGATAAGAGGACTCAAGAGAATATCGAGTGGGATAATATTGTGCTGATTAGCCACTTTCTCGCCGTAATAGAGCGGGGAGCGTATAGAAATAGTTCTGTAGAGATATGGAATAGTCAAGATGTAAAAAGTAGAAGAGGTACGGCAGAGCGAGGCTAGATCACTTTGTGTATGAATATTGTCTAAGATATTTCTCCAAAGATCCACTGGGAATGGCTTTTTAAACTCCTCTATTACCGGTGCAGCTATTACGCATTTCTTGTCGAATGTTTCCGCGAAGCTGTCGTCCATTGTTTTTGCGTGCTCTTCGTCTTCCATTGAGTGAATGTGGAATGGGGACCTTGTAGGGATTTTGAGTTTTGCGGAGGTGCAGTAGGGTTTTCTGAATACTTTTTGAGTTTCTGTTGTGGTTTCGGATATGTGTGGGTCCGATTCCAGTACTGTTGTGAGCGTTGGGCTTAGTGACATTAAAGTTAGTTCTTGGGAGATGCTGCTAGTGTTTGGTAAAGCCATTTCAACTCTTGATTGTGGGTTGTGAAGCTATAGATATGTAAGATAATCTAGGGATAAATTTTGGGAGTAGGATGATGGTAGTGGGGATATATAGATGGGAATGTAGATGTAAACAGATACGGCCCCAAACTTATGTGAAATCATGATGCAGGGTGTGACGCTAAGATAGCCGGTAAGACCCGGGACTAGTTACCCTGTTTCCAGAAATATCCTGAAGATCAATTGGGATAGGTAAACATATAAATCTACCTGAGTGAGTATCAGTATTTGAGATGGTTCTGACATGCATGAGTGGCATGACAACTCTTCACTATGCTAGAGCAACACTCTATAGAAAGGTATGGGGGGCCTGAGACATCTCTCCGGATTTCTCTTAGAATACATACAAACATCCATCTTCAAGTGTAATTTATAGCCACGATGTCAGTTGACTTTCGGGGGAGAATGCTAAGTGGCCTAGAAGTTGTTTACATTTATTTTTCCGTTCGTTCTATGCTCTATCCTCTAAATCTCAGAACACTTGTGACTGCTTGAAGAAAACAAAACACCACCTAAAGATCAGTAGTGTAGGTGGTTCATAATTCACCCCATCAAATGATCTTCCTCGCCAAGCTACAACGAAAAAGACTCTCTAATTCTATCTGTCGTAAAAATTTAGCCCTAGCCCTCTCCTTGGACAGTGGCCAATTTCATTCTCCCTAAAGCCTTATAAACAGCCCCCCCTCCCTATTTTATTCCATATCTATAAGCAGCACCATCCATAATCTCGCCACTCGAGATTCATGGTTAGATTTATATGTGCCTTTAGGGTAAGTAAGTATCTCGCCCTACTACATGGTCTTTTTACTATTGGGCTTGCTTGGTCTCGTCGCTAGACCTAGCTTAACAAGTTAGGGCTTGCGACGGGGCTGAACCTAGTCTCATCACCAGTCCTAGCCTAACAAGTTAGGTCCGGTGATGGCTAGCAATGCTTTCCCAATGGGTTTTAAATATCCATGCCATCGGCTTGAATAGGCCGGTGGTAGAAATTTCATTGTTCTCTGGCCTTATGCGAGGGGATGAAGAAGTTTCTTGGCCCATGACTTTTTGTTTGCTTTCTTGGGGTTTATCTGCATTGCGACTCCTGAGTTTCTGAGTAGATAGATCTATTTTGATGGTGCCTTTCGGTTTGAGGAGGGGATGGTGGGGGTTTTGTTGTGAGAAATGTCGTGTATGTTGGCATTTCTTCCCCACCAACCTAGGCCTATTGTAGGTATACGGGCGGAAATAATAGTGAATCTAGTCTCGAATCCAGTTTAACTATTTGAATTTAGGCCTAGTAATAAGGCTAAAGAGAATCTCCCTAGGATTTAGTTACTTGCGGGACCCAGAGACGAGAAAATGGCATAGGGACATGCCGGAGCACCACCCAATATTTCCAGGAGCTAGGACCACCTCTATAACTGACAATGGGCCACAGTGCGGGATTTCTTGCTATCAGACATAAGAAAAAGCGGGGTAAATGAAGTACCAATAGCCAACAATTCAAAGCACTGAATACTTGCTATTAATTGAAGAATGAATAATTTGTTTGGGTAACATTAGCAGTCGAAAGCAGAATTGGGAAATTTGATCCCCCCGTGTTAATAGGATCGTGAGGTATTTGGGAGAATCAGCATCCGGAGGTATCCATTGGGCTAAAATTTGTTCTCCGGTGCTAGGGCTGTGTAGTAATCTCCCCGCGCATTGATGTCTTTTACGCGTTTAGGTTTCCGGGGGGACAGACCGGGAAATATTCCGTAGATATAAACCGAGAAAGTCAAAAATTTCATGAATTCTCCCATTATAGCTCTACTGTACCTGGAGATTATCGGCTGTATAAAGGGTTCTCGGAATTTAGAGGTTCTAGAAACCTTAGGCAGATCGACGTTCACCGTAGATCACTCATGTAGAGGACAGTAGGGTTAGGGGGAAGTGGGAGAGCAGCGCAAGACAAGACATGCATCCGTGATCCATCATCTCACATGCAAGCGGGTAAGCGTTACTTGGCGCCAAGAACGGTTGAACTTGACGTTGCGCAAACAATGATGGATGATCATCACCAGACCATACAGACATGGACACAAGCCCGGGGGAAACACAGACACGGAGAGATACTACACATTCTACGGTGAAGAGGAGAGAAGAGAAGTGTGAATAGAGGATACACAAGATAACCCTCTCACCATCATTCCTCATCTACTGTGAGAGTAAGAAAGACAAACTTGTTGAGGTGGTGTCTCCAAGGACCTGGTAAGCTAGCCTCGAATTTGTTCTTACCCATTCAACCCCCCTCCCCCAAATAACTTTCACTTACTAACATTTCATCCTCACCCCTACAAGACCTACACATCCAAATGTCCCTCCCATACACGCGACGAACGCCCTCCCTCCCTTCAACCGAGTCCACACTAGCCCCTTCGCAAGTACAACATCAACTTTCCTCCTCAACTCTAACCAACTCCCACTCATCTCCTCTACGAGTATCCCCTGGATCTTCTGCTGGAAACAGAACTATATCAAAATCACTATCACTTGGGAGGAAGCCTACTCGCTCCCGAAAAGCAGGCGGTTTTCTTCTCGATACTGCTGCCGGGGGTGATGGGGGTGAACGGGAAGGGCATAGGGAGGGAGAGAGGGAATATGAGGGAGGGTATGGGCATAGGGGGGGCGATAGTGCGAGATTGATTAGTCCGGAGCTGCCGATAAGGAGTTATAGGGTACCGACACCAGAGGTGGATGAGGAGTTGGTTACGGAGGATACCGATCCGGCGAGGATAGTATCTCTTGCTTTGGCAAGTGGAGCTACAAGGAAGGTCGAGACAAGCAGAAGAATAGTTCAGCAGAGGAGTATTTCTGCAAATAGGTGGGGCCCTGATGCTGTTGGTGGCAGTGGTGATGGGAAGGATCGGTGGTTGAGCGCGTCTTCGACAATTTTTGGACAACCGGTACAGCGGAGCAGTAATGGAAAGGACCGGGCAATTTCCCCAGGCCGTGGGTTCTTGGTGACTAGTAATATAGATACACGGCGATCTGTCTCAATCAGCGGTCACAGTTCTGGGAACGGCGCTCGAAGATTGTCACCTCTCAATCCTTCTTCTTCGCCTCCACCGCCCCCAGGGCCGGTTAATTCACGACAGAGTTACCCTAGTCCATTATCAACCCCATTACCATCATCGAATTTCCCATACCAACAGCTACAGAAGCAGCGAGGCCTACAAGAACAACAAGAGCTCCGGGAACTGCAGAGGCAGTACAAGTTTACCGAAGCGACCCTCCAGCGGACCCTGAAAGCGAAGCAGCAGCTTGAACTCTCAGACCTCTACAAACGACTACTCGAAATCTACCCATCTACAGATACTCCACAAGCAGCCTCAGGAAAATATGGGGGCATAGGCTTGGTAACCGGGAGAGCGTATAATCCTCTTATGTCCATTAGGAATAAAAGAATTAGGAATCGGGAGCGTATACAGCTGGACCTTTCTTCATGGGAGGATCCAGGTGCGGTTGAACAGTGGGTTGAGGATGTAGCAGTGGCCGTTCAAGATTCTATAGGGGATGGGAATACGAGACCACCTATATTACCGCCCCCTCCACAACCGAGTATGACCCCTACAAAGATAAAGAGATCACGATTAGATTGGGTTATTTCCCCCCAAGAACTACTCGCAGAATTCTACTGGATTGAAGAAGCGGATCGGTTACGACGGGAGGAAATGCACAGGAATGGGGAAAGAGCGGAGAAGATGAGGAGAGAGGAACATGCAAAGGGTAAAGGGAGCCATACAAGTCTCAAGAGCTTGATGGAGAAAGAGCAGAAAAGGGGTAAGGGTTCATTCGAATTTAGTCGGAAGAAACAAGGTGTGCGGAATCAAGGGGAGGATGACAACATAGAAGAGCCAATGAAAAAGGATAGTAAGTGGCGGTCGAAATACTCTGGGGAGTTCCATCGTTCGCTACTGCAACTTGGGTCTCATCGTGATGGAGGCGAGGATTTTATGTATTCAAACCCCCCTAGCTCTTCGGATGAAAGTGGTCATAGTAGTGAGAGTGAGGTCGACTACGCTTCTGATTATTCGGACATGGAAGTCGACACCTCCGGGCCCGAGACAGATACCAAGGCAAAACGGAAACACCACCGTCGTCGCCGAAAACTAGGACAGATAATAACCGGTGGAAAACACAGTAAAAAGAAAGCAAAAAAGAAGTCTAGTGATACGTATATTCTCGACGCCGACGAGCGGAGGAAGCGACAAGAGCAGGAAGAGATGGAATGGATGGCAGAGATGGGGGGGAGGATGGAGCCTATGGCGAGGACTTATTCTGCAGACGAAGAGTATGATTCTGCTGCCGGTAGGAATGGTGATCCACGGAAATATGATCCACTGAGAATGACGACAGCGGCGGGAGTTAGTTTGCCAGCTATTCTTGGAGGAAGTAGGAGTTCTTTAGAGAGGTATGGAAATACTACGGGGGTGTCTGTAGTGGGAAGAAAGAGCGTGGATTTCGCGGAGGTTGTTGTACCAAGTATTGCGATTTCCTTGAGTCCACCTAGAACCAGGGCTAGGGACGAAGGGTATGATACGGACGGAAGGGGAAGAGCTAAGAGAAAGGAGGAAGAGAGTGGAAAAGAGGAAAAGAGAAGGATAAGCCCGACAAAGAACTTACTGGAGAGGGGTCAGGAAGCATTCGTGAAAGTACGAGAGGGTAGTCTTGACCGGCGTAGGGAGAGCCTGGATATCGATGGTCTAGTACGAAAGGGAACCTTTAAAGAAAAGGAAAAAGAAAGCAAAAAGAACCGCTTAAAAGGACGCGTCGAGAAGATCCGAAATGAAGTAGGCACTAAAGTCGACCACTTCATCTTCAAACGGGACCCAGGTAGTTCAGCACAACCAAGCCCTACAGGCTCCAGCTTTGCAGAAAGTATTGGTTCCAGAAGTGACGATGATCGGTTCCGCCTTTCGAGGGAAAATACAGTTTCAGCGTCGGAACCAGAAGACGAAGGGAGAAAGTCTGGGAGAGCGTGGGGGAGATCTTCACTTGATGTTCCAGATCCGAGGAGATCAATGAAGACAGGGAAGTATAAGAGCACATTTTCGCTAGGTATGCTGCCCAGCATAGCATCGCCTGGCGCTCCTCCATCTCCTGTCTTTCCAAAGGGGAAATGGAGTAGCAAGACCGGGTTTCTGCAAGACGACTTTGCGACATCCGATGTGGATACAGATGACGACCGAACTTCAAGACCTTATAGACTGGCACCCCCAGCCCAAGAAATTTCTAGGGAGCCATCACCTGCAAGATCAGTCATCTTCCAAGCTACTGATAAGAAGCGCTTACTCCAAGGCGATCGCCTCAGATCAGAAGTCGCTAAGGCGCTACCTAAGGCACCAACTCTCCCCCTTGTCGCAACAGACGAAGAACGCATTATCGTACCAAGCCGCAACGACACTCCAGAAGATACCGAGGAGCCTATATTTGCGACACGCAAAGAGCTCATGATGGCAAAGGCCTACCTAACCCGCTCTGGCATCGTTGCTCGTGGTATCAATGCCAAGCGTGCGCGAGAGGTTGGTGCAGCTGGCATTGTGGCTACTGCGAAGGAACATATGCTTGCGTCTGCTGCTGTATCGCGGGATATCAACCTCGCGGAACAAGTGTTCGTGCGCAAAGCCAACCATTTCGCAGATAGTACAGTGTTGGAGCTGCGGAGGATCATTGATCACATTAGGGAAGATATCGAGGCTGAGCTGATGCCTCGGTTGAATGGTGTCTCCGATGGAGCAGACGAGCTAAACGAGGAATTGACAACGACGTGTACATTGGCTGTCAAGGGGATTAATGATGAGGCAGCTGCTATGGCGAGGAGGAAACGAAGGCAGTTGAGGTGGATAAGGAGAGGGGGGTATGTGTTGTTGGAGTGGGTGGTGTTGGGGGTGATGTGGTGGGTTTGGTTAGTTGTAGTGGTGCTGAATATCATCAGGGGCGTGTTTAGAGGGATTATTGGAACTGTACGATGGATCCTTTGGATTTGAGACTGAAGTGGGAGTAGATAATGGGTCTGGATATCAAGAATTCCCTTTGTATTTTTTTATTTATTTTCATTTGTTTTTTGCTTTATTCTCTTTATGGGAGGCGTTTGGAGAGGGTACGGCAGTGAATTCTGTAGGTTTTTTTTTTTGTCTTTTTCTTTTGTTTTGAGCATTTAGTTCGTTGTTCACAATGTTTAGTACGGGGGGACCTGTTCTTATAGTATAGATGGGCGAGTTGTAGATAGGTGTATCGCCATTAATACCTACGCCGGGTGCTTGGTTAAATGCGGCTGTCGAATGGAGATACCCAGCTTGAGGGGGGGGGGTGTATTTTGGTTGCCCTGAAGCTTGATAATGTGAGATAAAAATACAAATGTGTTCTGCTTTGGGATCCAATATACGGAGTGGCTTCGTAGAAGAGCCTAGCTGAAGGAATACTCTAACGTAATTCTTTACTATAGTCTCCGCACGATTTGGTGCCGCGGTTCGTGGGGTCAAACATCAATATTCCACGAAATCTGTGTTGTGTAATTGTTTACACAAAGTCTTGGCGAAATTTCCTCTTTTTCCTCCATCTCCAGACATCATCATCACATGTTTGGCAGCTACAGGGAGATAAGTCGGGGATGTCTGATGCCCAGTCATAGTAGTCAATCTACAGATATCCTGACCGTTTAAGATCTATCACCCATGTTTGTACAAGCACCGATTGATGTGTTTGTTTGACGTGAAGTCTTTTGGCTATTACATGGAGTTGTTTACAGCACCAGATATCGAATCTGGCAGCCAAGTCCCAGGAACGGAGACCATCATCTCATGGCCATTGGCCAGAAATAGATAATTATTATCACCAACAAAAAGGAAATATAAAACATTACGTCTAGACAGCTGTGGCTGAGATAGCGGGGCTGGAACAGGCTCTCAGCCACTCCACGCATCACCACCCCTCTTCTGTTGGCAGTCAAGGACCAACTTAAACAGAGTCAAGGGGACCTGCCGGCAAGTGACAAGTCCTTTCCTCCCACCCCCCCTTCTCTTTCACCAATCACTTCCTCCCACCTCTTCCTTACCACTCCCCACTCCCCACTCCCCCCCCTCCCCCCCCTCCCTCGTGGAGTTCCTCTTCCTCTATACCCCACCCGCGATGCCCCTCCACGGCCTCCACCACCGCTCACACTCAAACTCAAACACCCCCGAGGCCCCCGCTTCCTCTTCCCTAATACAAGCCGCCCAAGCCCTTGCTGGGATCGGCGCTCCAAAGCCCACCAGCAATTTCCAACAGCCCCAACAGCACAACCAACAACCTCGTGGAGGAGACACTTCACTCCGCGTGCAAACCTCATCGAGCAACCTTAACTTATCCCCAGGCGGTATCACACCTATCCACTCGGGTAGTACCATCTCCGCCGGTGGTTACTCTGCATCCTCTACTGGTGGTGTCGGCTTCGGTAGTAGCGCTCCCCTCCCAAAGAGCAGTATCGACAAGCTTCCTGCGCCGTTGCAGATTCAGCAACAGCCGAAAAAGAACCTGACGTTCCATCTACCATCCCCCACGAAGCTATCGGGTCAGGGTGATCTCTATCAAAGCCCCGTTAGTGAGATACACCACTCAATCCATAGACCCTCAGATCCTACACAAGTCCAACAGCTTTCATCAGGAGGACAACAACCCCAGTATCAAGCATACCACGCTGCTCAACCGTCTTCGGCTACAGGGGGCAGGCCACAAATACAAAGTATCGCTACTACACCAGGGACGGTCCCACAGTCCGCTATAAGTAGTAGCGGAGGCGGCATCCCAGGTCAGCAGGGACAGCCGTCTATACATAGGAACAACACAACTGGCGCATTATCACATTCGTCATCAAATAAGTACTCTCCGAGTGTCAACACAAATTTACCACAAAATACAGATCCAGGTTCTTCTGGATCAAGGAAGTATACGCATCCAGGAGCATTGACGCCTACTTATCCTACATCATCACAGCATAGTGCGTCGCATAGTCACTCTTCCGGTGCTGCACATCTTGGAATGGGATTGTCTGGAATGAATTCAAGTGGTGGGAATGCTAGGGAGAGGGAAGATGTGGTTGGGGGGATTGGTGCAGTGGGGAATGGGCGGTGGATGAGTCCGTATGGGCTGTATGCGTTGGATTGGTGTAAGTGGCCAGTTAGTAACGGGGGGTACGGGAGGGTTGCTATGTGCAGTTATGCAGAAGATAGTCATAACTACGTGAGTTTACCTATTTTTGTTCTCGGGTTTATTTCTTATTGGGTGGAGCTTGATGGGAGATAGCCTAAGGCGATGGTATGGTGTTGATTTTGCACTTTGATCGGTTGATGAAGTGCATAATTTATTTCCTCCAAATTTTTTTTTTTTGGGAAATGAGTTCTTGATGGGCTTCTGTCAAAACCTTTTTGGGACATTATGAACTTGACAGCCGCGGAAAATAATTACGAACAGTAAGCTAATTGTCTTAGATTCAAATCCTCGATACCCGACCTACTCCTATCACTGTCAGTCACGGTGACACACCACCACCTGCTCCATCGCTAGAATTCTCCAAGCTTGCCGAAGCATCCCACACATACCCAATTACCCGAATCCTTTGGGAGCCCGCCAGCACCACCAAGCCCCTCACTGATCTCATCGCTACCTCCGGCGACCACCTCCGCCTCTGGTCTATGCCTAATGCTCCATCAGGCACATCCTCATCCTCAGCAACACCCGCAGGCAACTCGATTTCTCGCTCCAACACATTCCGCGAGCAGCCCACACAGAAACTCACACCCCTTGCACTACTGTCAAATAGCAAGAGCACAGACTTCACTGCTCCTCTGACCAGCTTGGACTGGAACCCAATTAGCCCTAGTTTGATTATCACTAGTTCTATCGATACTACTTGCACTATTTGGGATATTCCGACCCTAACAGCAAAGACTCAATTGATTGCCCATGATAAAGAGGTGTATGATGTCCGCTTTATGAGTGGATCCGTAGACGTATTTGCTAGTTGTGGTGCTGATGGAAGTGTCCGTATGTTTGATCTTCGAAGCCTAGAGCACAGTACCATTATCTATGAGCCTGGCGTCGGTAAGGGTGCCGGCGGCGATTCTTCGAAAGAAGATGGTGGATCCCCCGTCGGTGGCATTGGAATATCCCCACCACCACTGTTAAGACTAGCTGGTTTGTCTAGCCCACTACATCTTGACCTATCTTTGGTTTAACTAACATTCTACAATAGCTTCACCACACGATACCCACCTAATCGCAACCTTTTCCCAAGACTCAAACATAGTCCGAATTCTCGACGTTCGCCAGCCCGGCCAAGCCCTCATCGAACTAAAGGGCCACACTAACAGCGTCAACTGTGTTGAATGGAACCCTACACGCCGCGGTATAATTGCTGGTGGAGCGGACGATAGTCAAGTTCTGATTTGGGACTTAATTAATAACCCAACTGGACCTGCTAACACTACTCCTGGTGGTACCAATGGTGCGGGAGGACTAGGACAACCGAATCAAGAAAGGATACCAGTCGCGAGTTGGAGGTGCGATTATGAGGTCAATAATATATCTTGGAGTCCAAGTGGTGCGAGTGGTGGAGGGGAATGGTTGGGTGTGTTAGGTGGTAGGGGAATTTGGGGCGTTAAGGTATAATTGGATGTTTAGGGGAATTGAAGACCGGACAACGGGTATGAAAAATGTTTTTATGGGCTGGGGTCTTGATTTTTGTATTGTTTGCTGGTAGGAAGTTGTTGGGTTTCATTTTTTTACACTTTGCTTTATTTTACCATAACTATTGACATCACCACGACTTCTTTCTTGCTTGGTTTTACTCTACGATAATGAGGAATGGCTCATCTGTTCTATTCCATTTCTTTGCGTTTTCTTAGCTTTTCAAATTACGACGATTTTTGTGGTGCATTTTATATCTATTCCCCAGGAGATTCGTTTATTTGAAAAGGGTCTTTTCTTATAAGGCGGGTACTTATTGTTATTTTCTCATGGAGGTTATTTGAGGGCTATAATTAGCGGTCGTATTTGGGGTAAGGGAAGGGGATATAAAATAAATAGATTTTTTTAAAAAAGGGCAAGTTGAACACGGAGCACGAGCCTAGTAATCACAGTATATCACTCGAACCAATATACCTCAACTCCACCCTCCAAACAGTATAACACAAAAACAATCCCATAATATGCCTAACTATGAATTAGGAAGAATCCCCCCAATCCCAATCCCTAACCCCAGCCTTTTGACCATCAGTATATCTACCTTTCCGTCCCTCTGGAGAAAGCACCTTCAAAAAACATGAGATAATTTAGTAGTATAGTGGGGAGGTTCTCTTTTCTATACTCTAAATCTCTTTTATCAGCATGTAATTAATTAAAATGGTGAAATGCTACGGGTCATGGAAAGTCACTCGCTATTGAAAATTTGCTCATGTACCTTTAAGACAGTTTCGAGATTGCATATGATCTTCTGATATTGATGTTGTAAGCTAACTAGAAGGTGTTTTTTTGATCCGAAGTTTGTATTAAATCTAGTAGTTATATGTAGCTAGGGGCTTTTTCGGTTGTTATCAAAACAAGCAGAACTACATACCACCACCTTTTACTAGAGCTAGGCAAATTCTCCTACTTGAGATACCTTGTACACACTGTATAAAAAACAGACCACAAATTACAGAACACACGTTATAATGAATCAGCCGGGAATCGAACCCGGGTCGGGCGCAAATTATCGCTAAGATGGCAAGCGCCCGTGATACCACTACACCACTGAATCGTGCCACTCCTCCTTAGGTTTCGGTATTTCAAGGAACACTTATCATTATAGTGGCTTATTTAATATAGTGTTTTTAGTGAGTATATCAGCAATTCTATAAGAACAGTTCTGCTGGATCCTCGGGCTATGCCAACGAGCTTCAGGGTTCTATAGATCTTGTAGATAAACTTTAAAACCACATGAAAAACAGTTACAAGTAAATTCCTTCTTATAATATCACCTTCAAGAGCTATCGGAAATCTACCTCCGGATCACTCGCTTATTGACATGGTTATTCCTACAGCATTCACATACGTATACAACCCGACATAACATTAAGGGCATGTGATTCTGAGACTTTTCTCGGGCATGATTTGTGTACGACATGGTAATTGTGCTATGCCCCTATTGTGTCTTTTTCTTCGGGCCACCATATTTTGATCCCCTCCTCCAGTTATATTCGTATAGAGGTACATACCTATAGTCTCACATGGAATGATTTGGTTACGGGAATTCTGCTCTGGTGGCTTGAAAGTCTATCCCTGATGAGTTGCTTCGTTAGTTTCCTCCCCGAAGTTACATACATGTATATATATTGTTTTTTGTGTCTTAGGTTCCCGGAACAATAATGATAGGGAATAGAGCTAGCTCCGAATGTGATTCCCTTTATCCACTAAATTTCAAGAGGAGAGAACCGCAGAAGGTCGAAGAAAGAAAAAGAAATAAATGTATTGCATATCATAAGTTCCAACAAGGGAGACCATGGCAAAGCATAACATATGCGCCCTTCACTTTTTACCTGGCAAATCCCTGAATGTTCCACAGTTGGACATTTTCTGCAATCGGCACTAGTTTCATATGAGTGGATGCCTTATTAAAGACCCTTGTGAAATATTTCATCATCATATTTGTCCAAGACAACATATAGTCATACTATGAATTAGACTGTCATGTTGTCTCAGCACACAATACTTAACTGGCTGGTGTGAAAATAGTTATCAGGGATTTGACCGTGATCTCTGTGCTGCGAATTGTCTAAAAGAATTAGAATAACCTGTTAGAAGGGTCTCCTAATCCTGAATCGTAGGGAGAAATGCGTTGGACATGCAGCTTCGACTACGTGTATGTAATGATGAGTGATGACTTGTGATTATTGAAAATACGCTAGGCTAGAACCAATCAGCATACCATATGTATCCCTCTTTATGGCCCCCGAGACACTCTAAAACGAGCACAAAATAGAAACATTACAGGAGAGATAGATGGTGGGCCTTCAACCAAACAGCGAGAATATATTTAAGAACTCGGCGCTTGATCATGATATCTCACTCTATGTTGCATTGTAAATATTAATCGATCTTTTGTGATACAGCGATTCCTTGCTTGTTGAGGGTACAGCCCAGTAATTTGTCTTACCTCGTTCCATGGATTATTGGTAGACGCGCTTCGAAACCCCTAACATTATACACCCTTGGGGTACCCTCAACCCCTAAGGTTATACTAGAATCTCCAAAAATAGCAAGATACCAGCCACAGCACTGGCAGAACAAGCTTTCTGCAGCCCGATCTGGAGGCGTACACATAGATACTGCATTCTGGTAGGATAAGATCACATGTGGATCTTCATAGAGCCTGATGCAGTAAAATTGTTGATCACGATACGCACTAGAATTACCAGATGAACCGCCGCTACTGCTGACAACTGCGGCTGAATTATAGCCTTGCTCGGAAACAGGCGTCTTGCATTAGCTCTGAAAAGCAAGACTTAATGTTGATGGTCTTCCAACCTCATCACTTTTAAAGTCAGGAGACTAGCCAGTCAAAGCAGTACACAGCGCAGGCAAGTCAGAATGGACAACTCATAAATTAGATGGCTAGTTTTTCTTAACGCCAATTCGATAAAAACTCAGGCGGCTTTGTGCCAAGAGTGAAGGTTGATAATGAAGGTTGCAAGGCCATTTATAGAAAGGCGGCCATCTCACCGTCTGACGATAGTAGAGGTAAAATTTGAGCGGACGGGTAGAAGATCCTCTCAATTGTTTACTTCCATCAAGAAACTGTGGCTACCATTACTTATTTTCATATTTAGTGTAGTTGAAATTATGTCACACCATCGTAGACCATTCACCTCCCTTGAAATTCCTCGTATCCCCTTTTCCATTCCACTAATAAGCGAAGATCTAAAGGTACTTTATGTGGTCGAGTTCAACTTGCAAACTGGTCGGCGACACAATAACTGCAGCCTTTACCGTAAACATCCGATGCTGGTGATTGAAATAGCCGTGAAAGTGTTGGTTGAATGTGCCAGCGACATCCCATTATTATTATGCATTACACGAGGAGCTGAAATTACTCCCCCGGTATTTCCAGGGTCAATGCTATCCACCTCCATGCGCCGCGGACAGCAATATGGATCCTGATTATGGAAGGTAAATACCTCGACGAACTGGATGAGAACCAGCGAGATGGTCTGTCTCAGAGTAGACTCTTACTCGGCGTGAGATAGCTATAGTCACACGCTTAATGTTGCTGCTTCTTTTTCCCATGCTTGTTTGGAATCTTCTAGCGGAGTGGGTGTTTGGTGCTGTTACCCTGCTGGTATTGGACTTGAAACTGAAATCGGTAGTCGTGCCACACATGCATCTCTTCGCTGCACTCATTGCTGTTCTTCTCGGTTCCTATGCCTGCTCTTTTTTTTTGTTGTCCTCATCTTTTGCCGTTCGCCTGCTCATAAGGTGTGCGTACATTTTTCTCTTCTTGGCCCGCCCGATACATAACGATTATATCAAGCGGCTCGTTGTACTCTTACGTGCTGATGTTGCAGGAGCTAAAATCTACACATCAGTCGTTGTCATTTTGGTACTGAAAAGGGTATTGGTATTTGTTCCAGATCCTGGATCGCTGGTGTGTAATGTGGCCAACTGCAGTCATCAGGATAAAAAGTTAATCTACATGGCCGTACGAAGACGGGAACTATACATGAATGACCTTTGAACAAGAAGGAGGCTCCTTCGGGAGTTCCAAAAAAGAAAAGGAAAAGAACAAATGAAGGAAGAAAGAAATCCCCCGAAATGCATGACATGTGAACGTGGGGTGTCTCGGATCCCTTAGTAAACTTAGCGACGTTAATCCGAACGACACCTCATCCTGACAACGGGATGCCAGCTTCCCCACACATTCCTTACCACGACATACAAGGCTTGCAAGGCTTCTTGCGATGCCCGTCTAACCAAATCTGATTTTTGTCAGGAACTGTTGTCCAGAATTACGCGATGCAGACACTTATATCCACGGTTTCATTTGCCTCGCAGATTTCGCGACCTACGGGGGTGATTCAAGCTAGGGATGGTTCCTCGGCCTTATGAACCCCACGCCTACAGAGTACACAATCCCTCCCGCAGATCATTTGCACTTGGCCAGGGGTTTAGTGGCCACCGAGCATGAATTTCTCAATAAACGCGGCACAAAGCTGGATCAAAAAGCAACTGCATATGCATAGTGATCTGGAGGCTGCACGCAGTATGATGGCAGATGTCAACGCTGGATAAGGCATCGTCACCATTGCGCTAGCATGCGTGCAACAATCGAAAAGGTTGCTTTGTTTATTGGCAAGGCTGTAACCTTGCAACTCAGCCTCTTGTCAATTCAATTCTTCGCCCGAAATTCCTGTTACGTCTAGGGTGCATCTGGTGGCTTATACTACAGTGGAAGCGTGCAAGATCAAAAACTTCCGGCGTGGTTTCTGAATATTTCCCCCCTCATTTGTGATACTTTTACGCAAGCAACTCAGGCGTAGGCCACGTTTTACGGGATGCCTTATGCGTCTTGTACTACTGCTTTGAAAAGGCTCTCCACGAGTCGAGATATACCCCAGATGGTCGTTGTCAGAAAAATTAGATACGTCAGCATCAACCTCTCCGCAGAAATCATGCATTGAGAGTTCTATTCCGTCCCTGTTTAGCCTCACGTACCTATGACAGCTCTGGCGGTGAGCTGTATTATTTGTTTTTAGGTACTCTTCCTGGTTCTCTCTATCCGTGTCACAATTCCTGATGATCCCACTATCCGCATCTTGAATCCCGCTGACTGCCTAGGCTTCTATGCAGAAAATGCCTGTTCGTACAGAACTATTGCTATTTCTCCCAGCCGCCATTATCACCAAGTATTTCCCTGAACATGTGATTCATAGAACCCCCTCCTTCACTGGGACCTATGCACAGTAGCACAATCTTTGTTTAATTATTCTTGAATCAGCTGCTATTATGCTGGTGGTTATTAGTATATATACACTGAGGCGTAAATTCGCAGGGAAGTTACAGTAAGAATTCTCTTTTTGGCCTGACAGCAGCTATGACTAGTGGGAAGTATGGACTCAAGTTTTGAGGGCATTTCGGGCCTTTACCGATGCAATCGATCGCAAAATAGAGCCCGGAATTGGTAGGGGTTACAGTATTTTTGGGAATTTGATGTACTCAAGACACTACTGAGGGATTTTTTTTACCCTCCTGCAAGCTCCCCGAGTATATTTTGTCTCCGAAAATAAAGCCGAATGTCGCGTCAACCAAGCATTGGTCCGTAAATACTATTGTTTTTCTGGGGAATATACAACGAAAAATGTTTGAAGGTAGCTGCAGGGGTAACTCGGCGATGTTTCTATGTAAGTGATCTCGAATCAGGTGCCTTTCTGCAACAATGTCGTCTACGCGCAGGAACTTAATATTTTACTAATTTTTCTAGGAAGTTATAGTAGGTAGATTCTCTACTTAGACTGGCACTAGATTTAGGGCGTGCCAGCACCGATATTATTCCGATGTTGAGGCTGGGGAATGGCCGTGAGTACCAGCAATGCAGGGGAGTCGAATTCATGCACACGTTGATTTTCCCTTTTCCCCTGAGGTTAAGACCAATTATGAATACTTTGAGGTGAGAGAGAAGATGGTGAAGAGGGTGTGGAGAGAGGATGCCCGGCTCGGGAGGGGATTGGGCGAGGGATGTTGTTTCTGGCGTTGAATTGGTGGCGAGCGGCTAAAGAGTTGCAGGGTGATGTGCATACCCGTTGGGCGGATGCATACCTTGGGGTCCTGAAAGTCATGTGCCGGCCTGGTGTGGTACATCATAATACCAAATTGGCAAAAAAAGAGAAAATGGACCAGCGATCCCTCCGTTGCCCACTTACATTTACATCGACTCTATCTTTGGATTGTCTTCATCCCAGCCAGCGTATTCCCCTCCCCCCAAAACCCTAACCCACCAATCCTCTCCACCCTGCTGTGGCTTTCACACATCCATCCCCTCCTTTCAGTCTCTCCCTGATTTCTTGATTGTTGCGTCTCAGACTAATCGTTTCTGTCTTGTCGACAGCGCGCTCTTTCGAACGGGGGACAAGGATTATTCTTGCAGACTCCAAAAATTCTCACGGCTACTGCCCTACTTCCCCTACTCCTGTTCTGGTGCTATTGCTGGCTCCTGTTGTCAAGTCGTCCTCCAGTGAACGCTCGTAAACCCTCACCCCAGCTGCTCATCTCAAGCGGAATTTATCCCCATGCGCCAGCCAGGCGGCGCCTAATGTCCTTGGTAGATACTTATTAAATGGCAGGTCTCTGACCTCTTCGCCCTTGCACCTCACTCTTTCGTTATCTGTTCATCGTATTTCGAGTTTTCACCTGTTCTTGGCTACAATCATACCCTGGAGAGATCCCTTCTGAAGATCTTCGGGATTTTATTTTATTTTTTACCCCACGTTCGCTGTCTCGTGTTAAATGCATAAATCACACACAATGGAAACTCTTCCGACAGAAGTCTTCAACGAGATTCTCGACCAATTCGAGCCCGGGCTCCATGAGCTTCCCCGAGCCAATCCATGGGCGCGCCCACGCCCATACAAACCAGAACATATAGATTCAAAACAACACTTTGCCCGCCTACGGTTGGTGTGTAAGAGATTCAGCGAGCTGGCTGCGCCGTATCTTTTCAGAAGTATAGGGTTGAGATTCAATATGAAGAGCTTTGGCCGACTAGAACGCTTAGCAGAGCATCCTAAGCTTGCAAGACACGTCAAAAAATTTGTGTACTTAATGCCGTACCTTTATGTTGAAGGTAAGGCAAAAAACTCTATCCTAATACTTGACTAGTTCCAATAAGTTAATTCGGACAATAGGAGATCGAGATTTTGAGGCCTTTAGAGCAGACCGCTCCCCTCGATTCTCCAATAAACTTCGTCAAGTAATGTTCGAAGAACGAGAACCCTTCTATTATACAACCGTATACAAAGAGCAACAAGAAGTTATGCATAACTCGTACGATTTATTTGTTCTCAAAAAGGCAATGAAAGCATTTACATCTCTACAGCAAATTCAGCTCCTATCAGTCATGGTGCATAAGGATATCGTCTTACGAAACCTAGCTTCCAGCTTTGATGAGTGGGAATTTATCGATTGCCGCTGGATCCCCGCATGTCGACACGCTGTGGATACTCTGCTCCTAGCCGTCATGCATGGGAATCCCCCAGTATCGTCATTCTCAAGCCCGACTTTAAGCCCCCAGAGTCTACTACAAATAACCTCCGGAATGCAGCCATCAGGTCCAGCTACAAGAAATTGGGCACAGCTCTCACATTTGGACGTCACATTTGACGAAAGACCTGATCGAAGTTATTTGGACACAGCTGAGACCCGCCTGAAAGGCCACATATCACCACTTTCTGCATTTTTCAAACTATTTTGCTCGTATACCGAGAACCTGTCGACATTATATCTCAGATTTACCCCTGGCTTACCTGTACGTCTTCCTCTGGATGATGTATTTCACGAAATTGTTTGGACAAAACTTCGAGTTTTGGGGATAGGCTCATGGATGTTGAGAGCTGAAGATATTATCGGCATCGCCCAAAGGCACCGTAACACCCTGAAAGGGTTGAGGTTATCAGAAGTATACATTGTAGACGATGGTCGATGGAAAGATGTAGCTGTTGCGCTAAAGTCATGCATGCAACGGTTAGAATGGGTGGGGCTGCAGGATATTGGTTATGAGGGGGACTATGTCCGGAAGCTTGCATACATCGAAACCTACAGCGATACCAGTAGCGAGGAGGAGGACCCTGAAGAAGTCGAGACTGACAACACAAGCACCAGCTCATTCGACATGCACTCACCTCAAGCGGATGATGACGTTATATACGGGAATGTGTTCACTTCATCAGAAGATACTGGGTCATCAAGCGGTATATCGTCTTCTGGGTATGCTGCTAACGCTAGTTTTGGGAGCCTCGGGACACTCGATGAAGACGATTCTGATGAAGACCTGGAGGACTATGGAGCTACTGTTTCTCAGGCCCAGAGGAAACACTGGGAACGATGGATTGTTGGGAAAAACGTAAATACGGGTGAGGTGTATATTCGATCTCTCTGACGGAGATAAACCTCTTCCAAAGACTTAATAATATCTTGTTGAACAATTCTTTCTTCCGTGCATATATTTTTGCTTGTTCCCTGCAGTTGGCCAATGCAGACACACTTGAAGTCTGTCAACCAATGTTTCACAGCCTTTATAGCACTCAGATCCCTGCGTGATCATATGCCAACGTCACACTACATATAATCTGTCCAATGACCCTAATTTCACCAGCAGGATCCCAAGCCCCTGGAAATAAAGTTGTTCACTTATATTTCCAGAGCCTAAAATAAACTCTCAAAGGCCCAAGTTAGTTAGGTCCCAAGTCTGATCTGAATCAAACGCACTCTATTCGGTAAAGATGTAGCTAGCGAACAGAAGCCCATCGTAGAATTTACAAATACCACATCAACTTGTTATTCTCAGTAGCAACCTATAATAAAGCGGAAGGGGTTCCATTTTCGGCACCTTATTAATTTTATGTTTAATTACATGTGACACAGGAACTGCAGGTACATTCCAAGGAGTAACGTGACGGAATTGGTAGCGTTGTCTCAGACATCACGTTTATCCCCGGGTTTTGGATCCATGGCACGGGAACTATCTCCGTCCCTGCTCTTGGCCGAGATTAACGCTGATTAAGATAATCTACATTATCAGTAGGTATTCAACTTACACTAACTCTATGTAAACTAGGGGATACAAGGGTTTGATAAGCGCACCAATCAATGAGAGATAAGGACTATAAGTTATTTGTAGAAAGAAATACCCCTAATATAAGGGAGCCCAGCTTCATCTTTTTTTTTAAAAAAAATGCGCTTCGAATTAGCAATTTCGAAAAATATTTTTTCCCTCTAACACAAAAGAAACAGACTAGAACTTCAGATTATTTATTTTTAAGACTTTTCTGAGGGGTTAGCCGTTAGGAGGAGCGCCGCGGTCAGCCCAGGCGCGTGCGTACCCAATTGCGCAATAATTTTTGGGCATAGCTCGGATGGGAACAACAAGCGAACTCGGCAGTTAATAGTTTTATCGGCCGACGACTCGCATATCAACAAGAATATGGGGTATCGAACCGCGGAATTTAATTAGAGCCATGGCCGTCTACTTTGATTAATCTTTTTGCTGGTATTACCTTAGGTGGGTGGATTTAATTATAAGATCATACGATTGAGGGCGTAGATAAACAAGAAAACGAGATTGCGGTACTAGGGTCTTCATAAACTACATCAATTGAAACCTCATCTTGAAATGAGAATTTTTTGTCAATCGGCATGTACATTCTCCGATGGCCGACTGGCCGGAAATAGTCACTGTGTATCAATACGAATATCGAGAAGCCCAGCAACTTAGATATATCTAGGCTTAACCTCTTCTAGCAAGCTGCTCCGTCTGAAGTAAGCGAGTGACGATTCATGAATCCACAATATATCCTTATAATACCAGGGTATAGTTGTTCAATCAAACAGATAGAGGCCCGTATAACTACAGCCAGATAATCTCTCCCAAAATGCCGAGAATCTAGGGAATCCGATGACCCAATATTTTTAACGACATGAAGAAACAAATGTCACTAGTATACCCATATCTTTGGGTCCTACGTATCCCCGTATTAAAAATGGTAAATAACTAATCATTATCTTTTTGCCCCAAAAAGGAAGCTCGGATCTAGTAAATGGCCCGAAACGTAGGCTCAGCGGTCAATTGTCTATGCCAACACGCACTTAGCCGGGGGGACCTAGGGGCTCGATGACGTTAGGTTTCTATGAAACGTCGATCAAAGTAGAGCTGGGGATTTCGTATTTAGTTACCGAACTTCGAGGATCAACATTAAAAGTAGTGATCTGGCGCGCAACGAGGAATTTGTCAAGTTCTCGCTTTAAAAAGATCCACATGCATATAGAATATAGTTCATGCAGCAGGGATGAAACCTTGGATATTTGCTGAGGTAGAAACAATCATATAGGAAGGTATCAACTACCTCATCAATATAGGGATACACAAATTAGGATTAATGTGGGTTTATGACTTTACAAGCGCATAGATCTTTGGATCGGAATCCAATCAATTGGTTAATAGTTGAATCGTGAACCGCCAGTGCGTATGCGGCGTCTCAGATAACATCCTCTATTGGCTCTCAATAGAAGGTTGATCTACAGCTTTCAGTCGCTTGGGCTTAAGGGTGACCGGGTGGGCGTTTAATCTTGTAGGCCAGATGTCTCACCTGTTTATCTTCTAGACCAACAAGATCGTGATCCCGGATCCCGGGAATCGATCGGGCCAGTGCCAAATCGCCAATGTGATTCACTCACGAGCACTCTTACTTTCCGATGGGACTGTCCCCCAGATGCTTGTTTAGTAATGTTGGTCCCAGACTGTCGGGAATGGGACCTTCTCAACAAAATAAAAAGCCGGACGTCGCACTTGTGATGTAGGGTACCGCACTATTGGTTAATCGCAAGTAATCGGATTACCGGCCCCATAGTACCGATCCAGCCCGTATCCAGCCCTTGGGATTTTTAACTGGCATCATGGCAAGAAAGGGAAAGATCCGGGTTTCGCATTTTATGACGAGGGACTGAAAAATTTTCACGGCCTAGGGTATCACAAATACCGATACCTTGGGCCATCCGGGGAACTTCAAATGGTCTGGAAGGAGTCCTTTTTTAGGCCTTCGATCAGCTTGTCTGTCTTTACTATACATGTCCCATAAGCCGAAAGCGAGGGAAAATCCTCAATCATACTAGGGCAATCCGGTGTCTCCCTTATCTAGTTCGCCTTGCTTTATGTCATGAAATATCATAAAGTCTTTTGACCTATCACAAGTCCTTTATAAGCTCATACCCAATCACTCGTACTGGCAATTTTAGCTCGCTCTAGCTCAATCGTGCCTAGTTCCTTTCCTGGTACTCGGGATCTTTCCTATGTCTAGTTAAGCGCAGTCACTTCTCTGATTTTTATGAAAATTCGCCCTCACTGATCAAATTCCCTGATTTCTGTCCTAAGAGCATGATTCAGTGGTTTCGGGATATCTCGGGCGCTTGCCATCTTCACGATGGTTTGCACCTAGTACGGGCTCGGTTCCAAGCTGGTTCAATGACAGTCCAGAGATTCCTACGGTTCTTACGCCTTTGAGTGTTATGTTGGGGGTCTGGGTCGAAGAGGTAATTTAAGACGGCAAGATAATGGAAAAACATGCTCACGCTACCCGATTCTATACTAAATCTAGGCCTTGGTATTTTTTTGCTCCTGCGGGGGGTTGCATCAATGATTTTGGCGATCTAGGGGAATGCTTTGTTACATGTTATATAGTTCTTGTACGGCAGTATTGAAATCTAGGCTCTAAAACCCGCTAGATATACATGCTAAGAAGCTATTAATGCGTACCTAGATTCTTTAGGGACTCATACAGCAAGACATTATAGTGTAATTAAGGATTAAAGTTCGATTGTGATCATAAGTGCTAAATTTTGCGACCAAGTCACCAAATGTCACACGCCTGAGAAACACACTCAGTAGAAAGCGTATCCCGCGTATAGGCCTCGGCTTACTTTATCGAGTCAGCCGTAGATAGCCTCCCAATAGCCTTTTGATACCACAGCAAAACTATTATAATTTATCTCATGTAGATACCATACCATATAGTAGAATATAGCGCCTAGCAATGTTCCGTTAAGTGTAGTAGTCAGAATAGTCAAAAACACAAACTTGAAAAATTATTAGGTCCATATGATTCAGTGGTGTAGGGGTATCACGGGCGCTTGCCATCTCTTTGATGATATGCGCCCGACCCGGGTTCGATTCCCGGCTGATTCATTTGTTAAAATATCTTTTTTTTTTCGTAGGAGATACTGGTGTTTAGTTCTCTTTTTCTATCTTATTTTCTGAAGGGGTGGGGAGCGGATATGTGCGTTGGTCCAGTGATTAAAATCCCAACCTACCTATGTCATTTCTATACCGCCTTTCTTGACTTAGAACTATCTGTATCTTCCAGCTGTATGTGCTTAATGGGTAATCACTGATGTTTGGGTCTTACATATAGTTTATTATAATCAATAAAAGAAGCCCTGGAACCCTAGGCACAATAGTTTGATATAATCGAGTGATACTATATGAATATAATCTTGACAGAGGACATGAAGGCTAAATATTAATATTTACACACATTTTTCGAAAGTTCTATCGCATACATGTGCATGTAGTATAATTTTTTTACAGAACAAGAATATTTTAGTCTTAGAGGATTATTCCAGCTACTAGTCTACTAGTGCTTGAACAGATATCCAGGTTTAGTCGAATCCGGATACCTCCCATAAATCTAACCACACCGGCCCTGTATACTTGTTGGGGGGGGGGGTACTAGGACCCGATGCAAGGCTCCTTCTCCAGCGACGGATGTAAAGCAAAAAGTAGTAGCCCATGGACTATATGCTATAAAGCCAGATTGAATCAGCCGGGAATCGAACCCGGGTCGGGCGCAAATCATCATGAAGATGGCAAGCGCCCGTGATACCCCTACACCACTGAATCTTGCTGTTTTTGTAGAATGTGGTGATGTATAAAAATTTCTTAGTGATTCCTCCGGCGAGGCCTTGATTTGAGTAGTTGAAATAAAGAAAAAAACCGAGGAAGATTTGATTAGAGTAGGATAGACCTCGGGTATTATACGAGTGATAGGCTAAAATTTGTTAAATCCAGATTTTCTTTGGCTCTCGCGTGGTGGCCGTGAAGGAGAAGTCATCCGGTGCTGTATCTTGGTTCTGGGGTTTGGGTCTCTCGCCCCCATTGGCTTTTTATGTCTTGTTCCTTGAACGATCCTTTATTAAGGCACTGTAATGGTTAGATGGCTTCATGAATTTGGGATCGCTGGAACCGGTTTACTTCTAGATTAGCTGGATGAACTTTAATAGGAGCTGTGGCATTGTGGCATTGGCCTCACGAATACATTTACGCCTAGTGCTCTAGAGTTCTCATTACCCTAGAGTTCCTTTAGATATTAATTCTATTCAGGTAACTGAAGTCAAATCAACTAGCTTTATCTATCTATTTTAACAATGAACGATAAACTCTGGATAGCTCAAACTGACCTGTAGGGTATGTACAGGTCAAATACAGTGCCCCGGGGCTCAGATTACGGTTTCAAAAAGCTCAAGGTCTGAGTCGGCGGCATCAATCCGGCCGGTTGGCGCAATGGTAGCGCGTGGTCCTCCTAGGTGGTCAAGACCGAGGTTGAGGGTTCGATCCCCTTGCTGGTCGCTAACATTTTTGTTTAGTGTTTCTTGGTATGGTAGGGTTGTTGTTTTCATTGCAGGGTACTGGGTAGACTTACAGTCACACCTCGCGATCTATAAGAGACCTCGCTGTGAGAGATAAGAAACCTTTTCCAGGTCCATTGGGATTTTTCCGCACTAAAATTACCTTTTCTATGGTTGGTATCTTCGGAAAACTTGCTATAAGGAACGAAATTGGTTGAATACTTGGCGTTTATTATAGCGAGGTGCAACTGTATTCTGAGCACTTTATGGGACTTAAAGATGTTGGATTGTATACTTGAAAAGGAATATGAGGGACAAATTCTTTTTACCTGAGACTTTATTTACCCCCGAGTGATTATCGGTGAATTAGTAGAGATTTTTGGTGGGTAGTTGAGGGTGGCGTTGATACTAGATGGATACAAGGAGATATTACTTTGTTCGATGGTAATTTCAAGAGCTCTAGTTATTCCTATTACCCCTATATAAAGATATAGTAAATCACTAATAAAGAGTTGATTCTACTTATGATTTGTGATTTCTACATGTAGAGTCCTCACCCCGGCTGAACACCCAATGACGCAGCCAAGCCCCAGCCCCAACCCGACGAGTCTCACCAACTCAAAAGCCAACCGCACTCCGGACCTCCGTACCTTACATCCAGACCAACCGCAATGTCACACCGTGGTACGCCTACAGCAACCCTCAACCTCCAGATCCCCTCACTACACGACTCCCTCCTCCTCGATACACGTATTTACCTCCCATCAGCGTACACATGTCCTACAGCAACTACACCATGGGAGCGGAAAGTTGCCGTTGTGGCGCACCCCTATGCGCCGCTTGGGGGGAGCTATGATGATTGTGTTGTGTTGCGGGTGGTGAGTGTGTTATTGAAGACTGGCTGGGTGGTTGCGAGTTTTAATTTTCGGTAAGTGTATAGTAGTGGTATAGTGGCGGAGGATTGAGCTGATGGGGAGGAATAGAGGCGTGCACGGGTCGAAGGGACGGACTACGTGGACTGGGAGTGCGGAGGTGATGGATTATACTTCTGTTGTTGCGTGGGTTCTCGCATATGTGCAGTCACTTCCGCCGCCAGAGTCACCGGCTCCTTCACCAATGGAGGTGCATTGTAGGGAGGGGGTAGAAGTGGAGGTAGAGGTAGAGGTAGAGGAGATATCATTACTACTGGCTGGGTACTCTTATGGCTCTTTAATAGCCTCACACCTCCCGTCTACGGATAGATATATTCTTCCGCTCATATCACATCCACCAGCAGACAAAACAGTTTTCACAGGAGCTATAGACGCAGCACGGTGTTCGGCGCGGCGGTGGAGAGATAGTCATTCCAGTAGGCGGACGTCGTACACAGGCTCAACTGTGAACAGGACGGATGTACTACAAGAGGTACTTCAAGAGGATAAGGTATTAGGTTCTCCGGCTAAGGAGCAGCAGGATAACTGGGAAGATAGAGAGAAGATGTGGAAGGTTGTGACGAGCTATCTATTGGTCTCGCCATTGCTACCGCCTGTTAGTAGCTTTTTGATGGGGTTTGGGCAGGGGCGGGTGAGCTCATGGACAGGATGGACCAAGGGATTGGTCGGGATTGGGAATCACCACCATAGGGATCTGGATGGGGCTGCGGAGGATTCTAGTGAGACACTTGGTATTGATGAGCCGGGGGCGAAAGTATTGGCGGTTTATGGAGATGAGGATATGTTTACGAGTGTTAGGAAGTATCGCAAGTGGAAAGAGAAGATGTGCGGTATTAGTAAGGTGTGGAAGGGGGTTGAGGTTGAAGGGGCGGGCCACTTTTGGCATGAGAGTGGTGCCCTTGAGGAGCTTGCAGAGGCGGTTATTTGTTGGGGTCGATAGGGAAAAATTATGAACATGCAGGTTGTTCCTTTGGTGTTTGGAGCGTTGGTTTTTGCGTTGGTTTATAATGAACTTCTACGGATCGATTTCTTCTTTTTTCATTTTTTAGCGTTTTTGACATTGGTAATGAGGTATATCAAGCGTAGAACACATGAAAAATATAATGAGAAGATATAATCTATATACATATACCGATTGTCTCGAATATGAAGAACTACCGGCCCTAGAAGATCGAGAAAAAAGTGTAGGTAATTAATCGAGAAACTATGTAAACCAAGCTTTACGGTGCTTTATATAGCCGGGTATAGATTAAGTTGTAATATTTAGAGATTAGCCGATTTTCGTAAGCTGTTTGGATTAGGCAAACCATTTCCACATTGGTGCCTGGGAGGTAGGTGGTTGCTGGCCATCTTTCCTAAGGTAAGGGATGTTTCTCGAACATCATGGCTATAGTTTCTATTTGAAGTTCTCAGGTGTAATGGTCTTTTATTCCCTCGCATTTGCACATGTGGTTCTCCTACTGTCAGGACTCATGCGTGGGTGAACCCTACATAGGCTGTGATAGGTGCATACATCCCCAAGACCTCATGTCCATGTGCCTGCCAAGGTCTCACTCGTACAAAGATCGTCGGTGCTTTCCCCCATCACGCATAATCAACTCTTCAGTAGGTAGCCAACGCCGTGATTGTTTTTCTCCTTTCCCTTTTTGCAGTAGAGTACAGACTATATGCACCGGTACTTACATGCCAGCGTGTCATCACCCAAGCATATATGTACTCCACTATATAGTATAAGAGCTACACTGCATGGGAGCTTTTCGGCAAAAAAAACAGAAGCCTCACCCCGCGATCCAGGAACAGATCAGATCTAGGAAGGGATACGACTGGCTGGATGCAGCTGCAAGGATCGAGCTGGTCGCCTGACAGTGACACAGCGTCATAGGCGCAAAACAGAGAGAGTGGGAAAAAGAATTGGGCGCTGACGGCGGCTGGCATGTGAAGGCACGACATGAAACTTCGCCTATGTCGATGAACAAGAAAAAACGAACCTCCGATGCTGGGGAATGGATGGGATGGAGAAGGACAACAACATCTCTCCAGGGGAGGGGAGCACGAGGACGGTGATAGTTTCCTTCTTTCCTTCGGGTCACGGAGGACAAGAAATTCATTCGCTTTAACCTCCTAAGGCTACGCATCGCCGTCACATTCTCTATTCTCCACTTCCCCAGAATTTCTCCCCTCCCCGCACAGTCAGTAAACACGTCCTCGTGTTCTCGGCAGTAATAGCCTTGAATGATAATCTAGTTTTGCGGGGTATGTGGGTCCCTGTTGTGTATCGTGAACTTGGTAAGCTTACTTCTAGTAGCCGGCACTCCCCTCCTATTCGCAACCGAGTACTTGCTACATACTATTCAGAAGCCCATCCCTAAATACTCAGCTTCAAACTTTCTGCTGTGCATATGGGGATGGAAACGACACTCTAAAACAACATTACTAGTTATATATAATGTCGTTCTTCCAAGCCGTCCCTACTACGCCCTATAACCACCGACGCTCATCTGATAGCACAAGACCCAATGCTCCTATAAAAAGCAAACCCGAGAGCACATTTGCACCACTATTCCGTTTGATCAAAGACCCCACTGCTGCACTCTCATCAGTGTTCGTTCTCGATGAAGCTACGAAACGCCACCAGCTTGCTAGTACGCGTCTGAAGAATGTTTGTTCCCCATTTGTGGAATGCTTATGGGGGATGGTTTTACTGACTAACTGGTCTCTCCACAAGGCAACGGAATTTGCAGACTGGGATAAAGCCGCAAAGGAGCTGGATCTTCTAGAAGGAAATGAAGCGTGGAAATCGGACCCCCGTTCGCCAGACTACGATTTTACTCTGATAGCAGCGCGTTTGAAACAGCTAGAGGATGCGCGACTCTCTTGTGATATAGGAAGGATGCTGTTCCTGATACGGACAACGTTGTCGCGAAATTTAGGTGAAATGGGGAACATTCGAGTACATATATGATATACCTATTGTACTATTGCCTTTAGCTAATGATAACTTGGACAGCTCTACAAACATTCTCATACCGGTACAAAGCGTCTTATAGAAGAATACATAGACTCATGTCTGGCAACACTCAACAACCTCCTCACCCTTCCTGTGACTGTAGATACTCCTACGAGCCGGCAGATCCTCGATTCTCTCATCAACACGCGCCAAGCCTTCGGCCGTACAGCGCTTTTATTATCCGGTGGTGCGACCTTTGGCATGAACCATATTGGTGTCCTTAAAGCGTTATTGGAGGCATCTTTGTTGCCTAGGATTATCTCTGGGGCTTCAGCTGGTTCTATTGTCGCTGCAGTACTATGTACACGGACAGATGATGAAATTCCGACTATCTTAAACGAGTTCCCATTCGGAAATCTAGATGTATTTGAAGATGGAAAGAATCCAGAAACTTTGCTGCATCGCGTTGCGAGATTTCTAAAGATTGGCGCTTGGATTGATATTGGGCATTTGACGGGGGTCATGCGGGAGTTGCTGGGAGATATAACATTCCAAGAAGCATACAACCGCACACGGAGAATATTGAATATATGCGTTACAAGCGCTAGTATTTACGAGCTCCCGCGTCTGCTAAACTATATATCCGCCCCCAACGTTCTAATCTGGTCTGCCGTTGCTGCATCTTGTTCAGTTCCATTCCTCTTCTCCGCCATGTCTCTGCTTTCCAAGGACCCCAAAACAGGCCTTCCAGTCCCTTGGAACCCGACTCCACAGCGATGGATCGATGGATCTGTTGAGAATGACCTTCCGATGACAAGGCTCGCTGAGATGTTCAACGTCAACCACTTCATCGTCAGTCAGGTAAACCCCCATGTCGTTCCTTTCTTATCAAAAGAAGACCTTGTCTCCCCAGACCATGCACCCAGACCACCCGAGAGCACTGTTCCAGGGTGGGGTGAAACGGCTGTGAAGTTAGCGATGGGAGAGGTACTCCATAGGATGAACATGTTGGCAGAAATTGGCGTTTTTAGGACAAGTTTGACAAAAGCCCGCTCTGTCCTGTCTCAGAAATACTCCGGGGACATCACCATACTCCCCGAGATCTCGTATGTGGACTTCCCAAAGATACTCAAGAACCCGACTGCAGAGTTCATGTTCCAAGCAACACTCCGGGGCGAGCGTGCGACCTGGCCGAAGCTAAGTAGGATTCGGAATCATTGCGCTATTGAGTTGGCGCTTGACTTGGCGATTCATAAACTTAGGACAAGAGTTGTATTCTCGCCTAGTCAAGCAGACTTACGATTAGGAAACTTCTGGAGAGCCAGCAGCAGTAATGGGCGAGGATTTGGAGCAGCAGGAGGAGCAGCTTCCTCGATTATCAACAGTGGTGCCTCAAATCTTCCTATGGCAGGTGGGCGCGACAGAAAACTAGGTACGAGGAGACGAATGCGGAGTCATGATCCAAGCATATATTCACTTTGGGATCGGAGCCTGTCACGAGGTTGGAGAAGTGGGACAACCTCACCAGTACTTATGAGGAGTAGGAGTAACTGGAATTTCCTCACTGTCAGACACGCACCATCTAAGGAGCTCGATCCCCCAGATGTCGAGGATGAAGGCAATGTTCCGGGGGTTACAACCTCAGAATATATATCTGCAGACACAGAACCAGAGACAGAAGAAATGAGGAGAAGTAAATCCCTCTCCTCCGAGGGTGCCTGCGGATGGAGTTTTATCAACGCAGACTCGGAAAGTGAGGGAGCCGATCGTGAAGATGAGACACACGGTGCAGCGAATACTTCTCGAAGAAGGATGCACCATTACCGTCGACCCTCTGCGCCTTCCGTGACTACTTCAACTCGACATCTATTCCCTACTTCTCTGCCATCTATACCCGTTGTGGTAACACCATCCTCACCGGTCCGGAGATGGGATAGAGGGCCTGGAAGAATGACCCCTGCAACAGGTGATGGTGAAGGTAGGGATTGGTAGGAAGAAGAGTATGGAGGAGTTGAGAAGAATTGTGTAGGGGAGGGAGGGCTTTTTTTTAAATATTTTCCTAGAGAGTTTAATTTTGAGTAGCATGGGGGTGCCCTAGATTAGCGTAAGATACATGATATAACTGGAGGGTTAAGGCGTTGAGGGTCTGTTTCCCCCCCTTCCTTTCCTTTCCTTCTTTCTATACAGATCGTACTTGTTAGGTAGACCGTAGAACATTATACGGGAGTTCAGATGGGAACTGTATAAATAGTATATTCCTTTTCCGATTCCTTTCGTGTTTTTTTCTAGCTGTATATCCGTATTCTTCCATTTCCACTTCATGTTTGTACCTTGAGATGATCTATTAGTTAAAGATAATGAGCAAAATAAGGATAGGTAGTACTGATATCTATACCTATAAATTGGGGACTAGGGTAACAAGTAGTACATATATATACTGGGGTATGGTGCACATAATAAATACGAGCCCATCATTAGCAATTCACAAATTTTAGATCTCTCCCTCTCAATGCACAAATAATACACAGATCCCAAGCGCAGTATCACCCCACCGCCAGACCCCAACTAATCGCTCCCAAACCCATGCTCCCAAAAATCTCGGGAAACAAAAAAAATCAAATCAAAAAGATTATTCAGCGACCAGCAAGGGACTCGAACCCTCAACCTCGGTCTTGACCTCTTAGGAGGACCACGCGCTACCATTGCGCCAACCGGCCAACTTATTACACGAAAATATTTTCAAAATTTGAGACGTCATTTAGGAGAATGCCAAGACTATTTTGCGAGGGAGAATGTTGGCATGTAGCCAGTATATATTGCTAGTGCATAAAAAGATTTGTCAACGGTTGAATCCGTAGGTATAGGTTAAAGCACAACTATGATAAGCTCTTGTGGCCCTCTCGTTGTTCCGTGTTTATAGTATAGGTAGTACACAGTATACAGCCAAACACTACCCTAATCAATAGCATATACCAAGAGAAAGAAAGTAGAGACTGGTCTGTTTTACGGTCGCATACATAGAACAAAGCGACAGAAAAAAGTACTAAGAATAATAAAGTAAGATATAAAAAGAAACCATAACCCTAAGCAGATAATCAAAACTCCGTGCCCGCCTACATAATACTAAAGAAAGACAAGACCCAACTCCACCTCCCTACAATCAAAGAAAGTTCAGTATAAAGTCGTAGGGATATAAATTCTAGCCAAATATCGTAGCACAAATCGTATAACGTAAGATAGTAGTGATAATAGAAAACAACGAAGAAAGAGAGGGGAGAGAGAATAAAGAGAAGAACAAAAAAATGTCCAGAATCATAGGATATCATTTCCAGCGTTGATAATTAATCGTCTAGTGGGGAATAATCCGGCATATCCCGTGTCGCATCACCAACATCATCAACCTTTAATAACAGTTCCCCACCGCTCTTATCTCCTTCATCATCTCCATCGTTACCATCGTTACCAGACTGTCTATCATCGCTACGGTCAAGAAGGCTGACATTACCACCTGTAGGAAGAGAGTGGGCACCCGCAGAGCTCATTCCTTTCCTCAATGACTCAGCAGCACTCAGTGTCCTCCTTTTGGATCCCTGACTACCCCCAGCTCCAAAACTCCTAAGACCACTTCTCAACGAGCTCCTAGATTGCGTCGCACTTCGTTCGTCATGTTGACTTCCTCCATCATCAGATCCACCTGAGCTCCCAGCGCTCGAGACATTCTTCGATGAAGTAGTCTCCAAGCTCTTTCTCATCACCTCCCTTGCCTCCAAAAAGACTTGAAGCTCTGCTCCCACACAACAAACTAATAGCTTCCAGTTTCTTTCCTCTGCAAGCTTCAACCTTTCATCAAGCTTATTGATAATCTCTTCAATATCCCGCATGATTTTAACCTTCATATCTCCTTGATTTATACGTTTTATTGTTGCGCTAGTAGAAGTAACTAGCTGTGCACGTAGCTTCTCCTCGAAACTAGACACAAGTGATAGTGCGTCTTCCCACATGACTATCCCATCTCTCAGAGCATCCCCTTCGGTTCTCGCTTGTTGTTTCTTTTCACTGAGGGCTTCGCGCTCAAGGGACCAGGACTCGATAGCAGTTGAGGGGGAGGCATAACGGTGTGTCGAAAGGAAACTTGCAGTTTTATTTCTCAACGATGTGAGCGAAGCTTGATAGGATGATGTTTTTGATGATATAGTAGACTCAAGTTCGGAGAGTTGAATGGAAATGTTAGAGTGCTTAGATTCAAGTTTAGAAAGGTGAAGGCGAAGCTGGTGAATTTCGGTCTCTAATTCTAACTTTTCTCCCCTTAAGGCCTCAGTCCGTTGTCCATCCTCTCCTTCCTCAATTTTTTGGATCTCTTCCTCCAAGAGCTTCGTCTTTTTCCCCCAAGTCTCTACAGTTTTGACTAATCCCTCCCGCTCAGTGACTTGGGATGCGTATACGTCCTCCTCGACATCTTTGATCTCTGCCAGCTCTTGCATTGCTTTCAGGACACCATTCCTAGCTTCTTGTAGAGAAATCGGTTTCTTCTTCCCATGGCCCTTTGTACCCTGCGTATATGGTGACCCACTACCGGTAGAACGTGTTGTAGCAAAGGTCCCACCAGACATCAACGCACTGGACTGTGCATCTAGCAGCACCTGAAGCTGCTCAGTGAGATGCTTTGACTGTTGTTGCAGCTGGTGTAGCGGTGACCGTTGCAGAGTATAACTAGAGGCACTCCGGGCGTAGGCATAGCTAGTAACTGCTGGTGGAGGGAGTATAAGGCTAGGAGGTGGGGGAAGAACTTCAGATTCTGAGAACAGCGGCTCTCGGTCAGCATAGTTGTAAGTTTTAGCCACTGAGTAACCTGGAGAGCTCTTAGTCGTGGAGGTGAAGCGGGTCTTGCGGCGAGGGGGTGATGTAAAAGGGTCAGACATATTGCTAGGAGAACCGTGGAGGTAGCTTGGTGGGTTGAGGTCCGGAGAGGTCATTTTGACAGGTGTTTCAAACAACAAATGGGATATCTCAACAACAAAAGACAAGACAGTAGAGAAAGACGTAGTAGAGAACTTTATTGTCTGGATAGAGACAGATGAGATAGCAAAAATGAGGATGACTAGGAGGATAAGGTGGGGGTGATAGCTGATACAGCTCAAAGCTTTGATAACGCGTTGACTATCGGCACGAGGACTTGAGGTCACAAGCTGCCAAGCCCGACCATATCAGTACGCCAGTAAACCCTAACCCTATATATAACTTAGGGTTTTACTATGTACATATATTCTACCCGAGCGAACATATAAAAACTATTCCTTCCTTCCTATCTATCGTGGCCTCAGTACTGAAATACTCAGGCAATCATAAACTATCGCATTGATTTAGTGACAATGATTTAGTGACAATGAGGATCCTGGTAAGTATCACAATACCATATATGAGTGGAATCTCGGGGAAAGAGCACGGATGAGTCGTCGGTAAGTGATAAGGAATAACTATAAATACATACATACAGCCTTTAGGATTGGATATAGTGAATCTGATAAGAGTGTCTTGCTCTGTAGCTATCTACCAGATTCGCTATGTCTACCGTAGTACTATTCTACAACTCTAGGCCAGGGGAAATAAACGTATGCGAATAGGAATTTCTTGATCGTTGCCCCTTCAATGAATTGAACTGCTAATGCGGAAATTTTTAAGGTTATCTTCCCGTTCCTTAAAAGCTGTTTACTATTCAAGCATGTGAAACATGAAAATCCCGGAATGCTTGATAGAAAGCTTGTACGAACCTCGGGATAATAACCATATATGTTATTGTCCTGATCCATGTGTAAAACCATTTACGGCCATTAGGTCATGTCCAGATCAATGGCTCAATTGCCCAATAGAATCCAGAAGAGACAAAAAAAGACGATTGCTTACGTTCATCTGCTAGGACCCTAGTAATGTTCAGTTATTGGATCAGTTTTACCTTGAGCCCTTTCACAGAATACAGTCGTTCACCCGGTGACGACGAGTACCGCCTGGCGACGAACAGGGGTCATATCTAGTATAATGTAAGCAAAGAAAAAAGCCAAGCTGAGGAGATACTTTGTCGCCTATTGGCTCCAAACCCCCTTGTTCGTTGCCAGACGGTACTCGTCGTCACCGGGTGAACGACTGTATAACTCATTGCGTAAGCAAAGGCCATGTCTTACACTTTATTCTAATCCTGAGGGTATTGGTGCGACCGATGCATTTACCAATGATCACTCATGCGTTGTGCCTTTTCTCAGGGTACGGTGGCCCTTGCAGGGGTCACTATTCGCGAACAGGTTTGAACCCGGCCAGATTGTAACCACATCTCCAACCTCTTCCTCCTCTTCCTGCGGGGCTTCTAATGACGTCACAGCCTGCGCCTTGATGCCGTGCAATTGTTTCATGGCAGCGTCATGAGGCTGCATACTGGGAATCTGTTCCAAGAAAGGTTTCGATCTCTGGAATTCTGGCCCAAGATGTGAAAAGATCTAGCATATAACTACCCCCCATAATCGCCACATGCCGCGTGCCTTGACACTCCTGAATATCTGAACATCTTCACTATTCAGTTCTCTCGCTAGCTCTGTTATATCGCTCAACCATTCGCTGGCTTAAGGCTTAAGCTCATTACCAATCATACTATCCAATCATTCTTTTACCCTAAGCAAGCTAGCCCCCTAGCTAGCCCAATCATGGCAAAAAGCGACGGTACCGCGAACGCCCTCACGATCGTCCGCGTTCTACAGATCCTAACCCTCATCCCTTGCTGGGCAATTCTCGCGGCTCTCATCAATGTCTATAATTCGAGTAGAATCGTTGCCCCAGCCGGAGTCCTCTGTCTCTTCATTGTCGCACTCCTCGCATCCATATGGGCATTCTGTGTTCTCCTCACCCAGATTCGCGCCCACAATACAGCTATATGGATGGCTATTGGGGATGTTGCCATAATAGCAGGTCTCATCGCCGGTGTAGTCCTAATATCGAATATCACCACCCGATGTATTAGCGGCTACGTCCCTGAAACTATCGTATACACCACGGATGAGGGAACGAAAGTGTATACTTCACAGATCACAAATACCAATGCTAGTATAGATCCAATATGGGACGGAAACAACAACCACTGCGATCTTGCAAAAGCAGCAATGGGACTTGGGATTGCGAACATTATCTTCTTTTTCATATCGGCAATACTAGCGATTATTATCATGATGCAGAATAAGAAGGAGGATGAGGAGATTATCAGGGAGAAGACTTATACTCGGCGAGGCAGCGCACAGTATGCTAGACGTTCACGATCGCATAGGAGGCACAGACACCGCCATAGGGATCCTAGGACTGGAGAGTATATTGTTGAGGAGAGGATTGTATGAGGGGGGGGTTCTTCTAGCATAGAGAGGTTTCTAGGTTCGGATATGACAGGTTTGATATACCATTGCGCTCTACGAAAACTATGTCTTAAGAGTTTTACGAAAGTTACGGGGGTTATGAAAATTACGCCTTTTCACGAGGTTTTTTTTATAAGGTTATGAGGTGCACGATGATTCACGTATATATTTTTTAACCAATGCTTCATTTGTATAATACTTCTTACGGCAGTCACTTTCTATTAGTTTCATATTTGTAAATCAACCCATAAGCAAAAAACTAGGCATCATCCAGCTGGTCGACTTTCGACCTTGAAGATACAGGGTTAGGGTTGACATTCTTATAAGGGGGGCTCGGCACAAAGATAATAAGATGAAAACATTAAGCTGAAAAATTTCAAATAGGGCTAGTTCTCATAGCAGGCCGGTTGGCGCAATGGTAGCGCGTGGTCCTCCTAAGAGGTCAAGACCGAGGTTGAGGGTTCGAGTCCCTTGCTGGTCGTTTTTGCTGTGATACACAGCCTTAGTTACTTCTATTTAATTAAACTCTTACTTTTTTATATCCCGCTCACAACGTGCTCTGTGGTGACAATATTCACAGCATCTCACTCGGCCTACCTTATTACTAAATTGTAGAAAATAGGAAACACGATAGTCTACTGCTGCCCAGGAGCGTACTCCTACATATCCCCATATCGGGCCGTGGTCGGCCCGCTATGGAGGTCTCGCCGAAATGACAGGCGAAGATCCGGGGTATTTAGGAAGATATACAACATAAATCTAAGTACATACGTAACAAGATACAAAAGTAGCTACCTACCCTGGTGTACATTTTAGTCTCCCCTAAACCTATCTCGGATAAGGCTTCAAATAAATGCGGGGATAGATAGCTAATGGTCTGTGTGTACCAAATACCTTGGGGCGGCTACGAAAGAAAGTCCCGGTCATAATGGACTTGCCCATTTCGGCCCCCCAAGTTCGAACCTCGCCATCTCACCATTTTGACTTCCGTCTTGGGAAAGAACGGCTTGCCGTATCACGCGAGGGGAGGAAAGGAGAGGGGGGAAGTGAAAAGATAGGGGATAATCATGAATACTTACCAGCCGAAATTCAAACTAGGCTGATAAGTCGAGGCTGAATGGGTTCGTATATGGAGTGAACCCTGTCCCCGCTCATATCGGCAGGTACTCCAATAAACGAATTGAGAAACAGGCGAGGCAGGCTGTGAGCACTGTTATATATTATTAGAAATGCCCCGCGATGGTGGCCTTGGGTGAGTAGAACTACCGGTTGCCTTACAGTGAGCATAGGGGTTAAAAAAGTGCTTCCTAAACTAGGTCGTTCCTTACAGTTAGCTAATACCCAGAGGGGGAAGAGGGGTTTGGGGGGGAAATTGTTTTAGGCGATATTCAGTAATGGGTTCATAATGCGCTGCTAACGATAACTATGCGCATATGTTTCTGTGTGTGTTCAGCCATTACTGACATCTTCCCCAGTCCTTGTGCAGGGAGGGGACGACAAAATCGAAAAATAAAGGCGTTCTCTGAAGTATATAGAGCATTTGGCTTCTGTTTTTATAATTTTCGAATGTTATTAACTTTATCTGTATATGGGGCTAGTCGCTCCCCTTTCCTTCGGGTGTACCTGTCATTGTTCAAAATATTAGCCGAGTGAGAGACTGTGAATATTATTATGCCGACCCCACAATCTTCCCCGACGACACGATCTTTAGCCGAAAAACTATCAAACTATTGTCTGAAGCTGTATATATCACCATATTTGTTACCATGCCTACTAACGGATAATCGCGGTAAGTAACGGATAAGAGTAGTTGGGTTATTATTACCTACGAGAAACGTAGCTCAGTTCAGGACGTAGTTTTCGTCGAGGATATAGTGGTGATACGAAAGCCCAGAGCTAGCATAAAGCATGTTACAAAATATCTCGGCTGTTAACACCTGCATCTTGCATGTAGAATTTTTTATGCAAGAATAAGCCTCGCCAACGGCACAGATAAAGTCGGCTATCTCTTTGGGGGACCTTTCATATAAATATATAATGACTATAGATCTCTTTTTGGAATATCTATGAGTTCTTCCGGGTCCGTGTGATGATCGTACCCTCGTAAGATCAATAAACCATGTAAAGCCCGAGCACCATTACCGTAGTTGCTTCAAATATCTATATTACTGAAATATTTGCAGGTTGGACGGCATTTGAGGCTCGGGCTTTTTGGTAATCAGTATCCAGAATAGTAATAGCCAAAAGTAGTAATTGGGCTCGAGATTAGTACCAGAGCCGCAAGAGAACACAACTGCCGTGGAATATTTACTAACACCGTGATGTTTCGATTAAAACTCAATTCAATTCTTAGCCTCGGGGTGGGAGTATAAAATAGTGTCTCTGTCTCCTTCATCTCTGCTATATCAAGTCATTCAAGCACTCACCACTTCAGTAACTTACTCAAATCCCCTTCAAATATTCTAAAAAAGCATATTACATCACCATGAAGCTCTCAGCTTCCCTCATCATCATGCCTGTGCTTAGTGCCTTCGGTATACCCTCTTCAGACAATACCTAAGAATCTCGCACTAAAAAATTACACAACTAACCTAAACAGCCACCGCGCAAGCACCATTATCCTGCTCTACTAGCGCCAACGCCCCCTTCGCAGCCGACTGCCAAATTGCAGTCGACGGGCTCGAGGACATTCCCCTCGACTGCGGCACTAACATAACAATCTACTCACGGATCGAGAACTCCGCGCTCTCATGCAGCATCCGCACATATAGCGAGCCCGGAAATGCACATTGTCTCGACCGTTCTCTAGTCATTGCGGCTGCACAGAGAGTCATTGATGGTTGCGAGTTTGTAGGGTCTTTTGGTGGGCCGAGGGCTGAGGGTATTGAGGAAATTGCGGCGGGCTCTGGGAATTATATCTCTGTTGAGTGGTCAGCTTGTGGTGGGACTTGTACAGCGCCTTTGTAGACCGTTTCTTTGGTTTAGTTGGTATAGGTATAGAGTCTTTTTACTGAAGCCTATAATACAGACTGAGGCCATTCAATAATTTCCGACTTGGAATGAAATAGCTCGTCTTATATGTAGATAGCTTATTAGGACATGGAGGTGACCGTTCATGTCTAAAAGCAGATTTGGGACTTTCGTCGGAAATACAGCGTATCCATATATAACTAGTAGACGAAGGCATTGTGAAATAATTTTATCGCTAAAAAAAAGGAAGAGTTATAGCTTCTTCTGTAGGCTCTATAACCATAATAAATTGTCAGCAGGCCCTAAATATTTTCTGTACCTCTGATACTGACCCCTGTAACAACTGGAGGCGTATCTGACCATACGGGGCAGCCTAATCTAGATCATCAGCCGTACACCAAAACCTGCAATATTTGATGAACTATAGTCATTGTTTAATCTCTTACCGGGAGGACGTCCCAGAGATGTTTGATCCTAGCAATAAATACTTTAAGGGGCAAAAGAAAAAGAGTTTTGATGATTTAGGGTAGGCCGCTTAATAATTAATATTGGCAATCTATTACCCACAATCGCTATTCTACCTCAGGAGGTATGCGTATATGCGGTATCACGGTATACAGTACTGTAGACAAGTTTTATGGAACAAGAGTGTTCAAAACTAGCAGCAGACTGCTTTTTCAACCATTTCGCATAGCTAGATACAGGCGCCTATAATCCTATTGATAGTGTCTCATAGGCGCTGTCTCCCCAGATCAATACTAGGGATACCAATATTTGAATAGGTATATGTAGGACCTAATATTTATTGTAGGTTAGTGCTAGGCTCATTCCCACCCCAACCTATTGCAAGTAGTACCGGGGGCAAGCTGCCATAGGGTTGAGCACGAGACTAGGTTAGTGTTTTTTTTAGTGCTGACCAAGGCTGTCCCTGCGATAGCTACTCAGCACTCTACTCGTAATGCCATAAGGGTATCAGATGTAACTATTCCCCTAAACGAATACTCTTGCTTCAAATCGATCTGGCCCAGTGACTTCCGCGGGTTATTTTATCCATGGCTAGATGAATAAACATGACAGGGGGAAAATTAGTAACTCTTTAAGGGCGAGAATAGATCAAAGAGAGACTTATAGAAAGACCAAATAGGGAAAATAAGTACAGTATGCATAAACCCGTATACAACTACGTATACCAACGAAACCTAGCCCCATACTCATCCCTTTAAGTAAAAATGATAAATTCGTTATATACAGGTGCTAGGTTAATTTGAATCTAGCATCCTATAAATAGAAAAACGTTCTGAGAAGACTACAGGGATTTCTATCCGCCGTAAGCGCTAGATATAAGTAAAATAAAATCTTGACGCGATTCACGCAAGCTTCGATAGAATCGCTTACCTTTTCTTTTTAACGGTCTAGCCTCGTGAGCCGATCAGAGGCCAACAAGGTTGACCTAGAGCTATCTATTAATTGATAGTATCTCCCGCCTGGAAAAACTTGTCAATATAATCTTGTAATTCATTACCATCGCGGACCACCTCTATTCCTCAATTCTTTGACTTGGTCCAAAAATCAATCCGACCTCTAAGACATAGCTAGACCTAGACTATTCTGATGTAAGAAATACCTAGGTACTAAGAACTTCATAGCAACGTCTCCTATAAATGTCATCTTGAAATTACACTGATATAGGCCTAAGCTGCACTAGGCCTAAGACTTTCTCTCACCGAGCGCAGAGACCCTGCAGAAAATTTCTTGATTGCGGTGACGGCTAAAATCTGGGTAGTCGTGAACGTTGAATGTTGAACTCGGAAAATCCGGTCTTACAAGGGGGTATTCGTAATATCCTTTGAAAGTCAGCACAGCCCCGGAAATCATTGTAAGCAATTAGTACCAACAACCTGCGGTGTAACATTGAAGGAAGATACATAGATGGGGTTTCCTTCGTTCGGATACTCGGCTTGTAGCTACCTTGATCTGTAGGCTAAGCTTTTTTGAGTGTGGTACCTGGTTTGGCCAAGACCCGGTAAAATAGTTCCGTGGTTGAGGGATCTTGAAGTTTCTTTCTTAGGTAGACTCCGTTTGAAGCCGGCTATAGTCATAGCTAAGATTTCCATCGCTACTCAAAAGGGCCCGAGCGGCCGCTATCGGCACCTCTAAGTTAGATTTCCAAAACGAGTGGATAGCCTAATTGAGGTCAGTACAAAGCTAGCCAAGGCTCAAGACCTCGCGGGTAAAAAGTAGTGTTCTGTAGAAATTAAGGGTGAATATACACCACGGTGCTATTAGGGTGGATAAGCAAGCACAAATTAACCTGGTTATAGTATTACTCGGTATACTCTCATGGTTTGTAGAAGCATTAGTTCAGATTTGACAAGTTGGGGGGGGGTGTTGGTGATGGAGGGAATCTTAAAAATTCTAACATGGTAGGAGTGCGGTATGAGGAGTTTTCCTATCGTGACAAAGCTTCTACAGCTACAGCACATCGTCTTTGTTTCATCTCTAGGGTTCAGAGGTTATTAGTAGGAGAACTTTAGTTTATACAGCTAGGTGGGGGATAGAGCTGGGTAGACCTCTGTTTGTAAAACCAGGATGGCCACATTGCGAGATGAGGCTGTCGCGTTAACAAGTTGATTGATGGGTATGACAAAAATTTATGGAGGCATGTAATTCTCAGGACATGAGGTCATAAACTCGAGAAATTCGCTAGCTAGCGGGTATGGTTATTGGACTAGTTGACGACAATACCATGAGAATCACGGGCATAATCTATAATAAGCTAGTGCTAAGAGTAGGCTGAACCACATAATTTAGAAAAATCACCTTTAAAAACTTCCCATTTTCAAAATTATTGGCACTAGCAGCCTCTAGGAACTAGTAGATAGGCCTTAGGTTATACTAGTTCTAGCTCCATTCTATTCTCTATTTATCTAAATCTTTACTCACATTAAATAAACAGGTAAATAAAAAGCTACCTGGTGTTTCGTCAGTGGGTGAGACCGCACAGCTATAGGCATTTAGTTAAAGACCCAGGCATCCGAAGCCCTCTACATTTAAAGCTCGAGAAATTATGAGGCTGAATCAATTACTAAAGTGAAGATATTAAGAGAAGCTATAAGAACTCTATGAATGAATATATAAGGATAGCTTTGTTACATTATTATCCAACGCTTCAGATGAATGGCAATTAATTCCGACAAAGGTATCGCTTAACCCTAACTTTGAAATAAAGCCTCACAAATGTCAATAGGAGTAAGTTATTCGTGATATTTAGAAAGAAATAATTTTATTACCCCCAGCCAGAGACCGGTTCTTGTCCTAATAATAATAAAAACCCCTAACAACCAAAATCTATTGTTCCACACGAATCCGAGTGCGTTATTATGATGGAGATTGATATATACTAGGGCTCTAAAGCTTCGATCTCGCACTATAAAACCAAACCATTCTTTATATCTATAGAAACCTTGCGCCTTCGTACCTTGACCATGTACTTCTAGAGAATTCCTACTATCTTCAACTTTTGTGAGAAAAATTCTTAGAAATATCTGCACTGTAAAGATAGATGGATTTGCCGAAAGCCTGATCAATGGTAGTGAATTAAGCAGGCTCCTTGGCAAGTCTCAAGGAGTTATAATAAATTAAAATTTCTTCACAATAGTCTAGGGTCGGTCGAAAATTGCCTTCTCAAAAGAATAAAAATCAGAAAGTGGCTCTTTGTAGTTCCTCTTGATGCCCATCCTCTGTAACAACGGTAGTTCTGATACCCCCGGTACGGTCGGTCTTGGCTATGAGTGTGGGTAGGAGGTGCAACCAGGCCACACACCAAATCGTCACTTAACAACAGAGCCAAAATAAACTCTATTTCAACAGAAATAAGAATTTATAATCAGTTGTAGATGTCTAGGGATGCTCTAATAATTAGATACAGCAGGATTGCATTAAATTCACTTTGCATTGTTGCGCTGTACAGTCACAAACCTAGGTCGTGTGGTTGCTACCTACGTGAACCCCAACGCCATCATTTATTTTTCAGCAAGTAGAGAGCCACCGATCCTGACCCCGACCCCTTTGGTTTCCAAAATCAGGGACATTCACCGCAGTTCCATCGAGAAAGCGCCTAAAACATCCCTCGGCGATGGGTTCCTACATGAGCATGTGGGACGCGTTTCATGGTTAATATACAGTATACTCCCATAGAATAAAACCTCTGCTTGAGAACCTCTTTACATGATTATACTTCACACACACTCTCCACTACGAACAAAAACATTTTCCACAGCAGAAAAAAAAAAAAAAAAACACAATTAGCAAATGTCTAATATCGATATTGTGAACGGATACTTCGCCGCCTACCAGGCAGGGTATGTCAGCCCCCACAACCACAGAAATAAGGCCTCCCCCCTGTATGTACCGTATACTAACTCTTTACAGCGACTACAAGGAGCTCTCCACCTTCTTCCATCCCCAATTCGAGTTCTCTGATCCCGCATTTTCAAACCTCACAGGTAATTCAAGTGCTCACCATAGCGCAACCCATACTAACCAAAGCCCATAGGCGGACGCGCCAAAGCCATGTTTCACATGTTCTGCACTACCCGCGAAAAAACCCACCTAGTGGTTACTCCCAGCCCCGCAGAGCCCATTCCCGGCGAAGACGCTGGATTTAGGGTCGAGTATACTTGTGACTACGTCTATGGTGGCTCTAAACCGGTGCATAACGAGATCACAGGGATTATCACGATTCGGGACGGGAAGATAAAGCGGCATGCCGATAATTTTGATCTCGGGGCCTGGGGGAAACAGGCTCTTGGGTGGGCTTTGGGCGGGGGGTTGAATGCGCTTGGGCTTTTGGAGGTGGTGGTGAGGCGGGGGGCGAGTCAGAGGCTGGATGAATGGTGTGGCCGCTATCAGGAGTTCAAGCAAGACGAGGGGGTGTAAGAGATGTGCAGGTGGTGATGGTTTAAGGGTTTCAGGGGTAGGGACCCTGGAAGGCTTAACTGCTTTCTAGATAAAGTGTCCCGGGAATTGTATGCAAATAGTTAAAAAATCCCCAAATGTCTAGATATGACGTCTGCCTAGTCCCACAATCAATCCATGTAACAACCACAGAACAAACACGAAAAGACACCACAATCCCCCAAAAGATGAGCACCGAAGGGAATCGTCAGCGACAGGCTGATGAGCTTCTACTCATTGAGAGCATGTTCCCTAACGAGTTCTACCTTATCGCTGGACTAGACTCTCAACAGGTAGATAACCCGTAAATAACCCCAGCTATAGTACTTGACTTATTTTTTCTTAAAGGAGTATCAAGACCCCCGATTCCAAATTACACTCCCAAACCGTAACCTACCACCCATGGCCCTTCTTCACCGAATTATATCTAACACCAGTGGGCTAAAAAAGACAATTACACGCTTCAATTTACCCTCCCAGCCACGTATCCCTCCACGGCCTTACCGTCGGTCTTTCTCGGCTGTGGCAGCGAGGTACCAAACGATATACGGAGAATCCTACGAAAAAAACTAGTCGAGGCTGTTGAGTCGCTCCCTAAAGGTTGTCTTAAGCTAGCTCCATCTGCAGTACTGTACTAGACACTAACACTAAACAGGGCAAGAGTCTATCGACATCCTCCTTATAACATTTATAGATATTCTCCAATCCACACTAGCTTCTTTCTCAGACATCGAAAAAGCATCCACTCCCGCAGAACCCGTGACGGGGACTCCGGCGGTGACACGGGTAGTACTATGGTTCCACCACCTCCTCTCGACACAGAAGCGGCATCAGATCGTCAATTGGAGCAGGCCCCTTGGAGTATCGGGTTACTCGCGTCCTGGGTATCCGGGCGCGCTGTTTATTGAAGGTGAAAAGATAGCTGTGGAGGACTATGTCACCCAGCTTAAGGTTTTGTTACTGTCCTAGCCGTGTTTGAGAGGTTTCTGACGTTCGCTAGGGGTTGAAATGGCAGGCGATACAGGTTAGGGCCGAGCAGGACATTGCAGCTGGGGAAAGGGTGCTCGAGAAGGGTGCTGGAGTAGTCGAAGTAGGGAGCTTAGGAGATATTGCGGGGTGTTTGAAGGAGAAGGGTGGTTGTGAGCTAGAGAAGTGGTTTTTAGCGGCTATGAAAATTAAATAAAATATGCATTAGTGGAGGATTCACCTCACATCTCCGGCCAAATGGCTGGTTAGAATACAGGCCAGCATTATTGATAGATGACGGGGACGCCCCACCTAATAAGCCAATTCAGACTGCAGGATTACCAAGACAGGTATGTAAGCTTCACTAGTTGATGACAAGTTACTTGGCGCCAAGCCCCTTTCGGTAGCTTGCAAGGAACATGGTCAACTTTAATCAGCTACGCCACACCCGCTAATACCAAGCTTTACAACTGCTGACTGTAAATACCTAATATGCACCCGGGCCGCCATACGGCGTACTTTCCGTAGCGACCCACAGCGAAATTCAATCTCGATCGCAGTCTAGAGGAAGGAAGACTCTCGCTGATGAATTGGTTAGCAGTCATTAGTAGTTCATTAGCAACCTCCACGAGGATTACTGTGAGTGGTTTTGTTTCGCCGGAGTATGCATACTGAAAGAGTTAAAAGCTTTCGGCCAATCACGTATAGCATGCTGTATACCCCTACCCGGCATCCATCGGATATGCACCTAGGGGCGGCAGTGAAATGTTAACCCGTATCTACTTAGGCGACTTATGTAACCAATTTCACCGCTGACAGAAGCATAGATTGATCATTACCAGTGCCGCCGGGTCGACTCGGAGTCCAGTAAATTATACCGGAGGTAGGGGGGGACTCGATCTAGAATATTGGATGGGGTAAAAACGCTGAAGATCGACCGCTCTGAACCGGGACTATACGTGCAGTAAGTCTTGGAAATCGATCAACAACTCAGTGGGAAGAAGCGAGGACTTTCTTTGTTGGCTTATTTCAAATCGTGCATGCATGGTGACCCAAAAATTACCGGGTCCGAAATCACACTGACGTATCATCCCTGCCCTCAATTACCAAATTCATGTACTTTGTAATTCATTTGGTAATGATTACCCTTAGGGGGAGTGCAGTAGTAACTATCAAGCAAATTTTAGGGTCTCAAAATTTCTTTTAGTAGAGATATCGTGTATTTTGGGAGAGCCAGGTTCTGTATAAATATTTGACCATTCCCACCGACTAGAGCTTTCCTTCCTCACCTCATTCCCGGATCTCAACAGAAGCCTTCAAGAACATTCAACAGCCTTCAGACAATCCCTTAAGAAGTCAATTGCAATATCAATTCCAGTACCAACTCAATTCCAGTACCAACTCAATTCACCTTCAAAATGCAGTTCCTCACTTCAGTTTCTACCCTTCTGGCTGTCATGACTTCGGCCCTCGCGGTCCAGGCCACCTCTTGTAAGATACCTCCCTCTTTCCACTCACAATAAAAACATATCTAACATCTCCACAGTGCCCGACCAAACCTTCACCAGGCTCGACAAAGACAATGCCTTGCTCCTCGTAGTCGACCACCAACTCGGACTCTTCCAGCTAGTCCGCGACTACTCCCCGGACCAATTCAAGAACAACCTTCTTGCCCACGCTGCCATTGGCAAGGTATTCAACCTCCCCACCATCCTTACCACCAGCGCCGAAACTGGACCAAACGGACTACTCCCTCAGGAGATTATCGATATGCACCCTGATGCGCCCTTCATTCGCCGCAATGGTGAGGTCAACGCTTGGGACAACAAGGACTTCAGGGATGCCGTTATTGCCGCCAACAAAACCCAGATTATCCTTGGTGGTATTGTCACTGAAGTGAGCATCTTCCCCCCACCTCTTTCACCTTTTAGTTAGTGCTAATATACGTGGCATAGGTTTGTACGGCGTTCCTTGCAATTTCACTCCGTGAAGCTGGATACGAAGTGTTCGCAAACACTGATGCTAGTGGAACATTCAATGAGCGTTTGGCTGCCGAGGCAAATGATCGTATGTCCAAGGCTGGAGTTACCCTTATGGGAATGTTTGCGGTTACTATGGACTTGATGAGGGACTGGAGAAACACCCCCGGCACTAACGAGCTCTTGCCTTTCTTCGATAAGTATGTGCCCTCCCCCCTTCCTTTGTCGGATTGGTTATTAATTAGTGGTATAGGTACTTGACTGCTTATGGATACCTTGCGAGGGCTCATAACTCGGCGGTTCTTAACGGTACTGTTGTCTAAGTTTGAGTAGTTAGGGTATATGTTGAGTATTTAGAGCTAGAGTGTATGTTGAGTATTTAGACTGTATGTTGAGTAGTAGAGGTGTACGTTGAGTAGTAGAGGTGTACGTTGAGTTGTGTTTTCTGCAAGATAGCTAATAAAAGATTTTCGAATCACCCATTCTTGTAGTGACTGATTTCTTATATATATTCTTGTTTTATGCTAGCTAGCTAGCCTGTCTGTCCTTCCTGAGAACTCATTAGCATTATACAATACATAAATGCATTCCACTGAACAGTTAATCATTTCCACCCATAGAATACATAGCTTAATAATCAAACCCAGAGTGATGTGATGTGAAGATAACAAATGAAGAAAACGACTTACCTGGCCTACAAATGATGACTTGCTCGAATTTACTCATGCTTATCTGACGTTGGCGCTGAATTTGTACCCTAGAACCGAGAATTCGGATGAGTCGCCCATCTTGGCAAACGCAGCATGGATGATTGCTGCCGACCTTCCAAATACAGTATGAGGGCTTTCCTTTCAGACTCATTCATTCGACAAGCTTTTAGCTCCAAGATGAAATCACCTACGTATATAATTCCTTTGAATCCACCAAAGGAAAAGAGAAAGAAAAAAAACTCCCCTTCCACAGCCCAATTCCTTTCTCCTCTTCTCACGGTAGATAATAATACTACAACACAATGACCACACCAAGAAAATTCCAGATGCGCGATGGCGTCCTCGCCGATGTTCCACGGTTCGCAGAAATCGGAGCATACGCATTCCTCGACGACGGCCTGTACGAGGTGCTATTCCCCAAACGACGAGAATTCTTCGAAGACTACCACTCTGCGTGGCGAAAACGGCTGCGAACTCGGATTCTACTACCGGGCGCTATCTATAAAGCTATCGAGACAGAGGTGGTAGACGAGAACGGGCATACCCAAAAAGAGATTGTAGGCTGGGCTGCGTGGGAACGGAGGGGGGGCTCTGAGGCGGCAAAGAGGATAAACCAGGAAGGGGATACTTTACTGAGACGTATGTAGAATGCTAAATCAGGGGAGGAGGCGTTATTCTTCATTGGCTTACGTTGAGCAGGGTTGGAGTGTGGGCTTATTACTCTTGAGGCCAACTATATCATACCGGTGCTAAGACGGCTCCGTCTTGCTACTGAGGATCGGTCTGTAGACGTTGAGGCGCTCAAGAGTTTCAGGGAGAATTATCCAACGCATCTAAGCAAGACATTTAGTGGTGAGTATGAGGAGCATTGGCACTTGCAATTCCTCGCAGTAGACCCTAAGTGGCAGCGGAACGGAATTGGGCAGATGCTGGTTAGGTGGGGGCTTGAAAGGGCTCAGGAGGAGGGTATTCATGCGGGATTGGAATCTAGTTTGGCTGCTTGTCCTATGTATTTGAAGTTAGGGTTCCAGGAGTTTGCGAGATTTCACACGCCAAAGGCGGGGTTGACATTTCCGGCACTTATATGGAAGCCAGCGAAAGAGGAGGTGAGGGAAGAGGCGCATTAGAGTGTGATTGTTGTGTTTAATAGATTTTTGGGGGGAGTTGGGTTGGTTTTTTTTCGGATACTGAATCTCGTTTTTTCTTTGGTGGGACTGTATTAAAAGGTTATTTCGGTCCAAACGGGTGATGCTTCATGCACCATGAGGTATGTGTTTTTTCTATTTTTATTCAATGTACATATGCATAGAATAGATTTCTGCTACATGCATATATATTTACCCATTCCTGCCACAACCCTGACCTTGCACCGGAGAATAAAGCGTGATACGGATATCGCTGGGGACTCTATATGGGTAGAGAAAGGCTCGTAGTAACTAATAGGGCGAGACTCGTACGATAAATAGAGACAACCGAATTGAAACTCACACTAAGGTTCTAATGCTACCATGTATACCAAGAATACAAATTAACCGCCTACAATACAACTCACTCCACAAAACTCCCACTCCTCCCTCCTTCCTTCCTCGTAACCCTCACCTCCCCAACCACCATCCTCTTGTCCACCGCCTTGCACATATCCACCACAGTCAACGCCGCCCCCATGACCGCCGTCAGCGCCTCCATCTCCACTCCTGTCTGTCCCGTACACTCCACGGTTGCCTCAATATCCACATAACCAAAACCACTCTCACCCCCTTGACTCGCCTCGACAGTAACAGAAACCCCACTGATAAGGATCGGATGACACAGTGGGATAATCTCTGGGCACTTTTTGACCGCCATGATCCCAGCAACACGCGCAACGGATAGTACATCTCCCTTTTTGACAGCGTTGGTGAGGATCAGAGAGAGGGGGGTTGGGTTAGAGAAGTAGACGCGGCCGGCGGCGGTTGCGATACGTGAGGTGGTGGGCTTTTGCGTGATGTTGACCATATGGGCTTCGCCGGTGGGGGTAAGATGTGTGAGTTTTGGTGTTGGGGGGGGAGTATTTTTAGTAGAGTATGCCCGAGCTTGTGAGAAAGGCGAGAAGGAATATAGCAGTGGTATTGGTATCTTTGAAGAAAATGAACCCCTCAAACCCCAAGCGCCAGAGTATGGATTATGTCCACACGCAAATAAATGACCCGCCGTACTCGTACTGTCTTTATCTATATACATGGTCAACCCAGTATTCTCCCCTCATCCCTCTCCCCCCCTCCCCTCCAAAGGAAAGCCGCAAATAAAGACCTACCCACCGATCAAGATCATTGGGCGATTCTTCATATTCTCCAGCTCTCCCATCCCCGCATGTTTCTCCTTCTTCCTACCTACTGCCATCCCTACCACATCTAACAACTCCCTCTCCATTTCTACTCTATCACCCGCACCGACATCCGCATCCCTATCTCGAAACTTCCTCATCATGTCTCTCAAGCTCACTTCAGCATCCCCAAACAAGCACACCTTCAGATTCCCATCCCCAGTGATTCTCAACCTATTACAGCTCCCGCAGAAATTATGCGTCATGCTCGTAATGAACCCGACTCTCCCCTGGTAACCGGGTACATGCCAGCTCTTACTCGTATCGTTCGGTCTCTGACTCGCCATCTTCTGTAGCGTTGGATGTGTGGTATGGATCATGTCCACCATGCTCTTGTAAGAAACCATCTTCAGCTTATTCCACTTGTTGCCGTCGAAGGGCATGTACTCAATGAATCGGACTTCGATGGGCTTGTCTCGTGTTAGCTCGACAAAGTCGGAGATTTCAGAGTCGTTGACCCCTCTCATGACGACTGAGTTGATCTTGAGAATCTTGTCGGTGCCAGGGGCGCCAAAGCCAAGGGCGAGGGCATTTTCGATTGTTTTAAGGACTTGTTCTAGGCCTGTGAGGTCGTCAGTTATATTCTCGAGATGTAGAGGTAGATGTAAGAGTGGGAGTACATACCTTTCCTCCTAGTCATGAACTGGAACTTCCATGGATCAAGCGTATCCAAGCTCAGATTCAAGCCCGTCAACCCCGCATTAACCATTCTCTCGAGTTTACGGTTCAATGCGATACCATTGCTTGTCATAGCAACCTCCTTCAACCCCATAGGCCTAAGTTTCCCGAGTTCCTCAACCAACTCAACAATGTCCTTTCGGACCGTGGGCTCACCACCCGTTAACCGAATCTTTGTAACACCCTGCGAAACAAACAACCGCGCAATCTCTAGAATCTCGGGCGTGGAGAGAAGGTGAGCTGGTGGCGAGAGGGGGACGCCTTCTTCGGGCATACAGTAGACACCTATTTTTATTAGGATTAGTATTAGGTTTCCAATTAGTAGTACAGAATGGATGGAAAACTCACATCGTAGGTTACATCGCTCAGTGACGGATATTCTAAGATATGTGTGCTGCCTCCCAAAACCGTCTGTAAGGAACTCTGAGAACTGTTTCGTGGTATTCTTTTTTAATTTCTCCAGCCGTGGGTAGGCGGCGGGCTGTTGCAGAGGAGGCTCAATTTGTAGCTCTCTGTCTTCTATAGGGAAGGCCGCGGTCGCAGTGGTGATTCTTCTGGACTGGGGAAGTCTGCGTAGGACCTGTGGAAGGCGGGAGTACCGTGATAATGTCGACGCCATTAATTGCTGCTCTCCGAGGGGAGTGGGGGAGAGGGTCTATGTACGAGTATTATAGAGGGTGCGACCCCACTCTGGGGATAAGTAATTTATTGTATTAAATACTAACTATACCTGTCTTATCGATACAAACAGCGCCAAGTCTTTGGTGCCGCCGCGTTCCGGGGGAGGGTTACTCCCGTTTGCCTCCGCAGATAGAAGAATATTACAATGCTGACAGTAAAAGGGTTTGTTATTGATGTCCCGGCCAGCGCCGGAGTCCATGCATATTCTAGAAATCCCCCCACCCGAGTTATCCCCGATAGATATCTAAATATATTGTGCAATACTTTTAGGTTGAGGTGCATTTACAAGGGTTCAATCTCCGGTTTCATACATTGCTTACTTGCATCCCCAACGACCCCGCAAGTTCTCATCTACTAAATTCTGGTTTATATGCTTTTATACCCTCCTTCATGAGTTCCCTGAGTGCCATTGTAGCATACGTGCTTGTCGCCAATCTCAGCCTCAATACCACTGCCATTTTCTCCTCCGACTCGTCAACATCCATTTTCTCCTCTGTCTTTTCGGCCCCCTTCACCTCCGCCTTCGCATTCAAGATCTCCATATCCGTTTTTACAATCTGCTCTAGACCCCTGTACTTCTTGACCTCGAAATCACACTTCCCGTCTAAGAAAGTCTCAATGACTTTCCTGTACCCACCTGGAAGACTATACTCTTTGACTGTCCTCTTCATGTTCAATGGGTCTAGCCCATGTTCAGCCATAACACTCTTGTAGACCTCTAGGAGCTCGTTCTGAGGGTACAAGACATCCCATCCAGGGGTAGGAAGCACGATATCCTTCATTGTAAATTTACCAGACTCAGCCTCCTCCTTCGTCAACGCTCTCGCGCGTTGGAACTCGTCTTGTCCGCGGGGCCGCCCATTATCCACTTTCTCAACAGAAACATGAACGACAATCTCCCCATCCTGGTCAACTTCTGCATCCTCCACTACCACCTCCTCACTCTTCATAGAAGCTTTATCAACAAGCACCAAGTCCCCCTCTATAACCCTCGTAGCCCCCATCTTGATTCTCGCACTCACGACATGATTCCACACATAGCTCTGATACGCATGCGAGTACATAGTCCTCAGAGTCCTGGGAACAGCCTGTATAGCACCAAGATAATCCACCCCACCCCCCTTCCCATCCCCCTTCTGTGGCCGCTCCGCAAACACTCGTAGAATCGCGCTCTCGGCTGAATACTTCCACGGTATTGTTTCCGCCGCCTTTTTGTAATTGTAATCGACCAAGAACGCGGCACAAGCCTCAGCCCTCGCTCTCTCCTCCCTCGCAACATTACTCCCCCCTTCCAAAAGCCCCTCGTCGTAATCCAATATCTTCTCAACAGCCCCTCTCCAATCCCCCTTCAACATCTTCACCCCCACCTCCCACGTCCCCACCGCGTAGCTCCCAAACCTCTGTAGTCCAAAATAGTTGATAAACCCCTTATCCCTAACCCTCTCTACGGCATCTTTCACAATTCCTTCGAGTTCTCCAGGAGCACTACACCCTCTCAATGTGATTACAAACTCATTCCCCCCAAGATCCCCCAACTCGAGTCCATACCCTTTATACTCAAAGTTCCCCACTCGGGCACCGGTATGCAGCCCGTTATCCCCACCTCTATTAAGCGCCTCCAACCGCTCGGCACGAACCCTATACGCCGAGCACCGCTGCACCGTAACTGCGCGCCGATCTTTCGTTCCAGCAAACCCTAGCACCCGAGACTTTCCCTTCAGCTTGAGGAGCTTCTGCAGGATATTGACAGCCTGCATGGTGTCCTTGTTCTCTTTGTATAGGAGAAAATGGCAGTACTCTCCTGCGGGGTTTGTTTTTTCTGCGGGGGCTTTTTGGTTCCTACCGCCACGGTTACCGCGACGACGGGAGGTGTTGGAGAGGGCACTCGGTTGGATTAGGATTTTGCCTTCGTTTTCGCCGGTGAGTGTTTGCGTTTCGAGGGTGGATGAGAAGACGGTACGGATTAGAGTGTGCAGGTGGGAGCGAGAGTCTTTCGAGTCGATGCGCGGCGTGGTGATTGTTTTTGTAGGTGGGGTGGTGGGGGAGCTGAGGATTTGACGGTGCAGGGCCGTGCAGGAGATGGCGATCTCGGGGGTGGTTAGTGCGGCGAGGGTTTTTGCGTCTGCGGGGGAGAGCTGGGGGGGGGTGTTAGTATGTGGGGGAAGTGGGGCAGGGGAGGGGAGGGGACGTACTTCGAATTCTGAAGGGTCAATGGTGGGAGGGGGCGGGGGGGCTTTCTTGGGTGCTTCCTTGGGCTTCGGGGTGGTGACGGGTTTCCCGGAGGTGAGGGTAGTGAGGTGGACGACATTCCCGGATTCATCAATCTCATTGACGAGGAAGTCGGTGTATCTGAACGGTGGTAGGTTAGTCTTTGAGTCCTCTTTTTCTCTGAACCCCTCAGAACTACCTCTGCTTTAGAATCCCGGACCAGCCTTGGATCTCTGGGTTAATGTATTCGGTGATTCCGACTGCGCGCTCGAGGTCAATCTGTGGGATTGTTTCGGTCTGTTGCAGCGAGACGGGAGTGGATTCATCGAGCTTGACACGCTTTGCGGGCGGCGAGGCGGGGGGGGAGGTGGGCATTGTGGTGTGTGTGGTGATGGTGGGGGCAGAGGTGGGATGGATGGTTATGATGTGTGCGGCCGGGTAAAGTAGTAGCCTTATGTCTATGGAATGGGTGCCAATTCAGTCGGAAGAGTTTATATTAATTCCCTATGTGTGAAGGAGGATTAATCGGCTCAGTTGATTTTTGTAGGCTTGTTTGTATCTGTTTGGAGAATTGTCTAGAGCAATTGTGGAAAGGAAGATTCTGTTGGACAGACATATGTACATACAATAATCAATACTTAACCTTCCCGTCTCCAACTCATATACATACCCCGACACCACCACATCCAGCTAACTTGGCCAAGATTCACATCCTCCCTAATACTCCTCTCCCTATCCGTCTCTCCTTTCCCCCTAAGTCCACCTAAATAAAACTCTGTCGCTTCAAGAGGTGCCTCATCCTTCTACCGTCCTCCACAAGACATATATAATTAATTGCCGGTCTAACTTTCCCATCCGTTACAAAAAGCCCCTCGCAATCCACTCCATAAAAAAACTTCAGCCCTGAATCATACTTGTGATAAACTCAAATTACAGGCTCATAATAAAGATTATACTTTATATGAATATTATACAACAGTAAGCAGCATTAAAGCACCCATCTGGATTTCAGAGTATACTATTTCCATAAAATTAATTCTAAAATTCTTACTAATCGGAATTAAACCTCGACTTCTATAGGTCCTAATCTCCTAATGATTCTAATATCGTACACATAGCCTTACCCTAAGTACTACAGTGTAAAAAAGAGATTAGAGGGAGTTGGAGCCCCATGCCGAGGTAAGTTTGGCTAGTTTGTACCGAAAAAATCGAGAGCTCCACAATAATAATATCCCAAGACATTTGCTGAAACACTCGATAGCGGATAATTAAAACAGAGAAAAACTAGTGATTGTGCATCTAACGGTGGTAGAATAAGCGCTACAGTATTTTAGTCAGCTGATGGAAAATCTAGTGAAGACTTCTAGAAGAGCAGTTGAAAGAGATTTACTTACTTGGAGAATTACCCTCAATTTCTGGGTCCAATCATTATGTGTATATCCCCTTTAACTACTTCCCCTTTCTTCCACGGCGCTCTAGAACCCGAGATCATAAAAATACGATTCTATTTGAGAGACCCCGGTTATGCCGGCGTGAACCGCTTTAGGAGAAGGCACTTGAAAGTACTTCTTGGGCAGATGGACTTCGTATGCATCTGTGACTAAATAGCTGTCGTCGAAATAGTAAGGGTAAGTATGGTGTTCGTTGTTAGACAGGGCTCCCCTATCCTAAAAACTAGCATATGGGTATCTAAGATAGATTGGTGGTGTTTGCTGGCCTTGAGCCGGTTGGGGTATTCCGCACCCTTTAGGGTGAAGCCCTGCAAGCACCTCTGATAGAGTGTGGAGTGCGAGTACCATAGCCTTAGGGCTCCATGTACTATGATTAATTCATTCATTCATTTGGTATCTAAGATAAGCTACTCATAGAAAATCACTCGGTCTCATAACTTACCCAAAGACGAAAGTAAAAATGAATACATGAACGAAAGCAAAAAACCTCTTATAGTACCTTAGGCATGCCACCTTTCTTCTACTAACGCCTTAAAAAGATTCAGCTGCTTTACCCCCATCAACCTAGGTCATAGCTCCCACTAATAGTATTTATCTATCTTTTAGCTATGGTTTCAAGCCAGTAGCCCCGCCGTATTTTAAGAAAGAAAATTCCGAGTCTAGTATTTATCATGGGCGTGGTGATCCCCTGAAAGAATCGAGGAACATTGTCCTCACGAACCACCCCAATCTCCTGGCTAGGGTGGGTTTGCTCTTTAAAAACTATCAATCTACTTTTAACTTAACTGCCAGTTATTGTCCCGTTTGGGCGGTTTTTCTGTTCAGAATTAGGCTCTAAACCAGGCACGGAGGGTTCCGTGAGCCGCAAGATGAATAGTAGTTCGAGAGCCCCCTTAACACACCTCAAAAGTACAAAAGCTGCTGGAATTTTCAGGTGAAGATGGCCTACCGGTATACCGGGAAGCCTAGTCGCACTTATTCTGGGACAAGTGAGAAACGGTCCGCGGTTCAGCCCCTGGGAGAAACTTTTTTTTTAAAAATGCCCAGGTATTTTTACTCCCCAAAAACATCAATTACTATATACCCCCCTCTGCCTCAATTATAGAGAACGATACAGACCAGTCTACAGGCCATGCCCTTCTCACTCCAGAAATTCGTTACAATAGAAATCTCCCCCAAAAAATATAACCAGCACCACTCCTTTATAGGAATAAAAAAATACAGGGTAAACTCCGCTACTCATGCAAATAAATAAAGAACTCCAGAAGAATAAGAAACCTTGTGTAATAACCTGTCCAGAACTTCAAATCATTACCCCATTAATACTCCGCGAATGTCGGGTTGCTTCTCGCAACATGTTTCCCATGAAACCCCAAACCAACCGCAGTTTCGAGCTCCGCCCTCGCAACTTCTCTCAAATCAACAGCGTTCAATACGAGCAGATAGCTCTTCTTCGCACGTCCGTCAAGGACAACACTGAGTAGAACACCTTCGTCTTCTACAGCGCCAGGCTTTGTCGAAGGTATAAAGATACACTCCCCAGGTGTGTGTGCATGGTTCTCCCAGATCCGAGCAGTGTGCGTTTGTGTGTCATACTTGACAATGCCGTCAAGCATGGTAGATTTACAGCGGTTGAGAAGACCATAAGTGTATCTAATATCCCACTTGTTAGCCTCAACCTATCCTTGAAACCCACTAGAGCAACAAACCTATGCGGTAAAGTCACAAACAATGGATTCATTGTCGGTAATTCCAGACTTAAATCTTTCGTAACTTCAAACACCTTCACAGCATCGCTACCACTAATAGATGTATTCATACGCCACCTGGTAAAAACCGCTCTACCTTTATCAACCCACTTCCAAGCACTCTTCTCATCGCCTTTTAGATTGTTGACATAGAACTTCTTCAGGACGTCTATATCCTCATATACTGGAACCTCAGCCACCACATCGTCCCCCTCTTCCCAGGCATTGATCGAATGGAATGCAAAGAACGGTTCACTAAGATGTGATGACACCACTCCTCTTCTAGCATCAGTACGGTCAATGATATACCACCTGTTCCTTTTCTTCGGATCGAATGGCTCAAGGGCATCGATGATATTCTTGTGATACAGCATCTTGAGTCCCCCGAGGGCATAATAAGAACCCCATACACAGAGCACAACGTATCGTGGGGTCAAGAAGAACGAGTGAATATATGCTCCTGGTGCATCAGTGATTGTGGCCAAGATCTCAGTCTTTCCACTTTCCTTTGATGCCTTATAGATGCGATAGGCTGGATTTTTTCCAAGTGTGAGGTTATAGTTGAATACGTCGCCTGTGATGGGATCTGAGCGTGAATGTGCAGCAGTTAAAGGGCCGGTCAACTCCGGATGTAGGAAGGCTTGATTGGTCAAACAGATGGGCTCAAGTGTCTCTGGGTCTAGTTGTTGGACCACTGTAGCATCGGTTTTCGTATAAAGGCTCTTCCCAGAGGCATCTGCTGGGAGTCCTGGGAAATCAGTGGATATTGTCACAGCTACATTCACTTTGGAAGCATTGTTTATAGCATTATTTCCAGATGTCAGGTCAGCTCTTGGCGTGAATGTAGCCATGAATTTACGGAAGAAGTTCTGACATGGCTCGCGTTGGGCAAAGGAGAAGCCAGATGGTAGCTCTCCAGTCTCACGAACTCTCTGGAGGAGCCCGTCACATGTGTGCCGTGAGTTGTAGAGCACCTTTGTAGGTGATACTAGGTTGAAGCGGTGTGTTTGTGCGAAGGCATCGAACCAATGAGACATCGATACTTGGGTCCCTTGATTAGTCGTAGTTTGATACCCGCCAGGTCCTGTGCGATAGAGGACACCACTAAAAAGAATCGTCAGTAATTCCCTCCATGTATCTCTTCAATAAAGCCAAGATTGTAAATAATAACTAAAGATGTCTTACAGAGCATATTCGGGGATTTTGCCGGTGACTTTCAGCTCAACCGGTGTTCTCTCCTCGTGGAATACCTCAAACTTCATGTATCACTCGATGTTAGTGATCGCCACCAGTGACAAAACAGTAAGTAACTACACTTACACCCTCAGAGTTCGGCCAATCATTAAAGCTCTCCTTCTCCGTAGAACATTCTGACTTTTTACCGATCGCTGTAGGAGTTGCGGCTGTTGCACTAGAGGCTTTGGTGGCAAACATACTGAACCTTCTTGGATTGCCTGACGCCGCGGCGGGGTCTTTTGTCATAGCCTCAGCGTTGGACATTGATTTCCGAGACCGGTGTTTTCCACCAAAGAAGCGAGGGGTTATTGAAGAAGGCATTATGAAGGCTCAAAACTGAGATATTCCTACTGCTAGGTAGTTCAGGCTTTTCTATGTAATTGAGGTTACAATTTACCGCGGGGGGGCTGAAGATTTAATCGTTTCCTGGATCTGTAGATTGAAATAGCCTTATCAGCACGAGAGAACCTTGAATACGTTCCACAGGCTATCTATATACGACGGGGGTGTAATTACATACCCACACACAAAATTCTGTAACAGACTAGTTGCTTAGTTTCCTCCCGCCCAAGACGTTCAAGTAGTCCCCGTTATTTCGTAACGTTGAATAAGGTCCCTGTTTAAACGAGTCTTCGATCCTCCTTTCCTTCCCGTTTCGGAGATTTTAATCGAAGAGGGAGGCAGGTAGTCGAATCACTTTAGAAAAAACCAAATCTTGCCGGATGATACGCGGGGATAAAAAGGGCCTCCCGGCGTTACAGTGTGATTTCTATAAACGGTTACCAGGCCCCTAGGCGGCAGTTGGCATCGACATATATATATGTAATGTATGGCCTTAGGTTAATTGATATTCGCAATCCGTAGGCAAATTGGATGATTCTCGAAGCCTCTTGTTGAATATTTTGCTCAGGATGTACGGAAAGAAACGTGGCTCGCCCCCGGTTTGCAAAACCGGGAGGTAAAAGTAGAAGTCATCTCTGTTATGAAAGATACGTAAGTGGTCAAAACCCGATGGGTGCCTGCTATTAGAACACTGCGCGTACACGCTAGGCGGAATAAAGGACTGGGCTTGTGACAGAATGTTCTTTAACAATCATGAGGCTTAAGTGGATCGATGCACAGTACAAGAAAAGCAATAAATGGGCTTAAGACCCTTTGTTTGGGAAATTTTAGATGTTAATTGGGGGCACACCTATCATAAGTGATTCCGGAGATGCAATGTCAGCCTTGATACACATGAAGCTAAGGAATTCTCTCACGTCTACAGAATTACATTGGAACATCTGGCTATACAGAGCCTTGGTGTAATTACAGCAGGCTAGCCGGTAGTGATAGATTCTGCTCTCGAGTGAGACTGAATGTGCTGGCGGGCCCAATGTATTCCGCCCAGACGTCCGGGTAGAACACAATTGAGCCATCGATCTACCAACTCCCGCACCCTGGGAGATTATTGGAGGAGTAAGCGAGCCGAAACCAGGGCTTCGGAAAAACACAACACCCAAAGCGAGATCTTCGCTTCCGTCAGCCAATAGAAATCGTATATAACCGAAGAATTTCTATCAAGGCTCGTGGACTTAAATTAACGGATTACGGATAGCACGGAGTGAGAGCCCTACCTTCGGTAAGCCGAGCACTGAATCACGAGTCTTGATTCGACCCGGTAAATTTCTTTACGAGGCTTCGGGAATACCGCTGTTTCCTGACATCTTGTGCCACGTTTCCTACGATATCAGCATCCGTGCATAAGGCTTTGGTCGGTGAGACCTGAAGACTATCAACAACTTTCTCAGCGTGCCAAAACCTTATCCTCGTACAGAAGCAAAATTGTGGGGCCTATTAATCTGCGGGGTCAGGTAAAGCATCTGGCTGAAATTCGCCATCACCCTCACAACGATGAGGGGGCGTTTAGCCAAGGGGCAATCCAGTCCAGGAATCATGTCCGAATAGCTGTGCATACCTACATCAACCGGCTCCTAAAAGAAATAGTCAATCACCAACGTGTTAACGATGATATCACATTTCTCGAACAGCTATGATTGGCGAGAGGTGGCCGTGGCGGTAAGCACAAACCCGATAGCCTCTACATATAGTCACTAGCTAGCTACACTACCCGTAGAACTCGAGTGAGCACCCATGATCCGTATCTAGACTTTTTTAAGCGATAACTAAACCCTAGTACTGCCTATCTATTGGACTTCTAGAAATTCTGAGGCTCAATCGAAGACCTACATCTAACTCATACTATAGTTGATACATACTAAAAGGAGGTGGGCTTCCCCAGTCAGCCGTCGGATTGCGCGATCCGATCCGGTACCCCGCCAAAACCTACCCGTGGCACGACGGCAGCTAGAAGTGTAAATTTCTTATTCTATCTCACTTCGTCTCGCGATACACCGGGTAGAAGGAAGCTGAAGGAGAAAAAACAAAGAACAGGTGCAGATATGTATCTCCCAACGGAAAGGCAGGAAAAGGGAAAAACCACATCTGCCATGAGAGTGTATACTTATGTATGCACATGTTCAGGGTATAGCTTCACTCCCGCCGCCTCTAATTTTTTTTGCAACACTGTTTCTAATACTTTGGTTCGATAAAGGTTTATGCATGACCATGCCTTCGATCGCAGCAAGGGTAGCTCAACCCCGGGTTCCTGCCTAATTTTTGTGCCAGGGATCTCTAAAGTCGCTCGATAGGGATAAAACAGACGAGACTTTGTAGATATTGAATGGTCAGAGTTGGCAGGTGACTCTCTTACCACAATAGTCACTAATTATCACTCATACAAATCTAAATATCGACGTAAAGAACCAATCTTGTGTTAGAACTAAACAGCAATTTATGTAGGCATATTACTCCGAGTTAATAGTGATCATTCGTTAATTTTCCCTAAATTTCCCCAAACCCGTGCCTTGTTTTCCTATTTCCCCCTCTTCGAAAATATTTAGCCAGGCTCGATAATCAAGGCATTTGGTGGTCTCATAATCACAGATATCACTCCCAAGCCATATATATATTTTAGTTGATCTTAGGTTGCCCTTATAGCGCAACATCTACAGTTGTATTGATGACTTGCTAAATGTAGTTTTTTATTCTTTGTTCTCCCCTCCTCTATGTTACAGGTGATATAGGATGGCAATGGTCCTCGAGAAATCTCAGGAAAGCACACATATACAACCAAGGGTGTTCGCCTCCCCCCCCCTTTTTTTTATCTGAGCTTGTTATTTATTCGACACTTTTAAGTAGTAGTACGAGATGAGATTAGCTCCGGCGAGGTCTTCCACCAAGCCCGTATCCAAACCCTGGGACCTCGAGGCTAGAAAAGAATTTGGTGCTATAGCTATAATAAGCAAAACTATACCACGATTTAGAGACTAATTTTCTATTCAAGTTCCGCTCGCCCGGCCGGTGATCGCTCCATTTAAGCTCTTACCTAAAATATATTTTATCTGATTAGGAGTCAAGCCTCCTCGGCAACGTCTCGTACTACTCTACTGCTTTTAGCTTTATTAAGCCTCGGCCAGAGATAAGGGGATATATCACCTAAACCTCGACTCCCGGAGTCAGGACTTAGTACCTATGTAAGATTCTTTACCTGGGAATCAGTTCTGCTAATATAGCGCCACATATACCAGACATAACGGAATATAAGTTTACAACTCAAGTAGAAATACACTAACTACATACAACCACAGAGATATTTTTTCTGGAACCGACCCTCCAGCCGTTCTAACTATCCAACTATTACACATCCGCTGGACCGAGGAAACCGGGTCTTTCCATAGTCCTCCCAGTTATATTTTTTGAGAGATCTGCCGGTGTCATCTTCAGGGGGCGCTTAGCCACACACTGACCGCCACTAAGCCTGACTGGCCTGGGTACGTATATGTCAACCTCACGTATAACATTTTCCAAGGCAGAGAATATGTTAAGGAGGCTTCTCTCGAATTCTATGGGCCAAAACCTCGCTAACTCTTACGCACTAGTCTCTAACGACAAATATTGGCCCCTTATTAGACATAGCTGTGAAACGTAAGCGCCCGATCCAAACCAACATTATGTGAGTATATGAATATCTATTCGCGCGCGGAGCGCTAGGCTTACGTGAAAACCTTTGGTCTTGTCAATTTCTAGAGATCAGATGGCGTGTAAGGTCAGACTAAATATTTAGATAGGTCCGGGAATCGCCCGAGCCTACCCCAAACTAGGATACTGGGGGTGTTTTTAAAATAAGTAACAAAAATTACTGTGTAGAAAAATATATCTTTAGCTGAGTCTTACGCCTGAGAGCTAGGATAAATAGATCTTATCCAATGCCTACTACATGATTATGTGGGCCCTTTGTCACTGCAGAATCCATGCATGTTTATTAGTGATGTCACTCTATCTACGTGCTTCCTGACTAAGACTTACATGTGGATATACGTTGTTGGTTTTAGGAAACTAACCTAGAGTAAGATAGGGAAAAACCAACAAGGCAGGTCATATTGGCTTGGGGGTTTGCATTTATCGAGTGCTAGTCTGTGATTCAACTAAAACATATTGATATCTAGGGTAGTTAAATTAAACAGTAAGAAATGATACATAAAGCCCTAGATATACTCAACAAGTAAGAAAAAAAAATTTAGGAGATAAAACCCTCTATTTAGCCTCATCCGCTATTATACATCCTATATAGTACTTATTAACCTTCATTTGTATGATTTCCTCACAGTCACAGTTACCATGATACTTCTCAAGTAATAGTTCCTTAGAATAAGAGTTTGGGTAGAAGGAGGTAGTACGTAGTAAAGAAAATTTTCCTCAGACTTCATACATGATAAGGCTTGTGGAATATTTCACTTGTGGGCTCTCCATATAAGGTTAATTCTAAGACTTGTTAATAGAAGTGTGATATCTAGCTAGCTTGGCATACTTCATTCAATATATATTGTGATTTTATAATGGTGGGTACCACTTTGGATCAATCGCATCCTGTAAGTCTGTCCCAGGCGGTTTAAATATTGTGGCTAGTGACAATATTTGCTGCCCGAAATAGGCGCCACCACTGCCACATGGGGACAGACTTTCCCCCACCCTCGAAGTACGTAGATTTCTTATTCCTATCGCTACTTTAATTATATAATTTATAAAAACTATTTATCCTAGTCCCTACTTTTAACATAAAGATTTATGGCCTACATGTTCCGATAGCTTGGTGGAAAGTGATGACACTTTCGGCAATTGGGACTGTCACCTGCCTTCAATGATTTATATAATTGTTATTATACAGAAGCCTCTTGAATTCTATAAAGCAGTCTCATCTTCTATAAAATTCCACTAATTATATAGAGTGCCCAAACAAGTAGTGTGAGACTTAGTAGAGCAGTTGACTTTATAATTTACACCTAATCACTTCTAATTAGCAGCTTAGCCACCGCCTTATGCGCCATCTTATGCACGTGTTTTGCCACCATGTGGAAGCCGTTTATGATCGACGTGTAGTCTCTAAAATTGGCACTATTTCTCAACAGCATGGCCGATACCTTGCTGCCCATAGCTCCGAAGGATTGGGGGGCTGTGTAGTTCACTTTGGGTTAGTAATTACATATAGTATCTATACCCAATTCCAATCAAGAGCGCACACCCAACCTCTCCTATCCAGTAAAGGGTATTCCGTCAGTTCCTTGGCCGTTCCACTTTATCCGTACAAACGTCTAGATTATGAGATTAGCCCCTCATAGACCTGAATCTTCCACTAATGACGAAATAAACGGTGTAATACACTGCAGGTTTTCGCGGTCCATAATCTAAAACCCAGCAGTAAAATTACGATCTCTTCAGCTTCCGTTACAGCCATCCAGTAGGATTCAGCCTTGGCGTATTTGCCTTGAGGCACACGGAACGTGTAAGAGTTCTTCAGGCTTGAAATCTATTTCTCTCACGTGAAGAGAAGGGGCTATTTGCCACGGTATAAGTATAAGACATGTGATTCCCGTTATTGGTTCCTTCAGCATCATTGTCTTTTTTAGATCGCTGTTGATCAATTGGTAGACTCAAAATCAGGGTTTGAATGTTTCAAGACCCGAATCCCTAAATCCCTGTAGGGTCTCGATCTATCGAGTTTAGACCACTAGAATCAGTTTGATTGCTTTTTAGCAAAGCTGCGGTCTTGATTGATAAACAACTTGTTACTGGTAGCCAAAGGAAAGGCGGCGATTCTGGATGAAGTACAAATCTTTAGAAATAAAGAAGTATACGCCGGGTGTTTCTTTCCCTTTCCGAATTTTCGCCCCCCTCCTGGGGAGTACATCGCGTCCGGCCAGGAGCGTTATTTAACCTATCGCTATCAAGATTGTTTGGCTGTGAGTGAGTTATATTATGATTGCTTGACTAATTGATTAATCATAAAGTGGGTTATATTATAATGACTGCCAATTGAGGCTTATTTAGTTACATGTATATATAATCCCCAGTTATTTGTACAAAGCTATAGCTAGGACTTATATAATCTACAAACTTTGTAATTCACTGCTAGTAGCAAGGCGCTATACTAAATTTTCACCGCTAGGAGTTATATCAAGTTTTGCTAGGCATAACATACTAGAATCCACGATGAAGTGATATTTTAGGCCTAGTCTGTTTAAAATATTCCTAAGGTCAAGTCTAGATTTTTCACTTAGGTCTTAACTAGAAAGGGCATATATATCAGAAAGAGAGGGCTATGCACGTATGTCCATATACAAGAATTTTTCTAGGAGAAGTATTCAAGCCGCCTTTTTAGAGTTGCTTTACCTAAGAGGGAAATGTGTCTATGGGTTGCCGAAAAACCCGGGATAGACACCAGACGGAAAAGCCCCTCAACGTTACAGCCGACTTCCGTATTGTCCGGCCAGGCAGACCCTTCTACCCAACCAGTGCCCGTCTATGTGGGTCCGCAGCTATTACCCTCCTAGGTAAAGTAACTTGAAAAACAGCTGCTTAGATATGAAACCCCCAAGGCAGCCTAGGAACACTACTCGAAAAGGGCCAACGCTGACTTCGAGATTGTTTACCGACCTAACCAACCGGCCAAAGCCCTCGTAAAGGTAATACTTAAGATGACTGTAATGGGCGCTGTCAGTCCGCTGCGCTACGGTGATTACTATCAAACAAAACCCGCCATAACCCGCGAGGCTGAGAGCTAGAAGGAAAAAAAAGCCAAGCCTGAGTGACACCCCATGATTCAAACCCAGCCACACACACACCGTCCCATATAGTACCGCGGTAGTGCGTAAATATTGTACTACACAGGTACCACCAAAACCACAACCGGGTCGTCGTCGTAATCACCTATGCCGACGTAGCCGGATAAAGAAATCAGTACCTAGGGATGACTCAAAAAAAAAAAAAAAAAGTCTTGGGACATACGAGTCCCTTCTCTTCTGCAGTGCAACTTTGAACTGCCACGATATCAATACGGTTTCTGAACTTACGATGACTCGCTTTGGCGTCGCGTACGTGCTCGCATAGTTCGTACAAGTAAGCTTAAGTTATCTACATAGGCGAGAACTCAGATCATCTCGTCGTACGTACTCCTCGTTTACGCCCTTTGGAATGTTCTTACGTTCTGCCTGTGTACTGGTAATAATGATTGATTGTTCCGCTCTTATCAACAAACTAGGGAGTTACGTCACATTGAATTAAGACTGCTAACTCTATCGTTTAACCATCTCCAGTACCACTAATTGCATAGCCCACTACAAGAAGCTGGGGCCAAAAACTAGGGCCGGGAGAATGTACGCGCAAACAAACTGTTATGCACAAGTACTCAAGATATATCTTGGGGATTAACCACGGCCTACAGTGTACTACGAAGGGTGGTATAGGGTTCAGTACTGTAGAAAGCGTACGTACTCATTTAACAGCCAAGACCAGTAAGCTTTTGCTATAATTCTTTCTACCCCTCTCACAATATTCACATTACAGAATGCACGCAAATTCAGGCCTCATTCCAAGTCAAAGTAGATTTTGCCTAGATCCCACATCCCATGTCTACCCTAGATCCTGGAGGATGTCTCTCGACACCACACTTCCTTTAAAAAAAAAATACAAATCACATAGCCAACCCTGAAACCAAACAAAAACAGATCCCCAAACCAAAACAAATGAAAAAAGGTAGACTTCCGCAAACCAGTATAGAAAAGAAAAGTGGAGTCACTCCAAAGAAGTAGTGGGAATCTGTCGCAATAAGAAAGCGCTATTCACCTAAATAATAACAATAAAGTAAAGCAAAACAGAAAGTGACAAAAGCGAAAAAAAAACAAGGAAAAAACGTCACCAGAGTAAGCGAAAGTCTAACGAACGTGGTTTCCCAATAAATACCCATTTCTCCAAAGCACAAACATAGCCAGTTAATTGTGCTACACGAATACGCCCCGGTCCCCGAGACAAACTCCCTTCGTCACACATAAAAGCTCGCGGTAATAAACAGATCCCATCGAATAAATATTGTTACGACTATGATCCAACAAGCAATCCTATCCTTCTGTAGACACCTTCCACGGCATCTAATAACCCGTTTGCCTTAACAAGTGCAACTTCCTTCTCGATGTCCTGTCCCATTTCCTGAACTTCCTGCGCTGGTGCTGGGGTGGCCTCCTCGAAGAAATCCTCTGGCTTCGCCTGACCGCCTACAATCATTTCTAGTCTTTCAAGGAGAGTATTTACTCCCTGCCCAGGGAAAAGCTCATCAAGTGATTTAGACTCATCCTCAACCTCTTTGGGAGCAGGAATGCCATATTCCTCTTCGTAGGCATCCATAAGGTCCTCGGGCGCTTCATATTCATCATCTTCCCAATTGTAGCTGTTATTGACGAAGGTAGTCTTCTCACTGCGGAAGGGGTAGAAACCATCTGCAACATGAGGAAGTGGATTAAGCTTGTGCTCGGCGAATGAATCGTCAAATTCGGTGGTCTTTCCGCTCAAGTCTTGAATACTTGGTCCTTCTGGAAGTTCGGTAACGGCGAACACTGTAGATGAGTTTGTAGCCCATGGTGAGTTGTTGTATGCCAAAGGCCAAGAGTCCTCTGAGACAGAAAGATTAGGGTTGACATCCTTGCGGGTAGGGCGAACGGGCTCGGAGTTGGATGTAGTCGTGGTCATAGTCTCAGGGACAGAAGGAGCAACAGTTCCAGATTCGATAGTCGCAGCCAAATATGCAGAAAAAGCAGGTGAGCTAAGAAGTGTCTTGGTGAATTCGCTGATCTTGGCATTTTCCTCTCTTAGCCTTGCATTCTCGCTCTGAAGCTCAAGATTCTCGTCTTTGCTCTTTCTAATTTCCTCCTCTAAGTCCATGATATATCCTGCAATGTTTTATTAGTAATTGTCCATAAAGGAGATATAGAAAGATTTACCCTTTCTCCTGCTTCTGAAAGCGCGAGCTGAGACCTTGTTCCTCAACTGTCTTCTTTCCTTGCTTGTCAACTTCTTCCCTTCTTCGCTGGCAAGTAGTCGCTCATCCTCATCCATCTCATCCTCGTCCTTCTTCTTCAATTTCGGAATATTTGGTAGGACTGAGGGTGAGCGGGCTGAGGATGATGCTTTATGAATTCTAAGGGAGTTCATAATCTTCTCGACACTTTCCTCAACATTGCTCGACGAAGCAGTCTTTGGTTGAGATTGCAGAGCCTTCTGTTGGTGCTGCCACATTTGTTGTTGCTGGAAAACAGCTTGCTGTTGGTGAATTCCAGGGTAGTACCTTCCAGCTGTGGCCATAGGAGCAGCTGTAGCGGCTATTGGAGGTGCAGGTACCAAACCCACCTCCGTTTTTATGGAGGCATCAAGAGTGTCAAAAGGTGATATAGCTCCAGGGTTAACGAAGTCTGTAGCTGCTCCAAAGGCTGACATCATGTCGTTACTTGGTGGTGAGAGGTAGTCGTTACCGAACTGCATGTACTGATTGTTTTCTGGCGACATTGATGACGGGACTAGGTCTCGGTAATAACCAGCGTCTACAGGTAGGCTGCCTGTTTGTTGTGGATGCCTGTCGTACTGATGACTAGGGCCAGAGAAGCCGGTAGCCGAGTGGTTGTTGGAAGTAGTCTGGTTCAAACTGGACGAAGCCTGTGATGAGAACGAGACCTGGGGTAGAGTTGGTGAAGGAGATGTGAAGGCACCATCGTAGTTGATCCAGGAGTCGATGTCGTTATTAAACGAATCCTGGGTGCTGAAGGGCGAGCTTGAGGGGTTTCTGCTCATACTTTGTTGGGAGGACATTGCAAACGTGAAGGCAGTAGCCTTTGTAGAAGCTGAAAGTTAGACAGCGGTAGAGGGATTATCACTTTGAAGGGGTAATGGTGTGAGTTTATCGTCGGTCGGCTGACGAAGAAGTGTGAATAGATGTAGTCTTCAACCCGCTAAGCGACGAATGTCTTTGCTTGTGACTTACAGGTGTTGAATGTGCAGTACGATAGTAGAAGTAGGGAAGTGTTTATGGAGGGTTGGCACTGTAGTAGGTAGATGATGGTAGCGATGATGGTGATGAAGAAGAGACGATGAGAGGAATGGCTGAAATGGTGAGAGTGAGAATGACAGATGTGAAATGGTGGCAGGACTTGGAGGTGGCAGTAGCAGCAGCAAATGAGTATGTGGGAGGTAAATGGGTAAGTAGCAGGGCTGTGTTGGGGGGGTGTGGGAGAAGGAGGAAGAAGTTTTGGGGAAGGCTCTGATTTGATTGAAGGGCAGCCAGCATCTTGCAGGCATCCGGGGAGGAAACAGGCTCTGGGGCTGTGCCTCGGACTAGTCTCGGCGGATTCGTGTTCACCCGCTTTGCGATGCTCAAAACGGTCCTTGCAGTACTTGGCGCCCTCTATCTCGAGCCCAACTCAGGCATTCTGCTTCTTACTTGGGCTCATTCCTCACATTTTGTACTGTGAACTCTATCATCCAATAAGCCGTGGATCAAGTACCTAGACTCGCTGGCTGGCTTGGTGCAGTGCTACATGTTCTTACCGCTGCTGCGTTCTTTGGGAGGCCGTTGTCGTTTCTAACAATAAATCTAAGGCCTGCAACGTGCGGACGGGCTGTACTTTCTCCAGAGTCTGAAGAGACGAGCAAGTAAGAGTGCACACTGCAGCCTAACAACCATACCGTGGGAGCGGGCGGGTATCATGGCGTCTCCACAACCTGCAAGAGAAGATCGTTCCGCCCACACGCCTCACTCTCGGCCGAGCTTGAAAATATCATCGTTTTCAAAATAGCTGATAATCATTACACCTTGCCTCAGATGGCACGCGCACACCACACATAATTTGTCCATACGGTTCCTGTATGATGCCTTCTTACAACTTGCGCTAAGTGGGTGATGGTTTTACCCCTTTCATCGTCCTCGCTCGGCTTTTCTTTCTCTCACAGAATGGTTCTCCCCCATGCAAGGCAAGGGGCCACTCCTCGTTTGGGTGCTTGGCACCGACTTCTTCCTTCCCTTTTCTGGGGGCTTACGTCACGTACCCCGGCTCTTTTCTAGCGATAGGGCTTGGGGCAAGAACTTAGATCTTTGGTGTGGCTTGCAGCCAGGCTCAGCACTGCTATTAAAAGACTCGGCTTCCGGCCCCGATCGGAGCAGCAAAACAGATCTCGTGAAATCCAAGCTGCCCGGTGGCTGATGTAGCCCTTGAGCCCCACTCCTCCTCGGCAAGCCACACGGCACCGCAAACGAGGTGTAGAATAAGTAGTGGCTCATATACCTAGTACCGGACCGTGCGACCTTTTCCCCTCTCTTCAGTTAAACGGAACTTTCCGCATATATCGAGAGCTTTATTCCCGAGGCTCATTCCCGAGGTCCTCTCGGAAATCTGGCTAAGGAAAACGAAGAAGCGATCTCCGGCTCGACATGCTTGCAGATCGATTATGGGGCCTACAAGCTTCCACTATTGATTCTGGAACGTGTATCATCTAAACAGTCCTGAGACAATGTTGGGGATTAGGTCTACCCCCGTCAGCGGTAAAGAACCTTTAAGCTCTAGCTAATGGTAGAGTCTTGTAAAACGACCGATTCCATTTGTCTAACCATGGATCCTTCGTTTTGCTACATAGCACCAGCCGTGAAACAATTCTTGCTAACCACTACAAACGCCGATCTAGAAACACCGCTCCGGGAGTAAATAACGGTACTGGATCCGAGGTCAATGCAGGATGAGGGCTTAGTAAACCATGGTACATTAGACGTTAACTTGGTTCTTGGGCCTTTTGGAGAAAAAGGTGTTCCTCCTCGGGGGTTATATTCCCTTTCCGATCAAGAACTTCATGCAAGGACCACCTCAGGGTCGGTTTCTCTCAACCACCCCGAGCGGAGCCAGCAATTCTGACATCGATATCGCTGTTATGCATGATGGAATATTCCGAAGTGCCCCCACTTGTGAGGGGTGAGCTTTCAGGAGCCTGCCGCTCAGGAGCGTTTCATCGGACAAAGGCCTAAAGCAAGTTATAGCGGGTGTCAGCCGGGATGATCTCCTTTCCTAGGTGGCCTAGAGCCCTCGTGGAATAAAATTCATGGGTACAGAGGGTACGGAGCGCCCCGGAGTTGTAGGAAAAAATATTCATGATCAGTCGGGGTGCTGGCCGCTCTTTTCCCCAGTCGATATTGGATATTTCGCGCCGCATGCGCTAAGAAAAAGCTTCATTAAAAGCAGGCATTGTTTGGCGGGAAAAAGAAGATCCAATAAATATGGGAAAGGGTCCTCGATATTAACGTGCCAACGCTTTATTGCATGGTCCGAGCTGTCACTATCCTACATGTAGCTTATGTTCAGCTGTCGCCACTCAGGAAACCGGTAACGAGTTCCACTAGAGGACCCCGAGGGAAAGAACAGAGAAGACGGGTTGACGCTAGCGGGGGAGCTAACTTATCTAAGACGAGATGAAACAACAAAAGCTTTGGTACTGGGCTTCTACTAACTAAATCAAGATGAAGCCCTTGAAAAGGAGGTAATGATAGATCAATTTTATCTTTGGTTTATATTGAGAATCTATGGATGGTGCATATGCTTGTTAAAAAAAAAGGAGAACTTGTCAATGCTAGAGTTTATGAGTTATAATATCATTGACTGTTTAGTCAGGCCATGGGAAAAATGATGGTCTGACCATAAAGTGGCCCTTGACCCCACGATAGTAGTAAAAAAAAAAACAGATAGCTACGTTTGCTATAACTAGGTAAACTGGTTTAATTCGCGAGGCAGAGCTGCAAGCTCAGCCTCGTGAAGGCGTCTGCCGTTACGCGTACGTACGTACGTAGGCTAGGCCTAGGCAGCACTGCCCGTGTCTCAATTTTTTCAAGACTCGAGAATAGAAATATATGGAGTTCTTCCCCTAAAGTCTAACGAATCCCATGAACCCACGAAGCACTATAGATTCATACTCTGGCGTTTCAGAATATTACATGCCGGCCGCTGATATCGGAGTTTTCCTGGACTTGTCCGTTTTTTTTTGCCTTTGATGTAGATCGATTAATTATTACTGGCCATGTTTATTGGCGGTAGAGACTGATTGTCACTAGAATTCCTTGCTTTTCACGCTATGAGCTCTTCTATGCATATGTGCGACTTGTTCATTCTTCACACTGATCGAACAGATCATAGAGCGAGTGATATGCTATGAGCTTTCCGTGGCTAACGGAGATAAATAGGTTTTAAGGTAGGGGTACATTCATAAATGGTTTAGTTTTATCTTGCATTATATTAGCTAAATATCACCAGCCCTTGATTGTCCATAGAAGGCATCGAGTGAGGTGGTATGATTGGAATGACCCTCTATCTAGTATTTTTCAGGCTCTGGCGGTATTGTATAGATTAAAGCCGGAGCTAGATTCCCGAAAACCCGCGGATTTGCTGGAGCCAACCCGTGGTATTATCCCGTTACCGAATGAAACCCATGGTAGCAATGGAGTTACCCTGCTTCTTGGTTACAGGTTTTCGTGTAGCATCGAGTGATTGATAATAGCCTCGTCATTGTTTTTAAATATATAAACTAGGGATCACGTGGAAGGACTTGGGTTGGATGAATGGATAGCACAGTATATGTGTTGGTGGCTAGTGTATGGCAGTATCTTTTAACTTTTTTAAACTTAGATGTAAAAGGTTTTCTCAGGGCATTTTCCTTTAGCCAACTATAGGAAAGTAAAAAATATACGGGCGGCCAAGCTCAATCCTGGATTCGAACCAGGGTTGCCGGAATTTTCTGTTCAAAATCCGGAGTGATAACCTCTACACTAATCGAGCGCTAGTAATAGAGCCCAAAAAATACATCATAGGCTTTCCCTCCTTATCTGTGACTAATCTCTCTTAATGTCACTGTCTAAATCCGTTGTTTAATCTATACCGTACCCAAAAGACTCCATGTATTATGAAGGATCAATTTGTTTAATCCGATTAATTTTATACGTCATATAATATCACTCGACCATCAAGTAAGACCCCTAGTTTCATTTTATTTCTTAATTTATTAAATAGAATTCTAGTTTTAGGTACTGCTGTCAAGTTATATATAGTGAAGGCCTAGTTAGGAATTATTATATTTTCACTACATATATATGTTTGAAGTCCATAATTAAAGCTTCCTATCAGATGCGCATATAGGGGAGGGGCTATTGAAAACTTTCGGGATATTCCCCTCCAACTTTCGTTATGTATATGTGCATTTTTAGATCATAATAAAATTAGGCTGAATCCCTAGATCGATATCCTAGGCTAAGTTTAGGGCATGATATGAGTTTGGTTATTATGAGAGTACGTCTACCATTTATAACAATTCACTATAGCCGGTAAGCTACAGGACATAAAGTTTAATATGTATGGGCGAATCGGACCTTATTTCTGATGAGACATTTCGCTTTACCCTAAAGATCTATTTATGTGTTTTCTTGTGACTATATACATGTAGTTATTTGTGACTATTCATTATGAGTGAAATTTCGTGCTCTTGGGCTGCATGTAGATGGCACCAGGTAAGTATGATTTCCCAATATATCACCGCAAACAAGGCTAATTATATAATAGTGCCTTTTTTTGTAGGTCAGTATAGTTATGAGTATTTTATTGACTGGAGCGTTTAATCATATTGCATCTAGTAGAAGAATATTTCTTGAAGTCCATAGGTAATATTAGGATAGCCAAGATTAGCCAAGATTTTTTTTTAAAAGGGAGCATATTTCCTCGGGGTGATTGGATACTGAACTACTAATAGGAACTCTCCCCCAATATGATCATTTGTGATCGATTGCAACACTTTTTTACTCATCGGAAATCTAATTCAGGATATCGGATCTGAGTCAGACGATTGTATGCGTTTAATTGATGAACTCTCGGAATCCCTTTTCCCGTATATAAGTATACGATAGGTTGGAAGATCAGAGTACTCGTGGAGGCTCTTTTACACCTCAACTATTTCTGAGCATCTTGAACATTCCATGTTCACCTCTGTGCGCTTGTACCGGGATTTTTGTTCTATTTTTTTTATTTATAGTAGTCTTGACCTAAATTCAGTAGATTAGTTCTAATTATATCTATCTAATTGAGATTTTTAGCCAAACCCTCATATTTATAATGAGAATGAAGAGACGAGTATCTAGGTTGTACTTGGAATTAATTCCGGGTGATATATGTGAGCTTAGTTCACTAAATATCACTCGCATTTTATAGAGAGGGAACTGTAGTAAAATGGAGAGGATGAGAGTAGACTATGGACTTAGAAGGACTCGCTCCAGCGAGTCTCCTATGATTCCTACATCATAGTATACCCATAACCTACTTGTACCACACTATATTCGATACCCATAAACAGCAGGGTTGTAGAAGCTTCCTAATATTGATAGCTCATGGAGGACTAGGACCATGAATACGAGCTATGTGTATCTTTATTTGCTATGTTTGAGTATTCAGGTAATTAAGGTACTCATCCATATAAGGTTTTAGGGTTTTTTATTGAAGTATATATCTCTATCTCTCTTAGGCCTTCTACCATAGGGACTAATAATTTTGGGTATATAAGCAGGGTTTTTTTGGTCTAATATTGGTGTGGCATTCTGGGAGATTATAGATTAAGTCAGATATGCTATAGAAGCTTTTTTCTAGCCCGGTAGCTGCGCCACTGCCAACTAAAAACTGTATTTCTCAGCACACAGTGCAACCCATCTCTCTACCATTTTTGTATAGCACTATGCCTGTTGAGGTAAGCCTGTGGATAGTGGTAGTGGTGGTACTAGCCCCCACGTAAAGTTATTGGCCATCTCCTAGGCAAAGCCTGTGCCACCATAGCTAGGTGCCCACAGAATTACTCTGGCAGCCGTAGTACAAGCAAGTCTCTAGGAGTCTTTGAGGGGAGAGGCTTGTGTTTTAGGGGTATATATATATAGAGGCTGTAGAATTATTAAAGAGGCCGAGTCCTCAAAACAGGCAATATGCCTACAGTACTAAAAAGAAGGGTGGGATTAGTACGGTGCTCTAGCGATATTGGAGGAATACGGTATTGGTGTAGTAATCTACCTCAAATACTGATTTAATTCGGTATTTGCGACTAAATTCCGTAGTGCTATGGCAGTAGATCTACCCCATTTTTTCGTACTGTATCTATCCTACAAATAAACTTTATTTTGTTTGGTACTGACATAACCTAACACAATATATTAACGGCTATGTATAACTAACACATGTCTTTGTGCTGTAGGCTGCTTAGTGTTAGATACGATCAAGCCTAAAACAGGGGATGATATTTAATGACTACATGTATTCTAGAGAGGGAATGTCTCTGTATATTGAATTAGTCCTCTCAGAGGACAGGTGTCAGTGTGGCTGATACCGCTTAGCCTTATCTGCTGGCGTGTGCCACAGTACCTCTAGGCAAAGTTAAGCCGTTTGGGGTCTCCTTAGTCGGATGCCTTTGATCTTTAAGAATCATGTAACGTATGATGGAAATCTCTTACGTATAACTGCATGTATCAACTACAATATAATTGGGCGTGAGATCAAAAGATCTCTACTATTTTTTTACAGCATCATAAATGTCAACCCCGGTATCAGAAAAATACTTGTATAGAAGCCGTTGCTAAACAGAAGCCAGGTATATTTTACAAAGCAGTAAGTTTTGATATTAGAGACCAATACAAAAAAGTCCTATTGATTTTAGTGTAATTTCTCTACGGATATACAGATATCTGAAAGAATATGATACGCTAGGTCGTTTTTTTTTGGGGGGGGGGGGGGGTTGAGGGGCAAAGATCCCAAACATGTCTATATATTCCTACAATAGGAAGCACCTTTTCACTATAAGTTTCGGAGTAATTTTTTGATCGTACAGAAACGTTTTGGGTTTAGCGTAGGAAGCCATATATTTGCACGCGCTCACATAGTAAACAAGCACAAAGCACGGATCCCAAGGGGAATATGGAACTAGGGAGGCCAGGGAGGTCGCGGGTATATATATGAAAAAAGGATTAAACCAATCCGGCCAGCGTCTCGATCTAAATTATGAGGATCTGGGGCTCATAACTTATACACTATACTCTCTCTTTTTCCAAGCCAAGCCAATTTGAACCACTAAGTTATGTAATCTGATTGATGAAAATGAAAACGAAAAAAGAAAAATGCTGATATTCATCCTTTATTGCCCCAACATCCGGCACCCCAACCAAAGACAAAAAAAACCCCTTCAGGAAAAAAAAAAAAAAACGAAGAAAAGAAAAGTAGAAGAAAAAAAATACAAAGCCACTACTACCACTTCTCAAGCCAAGAGCGAAATCAGGTCGCAGTAACGAAACAAAACAAGAAAAATATCCCTTGTTTAGAAGGTGAAGAACGCAGCAAGACCAGCAGCAACAAGGGCGAAAGCCGACGATGATACCAGTGTGGAACCAGCGTTTGTGCCAGTGGTAGTTGGGACACTCCCAGAGGTGCCGTTTGTTGCGGTAGCATCACCAGAGCCAGTAGTAGGGGTCTCGGTGGAAGAGCCGGTGTCTCCACCAGTCCCTCCGGCAGTGTTGGGAACTCCGGTCTTAGCCACCGAGGCCGCGGCGAGCTTGTATGCTGCAATGGTCCTATCGGAAGCAGGGGGGTTGATGACACCGGCCATTCCAGCTTGACAATGCTTGCCGGTTGCACAGTAGAACCACATGGGTTTTGTGTCTTTTACAAGAACTGAGAATACAGGCATCTAGAGTTCCTTTTATTAGTTTTGTGCTTAGGATATGTTATTTTTGAGAAAGAAAAAAACTCACGGTTGTGGATTCGGTAGTGACAGGCATGAAACCAGACCAGAAGCCTTCAGTTCCATTTGTCTGGGGAATCGGCTCGCATGGGTTGTCAAAGGTTGACTGGGCGATAGAGTGGTTCCTTGGGTAAAAGTGGAACTGAACCAGATCACCTGCAACCGCTGTTACAGTCTCAGGCGAGAATGTAAGACTCCCATTGGTATTGCTAACCATCACCACATGTGCCTTGACTGAGCCTTCAGGTACAGCGGCTGAGGAAGTAGCAGATTGTGCCGAAACAAGGCCGATAAAGGCAGCGGCGGCGAAGAGAGAAGACTTATTAAAAAGCATGTTGATAGTATTCGAATTAATGTAGTAGTTTAGTAGTGGGCTGCGAATATATAAGGGCGACTAGCGCTGTTCAAGAGTAGAATTAATAAAGGTAAATAGATGCCTAAAGGAAAAGCCCGAGTACTAATGAATCGGTATATAGAGGGGATGAGATGAGATGAGATGAGATGGTGAATATAAGAAGAAAGGAAAAAGAAGAGAGGCTACCGGTAGGACTTATAGATGTCCCCTCCATGTATCCGTGCAACAAAAACTTCTAGTAACATGCACCCCTATGACCAATAGAAGGGGGTGCTTCTTTGAGGTGAGGGGAGGGACGAAACAACATTCCAACAGTTAGGAAGGTTCAATACTGAGACTTCCGGCACGGGGAGGCAAGGGCGCATGTAGTTGGTGCTACAAGTAAGTAAACTGTACAACTTTCTAAGAGTAGAAGCAACTAGCAAGAAAAACTTTCACGATAGACGAATAACTCATCAAAAAGGCACGGGGACCGAGTTTAGCTGTTGAGATCCCCCCGCACTAGGATAGATTCTGATTCTTGTTCTGCTTCTGTTTCCGTGCTCATGACGCCTTTCGTAAATAGACAATTACCTACTGGCCATGTTCTTACGGGCTTGCATCAAGCTAAAGATCTTGCAGTGCCGTCCTAAGCGGTCTGACAAGCAGATACGCTCTCTACACAACAAGCGCTTCCAGTGTGTTTGCGGCTCAAACAGGAGCGGTGTGACAAAGTTTGAAGTTCGTCGCAGCCTCCACACAAACGGTAGGCGAGCTATAGGAGCCAGCCCGGATCAGAATACATAATCGACAGAATAGGGCGCTAAACCAACAGTGGCGTTTCACGCAGTGCATTGACAGGGGTTGTACCCTTGTGTTCTTACTCTTTGCGTGTGAGTTAATCCTTGTATAAAAGGCTTGTTACCAAGTTTTGTTCCTAGCTGGAACTGCAGATGGGTCTAGAAACAGACCCGTGGGTATAAAAGACTTCAGGAGGCGGCTGCTGAAAAAGGGGAAGTGGCAATAGTCTACTTTAACTCGCTGCGAGAAAATTTTCAAGTGTATATATAATACATGCACATATAATAGTAGACAAGAGGCAATGGTGTAGTAATACCGTATTGACTCGATAAATTGGCTATGCGGGCGTCAAAGCCACCTATGCTTAATAGCATTCTTTAAGCTCTTTTGGGCCACCCTAAACTAGTCAAAGCTAGCTGGTGGTAATAACCCTTACGGCCAGGTAGCAAGTTTACGTTTGATGGGAGGTGGCTGCGGCGCCCGCATAGCTAATTTGTCGAGTCAATACGGTATTTCTCACATGTTAGAGGATCGAAAGTAGAGTTCTAGCCAGTTCTAATTGAGATACAAGTGGCATATGTAAGCTTGTAGATGTTGCATTTGAGGTGTGCCTAGAGGCGGCAGTGATCTGCTAGAACCAATAAATGTAGGTAATCCTGAACATATCAAGTAGGAAGACGCCAACGAAATGCCTAACTTCTGAAGTCGTGTAATTACGCGGCCCGACGACCTAAATGTTATTTTTAGAGTAAGAGAGACGTTAAGATTAGCGCTTGAATTGGATTAGAAACTCAGACTTTTATCGGTATTTAACAGGATACTGATGATTGGGTCGCTTCATCCGAGTAGGTATCGGGTTTCTGCTCATGAGAAGTCACTCGAAAACTCTGCCAAAGGAACCTTCATTATCAAAACATATATACCGTAGAAAAGTTGGGCATTTTTTCTCCCTCATAGACCTGGAAACCGAAAAGAGACTCAAACATGGGTAATAAGCATGGAATGGAAGTGAGAAATAGAATAGATCCTATCCTCCCTCTGCCACCAACAAGAGAAAAAAAGACGAACACAAAAGAAAAACCACACTACTGCAGCCTAAAAAATATGGTACCCCACAATCCATATCCTGAACATGCCACCTTTGTGATATCTAGTGGTATATACGTTGCATGGTTAAAAATACCATAAGTACGATAGTTGTAACCAAAAAACCAGGGCTGTAATCAAATATAAAATCGATCCCTCTTTTGGCTTTACCAAAGAGATCGCTTGGGAGGTACCTGGAGTTAGCTACAACACTCTTTGCGGTAGCCCTAGTAGCTTCGTCAACCGGGGACTGAGGTAGTGCTAGGATCTGTAAATTGAACCGGAGATTAGCCAAGGCCGTATATCCATTTCTGGACCGGGTAGAATGAAGATGGTATTCTGCAAGGCCAAGGGCCCAGGTGAGGAAAATCTACGCGTTTTGGAGAGGATTAGTAACGTCTAGCTGTCATGCTTTAAAATAGAGGTGTGAAACCCACCGAAGCGCCAAGAATCACTACTGTGACACCAATGATGAGGACCGGGCGAAGTACCAGAATTTCCCAAACACTCCTATACTCACTTTCTTTTTTCTCCTCAACTTTCGTATAGGAATCTTCTGTTACAAACCTTACACCCCTCTCAAATCGATCTTTGCCCTCATCGAGACTCATCAACAACTCTTTGGCCCATTGCCCATTTCCGACCATTCCTAAGATACTGGGTCCCACAGCTTCGCCAATCACATACTTGGCAAGTTTTGGGACAATGGATTGTCTAAGCTTATCGTTTGTAATTGCTGTATAAACTGCGCTAGATATATGAGAGGACTTGCTGGAGAGCTCATCTTCTGGAGATATTTTGATGAAGTGTTCATGATAGATTTTCCTGTACCGAACCATGTCGCTAGGTTTAGGTTGCTGTGGTAGTACGAGGGTTCTGATATCAGTGATCCTATTATCATGACCCCTCCTTTCAGTTCTAATAACTTTTAGAAGTTTCCTTTCTTGATCTTGTTCTACGAGAACCTTTTTGAAAGTCTCAACCACTGGAGGCAGCTTGTGAGTCCTCTTAATCGCAGCAACCTTTTCCGTCTCCTCTTTGGCCATCCAAGCCTTTTTTCTCTCCTCTCTTTCCTCTGCTTCATCCTTATTTATTTTTTCTGGGAGTGAGTTCCATTGAGATAGTGCATGAACCTTTGTCTTATCTTCATTAGTGACGGCCATCTGGAGTTCGACACTTTCGTCATAGTCATAGTTTTGGCGTTGGCGGGGCTGTGATCCCCAGTTTTTCCCTTTACCACTCCTGTTGCCTCCACCTTTTCTTCTTTGTTTCTTCTTTCCTCCACTAATCTCGGTAGGTACCGAATTGCCGTGGAGCTGACTAGTGGGAACTGGAACGGGTTCTGGGGAAGTAGGGTTAGACAAATTAGTTATACTGTTCTGAGGAGTTAAAGTAGTCCGGGAAGTATGATTTTGTTCTGTAATGCGTCCGTTACTTGGAGGCATGGGCGGGGGAGGGGACGCCAAGTTTTGAGAGTTGAGGATAATTTTCTCAGAGGCGTCTTCACTCTCTTCTAAGAGATAACCACGAATGATACCTTTGTCATCAGAGACACTTTCAATTATCTTTCCGCTGCCGAGAGAGGCCTCAACGAGTGATTTTCTGTTAATTTTCGGAATAGCCTTGGGTCTGGTAGTTTCTGGGTGTTTTATAGTTGTAGAAGTGGCGGAACCATCCCCCTGGGCCAAGATCCAATCCTTCGTGATCCACTCTGGATATCTTGTATAGCCCATCGCTTTCGGCATAATCATTACTTTTTCCCAACCGACGAACGCCGTAACGTTTCCATCATAGTCTACAAGAACGTTCCCACCCCCAAATTCTGGCAACGAGAGAAAGAACTGCTGTGTTGTCGATCCAAGATCAACTAAGGCAGGGACTAAAAGTTTTAGTAAGACAAGTGACTGTGTTGCTCTAACCGCTTCGGAGTTAGTGCTGCTTCGAAGTTCTATCATTTTCGTACGCCAGGTGTCGTCGAGATAAGCCTTTGTTGACCGATAAGGCCCACTAAACGATATTTCTTGGCCTTTGATATTAGATGGGATGCCATGGACAGTATACTCTTTTTTGCTATAGTCGCATCCCAATACCCCAATCCTGTTGAATCCAAAACTCCCCAGCTTTCTCATTGATTCGGCACATTGTGACAAGCACCGTGTTTTCTTTTCGTCATCCCAAGCTTCCCATACATCTTCAACTCTATCCCCATCCATAAAGTCCATGATCACATATGGCGCTCTAATTCTATTCTGGGTTCCAAAGTCGTATCCATAAACGAAAGGAATAGGGATATCTGTGCGTTCTTTAATGAATTCCATCGCACGAATATCGGATTTGAGCCATGACTCTTCTGCACTGCTGAAGCCACTACCAGAAAGTGGAACACGGATTATCCATTTATGCGTCTTGATTTTGTATTTGTTAGACAACTCAACAGAATAGAATAAATTCTTTGAACCGAGTCTTGGGTTTGGATCCACAACGCATTTGATGGCATTTGTTGGAACATTCCAGCTCATTGCGTACAAATCTGAGACGAGAATCACCAGATCCTCTATAAAAATAGAGTCTGCGAATTCTTTGGAGGATATTTTTATATCTATCTGGTCTGTACTGAGGCTTGACATAGAGCTCATGTTGGATAATTCAGAATCAGAAATTTCATGTGAAAGCCTTGATTTAATCTTTGTCCTTAGGTGTGGTGGAAGAGCAAGGCTTGATGTATCTTTTATTAAATAGGTCTTGTCCTTCTCAGGAGTCGAAATGTATTGATAATCGTCGGAAGCTGGTACCAGATAGGTTGTTGATTCAACAATGTCAACATGCCCATTAGGATCTTGTCCTAGATTATCGCAGCTCTCAAAAACTACCTCCTCCTCGATAGAGGCTAGGGTATCATCAGGCTCCGTGATCTGTATCATTCTGATTGTACCGATGTGTACTTCCTCTAGGGTTTGTTCCGTAGCGTAAGCATCTGCACCAACAATAAGCTGTTCACCTATTGGACCAAATATATCTAGCATTGCAGCTGTATCAGCAACTTCCGATATTACTCTAGATCCTTCCGACAGTGGTGCCAATGGCTCCTCAGCCACCAGTTCTACAATTGGACTTCCAGCATTCACACCAAAAATATCATCTAGGCCCGACAAGATTTCTGGTGTAGCCGGCTCTGGTGGTGTAACATCCAACATAGCAGCCGTATCAGCAACCTCTGCAGCAACCTCAGAGATCTGTGAGATGAAAGTAGGAGGGTCGGAAATTTTCTGGAGAACCTTCGGAGAATTATCCACATCTTTGTACTTGTGGTCCATATTTTCGGCTTCGTCTATACTTGTGATCTCATGATAAACTGGGAAAAACTCAGGTGCCATAGCAGATAATCCACCAACACGGCCAATAAGGGTCGGAAAAAGGATTTCTTCAGTTAGTTCTGGGGCTTTATCAGAGATCTTAGTCTTGATATAGTTTGCTTTTGGGACGTCATAATCCTCTAGTTGAGCGGCCTCACCAAAGCCATGCTTCCCTCTAGAACCACTATTTTTGTCTTTTTCACCTTTTTGTTGTTGGTTTTCTGCACAATAATAATGGATTGGTTATTTTACTCACTGCTATAATCTGTAGAGGTGATCATACTGAAATCCTCACTACTGGTAGTTGAATGCTGAGGAGAGGGGACGGGATTGTAGAGGGACACTGTTTGCTCCACGGGAACCGACGGGACATCTGTAGAGGTATCCATATCGGAGGTTACTTCCGGTGTAATTTCCAATATGATAGTTGATTGAGAAAATGAAGTTAAAGGTAGAGATAGGGGGGAAGATGAAGATGGAGATGAAGATGAAAGTGTTTGTGGAAGGGCGATGGGTTCTGGGAGTGGGTCTTTTATGATGGGACCCTGTTTAGAAGATGGGGAGGATGACATTAGGGGCTTTGATGATGCTATGTTTTGAGACATTACAAGAAAAGAAATTTATAGGGTGCATCATGATGCAGCGTTCTGTGGCCTATGCGTATTTGCGCATGAGCATTACGGGTTACCACAGCCCTAAAATGTTCCTGAAAATGATTTGAGCACGGAATTCGCAGACAAACACCCATTATTCATTAAAAAGGCTTTTGTCTATGAGGCCTGATTTATTTACCCTTAAAGGGTTTATAATACCTTATCTATTATCTAGGATATGAGGGTGGAGCTGATGGTAAGTTATAAAGGTTTCTTTTGGGTTATGCGGGATGTTTTTTTCCTTCACTCCCAACGTCTTCCCTACCTCGATATTATTTATATATAACTTAATTTTTCTGTTTAGGGAAATACTTGAGTCAAAGGGACAAGCTAAGAAAATAACCGCTGTATACCAAAACAGAGCAATCAAAACAAAGTCACCAATAGAGTTCAAACGAAACCCAACTTCGGGATTGTGATTGTGACAACTAGATGTATCGATCCACTAGAGTACGTTAATAGCCTGTGGTAAGGGTTCAAAATTTCCGGCGACACCCATTTCGAGGGGTCTTGGGGGTATGTAACTGTTCTGATAGACGAAAGGTCAATACCAGCACCTAGTGCTGTGGTATCTGCAATAATCTTTTTTCACTCTATGCATTGGGAGTGGACCCATCCCTGGCACAGCAGCGATAATAACAGGCACAGTTTAGTTTATCTGCTACCTAATCAACCTCTGTCTTATCAGCAGTATACGATTATCTTTTCATCTCTAGGTAGCTGGAGCTGTTCACTGATATGGTATCCGTTCTTGGGTTATCAATGCAACAAACAAAGTTCTTGAGACTCCTCCGAAGACTGCACTCCCTGGTAATAAGGGTCTCAGGGATATTGCCTATACTTTTTAGGCTACCTTCTATATATGGAGGCAACGTCATAGCAAGACGTAACTGTGGGTATTTACTGCTTCAGCGGCCTGAATACGATGCGCGACCTGGCATAGCTTAGAGGTGCTTTTACCCAAGAGAGAAGAAAGAGAGTTTACCATGAGTAAAATTCATGTAATAAGACCAGTATTTCTCGACTTCAATTATGTGCATGATTCTGATAGTGCACGGTCAATATTGTACCTCCGAACTACCTGTAGTCACCCGGGCCTGAGTGTCCAGGTAGGTAGCATCTTCTGGCAGTTTAGTGGATAACTTTAAATCTTTCGTTAATTATATCATCTAACCTATGGGGATAAATACACCGGCCCTATGAGTACATAAGGAAGTTTATGTTACCATTGCATATTATAAATGGAGTAGGATTATACACGAAGTCCTAGTAATGAAGGGCCGAGATACGTTGTTGGGTGAGAGTTGTTGGGTGAGAGTACGTAGATGACTGGTGGCCTTCTTTGCTGAAGCATGGTGGTTTACCCTCGCTTATCTTCTTGGCATACATACTCGCTACCGAACTCTCGGTCACGCAAACACGAGGCTTCCCTCCGGTCAACACAATGGCACGCCGCTCCATCTTCAACGACCCATCACCCGTAAATACCTCAGACGAAGAGGTCCCAGAACGCCAACACTCAGATATTTCCGTTACAGACCCCGAATCAGAACCTGAAACACTCCCACCATCTGACGAAGACCCCCAGTACAACTCTGAAGCACCTCAGCCATCCGATGAAGATCCTCGGTCTAATTCTGAAGATCAGGATGAACAATCTTCCTCCTCCTCGGAAAAAGGTGTGAAGAAACCTCACCGCTGGGGTTCTCATGAAGATACTAGACTCACCGTAAAAAACTATTACGGCGTTCTCGCCTCTCTCGACCGCGACCACGGCACTTCCCTCTCTAACCACCTATACTCCGCGCACCTCATTAAAAAGCGAAATCTGACCGTGCACGACTCCAACTCCGACTCTGGTGAAAATTACAACTCCGATTCCGATTCCTCTGTCCGAAATAAGAGACGGCGAACACGAGGGTACTCACCCTCTCCGCTTGAGGACGGCACGCTTCCCTCCAGGTCTAAACGGTTTATTACCAATTCTTGGACATCATGGCCACACCCCCCGAGCTATGTGCCGAGGGAGAATGAACATAAGACTGGGAGCTTGAGGACTCAACCGAGAAAGAGGTACTATGATGATGATACTTACGATAAACAACTGCGGAAAGGGGACAGTGCACCAAGCCAGATGTTGGAGGAGATGTTGACAGCTACGTTTCTGAAGCTGTCGAAAGAGAAGTTACGGTCTAGACCCGAGGAGGAGAGAGAGGGAATGATACCAGTGTTGGATGACGATGTTAGTGCTCATGTGCTAAAGCCGGTTGTAAGGAATGTTATAAGTAAGCTTGACGGGTTGTTAATGGGACTTTACCACGAAAGGAGGTATGTGAAGGCACTTGTGGAGGAGGACGAGGAGTTGGAGAAGGAGGTATTAGAGAGAGAGGCAGTAAAGAAGAGGAAACTGAGCCAATATAAGCAAACTCAAGCTCGGAAGAAAGCACAAGCGATGGCTAGAAAAAGGGGGGTCACGCCTATGACTGATACCGAAGAGGACGATGAGAGTGCCGAGGACGAAGTCGAAGAATTACTGCCAAAGAAGAATTTGTCCCGCACTAAATCCTCGAGAGTCCGCCGCGGGCCTGCGCCCCCTAAACTCGCAAAGAAGTACGCCACAAAGCGAAAGAACCGACTCCGCCCCCGTGATTGGAGTCAGGTCCTCGGGATTGCGTCTCTAACTAGCTGGGACGAAGATACATTACAGAGGACAGTAAAGAGGTGTGAAGGGCAATTTGAGCAGACGATGAGCTGGAGACGGCTTAAGCAAGATGACCACATCAAAGAGCGAAAGTCTGGTGAGGTGTGGACTGGTCCCAGGTTGAAACACCCGATAGGGAGTAGTAGTAATGACGAGGAAGGAATTAGTAGAGATGGATTTATGATGCCAATTAAAGGTATTGGTAGGAAGAAGAGGCCTGTGCTAAAAATGAGCCAGAAAAAGAGGAAGAAGTTGAAGGCGAGAGCGGAGAAGGGAGGGGTATGATAATGCTGATGATATGTGGGGGAGGGGGTAGTAACTCCGTGCTTGATATGATTGATCTAGGTTATAGAGCTATGAAGCGCTTCTGTAATAATAATAATGAATTATCAATTTTCTGCTCGCGTTTTATGAGTGCAAATAGCTAGTAAGAATATTACCTCTTCTAGTTATGATTAATTCATTCATTCGTTCATATTACCCCTTCAAAGAGTCATATACCATCACTCGATTGAATATATACACATAATCGGAGAAAGCCTGTATGAGTCTAGCGAGTGCTAGGCAGAAGCTTAGAGGAATTTCATTACGAGAGGGGGGTCAATTACGTGGATATACGAATCACCATTTCCATGGTCTCACTTGTACATTACTACATATATCTTGCTCGCTTGCCTAAGCACAACAAGGAGGAGCAAACAAAGGGAGCGCCTGCATACAGTACCTAAGTGGGAGCCGGAGCATACGAAGCCTTTGTCTACATAAAGGTACCTTAGTCTTGGCCCTTTATATGTGAGTGGATAGACGATGGACTCATTACGTGTCAGATCCAAACTCGAGTCGCTCTGCTCCTCTACCCGTGGACAGCGCTATGGTTGTCTGATACTCTAGAGTCAAGCCAAGTCTCACTAGCTCATAAAAAGAAAAACTCAGCCCAAGAACCTCCACTGCTACATGTATGTCTTTGATGCTCCCTTCCTCAAGTTTACCCCCACATTTCCACTCTCTATCTCTGCTTTTCCACTTCTACTACACTACTCACTCAATGTCGTTTCTCCAGACAATCAACATTTTCTTCATCGCCCATGCGAGCCTCGTTAAGCCCATCCTAGTGTGGATGTTGTGCTTCGAACTTGTCATGATAGTGTTCTGCGGATACTTTTTCAATCTTGACCCGAGAGCCCCTACCCACTATATTTCGGCTGCATTACATACAAAATGGCCAAGCTCTTTAAGCTCAAACAGTGATGAATGGCCGGTGGTTCTTTTTCGTGTTAGCTTGGGTTGGCTGACTTGTTATATCGCCCTGATTTCGCTTTCCTTGACGGTTTTGTTTGCGACCCCGGCTGTTCAGAAAACCTTTAGGGTCATTCACAGAGGTTGGTTGCGTTGGTTGGAGCTCTTTATTTAAAGGAATAACGAAACGGTCTTTGAGGGGTAGCTCATGGTACTGGTAGGTTAAAAGTGTTTATCTATACGTCTTTCGTTTTTTTATTAGCTGGTTTTTAAATTTTATGTTTAGGCTAAGTTTATAACTAGATCTTGGGGATGTAGATTGTGAGTTAAGGAATTACATAAACTGTATAAAGAAAAAAAAAGAGAGAAAACATATATAGTCTTCCCTATAAACGACTAAAAACCAGCCTCTAACAAGTACATACGGGGTATAGCACCTCTCTTTCCGCTGAACCCCTCCACTCTTGTCTCTTGTCTATATTCACTTCTTCACAAGCACAGCTCCTTATTACAAGATCATTATGTGCCAAGTGCCTATACATGGGTCGAAGCTTCTTAGGGTCCCTACTAATATTTTTTTCAGTTTCATATCATTTCGTTCTCGAAACACACGACCTTTTTCATACCCCTTTATCAACGACTAACACCTGGACTTTCCTGATATTTTTTTTATCTGTGGTGGCTATGATAAATAATTTCATTTGCTATATAGGGCTTCCTCATGAACCCTTAAAGGGTTAGTTTCTATGTTTAATTTGGTTTCAGGTCCTCCGCTAGGGACCAAGCACCCTTACACCCTCCATAAAACTTCGATTAGCTACTGCTACTATCTAAATCACCCCCATCATACTTGTGTTATTATTTGCTGCCGTTACTATCGCTGACTTTAGTATCTTCGGTATTCTCAAAGCTTTTAGCTGGCCCAAAATCTCAGGCACTTTGATGATGAGTAGGTAGCTATTTATTTCCGGGCTAGATGGTGGTCCGCTAGAATTCTGGCGCATCTTTCTGGGCTTGTATATGTATTGTTTATTTTTTGTTTTCGGTTGTACTTCGTTGGTGTTAGGCTTTTGTTGGGCTGGTGCTTAAATGACTCATAGAAAATCACTCGAAAGCCATCTGGTTGGCTTTTTTTTCTTGGCTTAAAATCCCAATGTTAAGAACGTTGGAATACCAGAACATGTGTTTTATAGCTATGATTCAATTTAGTATATTAACACTATAATCAGGTAAGGAAATTCCGATGTTGTCGTAGGGACGCTAGTATGGTGGACTATGCAGAGCTAGTGCGATGGCCAGTTAATATTTCTGCTAACTCGCCGGTCTGAGTTCTACTATTTCGTGGTTTCAAGCTATTTGTAGTGCTAATTAATACATGTACCTGCCTCTGATATTTTTATTCCCCGACGCTAATACTACATGTATGTATCTTAAGTCATACAAATGTAGTACTGAAATACCCATGAATTGTTCCATTTATTAATACTGGCGAGCAAGCTTTAGCGTTGGTACATACATACATGTACTCCTCAATCTAGCTGATTTTTACCACAACTCTATCACCTCTTCCCATAGTCCCCACAGAACAGGTAGCACTTGGAAATATAGACACCATACCTGCTTTGAGTTGTAAATGTACTGTATTCTCAGTGTTTTCGTTGCAAAGGTAACTGCTACATGTAATCGGCGTATGTATGGTTTCATATCACTGATTATCACTCGATCTTGGCAATAAATAAAAACAAGCCCCCCATTCTATTCTCCCCCTCTAACTCAGTGAGCCTCATCGGCATGAAGGGCTTAGCGATCATAAGATAGTACTTTTATGGGAAACTAAAAGATCTGTTTACTGTATTTATTTTCAGGGAGTTATATGATGGGTTTTGGGGTACATGCTGTGTTTGTGTTGAGGATTCCATAGTAAAAAATTCAAAGTTTTTGGGCGGAAACTACATAGAATTGTGTTGTGCCTTGAATCCCGCCCATAGAATTGTATCCACAACTAAAGCAACTTAGTAAAAAAATAGATAATTGACAACACCCTGAAGTTTTCCAGCTCCGTCCCTCTCCCTCTCCCTCTCCCTCTCCCTCCCCCATCTCCTCTCTCCCTCCGCCGCCATAACCACAGTAAATATCCTACACATTGAGTTTCTCCAAAGAAAATTCACTTCCTATTCCACTCTTCTCTCTCTACCCCCCTCACCCCATCCATCTCAATCATTGGCATTTTCTACCCCCGTCCCTCAACAATCTTCACGTTAAGATGGACTTCCGACTTGCTCACCCAAGTGTTCATACGGCATTGATAACATTTCTTGCCATCACCTACTATTTTTTCAAAGTTAATTCTCGCCAGATCTTCGAGGAGTCTTTCGTTGATGGAGAACTTATTTTCGACGATTCACTCTATAGCGAGGAAGATCCGTTGCCATCCTCTGAATGGGTTGATCTATTTTGTTTTTTTGTACTAGCTTGGATCTTCTTTCGTTGTATCATCCCGGCTAGCTCTTATATTTTCTGCTCCCTTGTTCATCACCTCGCTGAAGTCCTCCAGAAGTGTGCCGATGTGGCTGTGGTATCGCTGATGGATATGATTGGTGTATTGACGGAGAGAGTTGAGCTAGAAGATGGGGCAGAAGGTTCCGATTTCCAGGCGTCGCCAGTGGCGAGTAGCGCTATTCATGTTGCTGGGGTTGTTGGTGGTTACATGGATCTAGCCCTGTCTTCTATTCTTGGGGATGAGACTATCGAGGACGTTTCACCAAAGGAAACAAAAACGGAGATTGCAATTGGCAATATACTTAGGGAATGGGAGCAGGAAGATAAAGACAGCGCCGATGAGAAGGAGAGAATCCTTAAGGAGAGTTTCATTACAGATAGTATCAATGAGTCTAGCATGACATCTAGCAAGGAAAATATCGACCTTGTCAACAATGATCAAGTAGACGGAGAGAACTTAAACAAGGGGTTTGTAAGTGATAATATACCTGGTATTCTTTAGGGTCATGTTTTGTACTTAACTAAATTTTTGTATAGGAGAGCCTAGGTTTACCCCATGAGGATATCCAAGCGCAGTGTCCGGTCATTGGCGTAGATGTTGGTAAAAGTGATCGATCAAAAGAGAAAAAGGCTCTACAAGAAATTGCAAAAGAAAAGGGGATGCGTATGGGATCGGTAGTGAGTTAATCTTCATATCATAGATATTTTGAGTCTACAAGCTAAATCGTTTAATTGCAGAGAGGGCATACTTTTATGATTTCTCCAAGTTCGAAGTTCAGCAGTCCTTCGACCACTATCGAGCAAAAGAGAAGAGACCTTGCGCGCTATGAAAGGCTGGGGGTCATGCCCAACCTTTCTATTGTCATGGCTTCAATGGCCTCGGTGACAAGACGCGAGATTGAAAAACTCGAGAAAAGGGCAAAGGAGCCGGCCTTTAGCACAAGGAAAAGGAGCAAAATCGCTCCAAAAGTTGACCAGGTCTCCTTTGTATACTCAAAATCCCCTCAAATAGCTGCGCCATCGACTGTCCTTGATAGTTGCGAGACCCAGATTATCGAGGAGACATTACCGGCGGAAAATACACCTCAAAAGGCTGAGTTGAAGCCAGAGAGTTCTCAGCCATATATCTCAACTCTTCGTGCTGATACTCTCGAATTCCAGGACTCGCAAGCTGTAAATGGCACCGATGCGGACATGGAACTGATTGATACCCCCGTTAATGAGCTTGAAAATCTATTGCAAGATGGGGGTATGGACCAGATGGAGGTTGAGGTGGCATGTATTGGTGGAGAGATGATGGAGTGCATAGTTAATGGAGCAGAGTACCATGGTGGGGAAATGTTTGTGGGTGAATTTGAGGTTGATATAGACCTTTTCTTTCGCCAGGCGGAAATGTTGCTCCCAACTCACCCTGCTATTATGGAGTATACAGTTGATGAAGCAGAGTATAATGATGAGAAAATGTCTGTGGATCAAGTTGAGGCTTATATGGACTTTTTGTTCCACCAGGCGGACACTGCGCCCCAGGATTACCCTGAACCTATGGAAATGCTACAGGACCAGGAAGCCATGGGTCAGTTATTCATGGTTTCCTCTGGTTCTCACGATACTTACATGGCCCTCGAAGTGGTTCAACCAGTTATACCCGAGGTAACTGCTACCACACAAGGAAATATAGAAGAGCATGAAATGGTCTCTGTTCTCTATGATTACACCTCTGGGGATACCTTTGGAGTTTCGCCGCAGCCATACCCCATTTTGCAAGAAGCTCCAGAAGAGTTTTACCAATATATTTCCGGTTCTTTCGAGGTTCATGAGCCCTTCAGCGGAACCTGGGTAGCTGCACCACAGGTTGCATCTATCCTAGAGCAGAGTAGGGAGTCTTCTGCTACTATTAATCCAACATCTTATGGAACCTATAACTCCCTCGATACCTCTCAGGAAAATATTCCAGGACTTTCTGAGCCGGCCATTGACGCCAGTCTCAATCTTATTTTCACCATCAAGGTGGATGAAGCCCGTAAAAATAAGAGGAAATTGGAGGATATTCCTGCTACCGAAAATGAACTTCGAAAGCCAAGGATGACCAAACCACTTCGCTCAATTCTTAAAAAGACGAATGGAGTTAGCTTTCCTAGACATATGGTTATGCAGGAGCGAATAGTGACCGTTGAAACTAGTGAAGCACCAGTTAAGGTATGCTTTTAGCCTAAAAACATCTGTTTTAAAATTAGGATATCTTAACTAACACTATCTCTATAGCGTGTGAAAAAAGTTAGTTATGCCCTGGAGGAGCCTGAGGTGCAACCAAACTATGATGTTGCCCGCGTCAATACTCAGAAGATGTTGAATAAAACACCGAGTAAAGGTGATATCTGGCTTAAGGAGAGGTTAGATGCACAGGCCGCGAAGAGGGGTGAAATAATTGGGAGTGACGGGTTCTTTCAACTTGGCGTCGGAAGGGCACCAACTAGGAGGGGGATGAGGTGATCTAGGATAAGTGGGGTGGAGAATCCTAGATGCAGTAGGCTACTGAGAAAGATGGGGGATGCTGATAGTGATGGGGGTACTTTGTAGTCTCCTTTTTTTTACTGGCGGGTATGTTAGATTAAATTGGGGTTAACTCGTATTTGCAATGTGGTCTATTCATCATGTGTAGGATTATAGCAAATCCATGAGGTATCGATATAAAGATATATTAAGCCAATTCACGTATGTAGTTACATGTCAAGGGTATGGTCTTTTGAGAGAATAAAAAAACGTGTCTGGATTTATAAAGTCTTGGAAATCTAAGTAGACAGTACATGCAGATATAGAGTGTTTCCTATTATATTTTAGGAATCTTTTGAAGACCTGTAAATATAGTAATTGTGGGTAGATTAAATAAGTCGCTAAAACTAACTTTAGGGGGCTCTGAAGTGGCTACATATACCAAGAGGTTAAATGCTACCCCACCAACCGCTCTTCTTCTGCCTCCCTTGACTTACCTTCTACTTCATCTCTATAGCTTGAAGCTTCAAGTTACCATCAATTCCGAATCAAAAACGCTATTAGCATTAAAATTTCAGTTCCTACGAACGATGGATGCTGCTCCAGACCAGGTTGAGAGGCCTAAACATGTAGCCTTAGGTACCCAGCAAGAAAGGATAGAAGAGAAATCAGGAAGCACAGAAGTGGAAAAGTCACCAAGTGTTCTGGTGCCAGTGGAGGAAACAGTTGATACAGATCCTATGGGAATTGTTTCAAGGCAGCTTAAGGGACTCGCATTTTGTGAAACTTTGGATATTTACCAGGAGATGGATGAAAAGGAAGAAGCACCTCAGATGAAGTCTGAATGTCTACAAGATGAAGTTATTGAAGTGTTCAAATCGCAGCAGAGTGGTTCAGGGAGTGTTTCTGTCATCACTCAGGCGCAGGCTGAGTCACCTGTTCCGTTACAGGTACTACCTCTAGAACTAAGGGATGTTCAAGCCACCACAATAAGAGAAGAACTGGGAAAGGAGAGGGGGGGTCGGACAGTTATAGAGGCTTCGAGAATTTTTACAGTCATTGATGATGAAGCATCCTTTAAAGGCGACACCCAGAAACAGAAGCGAACACAGATGGTTGGGGATGAAGGTAATGATCCACTTTCTGATTATCAGATACTATTTTTAGGCAGCTCACATGCTAACTCTTAAAAGAGTTCGAGATAACTCAGGACTTTAAACTCCCGGCAGCTATAGATATTCAATCAGAGTCACTAGGTTTTAGCGAAAATGCTAGGAAAATCTCACCTATGCGGACCCGTTGCTCTACAGTATGTGGTGAAACCCCCGGAAGCTCAGATGCGTGGACGGATTGGGAGCATGGGGACTCGGAAGCCTTAGCCGAACTAGAATCACACTCAGATGACTCGCCAAAGGTTCTTTTCAGACCCAGAAATCGTTTAATATTGATTTTTACTAAATATATCTATAGCGGACAAAGGAGGCCAATATAGATGTCAAGGACTTGGAGCTTCTAGGCCACGAGAATTTTAACGAACTCGGATTGAGGCTACAAAGACTACATAACTCCAGCCTCAGTAAAGGAGATAAGGCTCTTATTGAAGACTTAGATGAGAAGGTAATATTGAGGATGGGGCGTAATGAGAAAAAGACCGAACTCGATGCAAAGAGATTTGAAGAGAACATAGAGAGAACAAAAAAGAAGCTGCCTGAGGTACGCGGGCTCGAGCAATTGAGAGCACACATGATGACCTTACAGAAGGGTACAACTATTGGAAAAGGTGGGGTTTTTCAACTCGGTGGGGTGAAGAAACTTGATAAAAGCTAATCAACTTTGGTAAATTGGGTCACTACGAGTGCAATAAGCATTTTGACGGCTAGGATAGATAGGTAGCAATTAGGTTTTATTCTTCAGCTACGGTTAAGCACTTATGAGATACAAATAACCGCAGTTTGTTCTTTTCTTGATGTGAAATTTGTTAACCTTAAGTTGATCGCCTGCGCCTAGCCATTTCCAGATTTTCTTGCTATCTACCAGCTTATTCAATCAGCCCTCAGCCCTCAGCTAATAAATTTGCATCTCTACATAGTCTTCTGGCACGAGATGCCGAATAAAAAGAAAGAGGGGGGTTAGTAGTGGTTTTATAAGACATTGATCTTCGTGGATCCAGCAGTAAAGACTGGTTACCCACTTAGTGCAAGTGTCAACGTCTTTCTCCATCCTCATCTCCACCCTGTTGTATGCTGTTGCTCGCCTGAAGACAGGACATTGGCGCGTTCCGCGTGGTGTACTACATCATTGGTCCAACGCATCCAGCCACCTAACCGCCGTTAAGGACACAGCGCGATCCGAGCGAATGGTAACCCGAGCAGGTACCCTGAAGGGCTTACCTTATTGATACGACACGTACCATAGTTACACGCCTGCAGCTATCGGCCTGATTCTCTTTAATCAACTACCTACACTGGCTCATGACTCGAGCAACCCCGCAGAAGGAAGCTCCTCAAACAAACAAACAAACAAACACTCTTACAAGTACCTAGCTTGAATCTACCCCCGTATCTCCATCGAAAAGCAGGAAGCAGCAAGAATGCAGCCGCCAGCCTCGGAGACCAGTCTTCAAAGCGTAACCGACAAAATTCGAGATGTTTCTTTGTCTGGTGAAACAAACAGACTGGTTGTTGGGGTTGACTTTGGAACAACGTACAGCGGGTAAGATCCCACTCTCAAACTATAATTACATAGAAATATAATCTCATCATCTTCCCTAATCTAGAGTCGCTTGGGGCTATACAGGCTCACCTTCAGAGATCCACGTTATTCAGGTCTGAGGCTTCATATTCCGATTTCCGCCAAGCCATCGCTAACATACAACTTCTGGGATCTTACAGAGTTGGCCCGGCGGCGTAAACCTGACCTCCCCAAAAGTACCTTCAAAGATCGCATACGAAAAGGACGGAATAAAATGGGGATTCCAGATCAAGCCGTTCCAAAACTGTATTGAATGTTTTAAGCTATGCCTAGACCCAAATCTACGACCTCCGGATTTCGTATCACTGCCAAATATCTACGCGCAGCTACAACAACATGAGAAGAGTGTACAGGACGTCGTGAGGGATTATTTGCAGATGCTTTATGACCACACTATTACCATGTTAACGCGATCGCTTGGCCAGACGTTTGTAGAAAATACAAAGATTGAGTTTATATTGACATGTCCGGCTGTATGGAGCGACCGATCGAAGAATGCGACTCTTCAGGCCGCAGAGGGCACGGGTATGGCTAAGTCTTGCAAAATCAGACTAATCTCGGAGCCGGAAGCCGCAGCCTTATATACTCTAAAGACAATACGACCAAAGAACCTGACGGCTAACGATGACTCTTGCTTTGTGGTTTGCGATGCGGGTGGCGGCACTGTGGATCTGATTTCTTATGAAATTCTACAAACAGACCCACTACAGGTCAAGGAAAGTGTAACAGGAACAGGTTCAATTACTCTGATATATTCTGTTATAAACGTCGGAAGCTGACGCTGGAATAGGGGAGCTATGTGGTTCAGCCTTCCTAAATCGCCGGTTCGAAAGCTTCGTAAAGGAACGCCTAGGTTCGGTTGCATATTACGCCATGAAGGAGAAAACGAAGATAGCGGCTCTGAAATCATGGGAGGAGTACGTGAAGCGAGTTTTTGTTGATGGAGAGGACCAAGATGTTTTCCCTATACAGTTCCCTGGATTACCCGATGACGAGGCGAAGGGGATCGATTGCGGTTTTATGACCGTTACACGGTAAGAAATGGGCGATATATAATGATTTCTTTTAGTAACATGGCCAGAGGTTAACAATTTACGCAGTGAGGAAGTTCAAGGAATATTTGAACCGGTCATCGAGGAGGTTGTACGGCTGGTGGACGGGCAGATAACGGCAGTACAATCTAAGGGCAAGCAAGTAAAGGTATCGCCCTAAATTTAATTTTATAGGCTCCTTCCTATAGCGGTGCTAACCACTATGAAGAGTATCCTCCTTGTTGGGGGTTTCGGTTCCTCGGAATATCTGTTTATGCGCCTAAAGAATAAATATACCGACATCCTATCAACACCTGATAATCCTGACGTTGTCCTCCAGCCAGTTGACTCATGGACAGCGGTAGTTCGTGGGGCAGTCATCCGAGGGATGGAGACGATTGTCCAAACACGAAAATCACGATACCACTACGGTGTCAAGTACTGGGAATACTATGATGAGAATGTACACTCCGAGGAACACAAATACTGGGACACAACGAGAGAGAAATGGCTTGCTGAGAATCAAATCAAATGGTATATTGCGAAAGTCAGTGATCCAACCCTAGCCCTGATGTATTCTAACTGTTACTAACTCCTATGTTAAAGGGTACCGAAATGTCAGAGGATGAAAGCATCGCATTTCCATTTTATATCACCTTTGAGGAGCACCATAGTAGGGTTCTAGTCGACGAACTAGTATGCTGTCAAGAGACCTTCCCGCCAAAATGCATTGACAATAGTAAGAATCTTATCAAGTTTTCCACTAGGATTATATGCTAACTTAATGATAGCTGTCAAGACAGTTTGCAGGCTTCGCTCGGATCTGACGAATGTTCCTAAATCTATGTACACAAAGGGTAAAAACTCTAAAGATATCGAGTATGAGGGTCTACATTTTACGATGGAGATGACTGTTTTGAGCGCCTCATTACTGTTTGAGCTAAGTGTAGACGGTGTCCGGTATGAAGATGATTCTCTCGAACTAAGCTGGAATTGAACTTTGGCGGTTTTTGCTGACGTTGGGTTCTATTGTAGATATGGTGAGGTTACGGCGGACTTTGCTACATAATTTGACGAGTTCGTATTTGTTGTTATCCCTTTCTTTGGCTGTCTTATAGATAGGTGGCTTGTTAATTTACTTCGAGTATTGGAGATGTTGCAAGGGTATAACATCTCGACACCTTTCTTTATTCCCTCATCTCGTCTAGAAACTGAAAATATCACGGGTGATCTTTTTACTTTACTTCCAAATATCCCTATAGCGAAAACAAAGTCTCACAACCGTAAAAACCAGCAGACCCCTGAGATACTAGCTCAATAGTGTTTATCGGGAGATACCATATATCTAATCCGGGTAAGGAAGTTAGAGTAGTTGAAGATACGGGTAAATGAGGAAAGGGGTGGCAGTCAATGTGTTGCAAAACAAGCCGCAGAGGCCTCGAGTGATGCCCTATGATCCCTCGTGCTAGATTATATAACCATCTCCTATTTCACAACAAACAGAGATCTATATCCATCTCTTTATGAAATGATGATATCCCGCTAGGAAGTGGTCTCTTACATGCTAGATAGGCTTCATATAACTTACCGTGCTATATATCCACCGCAGCCCCCTGCCACGGGTTCTTTATCTCTTTATTCTCCTGACGCACAAACACCCCCAAACCCAAATTAAAAACAACAACCCCTCGATATGAAGCCATCAGCACCTCCAGTCCTTAAATCCTTCAAAATAGCTACAATGGCTTCAAATTTCAGCACAGAGGTTCCCCAAGACACCAGCACCAACACTTCCGAAAAATGCGAACTTACGTGTGAAGGCACTAATCGGACCTGGATCACGGACGAATACGGCCCAGAATTTATGCTTTCCGACTCGGATTATGACCAAGAAGTTAAAACCTGGCCCTCAACCCCAATTACAGATGCCCCAAGTCTAGAAGCTATAACTAAGGACGACACCTTAAATACAGATCATGCTTGCCTCGAGGTCCATTCATTTAAGCTGCTTGATGTGGCCTCTACCGTCTCCAAGCAGGTTAGTATTGTCAAGTCTCCAATTCTAGGTGTAATTTGTGCAGATCAAGGTGCGGAGATTTTCCTAGAAAAGACAGAAAACAGAGAACCCATATACGAGGTTAACGACCCAATCAATAAGGCTGAGAGACCCCAGGCGGCCACACCCCAGTACCCAAATTCCCCAGAAGAAATAATAGATGAAGGCCCCTTTTCAAAACATGTGTACTTTGATTTCTCCCTGGTCGATGAGTACAACGGGATTCCATTCCCACGCCCGCCTACATTCTGGGAGATTTACGCTATCGGTGTACACTTTGGGTACAACTGCTCTAATGTCATCTTTGCCTGCCCATTCCTAGTCATCATTTTCGAGGTCCTTCCACAAAGGCCATGGCCAGTCACAATTGCTGGACTTCCAGTCTGGATTACAGATACACGTTCCGGAAATTTCCCACCACTCTTCGGGCACCAGGGTAACTCTGTGGCTCTTTCCATCCTAGACTATATTACCCCTACTACTTATTGGAAAACTCCTCATACAGAAGTCTTTGACGAAATCATTAGGTTCTTCCGCTGGGAAGGGCTAGATGTACGAAGTCTGACGTTCCTGGGGAATCGTTGGTTAGTCACCTTCCGAGGGAATCCTATGTTTTACACTGGATCGCTTCCCTCACAGGCTGGTGGAATTCCAATTTTTTATAGTGGAGAGATGGATTCTTTCACTCCGGAACGAAATAATAAGTCGTGTATGAGTAATAAGATCGAATCAAGCTATTATGCAGAGCTGATGATAGCTGGAATGATGGTTTGTTCGTCTAGTAATAGTACCTTCACTATCAGCGGCACACCCCTCTACAACGAGATCACGGAAGAGCTTTGTATTGTGGTCTCCAGTCATGGGTTCAATATTTCAGATACAGTATATTGCCCTTGCACACCAGATGGAACTAGGAAACCGATTGCTGTCACTTTCAGAGGTGTTGAACAAACAGGCATTATGCTCGCCCCCGTCAAACCCCGAAAGACCTACATCAAGGAACACTTGCGTGGTCATTGCTTTTTTGATAAACAACTCTCTGGTACGGAAGGACTCATAGTGGGCACTCAGTTATATAGGATGGAGTCTCCTTGGACTGAATCTTGTGAATTGGTCCTGGTGGGCATTGAAAGAACCGTTGAACCTGGCCTACAATATGCTGGGGAGGTTCCGGAAATTTATCAAACGAACATCTTGACATACACAAGTAACGATTTAATGTTTCCTGATCAATATTTTTGCGGCGCCCAGATCTTTAATCCCCTGACTCGAGCAGTGGTTGGTTTGTTCCAGTGTGGCAGGAATACTCATGGAGTATTCTCCTCTGCTTCTGTCCAACCACTTCTCGAGCTCGGTTATCAAATTCCCAGAGCTGATAGTGATGGCTTACTCTCCTCGGTCCCTAAGAACTAAGCTTCGACTACATGTATATGTAATAGATCTCTCAGTCATCCTTAACCATCACTAAAAGTTTTCTATATCAGTTGTTGTACATAATCCTTCCATATCTATTAGATTTTGTCAATAATTACTGGGTTAGAGGATACTCGAACTAATCCTAATTCACTTTCACCAGGTCTATTTAGTGGGAAACAACCTAAAACGCGTAACTACATGTATCCTGTTTAAGACACGGCAAAAGCCAACAAAGTGTAGCTACAAACGTGTAAAGTATTGAACAAGCATGTTGATGCTCATCACTCGGTAAAATATTGACACCTAAGTCTAAATTAAAGTGATTCGCCTAAGCAAAAGCTGAGCGCTCAGGCACGTGTCGCGACTCCTGCTGCCAGGGCCTTTGGAAAGTCTTGGCTGACGTGCTGTGACGTGAACCAAGAATTAATACCTCCCAAACAACCACCAGTATCCAGATTATGCGAGTGACGAGCCAACTGCCATGATTTTTTCTTGATTCATCCGCATCTTGTCCATAGGGTACTTTGTAATATATAACATTCATCACAATACAACTAGATTCCATTTCTCCTACTGCTGCTACTGTTACTCCTCACCCTCAGTTCACTCAGTGTCATTCGTGTTGTTTCTTTAGTTTACTATTCGCTTTGAACACGGTAGCAATTCTCACTAAGGCTACGCTCTACGCTTGCCATCAGTTGTGAATATACTATCCTCCCGCCATGTCTAACATTTTCGGCCGTTTCAGGCCTAGTCATGATGCTACCACTACTGAAAACCCCAGCGCTCTTGCCGGACCCACACCGCGAGCAAGTACAAACGATCCCAATTCCCTCGACCAAACACCCACAAATACAACTGTAGTGAAGGAGAAACACTCAAGGCGAGACTTGGAGGCTGCAGGAGACGAATACGAAGGATGGGTGGATCCGTATGGGCCCGCACCAACTGTAAAGCAATGGTTCAAATGGTACTGGCATGATTTACTTGCGTGAGTAAATCCCGCCTAGAATACTACCTCCAAATAGCGGCTACTAATGCTAGATCAAGGTTCATCATTTTGGGCGCAATTGCGTTATGGCTACTCAAGTGGAGTCCGGTACCTTATCGTAAACTCTTCGCTGTGACTTACAACCCACAGTCTGGTGTTACACCGTTAGTTCCCCTTTAATCTTATCAGACTTCACTCTAGACCTTTTTCTGACGCCCCACGAAAGATCTTCTACGGTGGTTTACCCATCATTCGCACACCCAAAACAGTCACAAATAATGCCAATCGTTCCCGACGCCATGATTGCCATTTTCACCCCTTTCTTCTCAATCTGGATAATAAACTTCTTCGGCATCGCAACACACGGACCTAACGGCAAGCGTCTTAGAATAAAAAGAAAGGGTGGTAGCTTCATATGGGGCCGTGGGTCTTTCTGGAACGTCAACAACGGATGCTGGGGCGTCATCTACGCAGTCATGACCGGTGCGACACTACAGATCATCATAAAGCTTGTCATTGGTGGTCTCCGACCCCACTTTCTGACTGTCTGCGACCCGCAAATCGATAACGTAGAAGGTGGTGGCTTCCAGAACCTTTACTTTGACGTCACAGTCTGCCGCGATTTCGAGAACCGAAAGGACTTGATCGCGAATGCCATGCAGTCTTTCCCCTCTGGTCATTCCATTGCGGCGTGGGCAGGGCTTTTCTACCTTTCACTCTATCTCAATGCGCATTTGAAGATTTTTGCGAATTACCACTCATCGTTTTTGAAGTTGTTGGTGTTTGTGGCGCCTATGCTCGCAGCAACCCTGATTGTCGGTTCTTTGACCCTTGATATGAGCCATAACTGGTACGACATCGTTGTTGGATCATTGATGGGTGTTGTTATGGCTATTCTCGCATATAGAATGTGCTTTGCCTCGGTATGGGATTTCAGATGCAACCATATCCCACTCCCAAGAAACAAGGAGATTGGAGGATTTGGCTACGGGATCCAGGAACTGGAGAACTGGAGTGGTGGTGCTGCAACGAGGAAAGGTGGATGGGGTGTGGCTGCATGTTATTCGCGAGGAGAAAGGCTTTGGGGTGCCCCGGGTGATTGTTCGGGTTTTTCTGTGAGCAACCCGGTAGGAGGATCAGGGCTGAGAGATGGGGCTCACCGTTACCCGCAAGAACCAGCCGAGGGATCATATATGCAGTCACCGTATACAGCTGGTGAGACTTCAAACAGACGAAATGTCACACTAAATCGCTAGTTTTGTGTGTGGTGACCACATAGCATATAATTGGAAATATCTGTTTACTTTCTCTTTTCTACTTCTTTTCTGCTTCTAGCTGATAGGATATTTACTCACATCGCCAGGCGGCCAATTTTCTTTGTGTTTAATATTATTATTTTTGAACGGTTCTTCAAGGACCTTGTTAATCACACAAAATACTCAAGCCTTTCTTTCTTCACTTTAATGTAATTACAATAATAATGAGCATGACTTAGCGGGACTTAATATCTATTATTTTTTTTCAATAGGCAAAGAAAACAACTATCCCTTAGACCGTCAATGGTCCCGAGCGGGACCGGTCTTTGCCACAACCCCCGATTTTCCAGCCTTGCTACCCAACCACTAGCTATATAACCCATCGAATTTATAATAATAATAGTTTAGGTTATGTAGTCTAAATTTTCTAGCATAGTTTCTATAATATCTAGAGGTGTTGTGGTTGGGGTATATCATTGAAAGACCGGTCTCAAACGGTTGTGTGTGACGGTTTAAGAGATAGAATACTCAGTTATTTATTTTACCATTTACTTATGCCTATGTTAGCTAAAAATGTGACATTTTGTCCGAGCGGTAGCTCACTTATGTTGCCTATAATAAGTCTTTAGCCCACACAACAGCCACATCCTGAGCTAGAACGGAAATAAGTTTCTGTATAGATGATAGGATTTATCGGCCTTGGGTCCCTTCTATTTAGCTTTTCGTGTCAATCTGCTGTAATGAGGGGTAGTTAATATTTTATCACAGCTCCGTTTATTTACGATTAATTCGAGATCTTTCTCACAGAAAAAATCACCTACCAGCTTATCTAGGATAACCTATAGATATACCTAGGTGTATGTTTAGACGTAAGTCACCTCCCAATAGTATGATAGGAAAGATGGAACTTTTAAATACTTAGATATATGCTAATATGAGACCAACTCCTAGGGTTTTTAGATGTACCATAAATATCTAGTTAAATACAATCTGTGAATCTCAATAGTACGCTAAGAACCACACCCACTTTAAGGCTTGTTTCATCGACATGATATATCACTCGGGATATTTTACCGCCACGAGGGTATTGAATAATATCATATCAACCCTATTTCAGTATGGAGGTGACTCCGTTTACTATTTTTACAGGCCCGCGATTCTAGGTCCCTGCTCACAAGGTCTCCTTTACCTAATAAGGTCAAAGCGCTTGAGGGGTATTGTTTTGAGGATATTACGGACCAATAACTCTCATTTGTGACAGTAACTGCCCTTTATAAAAATACCGATCGCAACAAGAACAAAAAATGATATAATTTTTGAATCAGCCGGGAATCGAACCCGGGTCGGGCGCAATCTATCGTTAAGATGGCAAGCGCCCGTGATACCCCTACACCACTGAATCATGGAAGCTTGTGCTGATTAGTAATAATCAGTCAAAATTTTATTAGCGATACCGTACCTAAGATCCAACATTAAGTAAAATACTTAATGAAATATTATAGAATCGATAGTTTTAAACACCCGAGATCAAGTAACTTGGCTATCTTATCTAATCAAGGAACCCTATTCCAGGGCGGGTAATGGAAAGAAATCCTGTTACCCTGTAGTTACCATGACGTCTTCCAGTACTCCAGCCTAAAATAGCTATGCTGGTGTCTAACTTTACAACCCAGAACCACAATGGGCTCCAAAGCTTCTAAAATAAGTCGAGCAGCTAATTCTGGTCCTCGTAAATACCCTTCACGTCTACCAGAAACATCTTCCTCAAAAAATGCGGCTTTGGTAGGGTCATCGTCAGCCTCGGCCGGTGCAGGATCATTAGTACACTCAAAGTCACAGATTAGCTGGGGAAAAGATGAGGGTAAACTGTGCGATAATCTTAAAACCATCGAAGAAAGTTAACTCCGTAATAGCAATTATACAAGATTCGCAGGACCCAGACTTCCAAAGCATGCTCAGGACTATAGGCGCGGTCCAGCAACAGCAGCAAATTCCGGATCCTACAAAAAATCTACCCTTGAACTCACAGGTATATTATCGACTCTCATAGGTTGGAATGGGTTCAATTCTTACTGGTTTGTGGTTAGGGTTCTAATTCCCTTCACACACTCTCCCGTCGTCAAATCCTCGATGACCAACAGTCCAATGAGTCCTTAGCACTAGGGACAGGGAATATTCGTACTTGGGTAGACACCTCCACCATACTACAGATACTCTCCCTCAGAGATGATAAAGGCTGGAGCGCAGAAAAGATTGAAAAAGATTTCAAACTGGCGCCAGGTTTTCTCAAGAGGCTGGGAACAAAGGTTTCAAAACCGTAGAGGGGAAAATACTCATCGGGTACTCACAGAGATCGGAATAGTGGTACTCCCGAAAAAAAGAAATTTTAAAGCCAGTTAGACTTCAGGATCACGCCCCAATATATAAAAATATTTATGTTGGAAGCTTACTCAGTGCAAAAAGAGTCTTTGATTGCTTTCTCGTCTCACCTGTGAAATTTCTGTGGGGTATGAACAGGGCAGATGAACTCAGCAACGGGCCTCAGGCAGAAAGTCCACAAAATTTTCCCTGTACTGGACCCGGGTACTTCCGCGCTATACGTACATCAATGCCTTATCCTCCCGATCTAGGTGGTTCTATGAGACTAGGCCTAGCACCCTCAAACAAATGATATGGCAGTGCAGGGGATTCTACGGTTGAGGCCTGTATTCACGCCTTGTCTCCACCAGTATGCAAAGTGCAGCCTTGCGACAGGTTGAGAGATGCCGCGGGTACAGCTGCTGTCTTCGAGGGTCTGCCCCGGGATACGCTTGATTGGAATTTTAACCGGCAGGAGGAACGGCTAGATCAGCAAACCACGACATAATCATGTGCTAATTATTCCTTCGTACGCCAGAGTCAGTGGGGCTGGCCACCTAAACGGCCGGGAGTTTATCTTACCAAACAAATAACCTTCTTACTGACTGTCACTCTAATTACCGGCCAAGACAGGACCCGAAGCTGTGCGACGGGTGTTGTCTTCCGACAGCTCCTGGTGTATAGAATAAAGCCCAAAGCATCTAGTGAGGAAATGTTGTCATGGTGGTCATCACCACGTATCCTTGCCCTGTTTTTTTTCCTTGTATCCTTCAATCTTCCAGTAATATCACAACTCCTCTTTGGTTTACTCCCGTCATGACCCACTTTTACGCGTCAGCAAAAGAGACGTGTGCCAAAGTAGATACGACTAACGAGTTCTTTGGCTCAGCTGAGGCCATACTGATCCAGAAAGGCTATTGGGCAAAATCTAATACAATTTTGTATTTTCCTATGCGAGTGGGCGCTCAACCGCTATTAGCACCTCAGATAGATTATAAAGAGCGAATAGCATGCCTAAAGTCAGTCAATTACAAAGCCTACATATGCAACAGACTTCTAAAAACAACGCTTGGCCACTACTAGCATTCGAGGCTGGGGCTAAGAGGGGGTGGGTTAAGGCTCGAACCATACTAATACCTAGGAATAATAGTCCATATACTAGTGGACAAGATTATCAATACTGATATCGTTTTTAGTGTACCTATATTTCGAAATCCTTGCTATTAATAGGCTATAGATCCGAGGAACGAGTAAAGCGTTAAAGAAGAAAAAAAGAGCAAGTCAAGTTTTCTACGACCAGTATTCATATTATTTAAGTTATGTGCAAGCTAATCACGCGGCGATAGAGGTTGCAACTAGGCATAGGTTCAATTAACTCACAAAGAAGAATATACTATGAAACCTCACCCCCAATAAATATTCTACGAATACAAGACCAAGTGAGATTCATACCAAACAGATATTATTACCACTAGAGACGACACAAGTTAATTAGTCTTAAGAAAAAGTATATCAAAATTCTAGGCTTCACAGAAAGCTAAGGTAAAAGCTAGGTACCCCGAAACACGATGAACCAAGGGGAGATATTGTAGGTTCAGATAGCCGCATACTTGCCAAAATTTCTAGTGGAAAATTCTTTCGGAGGCCTTAATTCTAAATTTTCAAGTTCTGAGTCATGAAGTCTCACTTGCCTCATAGCTTTTGAACAAAAAACGTTTCTTAACCACAGAAACAGAGGCTTTATATGGGGTAATCCTTTTCTATAAACATATAGATGTTTTTCAATGACATTTATGACCCATTCTAGGATAAAATCTAAAAGATAGACATTTTTTAAATACATCTATGGTGCACACGCTTATAAAAGTGTACCGCGATTTTGAAGCCGATATTCCAACACCAATAATTACCAGAACCCTCCAAGAAAAGTTGGAAAGGTTTGTATTGTAATTTTAAAGGTCTCCAACTTTTTATAGCCTAACAAGAGCTATGGTTGTTGTGAAATAAAACTTCACTTTTGGGTGTGAAAAGGGGCCATGTGGAACGTTCTCCATTATACACTGTACATGATCATATATACTTAGGCAAAAATTTCTAAAAATTATACATAAGAGAGGTATCTTGTGTATTGAAAGTATCTGGGTGCTTTTGTATACTACTAAAAGTACTTTTAGCATAGATATCTAAATATCTTTTTTTAGAGGATAAAGCAGCCAAAAAAGTTGGCATACTTGGGCATACTTGGGCATGCTTGGGGCACGCTTAGGCCTAATAGGGGTGTTCCACATGCCAAATTTGCCGGTACACCTTTATGGCCGTGCGCACCATACCATCAAGATTTTCTTGATAAGTCCAGATCTCGCCGACCCAGGAAGGTCTTGGCTTTGCCTAATAGCCGCCAGTATCTAGAAGTTTTCCTTTTTTTCCCTGCTCTACTCTCATTGGAGTTGATGATGCAGAATGCAGGTTCTCGCAGATCGCTTATGTACTCCATTCAGGTGATGATACCTACTGTCTGTCTCAAATTAGGAATACGATATTAGATCGAAATCGCCCTGCTTTACGCATGTCTTTAAATCCGGGTAGAATTCCATTACCGTGACACACCCAAGCCTTCTTGAATCCTAATGGTTCGAGGAACACTAAAAAGCAAGTATCAGGCAGGGACCTAAAATGCTTCTTCCAGTGATACCATGCCCCACTTAAGTTGCGGATGATCAAGTCCCAGCATTGGTCAGAGGTGGGAGTATCCTTGCCAATAACAGCTTCCCCGCAGGGAGTTCAGCCAATAAGTAGGATTTCCAGAAACTATGAAACATAGATCACATCTCGCGCATTACTGAAGGTAACTTTGACTTGCATTTTCTACGCAAAACGAACACCAAGCCAATAAAAACAAATTGAGACTTTGCCAAAACACTGATTTAAGAGGCATCGAATACCATAAACCTCACACTATACGCGCTAAGCGCAACGAAAAGGACAACTACTCTAGCTGTAATCGCCACGCGAGTCTATTATACCAATTCACCAAGAATGATGCCCTCCATCCATAATAAGGTCTGCGCCAGTCATGAACGAGCTCGCGTCGCTGAGTAAGAAAACCGCAGCTCCCCTAATCAAGAAATATAGTGTCAGTATAGAATAACACTGAGGGCGGGAAATCTGTTGCTTGCCTATATTCCTTTGGATAGCTAAGTCTTCCTAGCATATTCTGCTTTGGCCAATCTGTCATCCTCTCTGGAAACTTCACGAAGAGTTCCTCTACCATGGCGGTCACGATGTAACCTGGGGAGATTGTGTTGACCCTGATCCCATAGGGACCCCATTCAGAGGCTAGGTTACGGCCCAGTTGAAGAACAGCTGATTTAGATGCGTTATAAGCGGGACAAATGAGTCCCTAGACAATCCGGAGTTAATAAAGATTAAGCCACCAAGTTAACCACGGAAACAACAATAAGGTTTCTACCTTGTTTGCAATGGTGCCGGACATTGAAGCTATCATAACGATACTGCCACCTTTACCAAACTTAACCATTTGCCTAGCCGCTGCTTGGGCTGTAAGAAAAGCGCCGGTGACATTGACCTCCATCATCTTGTTAAAATCGGCCGCGGTATATTCAAGGGCAGGGGTCTCTTGTTGAATACCAGCCGCAGCAATCAGCCCATCTAGTCGGCCATTATCATCGCAAATCCCCTCGACTATTTTGTGAAGTTTTGCTTCATCACGGACATCAATTTGGCAATAGTGTAGGGATGTCCCAAGGTCCTTCTTGGCTCTAGACTGAGCTTCGTAAAACGCAGGGCTTGGCTTTTCGAGCCTGTCAAGTGCATAGACTATCAATATGTAATATGAATTAGAATCAGTATCTAGTTTGGGGTTCAATTAATGGCGAACCCTTCGCCCCAGCTTCTAAGAGAGCTTCTGCCTGTGTCAATCCTAGACCACGCGCGCCACCGGAGACCAGGATGACTCTATCAACGAGGCTGAATTCAGGAAGGCACTTTTGTGTTCCGAGAAAAGTAGGTGCCTCTTTCCCACTACGTAGGTTCTCGGTTTCCTTTACAGGGGCTATAGGAGGGCCCCTCAGAGACTTAGATGACGACGAGAATGGCCTAATAGCTGTCGTACTGAACAATAGTGGTCTTCGTGCGATGATTGCTCCCTTCTGCCTGAAAGCTCGCGTGAGATGTGAACTAATGCGAATACTGGAATTCATTCTTTCTTTGTAAATGTAGAAATTTATAGAGTGGTTTAAAGAGTGGTTTTCGGAGGGCGTTTGAAGATGTATAATGGCTAGTAGGTGGTTATGTGTGAGCTAAATATTGAAGAAGATAAAGCTCTTAGGGAGGGGTATTTAAGCAATTGGGAGAGGAGTGACCGATAACGGTAGTGTGCTAAGTAGCTGTAGAGTATACGACGGCTAAGCCAGAAAGGAATGTAAACTAGGGACGTGGAGGAATTTTGTTGTTTAGTTTCTTTCTATCAGCGAGTAAGTAATAGAGGCTATTGGAAGAATCGAGAAAGCGATATCCTCGTAGAAAACAATTGGTTTCTCTCTGTGGGACCTAGATTCGTGAGACATAAAACTATGCATGCTTTGCTTCTTTCATTGGTTTTCCTTTGCTTTCTTCTTTTTTTCAGCTACTATTGCCTGCGAGGCCGGAACGTGGAGGGTCACGGGTGTTGCCAGGAATTATGGTTCCTCTTCCCAGCAGTATACATCATCAGATAAGAGATGCGTATACCCACCCGGACGTGGTTTCTGGACTAACTACAGCTGTAAATTGTTTGGCCACTAAAATATACCATCTAACCATCAGCAAAAGCAAGATATAGATTTCCAGGGACGAGATAGATCTGGCAGTACAGGAAGGATTGAACGTGGACTATTACATGATTCGGATGTTCGAATCGGTGCGTTCCGCGAATTTAGGAAATTTATGCTGTTTAATATCATACGACCAATTCGTCCCAACTGTTTGCATGAGGGCTGTAGTATATCTACGTCACATGGACGTTGTGCATTGCACATCATAGTGCGTGCATACACAAGTGTGGCAGCCCCACAAACGTTCAACGTCTTGATGCGAAATCGGTATTCCATTTCAAGTAACCCGGCAAAGTATCGTCGAGAGCATACATTGAGAAATCAGCCCCGTGTGTAGTCTTTGCCTCCTAGGATAACGTCAAGGGTAACTTTACCGCGGAATATATATCCTGAAACTTGCTGACCGGTCAGCTAGATACTACAGAGAACGACTCGACATCCTTGTGCTTGGTAGATCTTGAACCCACGAGGTACCTCTTTCCCCTTAGTTAGTCCTAAACCTTCCATTGCCCCTAGAAATGAGCGGTAACCTGAGCTGAATGCAGAGTAGCGGCTATTACACGCTGAATCTGAATCCCTTGCCAAGAGATAGTATTCGGTTGATATCCGACCGAGTTTTAAATGTAGTGGAAAGGTTCGGCAACGTATGGGATTCCGAAAGCCATAATTAAGTATTGTCTCAAATAGAAGCTTTCTTTGAACTAGGCACTGGTACTCAGAACATCAGAACGTCCCAGAATATTATTGATACCCTCATAGAGAAAGGAGGAAACTGAAACGTTGGTTTCAGTTAATGGTACCTGAAAGAGTGCCTGACTCGGCTACACTTGGAAACTGAGATTATAACCCTATTCCTTCGAGTTATGAAATAATGCGGCGGAGGTTAAATCACAAGAGATGAGGAGATGTCGTTAATCATAAGTTACCTATCAAGTGATCTACGTGGAGCCCTAACCCTCACTAGCATATATCCAACCCTAACCCATTAATTACCGAACCAGCGCTCATGACCAAAGAAAGTCTCTACTGCCATGCAGGGTCTCCTAGCTATAATTTTTGGCTAAATCTAGTCAAGGGGTACATCACGTAGGTAATATAATCATATTACTCATTTACGAAAGGCCCAACCTATATACGACGGGGCAAGGGGCAAGAATACACGTAACTTACGTTTATATGCAGCAAACCGTATCATAATTCTATTCCCTGAAACCTTTTATTACCATAACACCCCCTACTTACAATCTCTGCTGGCTATTCTAGCACTTGCGCTCACGTGTTAGGGAAATTCTACATTACATGGAATGCTCGGTTCCATTGTAAACCTATAGACCCTCTTAAGGCATAAGTCGATCACAGTGCTGCGATAACCGAGCAAAGGCACATCTTGGTCACAAAAAAAACCGTTATGTTGTAACACGAGGTAAGGGAGGGGCTGTAAAGGATAGTTATTGGACAAGCTCAGGAGCCAACCACAGGAATCCTCTACGGGTCCTTTTTACGCTTCTATTTTCAACCCAAATGAGTCAGATAATAAGCGGCGAGCACCCAAATGTGTCTACGGACAGACCTATCACACCGCTAACCAATAGCTGTGACCTCTGGGCTTTTTTTCAAAATCTCACTCTTTACTATTGTATAGTCCCCCCGGACCTAGAATTATGCTATATAGTTCCCAAGACCTACCACTGAGCGATGAAGCTGCCAAATAAGACGAGTGATACCCTATGATCGCTCCCCGTTTTTGAGTAGAATTTAGTAATTACTATTGCTGTGAGAAGAGAGATGGCTGAAGTCCCTATAGCTTTATTGAATCTCTAATGTATAACCCAAAGCTACGTAGGCCACGCGAAACTTTAATTGAATGTCATAATCATACTGATAGGTATAGAGTAAAGACGTTTTAATAGCTAGCTGTTGCATTTTTTCTTCATAGATACCACCGTTCTTAAGAAAAACACTGAGGATTTACTTACATATGGTTCTCCGCCTGATTTTCGCACACATACATGTACATGCATGCACTTCTAAAAATTTCCTGCTCAATAGTAATTAAAATGGCAAATATCTATGAAGATAGTCTAAACTACAGAATTTAGTAATTCAAGTATAAAGAATATTCCAGGTAGATATTTCCATAAATTGGTGTATGTGGAATAATTTCGACAGCTGAACCATCACGTATAAGGTATATATGTGTATCTTATAACCAAGATATCTTGTTTCTATCAGTAACTCAACTAAGATAACCCACACATTATCCCTAACTTCAGCTTTCCCTTGGGTTTCCCACGCCATTTCTGTCCCTATTTCCTACGTCACTAATCTGTAGAATCTTACAGTGAGCGTCAAAGCTTAGTGCACGAGCGGGCCCCGCCTTTCTTCCGATCCCAAAACAAATATGGGTTATATTCTCAACGGTCGCAACCCAATCACTCCATCACGAGAGGTATAAGGTATCCTTTGTCCCAACTAAAACACCAACCTCAGAAATAACAGAGTCAATGAGCGAGAAATACTTATCTGTGATGTGCACAGAGGAAAACAATACTACCGGGGACGCTGGATCTGACCATGTACGATCTCCACAGCCCGCTTCACGGCATATCTAAGACTTCCATCCGGATCCAGCAAACTGGGGACTTCGAGAACCAAGCATGCTTCGGTAAATTTAACCGGTTTCACTACGCGGGGGCTTAGGACTATATCATACACGTCAAAATAACCTGACGTGTAACCTCTGGTGCCTCTTGTTCTGCCTATCAAATCGACTATAAACCATGAGGGGGTCGCGTAGATCTCTGTCAACCCTGTTATCCGACTACTAGTAGCCTCTAGAGAAATCCCATGCACTGGTCCTAAACCTTCGCTGCAGCAGGGATTCAATAAATGACTCTGTTCCGAACAAGCGCCCAAGCCTACATCACCCTAATTGTTGGAGTTGTATTAAGCTTTCAAAGGTCCGCTGTCCCATTATCCCACATGTGCAACATACTTTAAAAACGCTTTGACGAAGGTATCTAGCCTATAGAAATACCAAAAAATAAAATATATATACTTGTTCACAGAATACATGAATCTAAAACTTTACATGATCTATGTTTATAGACAGGATGTATCTAATGAGAGTATATATACATGCAGTTACATAGGTGATGTGCCGATTAAGGCATAGGTCCTGGTTATTCGTAACTTTCAATAACCTACCCCCAGATACGAGCTACGAGCTGAACATCGTGCACATTAACTAGCCCCATCTTTCCCTTCGAATCTAAATACTGATATACATAAGCCTCTGCCCTGAGATAGCTTCTTTCAATTGGCACGGTACTTTTCGCGGAGCCACACCGCTATACTCAAGGTATTTATGCATCATACTGTCCCTATTGGTAAAAGAAAGTCTCCTCTAAATAACGCAACATTTTATAGGGTCAGCCTTGTTCTCACAGTTCTCTAGGAGCTTCTACCAAGCAGCATATCTTGCTCTATTTCAATTATATCGTGTTAGAGGCCTGCTAAAACGAATTTGAAGGGACCGGTTTCTCGTAAAGGCCTTATATATTTCTGGTAAAAATACCGGAGGGCAAGAGTGAGCCAGCGAGGTAGTACTCCAAATTATTTTTTTACTGGTTGCCTATGCTGAACCCCTAAGTCCTGAGCCGGCCACCCCTGTTCTCCGATCTCCTTTACTTAAAGCTGTAGATACGGTAGAGTACCAGAATAGGCACTAATAATAATAGAATCCCGAGATTATGAGGGAAGTCCTAAAGATAGGGGTAGAAGCCGAAGTCCTGTTTTATGGGCACTCAGTAGAGTTTGAAAACTACGCTACTAGAGGATATCTCTCCTTTATTCGCTTACGAAAGGTCCTGCAGTGACCAAGTGGAGGCCACAAAGACTCCCAGGGAAGTCACAAAATATGTACTTACTCACAACACTTTTACAACATTGGTGCAGGACCAACCTACGATTGACGACCCGAGTTTGCTGGCTTCATCCCAACGATTGGGCAGAATAACTAAAATTACTGAGAGGGTGTGAACAGGGTTGGCCAGAATCGCCAGATCATCTTCTAAAATACTTTTTACTCTAGCTTTCGCCGATCGTTGTTTTTTGCGCCACGAGGCTTCAATCGTATCCATCTTTTACCCCTCTCTGCAATTGAATCCCGACTGGACTTCCTGTAACGAGGAGTTATACATTCCTACTGTTTGGAGGGGACATATATGATATTACCAAAAACAAATACTTCTATGAAATTCGTTTCTAGTGGATTACAACACTGCTCTTAGCAGAAGTACCTACTATAGTTGAGGGTGGGGTATACATATACATCCAGGAGAAAGAGTACGCTACCAGTTCTAATACCCACCTAATACCAAGGCGGTGCCGTGACACCTACGTGGACTCCTCTGGTCATAACCTGTCCTAGAATTACTCCATTCCCTAGATTATTAGTGGAAAAACACTGTCTTGTGCATTGTCTTATTCATAGTCTTATTCATTGCCATAGTGTATCTCCTGAATGATCTAATTTGAACTCTCCTGGATCTATGTCTCCTCTTTTAGCGCAGCCAATATCTCTGTTACTTCTGTTACTCCTTGTAACTGCTGGAAACTTCATGTAAGCCGTACATTGGTATATGTCCGAACATTGTGGACCTGTTGAGGCCATGCAGGCGATTCTACTGCCCTATTACTTTATCCCTCACAAGATCTTCTCACTTATGAATATCTCCCGCGAAGTACTTGAAACAGAGCTAGAAATCGATCCCGAGATGCATTTTAGTCGCGCGTACGTATCGCCACCAGAGATACCAAAGCTATAATGATGTTAATTAACACCTTAACGTTTCCTGATAAAAATTCGACTGATTAACCCTCGATTTCGTCTAGTCTTCACAGCAGAGGCCACCCTTCTAGAGTAACTTAGCTGGTAAAAGCTGATGACAAAAACAACAAACACCCTGCGAATACTCGCAAAGCCTGGGGGGATTCTACAGGTTGTCTCGTATCATGCAAGCTAAAACAATGCATAAAAAAAGTTATGTACTCGGGGCAGATATAAAGAATATGAAAACAGGGGTGCTGAGCTAGCCAACCAACCCCCCAGTGTGGTACACCGAGGCGAATCAGAATCTCTACTAGAAAAGATATGCCTAGTTTCTTTTTAACTGCCCCGAGCACACTAATTAACCATGTTACCATTCTCCGAATATTCCCGGCCTTTCCCCTGATCAGCTGGTTCGCCCCAAACCGACCCCAGGATCGAGATTCCCAAAAGAAGCACTAAGGGGAACCAGTCCATTGTCAGCTGTTTTATTTGTAAACAAACGATAGATCAAATTTTCCGAGAACTACGCGGCTCTAGAAACCCCCCCTCCATAGGTAAGTGGAAGCACAACGCATCTGAGAAACGTTGTGCTGCTCAAATACCGCACGTACTAGCTAAATCTGAAGCAGAATTTAGCGCTCAAAATTCCCGCACTTTTTATATAGATCTCACTGGGCCTCGAATTACTATAAATCTCTAGTTTTCGAGCCCCTCTACTCGCCACTTATACAGTACGTGGCCACGGATTGTCTCATAACGTGGTAGATCAGTGGGGGCACACAATAACCGTCCCGTTTATCACAAGAAAAGCATACATGGAGACGCTTCCAAGGCTATAACTTAAATAAATACCCTATTTCCATACTTACGATGCCGTTTGTCCACGCAATCTAAGCTCCATTTTACTCCTTACTTCCCGCATACAACTCTTATACCACCCCAGGAGAGATACAGTGTGCTAGGAAAGGTTACGGGCATATATATTTTAATATAATTGGTGAAATAGAGTGGTATAAGTTATACTAGCTGGCTATATTAAGCCAAGCTACTAGCTACATGTATCCGTCATGCGAGTGATATCCTATGATCACAACCCTCGTAGTAGAGTAGAGTAAGATCCATCTCAGTATACCGCTATTCAGCGAGTTTCTTGTGATAAACATCTCAGTAATACCCTTCTTAAAAGTCTTCCGAGGTCCTAGGAGTTTGGTTCGTTCTAAATTATCCCCTAACTTAATCATGTCTTAGATTCAACCAATTAGCAAGATTCATCCAAATCAAGAGCACGAAATTATAGTGATACCCCCATTAGCAATTATTTCTCTATTAAGATGTTAAAAAGAAAGTTACTAGATCTACTGAGGGAAAAGACATTGAAAGAAAACGGTGTTGAAAATCACAGAAAGCCTTGATCTCCTCGGAACCACGATCCCGCACCGAGAACAAAAGAAAGGAAGATATGGCTGTTAGCTGTCCTCTCACAAGATAATACTAAGCATAGGAGATTTATTTGCGAAGCGCTGATGCCGGGAATAAATAGCCCGGGGGCTCGGGTAGTGTAAATACTGGCCAGCAAGTATGAAGACAGCCCCCGCCCCACAAAGGCCAAGATGCACTCGATACGAGCTTTTCCAATTCAGGTCACGCTAGTACCCCGTCTAGCCCGGCCATGGTTTCGGGGAATCGGGGCATAGCATGCCCCGGCCGCGGGACACTGGTGGCATCTTCACATATGCTCACTCGCCCAGTAATTACACCTCTCATAGCCCTGGTCACTCGAGTCCCAGTCTCATGTCCGAGAAGATCTAGGTCCAAGTAAACGGAAATTGTATAATCTATAGTATGTCAGTTCTCGTGCATTATTTATAAACCTAACTACATGTCGGTTATCCTGAATCAAGCCCAGCCCAGCTTGATTTTCCCATTACGATGATTCATGAACCGCCTTGAATTAAATATCCAATAGTTATCTAATAAAATCTCCTGCCAGCCGTTATAGTCTATTTTAGGCTCTTTCCCATCCCCGTATCCCCGCAGTACGTAGTAAGATACACGTATGAGACTAGGCATGAAACTAAGTTTATGTAAAAAACCAACGCATACTCATATCGTCATAATTTCCTATTCATAAAGTAAGCTTGAAATCTCAACGGAAACGAAAGAAGTATGCATACCTTAGCAAATGCACTCCTTGCTCTGATCTTAGTCCCAAAAAACACTAAGACCCATGGTACGATCGTCAGCAATGCAGCAACCCCACCGAGGAAGCTTGAGGCCCCTGCAAAGGTCATACGATGAAACATTGCGTTCGTGATCAATGGAAAACATCCTGCTAACATGTTCCGGCCTATCATTTACTATTAGTAATTGCTTTCTGTTGTAAGTGCCGAGGAGGGCTGAGTACAGAAACTTTGCGCTGCTAGTGCACTGCTAGCGTAGCGGTGGTATGTGTCTGCAAGATAATTAAACACGGCGAGATAGATCGCATAGATACCAATTGTGGAGCACCCAACTGCCATAGTCGGGAGGATCCAATGTTGTGATGGAAATGAAGTCCATCCAAACCAAAACATTCCGATCGGAAGGCAGCAACCAATGATACAGCTAGAAAATAATCGCCATTCAGGATCAGGGTGAGGATTGCCTGCAATGAAGTGCTTCTTCGTAAGGTATTCTATTAAAGTATTAAGCCCAAGGGCAATGAAGGCACCGACAATCATTGCTGATGGGTGTTAGTTTAAGGGGATGAGTAAATTGGAAATAAGGTGTATTATTATTTAAGGATTTAACTTACAGATAAAAACCATTCCAGTTTGAGAGGTATTGAATCCATGATTCTCCTTGAATACTAGTGGGACACCTTGAAGAAATCTTTGATTATATTAGCTATGAGTTCCCAACTTCCAACGAATTACGGGTGGGGGGTACACACAGATAAAGCACAGCCCAGCCGAATGACACCCACATACTAAACCAGAACACCACCGACTCGGTGAAGAGCAAACGAAACGGCCGAGTCAATGAGACTGATATTACTATCGCCATACTCTCTCTCTCTTCATCTGCCCGTGCCTTCCATCTAACTCTCATTCCTCCATTTTTTTCGTATTCCTTCTGGCCCTCACCCGACTCCTCATTTTCATCTAACCAACTGTTCAATAATCTTGCCCTGCGACTAAGTATTACACCCCCCCTAGTCTCCCTGAGAACCAAATAAGCGATCATCATACCAACACCGTTGATAATTAACTGTATCCAGTGGATCCATCGCCATGAAAGATTGTCATTTACGAAGCCGCTGATCAGAGGTCCTATACCGGTGAACGCCAATCCACATGTCGAAAACAAACTCATCGGGAGTCCACGGTCTGGGGCATGGTAGATATCTGAGATAATACCCCCTACCATAGTACTGAATGTAGACCCGCCCACACCGAGAAAGAAACGCGCTACTAGCATTCCTGGGAAGCTATGGCAAACTGCAGAGGAAAGATGGCATACTGTATATTCTAGTGTTAGAAAGCTGAGAAAATTTAACCACCAAAGACTATATGAGCTACTAACCGTTGAATAATCCGTAGGTCCATAGAAAAACCTGTCTTCTTCCGTAGACCTAGAAATAGACAATATTAGTATTAGAAAAGCTGAGATAAACCAAACACTAGTTGGTAAAGAGTATTCATTTTCTTCTAGTTTGGGGCTGCGCCTCGACAGCCACATCACATGAAATATTGGCTTGCAAAATAAAAGGCATACCTCCGACAGTGGTGCTAGAAATAATGGTGCAATAGCAAAACCTGTAGTAAAAGTGGTCACTCCAACCAACAATGCAGTCCTACCAACACCCCACTCATCCGACATCTGGCCAATCCCACTGGTATAAGCCCCTGCTGAGTACGCCGCCATCCCAGTAGAAAAGCAAGCCAACGCTAATATCATACTCTTGCGCCCTTTACTCCATGTAAAAGGATCAGTTTGTTTCGTCACTGATGTAGGGAGCCGCTCAGGGAACGAGTAAATATCGCTAGGTTGTGTACTCCATTCAAGGTACTTGTATGTTGTCTGTGCGGCCACTGGGAAATTATCGAGAGACTGTTGTTCAGATAACGTGGGCCCGGATTCAGAATTCTTCTCAATTGAAAACCCTGAAGAATCTGAGTGGTGACCATGGCGTGTGGTTTTTGCGGATAGTCGAGAGGGTGAGTCTTGCATCATTATTCTAGCAGGTGATTGACCACTGGAAACACTGAAGAAGTCCTAGCTAACTCAATTACAGGAGGCACGAGATTTTGGTGAATTTATGAGCTCCTGTTTTCTTTTCACCATACAGTCACCTTCCAGAAGCATTTCTAATCTACTCGGTTATCTCACTCGGATGAGTCTTATCACCGGTAATTAGAGTTCGGATTTCAGAGGTGGGGCAAAGACGCTAATAAGACTATGTACATGTAGGGCGGGTAGCACTTCTAAAGAGATCAATAGACACAAAAAGCTCTAGAGTATGTACAGAAGCGGAATAGGGCACATGCAAAGTCCTGAAAGCAATGGCGAGAAACAAGGGCCCGTGAGTGGCGTCCATTAGATACAGATGATTTGAGACATCGAAGCGGCAGAGCATGTCGATAACTGATTCTTGGGAGGATGCTAATGATGTTGCAAGAGTGGTAATCACAATAAAGTGTGAGAGTGAGAATTCGAGAATGCCACGATCTGCGTTCCTGGCTTAGGTAACACGAATTTCCATTTCCAGCCAAAAAGGCGCAAAATTGTCTGGTTCTGGGAAGATGCACTTCCTCATCTATTACCCAGAATAAGTAACGTGCGGCTCTGAAAAGATGCAAGAACGCCTGAATCGACCAATAACCGGGGCCCCTGATGATGCGATTTCCCGGCACGCCGGTTGCAGCCAAAACATGAGATGCTTGAACCATCTAAACAGTCTATTGCGTGCACGATGGTGGGGCAAAAAAGGTAAAACTGAGGGGAAGGTTTTTTCTCTGCCCCTCTTTATAATCTTTCTCTCCCTTTATCCCCTGCTCCTCCCCTTCGTTTCTATACATCTTTTGTAAACATTTCATCACACATACTCAATTTCCTCAAAACACAAACCATCACTATAATGGCCGAAGAACGTGCTGCACCGTAAGTATAAGAATCCTCTCTTTCTTATGACAGCCAGATGTACAAAAGTTTTCAAAACCGCTGATCCCCTGCGATCCATCAGTCTCCGTCTTGGAAGTATTGCTCCTGACTTTGAAGCCGAGACCACCAACGTTAGTTCTCCATTATTTTGCTACAAGAAATTTCGTCATCAGCTAACTGTATCTTGAAATATAGGGTAACATCAAATTCCACGAGTTCATTGGTGACAACTGGGTTGTTTTTTTCTCTCATCCTGAAGGTACGTTGACTCTTCCTGTCTGACACTGCTTCCACTAAAACTTTGAAGATTTCACCCCCGTCTGTACCACAGAGTTGGGTGCCTTTGCAAAGCTCGAGCCTGAATTCAGCAAGCGTGGGGTTAAGCTCATAGGTCTGTCTGCAAACACCATCCAGTCTCACGGCGAGTGGATCAAGGATATCGATGAGATCTCCGGCTCCCGCCTTAAGTTTCCCATCATTGGTGATAAGGACCGCAAGATCTCTTATGCCTATGATATGTAAGCTCCCCTTGAGATTACAGATTTTATCTCCACAATATTAACCACATTTTCAATAGGATCGACCACCAGGACACTACCAACGTCGACTCTAAGGGCATTGCATTCACCATCCGCTCAGTCTTTGTTATTGACCCCAAGAAGACCATCCGCCTCATCTTATCCTATCCCGCATCCACAGGCCGCAATGCTGCCGAAGTCTTGAGAGTTGTTGATTCTCTTCAGACTGGTGACAAGCACCGGTAAGAATATTCCCTACGTACCTAATCATGAAAAACCACTCACAAATACTATATAGTATCACTACCCCTATCAATTGGGTTCCTGGTGATGATGTCATTGTCCACCCTAGCGTCAGCAACGAACTTGCAAAGGAACTCTTCCCTGAGTTCCGTATTGTCAAGCCATACCTCCGTTTCACTCCTCTTCCCAAGGAGAAGACTACTGCTGCTGTTTAAACAAAACTAAGACAAGATAAAGAGCGTGTTTTCCTATTTTCTCTTACCCGTTTGCTTCCCCTTAATATAGTTAGATACTAGTGTATGCTACGGCGACTTCTCGGGGAACTATAAGCTAAATCTAGCTTTTTCGGATAAAGAAAGATTTTGAAGTATATATATAGATAGATATACGTACTTTAAACAGGCTACACCCGTGAGATTAATTCTTTCAAGTCACGAAGATGATAGAATATTGGTAAGTGCTCACAGTTAATCCGCACCCCCCATAGCCGGATTTACAAAGGTTTTCTTCGTAGAACTCGTCTCAGAATCTCCCAATGTCAGTCCACTTATCATTTACTAAGATCCCCAGCCTGATTTATTTCATAATGTAGCAGTGTTTATGCCTCTCCAGAGCCCAGACATATTGATGTTCCTAAGGTGTTAACCTGAAGCGAATACCCTTTCCACAAGATAAAGCGCACTATTCTAAACTAAACCTCTACCTGAAAATATATCAAATTTTACCTACTATAACTTAGTACTAAACACCCACAACTTAAACTCTGTTCATCACTCGGTGCTTACGTCGTAAATAGGCGGTAACCATTTACTGTCAACCCCATTACCACCACTACCAGTACCAGATACATCTAAAAAATTAAATACTAACGCGCTATCCCCAATAACAGCTCACAGATTGCTATAGGGCTTGATATATCGAGTGATAAAACATGACTATTCTATCATCTCTACCAGTAGTCAACGAATCAGGTCCAGCGATAATAGATAAAAAGCACATAACATGTACTTTATAACTACATTTCCCCAGGAGAGGACGAGTTTTAGGGGTATTGCCTTAGCAAGTGTGAGATATATGATTATCGAGTATCTCCGATCTGAGTACGTATTGTCTACTTGCTATGGATAACAGCTCGGGCTTAATGGTGTCTCAAGCATCAATTAATTTTAGGATATCGAACCTGTAAATGCATGTATAATTAACAACCAAACCTATGATCACGAGCTTAGGAACTAACTCCTAGGTCTTGCTATCCCTATATCCAGTAAGTAAATTGAATTTTTTATCAAAAAATTCAGCCCAATACGCCATATATCACTCGAACTACTGAAATCAAGCATATAGCTATGCTTAAGGCTGTAGAAAGGAATATAAATACTTTCTCGAGCCTGACTGGGGCTCGGCTCTAATCAATAGTCGTTTTTATCAAGTTCTAGGGGCCCGACCCTGTTCCCCAAAATCCCTCTACTACCATAATATCTCAATAGATTGGCTATCACTAGCTAGTACCACCCCACCATTCAAAATAGATCCCTAACTAACGGTAACCTCTGAGAACATTCCAACAGTGTCAGAACCTTTATTTAAGCCTCAAAAATTACCCTAGGCAGATCTACCAAAGCCCGGAGATAGCCAATCTATCAAGATACTACGGTATAGGACGTTTTCCGGGACAAATCTATTCCTAAGTAGCGGCCCAAGCCCAATTCATTGACCAAATTAGCTGTCTTGAATAATCTTGTCAATGCGCTAGCTGAGACTTTTTGCTATACTTGAACAGGTCAAGAGATGGAGACGCGTCACGGCCCAAATAATCACACTTCACTGGCCAGTACTAACATAGAAGTCACAACCGGAGTAGAGGAAGTGAAGTTCTCGGGCCACGGACCAGCCCGACGCACGTTTTGTGCTATGCATGCGCCTTAAGCCTGGAGATAAGTACGTCATTCGCTACCCTAAAGAATCTAGATTGCAATATTTTTTTTAGGGTCATAATATAATCATAGAGAATCACTCGTAATTTCAGTCTACGCCCCCGCTTATGCTAGGTGAGGTAGTCAGGAAGGAATAGGGGCTCGTATTAGTAAGATGAACTTCTGTCCGGGTTCACTCCCCTATTTGCTGTATAACTGCCTTCCTAAATGGGTATCTAGGCTTTAAGGCTGAGGGGTCATAGGAATGAGATAATTATAATACTAATTTGTCATGCTGCATATTCTAACTAGAGGAGTAGTTACAGGTTCCAATATTCTTTAATATGCATGAGGGGAAAAAAGAGCTGAAAGCCTCCCCCTCTCTACCGAACTGTGAAACTGGCGGTAAGTTGTAAACGTCCCTACATTCCTTAACTGTCCCCGGTAAATAGAAGGAGATACCGAGAACATACCGTCGGTAAGTATGAGGGTTGGTATTTTACGGCACAGCTGGTGAGAGAGTATTTCCACTATAGTTGGAAATGGTCTATATCGAATGCTGCTAGAGCCAAGAACCATCACATTAGCGTCTTACTGAAAACCCTCGGCAGTATATGAGCCGCATATCCGATTCCATGGCGTAGAAGTTCACTTGCGGTAAAAAAGCAGATAGCCGTTTACGATAGGGATGTATCTACTACGTAATTGAGGGGCGCAGCGTATACCTGTGTGTAACGAGGGGTTTTTAAAGTGTGGCGGCATCCATGAAGATCAGACCATGTGGCTGTGTAGCTCCATTATTATTTGATATTAAACTGTTTTTAGACTCCTACCAAGTCACAAAGTATGCTATTTTACCAGAGTCGTGACAGTTAGTGTCGCGCAGTAAGGTGAATCCGCTAATATAGGATTAATCAATGAGCCTCTTAGCCTTTTAGTAATCTATATTGTAGGTAGCCTTGCATGTAAGAACTAAATTATTACCAATTTCCTAAAATCCTGGCTTGTATTAGGAGCTAGTGTAGCTATTTAGCTACTAGGTTTAGCAAGCGATTAATGCTGCGCTTCAGCTGAGTTCCCACCTATCAATTATACCAAACACCTATTTCATAGGTTTTAAATGCAACTTCTATACAGGAGTTCTCTTTTCGAAGCTCAAACCCTAAAGTAATTGAAACTTTATAGCGTATGGCAGCAAAGGCCGGGAAGCATGCAAAGGTTTACGAATGGGGTCCTGCGGTCGATACTAGAATCCTCGCCGAGAGTTTCGGAGACCAATAGCAAACTTTAGTCCCAAGTCTCATGTATCTCCAACTCTTTTACTATCTATCGAGATTTTAAGCATATCTACAAGCATATCTGTAAATGGTAGTTAGGCCAAGGGCTTTAAAATTAAGGTGCACAGCCCCAGAAAGCGGATCATCACAAATCCTTGACCACCGGATAAAGGGTTCCCGATAAGGCAGGGGGCACCGCTAACGTGGTTCCATTATTATGTCGTGTTTTACGCCAAAGCTGAGGTACATCAGCTTCTTGCACCTGTAATTGCAAGATCTTTCCGAAATAACCTACGCTTAGACTACATGTGGGTACATTTTTTTTAACGGTATGTAATAGCAAGCCGTTCTGTAAACACGAGTAAAAAGAGATTAAGGCCTCCATATACTCGGTGAGGATTCTCGTCGTAGTATTTGCCTAAGAACCCCTCCCCCTTGCTTGCTACCCGCGTTTCTCAATATCTTCTACCAAGCTTCTTTCATATGGTCTTGTTTAAATATATGCATGCAACAGTACTCAGGTTCAAAAAGTATCTTTTGAGGAAAGTTTTTCTGACATATTTACTCTAAGCGCCGACGCAGCGCATGTGCAGCGGGAGATCGAATCTGAGCCATGGCCGTGAAACGCATCGCAGGGTAGGGCCACTCCCGCTGCTATACCGCTGCTATACCATAAGGACCATCTAGAGTCCTTCCTGAACGGAACATCCGAGTCCCGGGACCACAACTTGATTTGGCTGGAGAGGTTATTGCTTTAACCGTAAAAAAGAAAGCCTTACCAATGCACCGTGATGTAAAAGAGAGCGCCAAGTAAGGGCGAGGTATAGGTGGTAGAGTAATCTAGGAGGTTGATAGAACACGCTACGTCCATCCTTTCACCTTTTTATTTTTACATCTCACTTCACTACACATCAGCGGCAAACAACCACAGTCAGTAGGGGGGCTATTCACCGATATATAGGTTACAGGTCGACGACACCACTAGACCTGGTTATTTTTCTTTTCGCATTATTTAACTGTCGCTCGACACAGCTGGAGTCACATTCTTATAGGATATCCCAAATAGTTTCATTTGTTGTTTTTCCCTGCACATTCACGCGCAGCAGTTCAGCTGAGACACCACTTTCAAGCCTCCCAGCCATCTGATTGCATAGAGGGCTGGAGGGAGTAAACCAGCTTCATAACCTGATTCCCCCACTTCTTTCCTTCCCACCTTTTTCGTTTTCTCTCAATTCCGATCGGCTATCTATCGCTGCGTATCAGTCACAATGCGTGTATCTTCAGGTGCTTCAGTGCTGTTGACAGCAATTTCAGTACTTTCTAGTGAGATAATCCCCTCCGTTGCTACTGACAACACCAGTGTAAACAGCAAGCATCAGCTAACCAACTTTTATTTTATTTTCGTGCGGCAGGTGTGCAAGCCAGTGCTCTTCCTTCAGAAATCAATGAGATCGTCCAGCGTGCAGTATCAGATTCGCCCAGTGGGGGCTACGCTCCAGGCAACGTTTCATGTCCAAATACACCATTGCTTCGTAGCGCTGTCAATATCTCTGATAGCGAGAGGGAATGGGTAACAAAGCGTCACACGGTTACAGATAAAGCCCTAATTGATTTCCTGAACCGTGCGTCTATGGTTGATTTCGATGTCGCTGCATTCATGTCATCATACTCTCCAACCATCGGTATTGCGTTTTCCGGTGGTGGGTATCGGGCGCTTCTCAATGGTGCAGGTGAATTTGCTGCTTTCGATAGCAGGACAGCGGGCTCAACGGCCGTGGGACATCTCGGTGGACTGTTGCAGAGTGCAACATATGTTGCAGGACTGTCGGGGGGGAGTTGGCTGCTTGGTAGTATCGTTATCAATAACTTTACCACGGTGCAGAGGCTTCAGGATGCCGGGAATGTGTGGGATTTCGAGAATAGCATCCTAGCCCCCGAGGGTGCTCTAAAGATTGTGGACACAACTGTTTACTACAACGACCTCCACCAGGAAGTCTCTGATAAGCAGGACGCAGGATTCGACATTTCTTTGACCGATTATTGGTCAAGAGCGCTGTCTAGGCAGTTTATTAACTTGACTGATGGTGGCCCTGGTGTGACTTATTCTTCTATTGCGGAGAGTGATGACTTTGTCGCCGCAACTATGCCATTTCCAATAATTGTTGCTGATGGAAGGAATCCGGGGGAGTTAATTATTTCAAGCAATGCGACTGTTTATGAGTATAATGTGTTTGAATTTGGATCATTTGACCCTACTTTGTTCGCATTCACACCAATGAAGTATTTAGGTACCAACATGACCAATGGTGTGCCAAATGAAAGGAATGTGTGCATTAGAGGTTTTGACAATGCTGGGTATGTTGAATTACCTGGTTTTTTTAGCTGTGGATATCTCAGTTAACATTAATAGGTTTATCATGGGAACTTCATCCTCATTATTCAACACCGGCCTCATGATGCTCGACAGCTTCGGTCTCACTGGTGTTCTCCGTGATTTGATTGAGACTTCACTTAGTTTCCTCTCAGCTAAGGAAGCCGACATTGCAGACTACTCACCAAACCCGTTTTTCGCTGTCAACCCCGATATCAACCCCTCAGCTAGGACGCGTGATCTTACTCTTGTTGATGGTGGTCTTGATGGACAGAATATTCCTCTGCACCCTCTCATCCAGCCAGTCCGCAAGGTTGATGTTATCTTTGCTATGGATAACTCCGCCGACACTGTCCGTCTCAATGGCAGTAACTCCAATTGGCCTAACGGTACTGCCATAATTGCAACCTATGAGAGGCACGTCACTGGCAACATGTCCAACGGGACATTCTTCCCAGCTATTCCCGACGTAAACACTTTTATTGGCCAGGGACTCAACAACCGACCGACATTTTTTGGCTGCAGTGGTAGCAATATTACCACTGATCTAGACAGGGTCCCACCATTGATTGTCTACATCCCGAATGCACCATATTCTTTCAACTCTAATATTTCTACCACTGATCTTGACTACACTCAACGTGAGCGTGACCTGATGATTGAGAACGGATACAATGTTGCTACTCGTGGTAATGGGACCCTAGACTCAACCTGGGCTGCTTGTGTTGGGTGTGCGATTGTCCACAGACAGCAGGAGAGAACAGGAGCTACTCAGACTGCGCAGTGCCAGAAATGCTTCCAAGATTACTGCTGGAACGGAACCCGGGAGACTGTACAGGCTGCTGAGTATGAACCAGCTGCCGAGATCTCAATAAAGAATATTGCTGGAAGGCCAGAGGCATGGAGTGTTGGAATGTTTTTGATTGCTGCAGCCGTGGGTGTATTTGTGTTGTAAAGATCGATATCTTGGTCGGAGTTAACTTGAATTTTTTTTCCTTTTTTACATAATCTTTCTTGTGTTATTTATTCCTCCTTATTTTTTTTTTTGTTTTGTTTTTATTTCCTCTTTAGGGATTTCCATCGTTTCTTTCTGTTTCTTTCTTTCTTTTTGAAACGTTTTTCATTTGTTCGGTGGGGTACTAAAGTGTATATTTTTTTGGACCTGAGAAAGGAATAGGGTCAATATGTAGTGTGATACCTCCTAAGGAGGGTATACTACATAGTATATACTACTACCTTCAGTTTTAAATCCCGGCATCCAAAAAGAAGAGAATATATTAGCTATAGGTCAACACCCACAGGCTAAGTTAGCTTGATGTGAGTGGTCCTTGCTCTGGGTAGAACCCACCCAGCTGTCCTGAATTAGGGATAATTTCGCCACATATGGGTCTAAAGGGAGAGACACACGCTGCTAATCGTCACTTTTGTGGTTTGAGGGTTTATAGAGGGTAGCCAGTGATAATTTCTGTTCTAGGGAAGGTCCAGTGCCAAGCAACGGGACTGGGGAAGGCCAATTTACATATGTAGCCTCAACGAGTGCTAAAAACCTCCCAACACAACACTTTCGTGTCCCATCAATTCTTCCCCACTTCGATACATACTATTACTGCACTTTCGCCTCGTTTATCTTCCTCATTATCTCTATCCCAAGCAATCATGGAAGCTGTCCTCCAACAACTCGAACCTGTCTTTGCCGCCTTGCGCCCACACATCACACAATTGACTACTCAGCTTCCACCAAGTGTCGCTGGACCAATCTCAGATCTCATCACACCCACTTGCTATTCCAAACTCCTCCTCAAGTTCGACCCTAACTCTGACCCCGAATGTTTCAAACTCGCTCTCTCAAAAGCAATCGGTGTCGGCATCATCACATTCTCCACTATAATTAAGGTGCCACAGCTATTCAAGCTCCTTAGCTCAGGCTCAGCTCGAGGAGTATCGTTCTCATCATACGCTCTTGAGACTGCAGGGTACTTGTGTACCCTTGCATACAATTTTCGCTCCGGTAACCCTATAAGCACATATGGCGAGATCGGTCTGATCGCGGTTCAGAATGTGGTCATCGCTGTGTTAATTCTACACTACTCTGGAAAGGGACTCCAGGCAGCAGCGTTTGTACCAATCGTGGCGGGAGTGCTGTACGCACTGTTTAACGAGGACCTCGTCGATGCGAAGATGATGGGCTACTTGCAGGCAGCAACTATTCCGTTGACATTGGCGAGTAAAGTACCGCAGATCATTAGTGTTGCGAGAAATAAAAGCACTGGGAATCTTTCAGCCTTTGCAGTATGTCTCTCCTCGTTGGGGTTTATTTTTAGAAACTTGATAACTAAGAAATTTCTGCTAGGTGTTCAACTACCTCTTTGGGTCCCTCGCTAGAGTGTTTACCACCATCGCTGAGGTCGAAGACCCGTTGATCCTCTACGGTTTCCTCGGTGGTGCGTTCCTGAACTTTGTTCTTGCTGCGCAGATGATCTGGTATTGGAACTCAGGTAAGAAGCTCGGCACTAGTAAGGGTAGTGGTTCACCGTCAAAAAAGCGATATACTGGTCCCGCTGGCGGGAAGAGCCCTGCGAGGGGAAAGAGTACTCCAAAGAGGAAGGGTTAAATTAGCAAACCCTTTTATAGTAAGGATAGGGTCGTAGTCTTGCTATATTTTTGCTTTAGTTATAGACTTAAGATATCTAGTTTTGGTGGGCGTACGAAACCGAATAGTCGGTTAGTTAATAGGATTAATGGGCTTGAGCCGTGCTAGCTTGCCTATCCCTTTTATTTCTAAGCTCCTTTATTTTTGAGTTATTTTGGTTTATGTCACTCTTCAAAAATTAAGACAGCTATCATATAGCTATATAATTGTAATTTAAAATTCCAATCAAAGTCTCGAGGCATAGAGATACTAAGCCAAATAAAGAATAAATAAGACAGCTTGTATTTAATGTTTCTGTATGAATAGTGTGTACTGCGCGCGCATAGAACACTAGGTGAACACTCTCTGACCTTTTTAACAGACGAGTGCTATTATATGACTGAAAACTCTTCCTGAGGATATTTTTGTAGCTATATACTGTCTTTAAGGGCTTCTATAGAGTTGTAGCTAATCGGTTAATCTATTAAGTCTTTTAACATGTTTAGATTACAAGTTTATCGTTCAATCGGGTCGGTCTCTAATATTTGGCAGTAGGAGGATGGGCTACTGTCACTTTACATCTTAGTTACCCTTTATGACGAAGGAAGTGAATCTCTAATATCTGCTAGAGCTTCTGTAACAGTAGAACTATGATATAGGTATAAAGAAACTAGAGTCCCTCCTCAGTAGTAAAGAGTACTTGGAAAAATAATTTCGGCGCGTACGAGTGATATACCATGACAGATAAAGGAGTGAAAAATAAAATAGGTCAAATTTCGCTTTCTGTTCACAATAAACAAGAATACCAGGGTAAAAAGATATGCTTGGGCCTGAATATAACCAAGGGAAAATAGGAAGTGGGAAAATAACTGCCTGCCAACGTAAAAAACCTACATCCAAAGAAATATAGGTAATAGAAAAGCACTAGTCTTCTTTAATTCTTCAAAAATTTTCGGTTTACCTTTCTCTACAAGTATTTCAACACCTTCAAACTCCAACCCCCCAGAATCCCACCGTTCATTGGCAAGTAATTCTCACGGCCACATGTGATTATATTCCTCCTCTTCCCTGCAAGGGATATACCTGAGTTTTCGGTTTCAATTTTTTGCGGCATGCTTTCTAAGTAGCTCTATAATCGCATGGTGTTTGCCGCTTGCTGAATTGATTGCTGTGACGTCTGCGCCATTATTAAGGAGAAGCTCTACAACCCCATAGTGACCTTCATATGCTGATAAATGAAGTGCTGTCCTGCCTTGATAATCTAGGTCCGAGATTCTTGCGCTATTTTCAAGAAGAAGTTGTATAGTTGCCTTATTACCTGCCTGGGCTGATAAATGGAGTGCTGTTCTTTTGTTTTTATCCTTATCCGCGGGATTTGAACCATGTTTGAGGAGAAGGTCAACAACATTTTCATGGCCCATATTCGACCAGTGGACTGATGCGAACCCGGTTCCTTTCTGCACGGTCATGCGAGGTCCACATGATGCTAGGTGGAGTGCTGTCTGTCCATCTTTATCTCTAACCGGAATATCGGCGCCGTTCTCGAGAAGTAGCTGTACAACCTGTTCGTGGCCTCCGGATGCTGCGAGGTGGAGAGCTGTTCGTCCATCTGTCCCTTGAGCCCAGATATCTGCATCACGTCCAAGAAGTAGCTGTACAATCTCTTTGTGGCCTCCGCATGCCGCCTGGTGGAGTGCTGACCTTCCTATATCTCCCTGAGCCCAAACATCGGCACCATTTTTGAGAAATAGCTCTACAACCTCTTTATGACCCCTCCTTGCCGCTAGGAGGAGTGATTTCTGGGCTAAAGCTGAGATACTTATGCCTTTATCAATGAGTAGCTGTATGGTTTCTTTATGACCTCCATATACTGCCTCGTGAAAAGTTGCTTGAACATCTTCAGCCTGAGCTAAGATATTTGCATCATTTTCAAGAAATAGCTGTACAACCTCTTTGTGGCCTCCACCCGCTGCTATAGAGAGTGCTGTTCTGCCGTATTTATCTTTGGCGGAGATATTTGCTCCTTTCTCAAGAAGATGGTGGACAATTTTTTTGTAACCTCGGTATGCCGCTTCGTGGAGTGGTGTTACCTTAGATGTGGTCTCTGCCAAGACGTTTGCACTGTTTTTGAGAAGTAGTTGTACAACCTGTTCGTGGCCTCCAGATGTCGCGAGATGGAGTGGTGTCTGACGGTACTTATCCTGGGCCGAGACATATGCACCTTTTTTGAGAAGTAGCTCAACGATCTCTTCTTGGCCTTCCAACGCTGCGTAGTGGAGTGCTGACCGCTGGTGCTTATCCAAATACGAATTAACCGCGATTGCCGCGAGAAGTAGCTCTACAGAATCTTTATGGCCTCCCCGTGCTGCTTCGTGGAGTGCTGTCCGGCCCGTAATATAGCCGTTTAGATCCTGGTTTGAGACACTTACTTTAGAGTCGAGAAGGAGTTTAATGATTTCATTGTGGCCTTTCCGTGCTGCCCAGTGAAGAGCGATTCTGCCGTCTTCTCCCTTAACTGAGGCATCCGGTTGTCCCTCGATAAGTAGTTTAACAACGTCTATGTGGCTACCCCGTACTGCCTCGAAGAGTGCCGTCCGGTACATCGCGGAGAGATCTGCCTTTGGTGTTTGAGAAGAATATCCGCTCCTCCTATAATTTGAAGCCCCTCCGGAATAGGTATTCATCTCCTTACAATACGCCCCTAGAAGCTGGCTGACTACTGGCAAATGTCCTATGGCAGATACCACAATCAACCCACTCTGTTGCGAACCCGCATTTTTCCTATAAGGATAGATGGCTTGCATATAAGAGTCTTTAGCTTTGCTACTTCCAAATCTATAAACAATATTTGTCGTCAAAGCAAGGTCACAAGCCCTGATATGAATTGATAAATACTTTGTTGCATATCCAAAGAACTGGTGCACTTTAAGTCGGTCTTTAAAGGCGTCGAAAGATTCGCAGACACTGGAAAATGCGTCGAATGAAAGATACGTGATGCATGCCTTAGCTATCTGAAAGTCTGCGTCGGCTGGGAGTATACTACTTTTCAAAAGATATTTTTGAGTAGTATAATGGGTAAACCGGACTGTGTTGCTGTCCTCGTCAATCTTAACTAAACCAGCACAGATATCCAACAGTTTTGTCCTGTCTGGTAGACCCAACTTGTCTAGTTGGGATTGATTATGTTCTGTAGTGACAGAAACCGCTTCCTGGAGTTCGTCGACAGTGAGAGTTCGTTGAGCCTTTGCGAGCCACATGAAAATCTTTGAAGCCATCGTGACACAGTTTGTGTCTTGCCTACGGATTCTTTCGATAACTTTGTCGTATGCAGTATCCAAGAGGCTCTTGTCTTTCGATGGGACTTCCAAGCCTTTGAGCTCCTTGAGCATATCTCTTACTGTAGGCTGTCGGCATATGATTTCGATATGGAGACGGGCAAGTAAAAACCTTTATTGATTTAGCAACGAAGGCATGTCTTATCTTTGGTCATTATATAACTTACAGGCGATTTGCGCAAGCCGTCAGCTCGGCAATAACCTTACTTCGGGATTCCCCTTCCCCAACCAGACGCTTAGTATACGGATTCTCATCAAGCTTCTGCTGAATATAGGCCTTGATATCTTCAGCTTTTGCTGATAAATCGATTTTTGCGGCATTTTGAAGTGACGTTTGGATGTCACCCGGCCGTAGCTGACTTGTGACGAAAACGTTGATATTGTCTCCTGTTAGGCGGTAAAATAGTGGGAGAAGATGTTTCAGTTGGGTCTCTTGGTCGCATTCGTCTAGTCCATCAAATACGAGAAATACTCGGCTAAACAGCTTTGATTTTTCTAGGAGAGTTTCGTATAACTTCCCAAAACTAGGCTCTTCAATTTCCCTTAGAGCATACAACTTCTCGAGTTCTGCGGAGAAAGATGTTGCCTGGCAGGTGAGCTGTTTGATCAAGCTTGCAAGAACATGCTTGGGCTGCTGTCGACCTTGTTCTATGTAATCGAAATAGATATAAGCTACACCGTAGTTTGACGTCTGCGCCTTGGCTTGAAGGTGATCGATTGCTACCGAACTGTAAAGCAGAATGCCCATCCTGTGAGATACCGGACTGAGTTCATTGCGGCCAGAGTGTGAAATACCTCAAGAATGTTTTTCCAGTACCAGCTATTCAAACAATCTTAATTAGTATTAGTTATAGGGTGCGCAGGAGGTTGGTACACATACGAACCCCGCGACCCCAGAGGAGTAGATAACCTGCTCCCCCCTTAACCCACCCCTCAAACTCCGGTGCCTCCGGAAGCCATTCTCCGGTATTGGCTTTTCTTCGCCCCCTAATCTCGAGGTGTCTACTCTCAAAATCTCCCGGGTGTAGCCAATCAAGATCATTCTTTCGTTCCTGTGCTATATGATGGGTTAATACATCTGTCTTGAGAGATTTGCACCTTTTTTTATTTTTCTCTTTTTTTCTTTAGCGGAAATTAGGGAGGTTATTCTCACCAATCTGAGTAGCCTCCATCGGCGCGTTCTGCACCAAAGGCTCTTCATCATTTTTATCCTGGACATATTCCTTCAAGATTTGTGACAGTTTACTTTCGTAATATCAGCAACTTCCTACGTAGTTAAGATTGATTTAACTATACTTACGTACGATTCGCCACAAACTGTAGAAGCAAGGTAAAAACATTCTTATGCTTTTGTATCCACGAGATATGCTGCATAGTCTCACTAACTTTCAGCGGCCATAGGGGTCGTTTCATATTATCCAACAAACCCCCTCCACTTTCTATCCTCAATCGGAGCCTTTTCAAATCCATAGCACATTGGCGGAGCGGTCCACCTCTAGCATTGATTTCCTGTAAGGCTGATGATTGGGGATTTGGATCCGCTTTGGCGTGATTGCGTAGGCTAGCAAGAACTTTCCCGAACGATTGAAGCTCATCTGTTAACTGCTGAAGGTCATACGGAACTGAATTAACCCCCCATATGTACTCATATACTAGAGAGACTAGGTCTCCGGTGAGCTTGATGGCATTGGTAATATTCGCCGTAACGCTCAAGGGGTCTTCTGCCATAATGTTGGTAGCTTGGTACGGAAATTTCTAGGATCACAAGTTTGGGATAGAATATGTTGATGCAGTTTGTGGATGAATTGGCTAGGTAGGTAAGGCTGGCGCCTGAATACCCCTCTATAGATGTGCTACATTATCAGCTCAGCCGTATTATGAGTATATTCTGTAGTATTCGCAAGAACTAAGTAAAGAACAGTCTACCAGCGCTATATAACCCACCACAAATTACCCACGATCGAGTAAGGCAATGGATATTCAGGTGTTTACTCTTGAGTAGTTGTAAGACAAGGGAATGTGGTTTTCCTAGATAGTTTGCAAAGGCATTCGGGTGCCGCCCAGTAGCCACAGTGGCTAACATGAAAATCAAGTAGGGTAACCTTAAGCTCTATATGTGTTATAGTCGAGTTCTAACCTTGTTTTCTTTAAGGGTTCTCTAGAAATTTTTATTTTGTTGTCGAAAGGCCTATATAAGTCCTAACCTCCGGGTACATGATCTATACCTAAGGTTCTAAAGATGAGGTTTGCCAGTAGAATGTAAGATAGGCGTTTGTGGAAGGTACTTATTCTTAGATTCTAGCAATACTCCCATTTATGAACTATATCGATTATAGGTAGTAGCGACTAAGTAAGGCCGAGATTGTGCCTTAGGGGGCCAGTGGCAGTGTGCCATTACTATGGAGTTATGGATTAAAAACCCCTACTAAGCGTAGTTATCAGATAATTGTAACCTAGACATACCCGATCCAAAAGTAAGACCATAGATAACCTTTAAAACGCCTACTGTACAAATAGTATATAATTAATGTAAGAATGCCCACACCAATACCCCAAATCCCACACCTTTACCTCTTCATCATCCCCGCTCCCTGAATCCCCAATGGCAGTGGGGGCTGGTCCTTTGGGTGGACACCCGTCTCCATAAACCTCAGCATACTCTCCAACTTCAATCCACCGCTCACCTTCTCTTTCTCCTCTTTCCTGACCACTGCCCCTTCAGCATCCAATACCAGCCCCGTCTCAATAGTGTCTACCCCTTCCTCCCGCTCCTCGAGGGTATATAGTTCGTCGTACCAATTCCTTTCATCCTGCTGCTCGGCAACGACGTCTTTTACGGCAGCCCAGAATTCGTCTTGCGCAGACTTGTCGGCGGGGGTGAGAGCTGAGACAGATGGGTCGTTGAGAGCTTTGATGAGCCAGTCTTGGACAGTCGCGTTGGGCTTCTTGTTGCAGAGCATAGGGAGAAGGATGGACTGGGACTGGGTGGGGAAGTTTGGGAGGGGGTAGGATACGAGGGCGGAGGGGTTCTCTTGGGGGGGTGGGAAGTGTGAGGTTAGTGTGTGGGAGAGGGAGTCGAGGGTGGAGGAGAGGACATTGAAGTGAGATTGAAGGGTTGACCTATGAGTGTGTTAGCTGGTGTTTGGGAGGATGAGGGTGCTGTTGGGGACAAACCATGGGGGGAGGGTGTCTGGGGGGCCATGGCAGAGGACATTGTTGAATGCGGTGAGGGCAGAGACCAGCTGGTGGAAGCGCTGACGGGTAGACTCCAGTGACCTCTGGGGGTTATCCATTGGGGGGCGGGGCGGGGGGGGGGATACGAGTATAGAGAGAGTAGAGTAGGAGTATAATATGGTATAGCGGGGAGATTGAGCGGCGGTGGGATTCGGTAACAAGCTTTGTGGGGAGGCAGGCAACTTCTCGGGTCACACGTGATTACGGGAGTCCGAGGATCCCTCAACAGCCGACGAGTCTCTCCTCCCCAACAGACAGACGACGTTATACTTGATACCCCCTCTCCTGTCCTCTCATCCCCCGCCTTTACTACTGGGTTTCTCCGGCTCATACAATTCACTACTTCATCTTTGGGCCGTAGAATACCGGTTAACGGCTACTCAATTCTGGTCTTACTCACGCTACCGCGGAGCTACAGCTTCTGGCCTAATTAAAAAAAATGTCTAAACAACCCCAGCCGGAGCCCTCAGCACCGGATATCGATATCCTCCCTTCGAGTCTCCAAATCCACCCACCCTTAGTCCCGGAACAAACGCCCTCTCAGGTCTCTCCTAATACTTCGGAGGAGTCCAGGGACCTCATTACTTCAAAGTTTACTCACTTCCGCGACGACCCGTTTTCGTTCTTGCGCGAGATATCCCTGCACTATTCTGGTACAGGATGGCGAGCCTACGACGAGCCGATCGGGCAGAAGGTCTTCTACAAGGGGTTCAGTGAGGAGATGAAGTCACGGGTACTACGAAGTCCAATGCTCATGGAGAAACTTAGGGAGCTCGCGGAACGGAGAGTGCTCATTGAGGATAAGATGGGTGTATTTGACGCGGATGGGAGCGGGAAGAGGGGGAAGAGGAAGAAGGAGGTCGAGATGCAGCTGCAGGAGGTCACAGATAAAATTGTCGACGGTATGATTTGCAAATTCGAGAGTAAAAGTTTTATCCGGGTATGTTTATCTGTACTACACTAGGGAGAGCTTGTTCTTGTGTTCCCCATCATGAGATATCACCCTCAACTAATCTCTCTCTAGGGTGCCTACTTCCTCGTTGTACAACTCCTTGCTCGTGCTTACCACCAGGGGATTCACGTCTCCACTCTCGAGATTCAGAATCTCCGCCGTATCGCGTCCATTGCTGCTTCACGCAAGCAATCACTTATATTCCTCCCATGTCATCGCTCCCATATTGACTACGTCTCATTGCAAGTCATCTGTTATCGCCTTGGCCTCACACTCCCCGTCGTCGTTGCCGGCGACAACCTCAACTTCCCACTTGTCGGTCCTTTCCTACAGCACGCAGGGGCAATGTTCATCCGCCGCTCCTTCGCTGGTGACGAAGTCTACACGGCAACTGTACAAGCTTACATTGACACGCTGCTATCCCAAGGCTACAATTTCGAATGTTTCATTGAGGGTGGTAGGAGCAGAACTGGGAAGCTACTCCCCCCGAAATTCGGAATTCTCCGCTTCATTATGGACTCTATACTTTCTGGCCGTGTGGAGGATGCATGGGTTATCCCCGTGAGTACGCAGTACGACAAGGTCATTGAGACAGAAGCATACGTGAGTGAGCTTCTTGGAATCCCCAAGGTGAAGGAGAACTTGTGGGATTTCTTAGGAAGTTCAAAGATTCTGAATCTGAATATGGGACGTGTTGATGTGCGCTTTCATGAGCCATGGTCACTGCGAGAGTTTGTGGAGACGCATATAGAGAAGGTGGGCTCTGAAAGCGTGGGGACAGCCCCCGGAGTGGTGGATAGAGATGCGCCGGAGGTTAGGTTGAAGGTTCTTAGATCACTTGGTTATAAGGTTCTTGGAGATATCAATAAGGTCTCTGTGGTAATGCCTACGTCTCTTATTGGAACTATTCTCTTAACACTGCGTGGCCGCGGCGTCGGTAAGTCTGAGCTCGTCCGCCGTATCGAGTGGCTCCGCGAGCGGATTCGTGCAAAAGGCGGACGGGTCGCTGATTTTGGTGCCCTCGAGACGGAAATGGTTGTAGAGCGTGGATTGGAGGTATTGGGAGACCTCGTGGGAAGGGTTGGTGGGCTGGCGGAGGAAACGTTTTACGCGGTGGATAGATTCCAGCTGTCGTTTTATAGGAACATGGTGATTCACCTGTTCATCTCAGAAACCATTGTGGCAGCAGCGATGTATACGCGTGTTAAGCAGGGAGGCGGGCCGACGAATCAGCGGGTTAGCTACGATGCATTGCTTGAGCAGGTGTCGTTTCTATCACAACTTTTTAGAGGCGAGTTCGTGTTCCCTACTGAAGGGATCAAGACGAATCTCGAGAAGACGGTGAGGGGGCTACAAGAGGATGGGGTAATAAATATTGGGGCTAGCGCGGATGGAAAGATTGAGTATGTGGAGCTTAGCGATCAGGAGAGGAGATGTGGGAGGGAGAATTTCGACTTTTACTGTTTTTTGATATGGCCATTTATTGAGGGGAGTTGGCTGGCTGGTGTAGCAATCATTGGGTTGACGCCTCCGAAGGGAATGGAGGATGTGTGGGTTGGTGTCACAAAGGCGCAAGATATGGCACAGTTGGTATGTACCCTTATAGGTCTTTATCTATGATATGCTAACTAACGTCTATGTAGATGGGGAAAACATTATACCACCAAGGTGATATATCATACTTTGAAGCGGTCAATAAAGAAACACTCAAAAACGCATTCCAACGTTTCCAGGAGGAGGGTATCATCCTCATTAGAAAAGCGAAATCTGGTCGCTCACCCCCAGTGTGTCAGATCTCCCCTGAGTGGATGCCAGAGCGGGATCCAGAAACAGGGATGATATCGGAGAATGGGAGGCTATGGCGCTTCATTGAGAAAATTGCAGTCTCGAGAAGGGAGGGGAAGAATAGGAGAGATAACGCGTCGGTTTCGACTCGAGTATTGGGGCTTGCAGAGAAGTGTGGGAGGGAACTTTTCGAGGCAGCGGTAGAAGAGATGAAGGGGAAGGTAGAAGAGGAGGTTGAGCAGAAGAAGCCAAGGAGAAGAGGAGGAAGGGCGAGTGCGAAGTTGTGAAGTGGGTTGTAGATTAGTAGGATTATTTGGTTGTTGGGGAGAATTTGATTTTTTCTTTTTTGGTCTACTTTGTTAATAGGGCGTTTTGAGTGGTTGGTATATTTGAAAGTCTTTTATTTGTAAGGCCTCTAATGTTGAAGTTATGGGATGCAGTAAAGATAGAAGATGCTTTACGGGACCTTACCATAATTAGATGATTCTAATTTCGCTTCTTGTTCCGTACAGGTCTTTGTTTTCAGAAATACGGTTTTGTAGAAGTTTGTAGTAATTACTATGATCCTCTTCTCACTTCACCCCTCGTATTCAGATTACCCTCACGCAAGAAACGAAATGAGGGATCGAGGTATTATTAACCCAGTCCCCTTATCTACTACCATCTCCGCAACTGATTGTGGAATTAATTAATTAGGCTCGACCCAGTTAAAAATACTTATTGCATTGTAGTCATAGTTCAATTGTTTCAGGGATGCTATAGTAGCAGGGGGATAGTAATAGTATAGCCCGCTTATACGTAGTTGGCCAGATACAGTTCAGCTAGTAGGAAAATGAATTGAATCGTCAGAGCCTAACTATCTAGCTACATAACTTGTCTCGGAGTTTTATTCCCAAGTTACGAACGAGCGTCAGCGTGTAGCTGCTTTCAGCCGGGGAGTCTCCGGAAAGGTGGGGCATTAAGCTTTAGTGGTGGCACCGCTCCCGGAGAAACTTATAGATTGGCGTCTGTGTAGCCTATACTCCTGCGTATAGTATCACACATGAGTGAGTAGGATACTTATTGGAGACATTGAAAACCGGAGATACTAGCTACCTTTCTTTAATTCATGCATGTTTTACATTCCCCCCCTGCTTACGGAAAAACTAACAATGCCGGGGAGGAAAAAAAAGCAGACAGACCTTGCCGAGAACTGCATTGTATTCCGTGAGTCAATCTCCTTTCCTTATTAGATTCTGAGACTTAGAAGGATTCTAGAATTTTTTGGGTGCTGTGGGATGCTTGTTTAGTCATCTTTCTCATCAGAACTACTCGGTGTCTAAAGCCCCCCCGCCACTGACGTGGATATGCGTGTAGTTACCGCAACAACAATTCACGATAACCCCTTTCACTACTATTTCCCTCGGCGCAGTAAAACTGCATCGATGACTCTACCAGCCGGTGACAGCATTCAAACACACAAAATTTGAGATTGCGAGAGTTCCCGATATTTCCCTTAGATCGGAACGCCGAGATGATGTAAGATTTTAGGGTGAGTAATGAGTGGTTGGAGGAGATTATAGCTGTACTCGGCGAGGTCACACAAGCCGAGCGACGCCCTACTGTCAGACTCTAGCGAATGGAAGCTTTGTATTTCGCGGGGCTCTCTCGGGTTCCGTCTCGGGTACTGTCCGGACACTGTCTCGAGTTCCGAGATATATATCGAGTGATTTTTCATGAATGCTGCGAAATAAGGACCAATGATGCACGTACGCGTTAGTAAGATAGAAAATACCACTAGCTGGATACGAGACCATAAGCGTACTGTTTCAAGAAGCGATTATTTTGTTCTTCGAAGGCTAGATAGCGGTGTTTTTGTTAATAGTCATCCCTCGAAGCCTCAGTAAGCTCTACTTAGACGTAATCATTGATTTATTGGAGCTATAGCGTGGGGACAGAGTCCCCCCTTCTCTCGGCCAGCTTCGTGTGGTTAGTTAATAGAGGCGAGGAGTTGATTTAGGTGTATAGGTACTCAAAGTACCGCTTTGTATATCATACACGGGTACATGCATAAAGCAAGGACGGGGCAGGCCCGCGGTACTTGCAGCAAACTGTATTAAAAAAACTCTTTTAACTCCCGCACAGTGCTTGGCTGTGACTTGGGGTTTTATCCCATTATTCACGCTGTTGGTAATTTTCACGACGCTTAAAGGGGAGACCGTGAGCATTACGCGTAAATACATAACAATAGGAGTTAGCCTAAGCCTGGAGGGGGCTTAACTAGTACCAAACCAATCATCTGAAGCTGTGCGGTCAGACGAGGCGTATCTTTCATCGGGTGCGGTTGAAGGTTTGTAAAAGACCCATTTACTGAAGCCCCAAAAATCAGAGCGGGAGGAAGTCTAGATCCACTTTCTTGGTCCTTTACGTACTAGTAGTGGGCCCATATGATAAAGGCGCTATACGCGGGCCAATCAATATAACTGAGGCTTATTAGACTCAATAGGGGGGTGCATCTGTACCTCGATCTAGGGATGTAGCTCGTTTCAACTCATCTCTAGAGTCCTTTATATTTTACTACATATCACAGGATACCTTTTCTGATTACTTTCAAGTATTCAGGTTTAGTAGCTGTGTATTGTATGTGCATGCATGTAGCTAGATCATCGTTAAACTTACATGTGGTTTTTTGTTCTATTCGGTATCAAAAGTTGTTATTTCCTGGGCATGAATGGAATAATTACATGTGTACTAGTCACAAGGCATGTGCTATATAAGACGCTTACATGCAATTTTTGTCTGGAACTCATTCGTTTACTGATCTAGCCAAGAGACTTAAAGCAGTAGTGGAGCTCATATTTAACATGAACGACTCAGGGTAAATATTTCATCAGATTTCACTATCAAAAAACATCCCCCACCCCCGCCGAAAGGAAGTATTTTAGTGGCCGCCGGTTATATATATATATCGGTTACACATATGCGAAGAATGAAGTTTTCCGTATCGGTTAAGTTATCTTATCTAGGGGCCATAATCCTGGAGAGGGACGAGAGATTTATCCTGGACCTTACGCCAAGGATCTTGGTTCTACCCATCGAGCGGTATAAGCGTATCTACAGTTAACATTGAAGACACTTGGTCCAGTAGTTCGGGTGCCAAATACCCACCTTGGCGACCCTTCATACCTACATGTATTGTTAGTGGCCATGCGGTAGCCCTGAAACACAATAACCACTTTTTCCCATAGTAAAATACCCTCGACTGGCGCCGGAAGCTCGAAATCCCGAGAGCAACGGAAGTTTGTCCTTCCGGCGGGGGTACTTATCCCAAAGTCTTGGGCCCAAGCCTAATATCCCCAGATTGTGTGGCAGTGTTAGGTAGCCAGGGCGTTGGAAGTTTACTGTGTAGAGAGCACTCGCTCTACTGGCTGTGATGCACTAAGATTTCGCTCTCGCAAAGGCTTAAATTGTCTGTTTGAGGCAATTTTTTAACTTTGTTGTGTGGGCTGCGGATTTAGACCCGACAGGGCCCGGTAGCGTGCGGGTTGGCGGGACGTGCGAGATCTCATCTCAGTGGCAGCCTCGTTAGTACCTCAGCCCTACATCATTCACTGCAACGCCCAGAAGGAAGTAACACATCGAGTGACAGCAGGTGCAAACAACTGCACCGGCTACTCCAGCATCCGAGCGAGAGAGTGCTGAGATCATGCCTCTCGGAACGCTGGCATCCGGGCTTAATGAATTAAAGTTGTCTGCGGTTGTGGGTGAGGAGGGGCGACATGATGGCATTCTCTTGGGAGCCCTAGTCGCCTGTAGCGAGCGCGAATGCGAATACGATTATTCATACATAGAGTAGGTACCACCCCTATATGGCAGGCGCACGGCATGCCTAGGTATTGGCACTTGATGTTTGTGTCGGATAGGGGCCGCCGCTAGAGCCAGAGCCACCCCGTTGGTAAAGTGGTCGCGCTCACTTTTTTTTTTTTTTTTTTTTTATATCAAGTGATTTTATTATTCTGGGTACAAAATCTGGTATGCAGTATAAACTATGACCTAAAAAGAACCCTTCCCCTTCCTAAAAATAAAACACGACCCCCTTCAAAATTCCAAATAACAAATAATTTTAACACAGGAAATAAAAGAAACATTTTAACAAAACCAATGTACTACTCAAATATAACTTCCTTCCTTCTGACTTATTGTCTTGGTGCCGTTATACACGGGCTTGATAGGCTTGATAACTCCTTATGATTCGGAGTAGGTTATGGAGGTGAGAGAGGACGTAGTGAGGGAGGATGGCACTGGTGACGGAAGCGCTTTTTTGGGAAAATTTATTCTGTTTTGAACAACGAAGGTCCCGACGAGTAGCGAAAGGGTTTCAGAGCTCCAAATTTCGTCAAGGGATCTAATGTTGGGTAGGAGAGAGTTTCTGGACACGGCGAGACTGGGGGCGGTGCAGAAATACGTACTCTGTTGTTTCGGGGGAGGAAAGACACCTGGGACAGGTGTCAGGAGTGTGAAAGTTTATCCACGACTTATGGGCGTTTAGATAGTTCTTTTCCACCCGCATTTGGTGGAGACGGGAGGATTGAAATTTGTGAAGAGACATAAAATATGGTGTTGTGAGAGAACAACCATATTTGTAGTAGCTGGGTGGAGGGTAGAGAATCTCCCAATTCTTTAGGAGCTGTTGCTTAACCATAACTGAAAAGCTTTTGTGGCTGAGGTTGGAGCCTAATAATGGCCGGACTAGAGAGCCCAGAAATTCGATTGGCAGATGGTTCACGCCTGCTTTGGCGACCGAATTCCACTTTTTGGGGGGATTAGGGAGACCTTTAAGAAGTTCGGAGTGTGAGTAGCTCCGTTCGGGTGAGATGGTTGGAAACGACGGGTCAAACCGGGCCGTGACTGGGTTGTTAAGGGGATAGGCAGTAGCAACTCGGATGGCGTGTTTGATCTTAAGATAATGAAGGTAAAGTATCAACGGGGGGGCGGATGCCTCCGCCCATAAAGCATGTAGATTGGTTGACCTGAAGCAACCTAAGGCCCACCTGAGGACGGAGTTCCAAAAGACTTCCATTTCTTTTAGGGCTGAGGTGGGGGTAAAAAGAGTGGCTCCATAGGTAAGCATGGGGCGAATGGCAAGAGTAGCGAGTTTCCTGCAGTTTCCTGAGGAAAGACCTTTTCCGGGGGAGGAAAATCTATGAAGAATACCGAAGGAGGCCTGGGCGGACGCCAGCCTCCTTACAAAATGATCGTTAGGGTTGAATGAGGGTGAGAACCAGTAGCCAACCCACCGGACTATTGGTTTTGGATGGAAGGTGTGTCCATCGATGCACACGGAAAGATGTGAGACTGGGGACTTGTCTCTGGGGGTGCGCCAGTGCATCAGCTCAGTTTTAGCGACTGAGAAGGACACGTTGCGGGGGGCTGCATCGTTTTTAAGGCGATAATAATTTTCTTGAAGTAAGAGAATGTTTTCCTCAACTGTGGGTGAGGCAACCGTGATGGCAAAATCATCAACGTATGATAGGGTAATGCCTGGTGAAGGTTCCAGGTGATGTAAAACGCTAACATAAATAACAAATAATAAAGGAGAGATGGGGGATCGCAGGGGGCCCTGACGAACGGAACAGCTAGCTTGGGAGAGCCTTTGTAGAGCAAGGTGACCCAGCGATCGGACAAAAAGGACAGAATCCAATTGACCATATAGGGGGGGACGCTTTGGGAAGTAAGAATGGAGGCTAGGGTGTGTTTGACCACATTGTCAAAGCCGCCTTTAATGTCTAAAAAAAGAGTGGAGACTTTCAGTTTAGCTAGTTGCATAGCTCTGATTTCGTTGTAAAAGACAGTGGTGGCGTCTGAGGTGGAGAGGCCTGCGACTGAGCCGCACTGGTGTGGATGAACTAGGCCGGTGGCCTTCGCAATCTTTGCCAGTCTAAGGGTGACGACTTTCTCCAGAACTTTTGAAAAGGTTTGGAGAAGCACAATTATCCGGTAGGAGGAGGTGGCTGTGTAGTCGTCTTTGCCTGGTTTGGCTAGGACAACACCGTTTGCCTTTTTAAGGGAAAGTGGGTGGTAACCGCTTTTTAAAAGAGGGGTAAGTATTCTGGGAATGAGTGTGGGATTGATTCTGTGGACACCTTTCCATATTGAGTAGGGAATGGAGTCGGGTCCTGGTGCCGACAGATTAGATGTTTTAGAAAGAACGTGTTGAATTTCTTCAGGGGTAATAACGGGAACACTATGGAACCGTAGGGGAAGAGGGGAGCCAGTATCAGGTCTCGGAGGAAAGAATGCGTTCACTAAATTTTCATTTAGAATTCGGGGAGTAGGGGAATTGGGGATGGACGGGATTCGGTCCTCAACTCTGGTGGCCATTTTCTTGAGCCGCCACATATCGGAAGGGGATGCGTTAGACACAAACGTGTTCCAATGGTCACGTTTGGCCTTTTTGATGGCATTAAAGTAGGCGTTTTTGGCCGCTTTAAGCTCGAATGGAGGGGAAAGTCCTTTGCGGTAGGACTTATGAACACTGTGGTAAATAGATCTTAATTGGGAAAGATTGGGGTTCCACCAGGGTTTCGACCATGATGAGACTCTCTTTGTAGGAGTGTGTAAAAGAAGGACGTTTTGAAGTTGGTTAAAGGACTCGTCGAACCAGTTATCTAGATTAGAGGAGTCAGAGGAAAATTGAATCTCGTTTAGCTGAGGCGTAATTAGGTCCCAGTTGGCGAGAGCCCAGTTAGGGGTGTTGTAGGGAGTGAAATCGGAGTCCGAAGGGGCCAGCTGACAAAGTATGACTCTATGATCTGAGCCTGAGGGGACTGGCGGGATGAGCCACTTTTGAATTAATTGAGTTGCGGAATGATTGGCCCAGGTAAAGTCGATAACGCTGTGTCGCTTTCTCGGGTCAGGGGAAATTCTGGTGTATTTCCCTGGTGTGTTAATGAGTGAAAAGCCAAGTTGGTTGGCTACCCTAAAATAGGGAGTGGAAAGATTTAGTTCTGTGGTGGAGAACTTTCGTAAAGGATCGGCGGCTGGAGAGTGAACATTAAAGTCTCCAACAACGACGGTAGGGACCGATGAGGCCTGAAAGGCTAAACAAGGAGGAACAGATCTGACAGAGTCGAATACCTGTCTGTTGTACACATTAACAAGTGTTAGGGATGAGAATGTGCGATTTGAAGTGGTGAAATGCAAAGTAATGAACGTGATGTCCCCTCGGTGCGAGGGGGTTTGGGTAACGGAATTTTTATCCAGGAAGGAAAGATTAACATAAAAGCACACCGACACTTTATCTGACTGAAGTGTGGGTGTGGGTTTAAAAAGGGCAAAATTGGGCGCAACTAAAGGAGAGCGATTGAATAAAGGGGGTTCTTGCACAGCTATAACCTGTGCCGAGTGAACTACTGGATTTGAGAATAGAGAAAGAAACACATTATTGCTCCCGGCGCAGTTGTGTTGAATGATGTTAAAAAAAGGAGAATGTTTAGCGGTCGTACTAAACATTTAATTGGTGTCGTTCATCGCCACCTCTACGGTGGCGTCTGAAGAGAGTTGGGCCTCCTGGGTAGGTCCGTCTCTGAGCTTATTAATAATGGAAATGCGATGGGGGCATTTCGAGAAGTTTGCCGTGTGGTTACCTCCGCATGATTGACGCATTTGGAGGGAGAGGCGACGCAGGTTGGGTTTTGGACGGACGTGGCGGACGCGTGGTAACCTGGTGTTTGTCCCCTGCAGGGTGACCTAGGGAGCAAATGGGGCAAGTAGCTCTTTCTGTTTACACCCTTTGGTTGGGTGGCGAATTTGTAGCAATTGCGGCAGAGAGTGGCTTTGGAGTGCCAGCATGTGACGAGTGGCGGGGCGCGAAAACAGTCTAATGGTGGTGCCGATGATGGCTGCTTCTTCAGCGTGATGACAACAACTGTTGAGAACTTACGGGTGTTGCGAGTGGTGTCGTCGGCGGTGAGGAAGCGGGTATCGAGAGGAGTGATCCCTGTTGCGAGTTTAACTGCTTCGGGGAAGGACTTTTAAGATGGTCGAGATCGGGGAATTCGCTTGGGGATGCCTCCGATGGCTACATCGCAGGTGGTGGGAGCTTGTTTAAACAACTGAAACGGGTTGGCGGAGTCGTGGTCCCGTTGGTTGAGAATGGCTGTAAGCGCTTCGAAGAAAGGGGCGTATGTGGAGGCTGGGACCGTAGGGGGCGGTAACTGAGACAGCTCGCGTTGATTGATGGAGACTGTGAGAGAGGTGACAGGGCGACTTGTCCTCCTTTAGCGAACCCGCCTAAAAGAGCGGGGAGACGTTGGACGAGGGATTCGGAGTCTTTGAGGGGAGAGGGGTCTGTACGGGACGAGAAGAACGCCCCATTTGGGCGATGAAGCGATGTCTTGGGCTTATCCTCCGTGACTTTCGGTTGCCTGGGGCGAGGGTTGGTGGTCTTCTGGGTGGCCTTTGGGGTGGCGATGTTGGCAGCCGACTTGGCTGCGTCAACGTAGGACTTCTTTTCGGTGACAGTGACCGGCGTGGTGGAGGGTTTGGCAGGTGGGCTCTGATAAACGGGGGCGGCGGGAGTGGTTGATTGGGTTCTCTGATGGGGGAAGGTTGCGGGAGGGGAGGAGACTGAGTTTTTAACACTCTTGACGATGGCTTCGAGTCTCTCAAAGCGGTCGTAGACGGCGGTAGGGGGATGGTTGGAGGCGTACCGAGTCTTTGTCTGAATGTCATCGACAGCGGCCGTGATGGAATCGAGTTGATGGGAGAGTTCGAGGACGGCGTGTTTAGCCTGGGCCGCGACCTTGAAGGTGGAACAAAGGAGGGTGAGGAGCAGCTTCTCCATGGGGGAGGTGTTGTCGTCATTCATAGCGTTGGCGACGGTGGAAGAGATGAGGGAAGAGTTTGGCATGCCTATTTCATGGTCTATAAGGCCAATTTGTAGGTTGTCACAAATTTCAGAGAGAGAGGGGTCAAGGCTTGGCATTTTGAAGCCTGGGATTTTTGTGAGTTTGGTGGGGAAAAGTGGTTGCCACGCAAAATGTTGGTGTTGAATTTCAAAAACTGAGAAAATAGAGGGGATGGAGGATGAAGTGGTCGCGCTCACACCTTGCTATTAATTCAAGATAGGCCTGGACAAGGGTGTGAGGCACCCTGGCCAAATGAGGAAGATGGGAAAGTAGAGTAACACAAACCTAGTAATTGTTTGACTTGGGAATTTCAGGTTGCTAGCTCGGATGCTGGCGACCCGGTAAGCATTTCACGGTATAGGCAATACATGGTACAAAAGGTCAGCTTCCCCCGGTTTCTGTAATAGCTTCGAGTTCTTCAGCAATCTGATAAGAGACGGATCAGCTAATTCTTCTTCAGAGAGTAAACTGCAATCGCACCAACCTCTGTCTGCCATTTTTATATCACTAGCCTTACAACAATGGCCGGCGATGATGGCCAACGACCTGCCTCCAGGAGCACTGATGCCCTGAAGGCAGAAAAAGACGAGACTGATGGAATATCATACAATAGTGGGACTGTCACCCCTTCGCCTTCTGGGTATGAGGACATTCGCGGGAACAAGGCCTCCGAAATCACTTCCGAAAAAGAGCGCGAAATCACCGAGCTCGCCAGGCAATTCTCACGCCAGTCAACTTACACAGTTCCAAAGGATGGAGAAATCGATAACCCCTTTAATTCAGATAACCCAATATTCCAGCCTGGGTCTGGGCATTTCCAGGTCAAAGCATGGGTGAAAGCCTTGATGCATATGGTATCCAAGGATCCGGAGAGATATCCTAACCGCACAGCTGGTGTCTTTTTCAAGAACCTGAACGTGCATGGCTTTGGTAGTCCTCTTGATTATCAAAAAGATGTAGGGAATCTATGGATAGATACTCTTGGGTCAATGGGCAAGTTTTTTGGGGGAGATAAGCATAAAGGTGAAACAAAGATTCAGATCTTGAGAGATTTTGACGGTTTAGTAAAGAACGGGGAAATGCTTGTTGTTTTGGGACGTCCTGGAAGGTAAATATCCAATCCTTATGGTATCTTAAAGGCTATATGAACTAAGAAATCTAGTGGCTGTTCAACATTCTTGAAAACAATAGCAGGGCAAACTCATGGACTATATGTCGACTCTGCATCGGAAATAGAGTATCAAGGTTTGTTACATGATAATATAAAGGGTCTTTTATGGTTTCTAACTCTTTTCCCTAAAAAACAGGTATTCCAAGGGATCTCATGCACGACCACTTCCGTGGTGAAGCAATCTACAACGCCGAGACAGATGTTCATTTCCCGCACTTGACTGTTGGAGAGACACTATCATTTGCTGCGCAAACACGTGCACCAAGAAATCGTTTCCCTGGAATTACTCGAGAACAGTACAGCGACCATATGCGAGATGTGGTTATGGCCGTTTTCGGTCTAACCCACACATTCAACACAAAGGTTGGAGATGACTTCGTGAGAGGTGTGAGTGGTGGAGAGCGTAAGAGAGTCAGTATTGCAGAGGCGGCGCTTAGCGGAAGCCCACTTCAATGCTGGGACAACAGCACCAGAGGTCTAGACAGTGCTACAGCTCTTGAGTTCGTCAGGACCTTGAGACTTCAAAGTGAAATGGCACACTCAACCATGCTTGTGTCCATGTACCAGGCCTCTCAAGCTGCCTATGATGTAAGTTGACCCAACTAAATATATATTAGTTATTTAAGCTGACAGTACCTATGATTTAGGTCTTTGATAAAGTTATAGTACTTTACGAGGGTAGACAGATTTACTTTGGACCTATAGAGAGCGCAAAACCCTTTTTTACCGAAATGGGCTTTTCTTGTCCTGAACGACAGACTACCGCAGATTTCCTCACCTCTTTGACAAGTCCCAGCGAACGAACAGTAAAGCCGGGGTATGAAAACAGAGTACCCCGTACCCCCGACGAGTTTGCAGATACCTGGAAAAAGAGTGACGAGTACAAGAGTCTCTTGCGCGATATCGATTCCTACCAACAAGAATACCCAGTCGGTGGCGAGCAGTTGGAGAAGTTTAAGCAGTCAAGGGCCGCTCAGCAGGCGAAACGGATGTAAGTCATATAACGCATGCAATTATCTCAAACCTAGTAGTCTTTACTAATCATCATATAGGAATGTTGAATCACCATTTACTATATCTGTGCCGATGCAGGTAAAGCTATGTATTCGTCGTGGTTTCCAGAGGTTGCAAGGTGATATGTCAAACTTCTTCGCAACCGTTATTGGAAATATAGTATTGGCTGTGATCATTGGCAGCGTCTTTTATAATTTGGCCGATGATACCTCTAGCTTCTTCCTTAGAGGGGCTTTGTTGTTCTTTGCAGTATTGATGAATGCTTTCTCGAGTATCTTGGAGGTATGTCTCATGTGCATGATTTTGTGTTGCTTATCTGACAATCTTAGATTCTCACATTATACGCTCAACGACCCATCGTGGAAAAACACACTAATTACGCTCTCTACCACTCATATTCAGAGGCCATTGCCTCTATGATATGTGATCTACCTGCGAAAATCCTGACCGCACTAGGCTTCAACTTGACGATATACTTCATGGCAAATCTACGCCGCGAGCCTGGCGCATTCTTCGTTTTCTTGCTGTTCTCCTTCACTGTTACACTTTGCATGTCTATGATGTTTCGGACAATCGCCTCAGTCTCACGAACAATCTCCCAGGCCATGGCGCCAGCCGCGGTGTTGATCCTCGTGTTGGTGGTATACACAGGATTCGCGATTCCCGTACGAGATATGGCTGTCTTCCTCAGGTGGCTAAACTATCTAAACCCGATTGCATATGCATTCGAGAGTTTGATGGTCAATGAATTCAGCGGAAGAGAATTTCCATGCACTATCTACATACCATCGGGTCCTGGGTATGAAAATGTCTTAGACGTGGAAAGATCTTGCAGCACTAAGGGAGCTGTTACTGGGCGAGCTACTGTCAACGGAGATGCCTTCATCAATACTACCTATGAGTACTATGAGCCACATCTTTGGCGGTAAGTTTCTCCTTATTTTATGTCTTTAATATTGGGCACTGCTAATCTTTTATTTAGTAATCTCGGTATTATTATCGCATTCACGATCTTCTTCTTGGCAACCTATCTCGTCGGCACTGAGTTTATCGCTGCTGCTCGCTCGAAGGGTGAAGTCCTGCTTTTCCGTAAAAAATTCCTTCGAAACCACCGGAAGACCAACGTAGATAACGAAGCCCCAAACACACCGAGGACTGTTGTTGCCGAGAATACCACTTCAGAGAAATCTCCTGTTATTCACCAACAGACTGACATATTTCAATGGAAGGATGTTTGCTACGATGTTCAAATTAAGAAGGAAACCCGCAGGATTCTGGATAATGTAGATGGATGGGTCAAGCCTGGTACTCTTACTGCGCTGATGGTAAGCTCATAATCTTATTGTATCCATCTTCTAGGAAGCTAACGGGTTGTCTAGGGTGTATCTGGAGCTGGAAAAACTACGCTGTTGGATGTACTTGCAAGTCGAGTGACTATGGGAGTCGTAAGCGGAGAAATGCTTGTCAATGGCCAACCACGGGATTCATCTTTCCAGCGAAAAACTGGTTATGTTCAGCAACAGGATTTGCATCTCCAGACTTCTACAGTACGCGAAGCATTGGTTTTCAGCGCTTTGTTACGGCAACCAAACAGCTTTACCGAGAAAGAGAAGCTTGATTACGTTGAAGAGGTTATCAAGTTGCTTGAAATGGAGGAATACTCAGAGGCTGTCGTTGGTGTACCGGGAGAAGGTTTGTGGTTCTCTTAAGTAAACGATTGAAGAGGGAGGCTTACATAATATTAGGACTTAATGTGGAGCAGCGAAAGCGCTTGACGATTGGTGTTGAACTTGCTGCTAAGCCTGAACTTCTATTATTCCTTGACGAACCAACTTCCGGCCTGGACAGTCAGACAGCATGGTCAATCTGTACTTTGATGAGGAAACTGGCAAACAGCGGACAAGCTATTCTTTGCACTATTCATCAACCTTCAGCTCTCTTGGTTCAGAACTTCGATCGTCTGCTATTTCTTGCAAAAGGAGGAAAGACAGTATACTTTGGAGAAATCGGTGAAAATTCCAGCACACTAACGGGCTATTTCGAGAAGAATGGATCACATCCTTGCCCGCCTGATGCGAATCCCGCCGAATGGATGCTTGAAGTCATTGGTGCTGCGCCGGGATCTGTTTCTACCAGGGATTGGCCACAGATATGGCTGGACAGTCCAGAGCGGGTTGCAGTCAGAAAGGAATTGGATGATATGCAGATGGAATTAGGACAGCATGGATCAGCATCACAAGCAGTTAGACATGAGGAATTTGCTATGCCATTCTCATACCAGCTTAAGATGTGCTTGATACGTATATTTGAGCAGTATTGGCGCACCCCATCTTATATCTACTCCAAGGTTTTCCTTTGCACATCAGCGGTATGATAGCGACCTCTCCTCAATTTTACTTTGACTAATTCGTGAATCAGGCACTCCTCATCGGTCTCTCTTTCCTGAATTCTGAAAACTCCATCCAGGGTCTACAAAACCAGATGTTTTCCATCTTTTTGTTTATGAACATTTTTGGAACAATCGTTCAGCAGATCATGCCTCATTTCGTGACCCAGCGCTCCCTTTACGAGGCGCGAGAGCGACCATCCAAAGCCTATTCATGGAAAGCCTTCATCCTCTCTACAATCATTGTTGAGCTGCCATGGCAAACCTTGATGGCAGTCATCAGCTACTTTCTTTGGTATTATCCAATTGGGATGTTCCGGAATACATACAGTACAGACTCTACCACTGAACGTGGCGCGCTTATGTTCTTGCTGCTTTGGTCATTTTATATGTTTACTTCAACATTTACACACATGATGATTGCCGGGATCGAGACTGCAGAGGCAGGAGGAAATCTTGCAAATCTACTTTTCGTTTTGTCGATTATTTTCTGCGGGTGAGTTTTCCTATCCCCTTACATTTTATCTTTCAGTAACTGACTTCACCAGTGTTTTGGCTACAAAGGAGACTCTTCCGGGCTTCTGGATCTTCATGTATCGCGTTTCGCCATTTACATATCTCATCAGCGCTATGCTTTCTACAGCAGTGGCAGACGCAGATGTCCATTGCTCGGATATAGAGTTCACTATATTCAACCCCCCTAGCGGCCAAACCTGCGGAGAATACATGTCCTCCTTCATCTCGTTTGCCGGCGGTACAATCTCGAACCCCTCAGCCGTAGCTGACTGCCGTTACTGCTCGCTTTCCTCTACCAACACATTCTTGTCTGCGCTATCTATCGAATATAGCGAACGGTGGAGGAATTTCGGGCTCATGTTGTGTTATGCAGTGTTCAACCTTTGCATGGCCGTTTTCATATACTGGTTGGCTAGAGTTCCTAAGAACAAGAAAAAATAGAAAATTCCTCTGGAAGGGGATTTGTGTAGGCCGGTTAATAGAGTAGGTGTTTGGTAATTTTTGGGTTTTGGGCTTTGGTTTCATATCTGTTTTAGCTATCTCCTCTTAAATTCCTCTCCACTTGAAGTTCTCTTTTAGATTTTTCTCCTTTAAACGTTCTTTAGGATTCGTTTTTTAATATATATAGTTGTAGAACCACTTCAATATGAAGTGATAATTTAAGACCGAGACGTTATCATGTCCCTATGAATATGACTCCCATTTCGTGCCTAATATAAATATAATATGAAACCTAGATGTCTGAAATTGGCCTCTGACCTTAAAAAACAGAAACTTTCCCATATAAACATTCAAACCCTGTTGATATGACACCTGTTACAAGCACGCAATCGACATCCGTTACAAACATAAGTGTATCGAGGAAGGAATTCGGAACACATCTCACATGTCGTACTTCCCGGTCTATAACTCCAACCACTCACGTGCTCGCACTTGTGGTTTACTTGGAGGTCCTTTCTTATTACTTGAGCACGATTGGCCAAGTCCAGCGCGGTCGCATTCCTTCCAACTTCTCTGATTGCAAGGTCCTCTGCACGACGGCGAAGTTGTCCATCATCCCAATCACCACAAGGACAGTTTTTCCATTCAACACCGCATCGGTAGCACCACTCTGCCTTACACCTGCGATATTGTAGAAGAATGTGATTAATATCAAAAGCAGTAAGGGAGTTAGCCGGATCAAGAGTTCTAACCTGCATGTCATATGCTGACAGCCGTACGCACGTTCAACGAGAGCATGGCACTTTTGGCATCTCTGCCATCCATTCTCAGCAGCCGTTACCAAGGTGAGTTTCATATCGGGATCTTCTGGACAGTCGCCATTATGTCGCTCCTTTTTGCACAAGACACAAGTTTGTGAAAAACAGCCGTAGCAGGTGCCAACATCACGGTCGATGTCCTCAGAAGAGATGAATTTAGAACAAGTAGGCCGGAAGCAATATAGGCGGTTCTTGGACGTAAATTCTTCTGTTTTTGCTAGGAACTCCGAAGCTTCTTCATCGGTAAGAAGCGGTAAGGCAACCTCGATGGGGATTTCCCGCCTACAACACCGTGGTGGGAATAGCTCTTCATCTTTGGATGCTCTTATAAAAATATCTTTCATATCGGCGTGGCAATATGTATGCGCGCACGGAGCATCTACAGTTTCCTCTTTCTTAAACGGCTCCAAACAAATGGCACAATCTATTCCATTTTTGCCAACCTTTCGTGAATTGGATGGACCTGCAACTGGCTATATTTATTGTTAGTGTATTAATTTAATAGATACTTGATGTACTGGGGGTGTGTGCATAGCTAGAGAATTTGGGCTGATGAGGCTCAATACCTTCGAATCGACTAAGTCCCATTCGCGGCATTTTTGCTCCCATTCAGCGATTGCTGAATCAGTGACTTCAGCTCCTGAGCCTACAGCCATATTTCTCCACATTTGATCTCTTGTCCCCATTGAGGTTGGAGACTCCCCGGATAGCTGGAGAGCGAGTTCCCGACTGCCCTCATCACTCAATTCCGCTCGAGTTAATGCTTCAAGCAATTCCCCATCGGCTCTGACCGCCTTATCGAGACTTTCCGCAAATCGTTCGTCGGAAAGAATCCTCACTGTTTCCATCAGGTGGTTGCGGTAGTCGTTGAGTGCAACTTCGTCGCTCGAGGTGACAGCGTCTCCCAGCTTTCCCTTTCCTTTGCGAGAAGCCAGAGCCTCCTCGACATCTCTTAGCTGTAGGGCAATCGCTAGCTCGAACGATAGATCATCCATATCTGAACTATTTGCTTTGTTTTGTAGTTATTAATCTTTAATGAGGGGTTCTTGGAGTGTCAGTGGTATCGCGCAATGACCTTTGTAGAGTTCGGTAATGTTTGTACTATTCGTGATTTGCTAGAGACGTGATACGCACACATCAATGAGGCTTGGGGCAAGAAGCAGATGTGAACATAAATAGGAATTCTATAGAAGGGTAAGAGGGTTTAGGCTTTCCACTTAGAGTACTGCTACCACCTAGTGCACTGATTTCCACTTTCCTCAGAGGTATATATCCATAGATCAGGGCACCATGCAGAATCTTGTCTAGATATTGTGATTCCAATCATTGACTTATGGGGTGCCTGAACTTTGTGTTACGCGGGGTTGACAACGTGCATATTTCGGGGGTGAACGCCTGAATATGAAGATTTCCCAGTGATACGAGTGCCGAGACCAAGCACGTGGTGATAATGAACTATCTCCTGGAAATCAATCTCCTATTGGGGAATTGTGCAGGTTTCTAGCCGATAACGCAGGATAAAGGCTTTCTTGGTGGGGTAGATATAAGCATCATGGTTCTATATTTCTAGGACTTTAAATTCTTTTAGAAGGATGCATACAAAACTAATTTTGTAGAGTTTTTATCTAAATCTAACTCTAGTGTTTCTTTAAGTTCAACAGATATGTGGGTAAGATCTGTTTATTATCATAGGATTTACTGTAGAGGAACGCCATTGACTGACCTTACCTATTTGAGTACAGCCCCCCCCTTGTTCTCATAGTTGGTCGTCCCGTAGTATGCGGGCACCCATCTCTCGTAGTCACGTAGTAAATTCGTCACGGTTAAATCTTGTCACGCTTTCATCAACTTAAGAACCACCTTGTAATCACCAACAAACTCAAATCACTTTGAAGCTAATTAGGTGCCCAGCTATGCTTGGACGTAGGAATAAGGTATTTTCTTTATCATCTTTCCTACAGCGTGACATCCGCTTACTTACAGGACAAGGACAAGACGGCCATGGCTGACCCAATGGGGATGACCATTCTTCATGACGGGGGACAAACCCCTCAGGTTGAGTAAGTGTCAAACCTTTGAATCTGCTCAATAGCTATTTGATTTTTATGAGATCTAACGTGTGGTAAACGAAGTATCATCGCCATTCATGGGCTGAATGGTGGATCGAAAAGTACATGGACCGATAGCAGTGGTGATCAAGCTGTCATGTGGCTCCAAGATTATTTACCTAGTATCTCCCCAAGTTGCCGTATAATGACATACGGCTTCAATGCCAACATTCTGTGCGGGTCGGAGGCAACCATCCGGACTCTCTCAAAAAGTTTCCTTGAATTTATTCATATAATGAGGACTAGAGGAAACGTGAGCATGGTCTTGAATTTCGCTGGGATGCTGTAGACTAATCAAACTACTAGAGGGCCCCGAGACCAATTATCTTTCTTGCGCATAGTCTTGGGGGGTTGATAGTCAAGAATGTAGGTTCTAAAATCTCGTACCTATTGTTTGCTTCCTGCTAATAGGCTTCTTAGGCACTTATCTATGCCAAAGGTAGTACCTACTATAGTACCATCTACGCAGCAACTTACGGCATCATCTTTTTCGGGACTCCGCACAGGGGTTCAGCTAGTGCAGACATTGCTGCTATTTTGGGTAGGATTACGGAAGCGGTCTTGAATAATACCAGATCACCACTGGTGGAGGCTCTCAAAACAGATTCCGAACTTCTACACGCCTTGGGTGATTTTTTCGCACAGCATCGGTTCCGAGTTATCAGCTTTTTTGAAGGGCTACCAACCTCTCCTTTGAAAGGTCTTGTTCGTACCCCTTTCTATTTGCTTTTGTGTGTGTGTGGAGTTTTACTAACCGTTTGAAGGTGGTAAACGAATACTCGGCCACAATTGGGCTCCATGACGACTTCGAAAAATGTTTGCAACTTGACCTTAACCACCGCGATTTGTGCAAATTTTCCAATAATACCAGTGGTGGTTTCGTATTAGTTTCGAATAACATTGAAGAGTTTGTGGAAGCTGCTATTGAGAAGGCTGCTGCCGTTGCTGAGAGAGTTGCTGCCGCCGAAAGTGCTGCTGGGTATAGTCTGAATGGCAGGGGTGGTAACACTGAGTTATTGCCGTACCAGGGAAACCGTAGGTAACCCTTTGTAGTCTGTTGGGAAATAATTCAATAAATAATGGAGGTTAGTACTAGATGGTGTATGTACTTTAAGACACAACGTACCTGAAATTTCTCCTAGAGTTCCAGCGCAAGTGTCCCTACAGGTCCAGGCGAATCCCACAAAGGTCGCGCCAAAGCCCACGCCAAAGCCCACGCCGGACCCCGCACCAAAGCCCGCACCAAAGCCCCCACAAAAGCCTGCACCAAAGTCTACACCAAAGCCTGCACCAAAGCCTGCGCCAAAGACCGTAGTGAAACTGCCAACAAAAAAGGCAAACAGACTTCAGGCTCTAAAAAACGAAAAATTGGGTCTAGAATGCCAATGCCACCAGCTGAGACAAGCACTGAGTGAAGTAGGGAAGAGAAGGCAGCATGCTGAATCGGAGGAAGCAGCCTTCAAGGCTCAAAATAGGGGGAAGCCTAGAGAGAAAGTTGAGAGTGGGATAAACATGTACAAGAAGAGTTTACACCGTCTTGAGAACGAAAGGGTTGAACTGGAGTGTAAGAGGGGGAAGGCTACAAAGAGGATAGAAGTCATTGAAGCTGCTTTGCGTAGTAGTAAGAGATGACTCTCAATTCTAGGAATTCATATTTTTTATACCTGTAACGGCTAACTTCTTGCGACTATCGATTTACTTATCGGACTCGTGAAGAAAGGGAGTGTATAGAGTAGTACTGGCAGCTCTCCTGTTGACCTGGGGGCCCCACAATATAAAATCAAGCATTAATCCCGGACCCCTGAAGATCTGAGGCTCATGTAACGGCTGCCTTGGAGATATGCGCGCCGTCGCTACCGCAATTTATTAAGGGCATCATCACCTCATTTCTGCTTAACATATTTACCGACTCTAACGATTATAAAGCCTATTAACTATGGGGCCCCCACGGGCCGGTCTCCGGCGCTTCTTTGGGTATCTGGCTTAAGCAAGCATGGAGTTTAATCAACCGGGTATATGATATGTACCCAAGTATTTTCCCATAACTCCGTAGCCTCATCTCTCCCTAGTCACTATTTCTATATATCCAAATGGAAAAGCGGATTAGTTATGGGAATACCAACAATGAACCCATATCCCCCCTCCCGGAGGAGCCAGAAGATCGGCATTCGTTTCCCCATCTGAAATTCCCCCGTTGAATTATAGTGTCGGCGGAACGGGGGGTTGAGGATCAGAGTTCTTGCTCTAGATTTCTGCCGAGATGGAGGAGTATAAATAGCTGGTGTTTACTCGAATCTCCATTCTCTTCACCTAGAGACCATCCGTTTCCCAAAGTCTAACAGCCTAGATATACTACCATGTTTCCCTCGTTATCCTCTACTGCAGTGGTCGCATTGAGCTTGTGCTCGACTTTCGGATCTGCAAGTGTGTTGCCAAGAGTCACTTCAAAACAGGTGTATCCAGGTTTCAAGAACTTGAAATACCTTTTCAGTTTGTAGGTCTCCTTTATGTTTGAGGTCTATAGGCGGTTCCATTAGCTAACCGAATAATGTAGCGGCGATTCTTATACACAAACGGGTTTCAATTTGACGGATGGATCTCCTCTTCCAACTTCAGGAAACCCTCTAGGAAACCCAGTGTATCCCGGATGGACTTCGTCAAAGTAGATCCCCACGTGGATAAAATAAACAAAAGTTCTATGATGGCTAACCACATTCCGGTATTTTTAGCGGTCCAAATTGGGTTGACTACTTGACGGTTGAGTTCAACAAGACTGACTTTTTGACATACAACTTTGCCTATGGTAAGCTTCTTCTAAGTAAATCTATAAATTGTTCTATCAATAACCAGTAACTACAGGTGGTGCAACAATTACTGCCGATCTTGTCACTCCATATAGGCCTGAAGTCTTCTCTCTCAAGGACCAGGTCGAAGACTTTTTCCTCCCAATCGTTGGCCCTAAGCCCTCATTTGCACCATGGAAATCTTCCGACAGTCTGTTCTCATTCTGGATCGGTATTAACGATATTGGTGGTAGCTTCTGGAGTGGAGACTTTGAAAACTTCCATCCTAAGCTGATGGATGTGTACTTCGGCTTGATTGACCAACTCTATGCCACCGGAGCGAGGAACTTCGTATTCATAAATGTTCCGCCAGTTGATCGGTCACCACAAACCATAGCCCAGGGCCAAGATTCCGTTACCTTGGAAGCAGCGGCGTTGAAGAGTTATAACTCAATGCTTGAGAAAAGGGTTAAGGCGCTGAAGACCGCTCATCCAGATGTATGGGCTCAGGTCTTTGACTCGAGCAAATTGTTCAACAAGATGTTGGACAACCCGGCGCCGTATGGATTGAAGAACACTACCTCGTACTGTACTTTGTATCAAAGGTAAGAACTCTGCCTCTTAGTTTCCTATTGTTAGTACGTCTTGCTGATTACACATTTCTTGGGAATAGTGGTACACCTGCTCAGGACACCTTCTATGAAGAGTGCCTTGTCCCTGTTAACGAGTACTTTTGGCTCAACTCGCTACACCCAACAGCTCCTGTACACAAGGCTGTCGCCAAGGAACTGGCAAAAACTTTGTAAACTTGCTGTGGAGATATTAGTACCGGCTTCTACGGTGATGTGTGAAACTTTTTGATGTTTGGGTGTATTGTAAATTATGACTACTATACTCGCATTTCAATAAAGAAGTCGGCCACTTGGCAAAACATACTAAAAACCAGCCTTTTCAACATCACACTAAAAGTTCCACAAATATGTAGGAGATCATGATTTGAGTCTAGGATAATTTTAAGCGGTATATTTCATATAGGAATTTTAGGGTGAGGGGAGTGCTTAAAATATAGTTAGACTAGGGGTGAAAATACTTCATTATGACATAGTAGGAAAACTCAGTAGAAGGAATCTTTTATTTAACCTAATAGGTATAGAGTAGATTAATAGGACTATAAGGACCTATAAGCTGGTTGTAAACTTTATTCGATCATTCATTGCTAGGTTACGTACATACCCCCAGAGAAAACGATACACAAAAATGACACTAAATAATTTTCTCACATAAATATAGAGGCACCTATCAGCTTGGAAAATGATTATGTTAATACCACAAGTTAAAGCTGTACTCTACTCAAAAGGTAAGTTTTTTTTGTGTGTGGGGTCTTTGGTGTTTTTTTGCCAAGTGGCCGATTTCTTTGCTGAAATGGGAGTATCTATGGATGTTATTGTGACTAGAGATAGTGGGTATAAGATTCGAGAATTCCACGGGAGCGTAATTATAGATTAGCTTAGCACTTTACAAAAACAATAGCAGGTGAGGAATACTCTGTTGCAGTTGTTCTACTGTAATTACAATATCGCTTTCCTGAGCATCTCAAGGGGTGATAGAGACGGAAGAGGGAGTGGAAGGGACTTTTGCTCTTGCCTCTAAGAAGGTTAGAATTATAGTGAGATATCAACATTAGTGCGGGTGTAATGGCGGCTGCACTTTAGATCTTTATAGGGCTGGTAGAAGTTTTAGGGGTGGTTATATGCCCTGTCTTGTTACGCCTGGCTACATACATGTATTTATAATTCATTCATTCATTCATTCATTCATTCCTGGCTACATGCATGTAGTTGAGCTTGAGCAGTCGCGTGATATTTTGTGATTGTATCATAATGAATGAATGAATTAATTAGTTACATACTTAATTAATCATAAATATATGGAGCCTTTCGGCTAATTTATTGTGATTGTCTTGTTCATATATAGATCTCACTAGTCTAATACTTAAACCCGTGAATTGAGATGACCGGATGCCAAGCTTCAGCTTATATACATACCTTATTACATACATTCATGCTACGAACAGTCTTTCTATGTGGGGTATATCTTAGTAATGTAAGGGGGCTTCAATACATGTAGTTCAAGAGAATGTTAACACAACAACACCCCTTCCTCTAGGACTACAACCACATCAGAAACCCCTCCTTCAGCGAAGTGAATCCAGAATCTCGACTATTATTTATCTCTCTTCTTACCTTTCACTTGACAGGTAGCGTACGCCTAGAATACTAATATTACTGAACAGAACATATTACTTACTACTGGGATGGGTACGACCATTGGAGCGCGGGGCCTTTGCAAGAGAAAAATCCATTGCTATTTCAAGTGGCTACCAGTAAAGCATCAATAGTAACTAAGGCGATCATACAATGAAAGAAGAAGGAAAAACGCTACGCTTAAGTCCTGCACGAAACACACGAATCGATAAACTAAAAAAAACCGCTACAGAAGAAAACTACAAGCCCACAATAGCTTTTTATCAAAGAAAAGGGAGAACACTCAACGACTTCTAATATCTATAACCTCCTTGCTGGTTTGGTGCAGGGCCTTTCTCAGGTGGTGGAGTATTGCCACTAGACGACTGATAAGCAACTGGTTCATACGGCCTTGGGCTAATGGACCTCATGTTACCATACCCTGTGAATTGCGGAGCCGTTGAACTCCTTGGTGGCGGAGCGAAATACGGACTCCCATCTTGGTTATATCCACTCGGCCCAGGTGTACCATGGGGGCTGCCATAAGCGGGAGGTGCACTATTCCCAAACCCCACCTCATTTACAGCAATACCTGGGGTGGTTTTCCCACTCCCGGGCAAAGATCCACTACTCCAACCTTGCGGAGCGCCTTCAAACTGCTTGCCCGGAGTAATAAAATCATTCTGCCCAGGGACAACGACATCACCACCTCCGCGTACCTTTCCAATGACCATGCCCTTCGCGACACCCCTAACAATGGCTCTCCTAGAGACCCCAGAGGCGTCAACGTAAACGAGCCCTACGTTCCTAACGGACCCGGTTAGGCCATAAGCAACTGCTCTTGCTTCATCGCCATATTTGTGGCCAACAACTGTTGTTGCAGCATTGGCCCCAGTTGACAACAGGGTTTTGGAAGCATAGTCGATTCCGTCCGCAATAGTGGAGAAAGCGATAAGGGATTTATTAAGTAATCCTGGGTTTTCAATTTTCCCCCTCGAGGGTCGGTCTTGGTTCTTGCCTGCAATACGAGCTCCAATATTTTGGGCATGCTTGGTTACTTGTCCAATTGTTTGGGCCGAGATTCTGGCAGCATTAGAAGAAAATGTGTGAATCTGGCGAACTCGATCGTGCGTGTTTGGGTTGAATGTCATGGGAGCTTCGTTAGGTTTTGTGCGCCTTGTGTACGCATCTGCCCCAGACTGGATCGCATTTGCAACATACGAACTCGTGGTTACAATCAAACGGGAAGCAGTCGCAGCTGTGCTAACTATAGTAGAGTTGGCGTATGAAGGATGCAATGAATCCGTGAGATAATCGGCGGGACGAACCTGAGAAAATTGGTTAGTATAGGTATGAATATATTGTCGTTACGCCTATTCGGATGAATTCTCCAACTTATAGCAGTGGATAATGTGATATTATGACTTACAGTTACAGGGCCCTCTCCATTCTCTGGAAGCTCGATCTGTACTGGATCTGGTATGAAGTCAGTCCCTGATTCATATTGAGTCGAGTATGTCACTTGACGATGAATAATAGTAGGGCATACCTTTACTTCCTGGGGTCACGCCAATAGCATGTACTTGGTATCCGCTTACTTCACCAACTTCACCCCCATTCTCTTCATCAATCAGGACCAATCTCCCTTCTTTGTTGTCTTGGTGATTGCTTGGGTCATAAGTCATCATAGCGGTGCTGTTACTCCCATACGCAGGAGTACTCATATCACGGGCCAGTCCACCCTTCTCATTTGGATACCCGGAGCTCTTCTCATCCACTTGCTTGTAAGTAATCCATTTTTTGAGCTCGATCTCAAAGCTATCTATCACGACCCCCCAGGTTGCCTGGAAATCCGCACTCCTAAGTGCTTCATCGATTCTTGGGTCGTTCTGTGGGACGAGGGTATGTGGCGGAGGGAAAATTATCGTGAGGGGACCTTGTGGGGATTGGATACTAAATGTTGAGGGACCAAGTTTTTCTGCCTCACTGTGTGCGTCAAGCTGGACGTCGATGTCGGGGTAATACTCTGAACTGCCAAGGAACTGAAGACGGAGGAAAAAGTCGACATCTTTAGGGATTGGAACCGCTTCACGCAAGAGAACAAGAACACCGGGGTTTGAAGGTGGCCCGTTCGACTTGAGAACCCTGATCTCTGGGAAATTGAAGAGTATGGAATCGGTCATTTCTAGCCGTCAAGATAGAGAGAACCGCCGGGAATAGAGCGTAAAAGATGCGATGGGTAAGATTTGGGAGTAAAGGTCAGCAATAATGAGCGATCGAACGGCATCTTAAGGGTCATCTACATATAAATACTTGGCTGTTGGATGTACACATGTGCTGATCACTCACCGGAATTCTTACATAGTTGGATGTAAGTTTGTTGGGGTGGCCAAATAGGCTTGCGTATGCATCCATAAATCTAGGAGATACCCGGACGATATCATAGGTTTTTTATGAGAATTTGGAAGATAGGAGTACAGCACAGGCCTGTCCGCAAGCTGAGAGGAGAAAATGAGGGGCAAAATGAGAAGCATGGGGGGCGGTGCAAGCGCCCGCTCAAGGGCTGTGGTGGCTAAGAGTCTTGGGCCCACCAATTACAGCTAGACCTACTCATACCATGTGAACAAGGTAGATCTCCGTGACGCAATCTGGTGTAGGAACGAGCTGGCGATAAGTGACTTTACCAGGTCGATGTGTGCCAGCTCCATGGGATCATACCGTCAAATGATCATCTCACATCTGTAGCACATGCTGTAGTATGGGATAATGTAGTTTTACCGAGTAAAGTACAGCCAAGTGCTTTCTTCTTGAGTTAACGAAGTCAAATATACCCACGAGTAGACTACCGGCTGATTAGTAAGAATGGCTCTTGCATCCCTGGGCATTTGCTGTTTAAGATTATAAGGTGCTGAGTAGAGCTCACAAACTACTAGTGAAAAATAAAGTCTAACTTTGATTTTTTTTTTAGTGCGGAGGCTTGGTCGTAGCCCGTACCCACAAGCCAGGCTTTATTTTTCGCTAGACACGAGTTGGGCTTACTCATGATTAGGACCAGTGTTACTCTTCTGGTTCCCCCTCGTGTGATATTAGACCTTGAATTTCTGGAAGAATATCTTTCTTTTTAGCTGTAGATAGGGTGCCACAAAAGTATAGTTAATTATTTACAGTAAATGTCCTGTGGAGTAGTTCCTGATACATACATTAGACTGTTGTACTCACTATATATGTAGCAGAATCAGCTTAATAGTTGTAAAATTACTGACTTGGACACTTTTTTGCGCTACTAGATGTGACTTCTATAACCTACTAAAGTGGCGTTAGATAAGCGTATCTCATTCGATCCGACACTCGGAGTATGACCACAACCAGTACGTAGCGAATGTCAGGAATGCGCTCTTTCCTAGTGCTTGAGGCTTCCCACAAGTACTATATATATATGATAGTGTATGGCGCCTGTAATTTAATCTTTAATTTAACTTACTCTAGTATCTGTTTACATATCTTCGCGCTTATGCACGCGCATGCACATCTATGGTAGACCTCCTGTACTCTATACCTGTTTCCACTCATACGTAGTAGTAGAAAAACTAGAAAGGGTGGAGGAGCAAAGTAAATCGATTTTAGTTTTTACTATAACCGCCACAGTCTTCCATCTGCTTCCATTACCCACTTCGGTATAGCTACTCTTTCGCCTACCAAAATAACTCATCCCAACCTCGATTTATTTACTAATAAAATCTACTAAACTAGTATTTAGGATGGATGGATGCGACCAGTGGCAGGTCAGTAACGTGAATGATTCCTGGAGAATAACAGGTCTAGATGGAATCTAATAGTGGGATCAACCCGTCAGAATACAACATAAATAGGGCTGAAAAAGGAGGAAAAGATCTCCGGAAGAATCATGCCTTCTGAGGGTGTGGTAGAGATCAGAAGAAGGACTGATGGTGTTTATCTAGTTGTTATGGGTAATGATTATCAAGTATGTAAGTTTTTCTAGTAGAATATCTCAGTATATTTAAAATAGCCTAATAACAATTGATACCGAATTCTCGATAATTATTAGTCGTATATAACTCTATCAATTTACTATAACTACAGACTTGTGGCTTTGCCGCCGTTTGATAGCAGGCAGGCGCATGCAGGCCTAGTAATTTCATCTTTTCTCTCCCTGTCGAAAATCACAGCAACTAGCGCCTACTAAATACGTGTTAAAATATTATAAGGGCAATTAGGGGTAGTCAAATTTAGAAATTAATATTCTACCCTATGAAGGCACTTCAACTCCATGCCGTTAAATTGAAAATAGATATATGCATATCCGGTCTCTGGGCTCGCATCTGTAGCCGCGTAATAGAGCCGGGAACGCATCTCTCTAAGCGCCGTGCGGCTGGTACATGCATTAAAGTCCCCTTTATAATACATCTACCTTCCGGTCTTGGAGGCCTTATTATCTTTCACTCTAAACAATACCTCGACACAGTGAATGCGTGGGGGAGAAAAAATGGCACCTGGAAATTTAACCCAAAATCCACCATCGAGAGTCCCAACACAGACTACTTTCTCTCCTCCTCCAAGCTCTAATCGAAATCCAATATTGATACTGCCGCCAGTACCGCCAATAGTTTACGCTACTAGAACTGTCGTTAAATCCCAGCACGGAAATGCTGGAGCCTCAATCGCACCCTACGATCATGCAGCTTCCCAAGCTGCTACGAAGAGATATTATGCAATCAAGTACGCTAAGCCAGATGAAGCTTTCTTGAAGGAAGCAGCGTTTTGGTCAGAAAATAGGGATAAACTCTCGGATACAGAAAGAGCCCGAATTGAGAATATAGATGAGATGTTGAAGCCATTAGAGGATCCGGCCTGGTACTGTAAGTTTCGTGCGAAGAAATGATAAGCCTGAAGATTACCAACAGGAACCATGAATTATATTTCAACTACAAGGGAGACTGATTAGATTAGACTGGCCAACTTGGACAGAAGCCATAGAAACAGGAAGACATGGTACAGAAGAGGCACTACGTTCCTCCGAGACAGATATACGATGGGTTCATGACCGACCAATGGCCGAGGCTTATCACCCAATCGCCGCCGACATCCAATTGAACGTAAAATCAATTTACCCTTTGAATGAAAAGTATTGGGTTTCGTTCATCGACCGACCTCTAGGAGATCTAAAGAACATCTCTCACCATGCAATTCTTCCACTGGTATATTTGGTGGGCGAAAAGGGAGGTGTCTCAGACATTGCATTTTCTCATACGGGACTATGCCATGCCATTCATGATCGTATCCCGCATAGGGGTATGAGTTATCGACATATGTAAGCTCTTCCTAAATTATCATGTATATCTCAAATCTACCGGTGCTAATTCATGAACGTATGGTTTAAAAAGAATGTTTCCTATCAACAAGTGGGGTTGGCTTTGTGTGAGTACTCCAGGGTGGCTCTGTAGAGAACGCTTTCACTAAGAAATTCTGTGTCAGGATCTCCCTATTATATTCCCAGATATTTATGCCGGGGGAGAAATGAACTCTGCGCCGCTACGGTCTAGCCTTGATCAGGGCTATCATAATGCATTCATCAAGCCGTCAATACAGGTTCACCCGGCTGTCGGAAAACCAAAAAAAGTAACTCTCTCACTACCTATATTGTGCGTCAAAAAAGGCTTGAAACTATGGAATCAGAAAACAGCCGAAAAATGTATAAGACTGCCAGAGGTTTTGAGGGCTCCAGGATATGAATACAGCAACAGATATAGGAACTCTGATGGTAGAGTAGTGCCAAAGCCACCGGTTTGGGGTTGGACCACACCTTTAGATAGCTCTCTTACAGTAACTAGGGTGGAGCCCTTTGAAGGTCCCCCGGCAGTTTATTCGGGACGCTCACTTTTTGAATACCGTTACCCAACGAAGGATACACTTCCCTTGGATCTCCGGCAAACTACTCGGAGAGGGAAAGTTGACATGGACATCGCTAATGATGATTTTATCATGGTTGAGCAACTATGGGCTGTGATTGTTCCATCAACTGGTGAGACTTGTTCTTGATCTCAATGTCTAATAGGTCGTACGTATTATTTGATAAGCGAGACTTACCATTAGTGGTTATTCTAGAAACACTCGTGACCTTCCAAACATTAACGAACAGCTTTCAGACCCAATTGACAGGAGCAGACAATTCTCGGCACATGTTTTCGCCGAGTGTGAGTCCCACAATATAAGATTCTTGTCGTTCTTGAATCAACACTTACATAAATTTATCTCTAGAAAGGAACCGAGATAGTTGTTCAGGGACCTGTTCACGGATTATTGGTGTTTTTTGCCGACCTAGTACTACTCCAGCATTACGATTTCATCGACATTTTCGGGAGAGCTGCTGCTAACCTCGTAAAATTCCCCAACCTCAATGAATTTTATGGTCCTAGAAGGTACCTGTAGCTGACTTTCAGGTTTTAGAACTTTCGTGTGTCTAATAGCCCTGTAGACGATAATGATCTTCTCCAGGATTGTAGTAGTGTCCTCACAGAGCTTTCTATCATCATCGAGATTACAAATTCGCAAATGCAGATACTAGAAGAAGTACAAGAGGCCATGATTACTCCTAATCTTAGGACAGCGGAATACGAAGAGGCAACAAGGTTTTACCTATTCCTCAAAAGTCGACTTGAGATTGTTGTCAGAGACTTTATAAACCTACAATCAGAAGCAAAACAAGCGCAGACCTTGGTATTCCCCAATAACTAAGTATTAACTCTTAGGCGTTATATCTGCTAACAAAATACTTCTGTAGTTGTTCCAACTGCTCAGTATTGAGACTGCAAAACTACAAACAAAGTTAGCAACACAGCAAGCAGCGATTGCGGAACAGACTGCACAAGAGACTGCAATTCAACTTGAACTCGCAAAGAGAGCCAGTGAGCAAGGAAAATCATTTCTTGTCTTTACTATAGTCACAACTGTTTTCCTTCCTCTTTCGTTTTTTACATCGGTAGGCCCACCACACCACACTTCCTTGGCTCTAGTTTGTCTATTTAAACCCGAATTTTTTCTAACGGGGCCTCGTACTGTGTAGTATTTTGGGATGAATACAAGCGATATCCGAGACATGGAAAAAACACAATACGACTTCTGGAGGATTACAGCCCCTGCGTCAACGATGATTATCCTATTAGCCATGTGTTGGGCGTTTAGAATTAGGCTTATAAGAGGGATAAGGATAATATTCAATAATATTCACGGGTCGAACAAATTTGGGAGTATGAACAGTGCAAGCAGTTTGGAGATGGGCTTGCAAAACCCCGAAAAGCAGCAGAAGAAATTATGGGGGTATTTTGGCCGGTCTCGTATTGAGAAGAAAGACTAATTTTTATTTACTTGTCATATATATATAGCATTTAGAAGTATTCTCTAGTTTAATTTCTTTATCACGTGCGAGTTTAGCGGTTCATAAGTTCTAGTCCTAGAAAGGAGTATTTGGTCTAAAATGAAACAAGTGAGGGGGACCTCTACTAGGAAAGTCCAACTATCGTATAATATAATGTACCTAGTATGTATAACCCAACCAAAAAAAACCCAAATCGTTCCGGACCTTCTAAAGACACACAAAATACCACAAAAAACTACAATTTTGCCTCCACCCCACTTTTCTTCATCCAATACTCTAGTTCCTTCCTCATAAGCACTAATACATCCTCTAATTCGATCCCCCCAAGTTTAAAGTGCTCTCTGTCTAGGATATTCTCTTCCAAGGACATTGGATCTACCTTGAACTCTCCAAGTCTTATTTCTTTCTCGGAACGACCAAAAATGACGTCTATAAATTCGCCCATGTATTCGAAGCTCTTTGCTGACACGGCGAGATGTGGTATGGTCCCCTGAAACACATGAGGCATTGCTGTGAATTTTATAAATTGAAGTGGTACACTTGATTGAAGGAGACGATGGGCAAAGTATACTATTTACAAGTGTTAGTAGGTGAATTTAATGTTAACATTGGCAGTAGGAGATCCATACAGTTGCTATCACGGAGACATTCATCACCGACACTCATCCATATTGGAGGGGAGCCATTCCAGCTTTCTGCAGTTATTGGGGAAACGAGTGGATGCGTAATAAGCTGATCATGGGTGTAAAACTATTATAGTTTCAGGTTAGGAATGCTTCTATTTACGATTAATGAGAGGTAAGTTATACTAACATGTGACCTTCCCACATCCTCTGGCCAAGCAGCTGAAGGCTTATATTTCCTCCCTCGCTCGTCACGGGGGCTAGGTAGGTAGTCCCAATCTTTACATCCTTCTTCACTGCCTATAGTTCCATCTGGAAGCGAGAATCTCTCACCAAAGCAGCGACTGACATCTAGCCATGCACTTACACCCACAATTCCACCAGGGAGCCGGATACTTTTGTGCTCGCCCTGCCAGTTCAATTTTGGGGCATGCATTGGAGTAGAAGAAGGTATAATCTCGTAGCCATCCTCATTCTCTCCGGCGCGATGAAGGTGTAGTAGTAGCTGTAGTAACGAAAATGACAAATTGCCACCCGCAGAATCGCCGGCAATAGTTATTTTGGAAGCGGGGACAGGTTTGTGAAGTGCCCCTGGTGGAGGGTAAAGAAGGTATAGATATGCGACAAGTGCATCGAGGAGAGCTGCTGGGAAGGGGTTTTGTGGTGCTAGGCGATAACGGGGCATGAAAACTCGGCCTAGAGAACAGGTCAGCTTCTGATCAATATAAAAATGAATTATCTGAGATCACCTTTAACTGACTTTGCCACCTTACGAGCGAGAGGCCGGTGTGTAGCAGGATCACAAAGCCTACAGAAGTCAGTACGACAAGGCAAAACAGAAGCGTAGGATATTTTTATTTACCAATATGCCCCTATAAAATTATTAGAGATCAAGACTTAGAATCGCAAGGGGAAAATATATATTTGAATGAATAAACCTTGCCATACCTCCATGTAACCATAAAACAACCCCGCTGTCCTCCCCTCCTTCAACCTCACCCATCATCGCCTGATACTTCTTCTCCTCACTCCACCCATCCCGTTCTTCAGGCTCGTCCTTCCCAGACACACCCTTGGTCCTGGACCCAATCCACTCCCCCGTTGCACTATGCACGCCAACCTTTGGAATATGCTGTTCGATATCTGCACTCCCCAAATCCACAATAGCCTTCCTCACAGCAGCCTCCAACAACTCTCCCTCCTCCTCAGCTACTGGGATCTGCACATCGACTTTCCAAGTATTTGGCTCAACCCTTAACTGTTTCAATGTCGTTGCCTGGACCTCTTCGACAGTGGCAGACTGTTTATTCTGTCCAAGGTATGATCGCAAGAACTCAACTGTAAGAGTCGTACGGAGGTCCCAGTACTGTGACTGCGGGGTCAAGGACAGGAAGTGGCCAGCGGACTTGACTAGCAGGTTTGGCACCTGTGGAGCAAACATGCGTAGGAGACCAAGTCTCGAGGGCTTGCCGGGTTGTTGCTTCTCGGTCGACATGTTGGTTTGTATACTAGGTTTACTAGAGAACGCAAAGGGAAGTAGGAAGAGACTGTTAAAGGTCAAAAATTAAGGAGAGAGAGAGAGATGAAGTGGGAATCCAGTCGTCTTCAATAGCGCGCATGATCTACGTTCTCCTCCTTGTTAGCAAAAGCCGACGGGCCGTAAGGCCCTTGTACTAGGTACCTCCAAGGCAATCATTTACATAGAGTACATAAGCCACGCCAGGATGTATCGTGGCATGGAAGATTGGGTTGGCCACTTCTGCAGGTTGATTCGTCTCCGAGATGTTAAGGCTTATCTCGTCATTCCTACCCCATATCCAGACTTTGATGTTTCAAGGAAAGCTCCTGCCTCGGTTCCCCATGTTCCATGTTCTCGATTGCCACATGCCTACATGTATCGCTGTGGGGCGCAGGGGTATAAGATCGATCTTGATGGCTCACGGAAAGGAAATGAGCCGAGGATGAGGTGGGAAACTTCAGGTCGGTTAGGCGTGAGTCGCTTATCTAGTGCTGTGATCCTCTTGGCATAGTCGTGTTTTAGGATTTACAGATCAACTCCATGTATATATCTAAAAATACAGCCCCAGGATAAAATTGTTGAAAAGAGCACCCAAGCCGACAATGTATTATGCAACTCCCCCCAAACGCCTTGATAATACAAAAACTCCTTTATGTAGAAACACCTGCACCCATAGTCTAGTTAAATCGAGACCTACCCTCCAGTTGAGTAGAAGCCAAGGCCTCTTATTATTATAATACCTCACACCTTTCTTTTTCTCAATCCCCGGTCTTGTGGCATAGCCCAAGGATTTATTTCATCCTGCAACGCGCCTACCGTCGGGTTCGGGAACGGCCGCTTGAGCCTGTTACTACCCGTCTCAGATTCCCATTTTGCTACTGATAATTCATCAGAGTTCCTAGTTAGGATATCCGGAATAGAGAAATATTGCGCCGAGAGGTTGTCCTTTGTAATAGTGAGTTCAAAGTATCCTCTATAATATCCTTCTGCCCATTTCAGTTCGGCATTGTCCGCGACCATATTCTGTGAAACAGATTTAGCATCGTCGTACGATAGTGCACCGTAGCCTATTTCCCACGTTAGCTTCTGGACCTAGGGATTTGAAGACTTGGTGCTACTAACCGCAAGAGCTAGTAACTGAAGTAACAGCAAGTTCAATCCCCAATGATCCATTACCACTAAACGGCTCATAACCATGCTCATCGGCCCAAGTAAGATCTGCCGTCCAGAGGGTATGATAATCCCCAGTCAAAACAACTGGGTTTTCAACCCCAAATTCAACAATCTTCTCTAGTACTCTGCGGCGGTTTGCTTGGTAACCTGACCACCCGTCATAGTACAGCGGGGCATCTTTCGACATATTTATTGCAGTCTCGTTGAGATTCGAGAATTGTATTTGCTGGCCCAGAAGTTTCCAAGTTGCGCCTCGCTGCTGGGACTCTTCCAATCTATCAAAAAGCCACTTCTCTTGCTTTGCACCCATTATGGAGCGGTCTTCAATATTTATTAGGTCCACTTTTTCTCCTTGGTCGCGGTCGTAGTAGCGTGTGTCAAGCATTATCAAATCTGCTAGCTTTCCGAACTTGAAATTTCTCCAGATCCTACATTTAGACCGGAATGTTAAACTCGGGCTAGATCTCGAAAATATCCTATACGACTCACCTTAAGGAATCGTCAGCTTGGACTTGACGGATTGGCATCCACTCGAAGTACGCCCGTATCCCGTTATGCATCCTCTGCTCCCAGGAAGTCCATTCGAGGTACATCCAGATCTGTGCACCACTACCTCCTCTCCAGCCATTGTTTGCAACCTCATGATCGTCCCAGACTGGAATCCATGGAAAAATCTGGTGGCTTAAAAGCAGATCCTCGTCTGTCCGATAGGTTGCGATGCGGAGGCGGTAGTCCCGTAGCTGAATTGCTTCTTTATAAGGCTTCGGTATTCTGTCTTTGAGGATAATCGGGAGTGGGACTTCGTAAATATAGTCTCTATTTTAATTTATTAGGAGCCATGTAAATGATTGCTACGGAGTGTCAGAAAGTAAATACCCGAGGTGGAGGACATAATCCACAGAATCCTTTCTCGCAACATTTCCGTACGCATTGAAATAGCCCTCGGCATAGTTCGCGCACGAGTAGACCGCAAACCTCAGCTTCTCAATTGTATCATCATCTTCCGACGGTATTGTTTTTGTCCGCCCGACGTCGCTCACAATCTTTCCGTCGCACGACTTGAACCGATAATAGTATGTTGAAAATGGCTCCAAGTTCCCCGCCTCGACCTTGACCGTATAATCCACCTCACCCGAAGTCTCTGTCTCCCCACTATCAAAGATAGTTTCGAATCCCTCCGAGTCCGAAATCTCCCAGCTAACGCAGACGGAGGGTGCTTTGCGGTACAGATGTTTTGTCTGATCCACACCGTCGGGAACAGCCCTTGTCCAAATGATTACAGAGTTTGGGTATGGATCACCGCTGGCGACACCGTGGGTAAATTCCAATTTTGTCACTGTAGAGACGGAACGCTTCGCAAGTCGATTTCTTGGAATTTCCAGTTCCGGATGATTTGTTGAAGGTGAGCGGAAATTCAGATTTTCCGCGAGACCAATACTGATAACTGCAAAAGCACACAAGAGGAGGTTGGTAAGCCCCATGATATACGGCCCCAGTAACGGCGTCGAGTTAGGTAGTCGAAAGTACCACTGATAATGAAAGGGCTCACGCCAGACTGTCCTACTGATTCCTAAGCACGAGGAGAGATCAAAGGAGAAGCTCAGCTTTCAAATTAGTCGGGATGCCCAGTTCTTATTCCCTAGAGCCTACTAGAATGTGGGTCACCCCGGACCAGATCCGGTCCGTAGCCATGATTAGCAGGATACTCCGGTTCCGAGCCTCCGAAGGATGTATTGCGGGGAAAGGAACGCATGCAGAAAACGTACTTAGCTGCCGAACAGGTGTACATCTATACGCTTATCTGGTATCCACTGCACCAGAGGACTACATACATAGTCTCGTACCTACCTTCATCCCATATAAACGGGCAGAGGCCTCTTCATACATGAAAAAGAGTCTGCGATGGATGGTTGAACTCCCGTGATAAGATCGGAAGATCACCCGCGCAGCGATTCAAGCGTGTGACGTGCGAGGCGTAACGCCTCAACCACGCGTCCCTTATTTCCTGCTGGAGTCCGAGTTCCTGACATACGTACTCTACTCCGTACTCTATTCATCCCCTGCAACGATGTATCTCCACTACCAGGAGCAGGGGATCGCAAGAAAGGAACTTCCCATGGGGAGACACCTAGGTACTCTGGAAATGTCTGAAAATCTACCCTAGACAGATTAGAGTATACCTGTCCGTGCAAGCTTATAAGTCGATAGCCCGGGAATCAGCCTAGTAATGCTTGTATTTACATGCATGGGGTGTCGCCTTGCAGCTTGCGTATCCAGGTTATAATTCTCTAGGCATAAGTGATATAGACTAGGCAAAACCAGTCTTCTCCGCACAATACAGTTTTGGTTAAACAGAAACTTGCATTAGATGCATGTATATAGTTTTATGCCTAGCACATATTCTAGTTAAGAAATTTCTTGACTACCTTATAAATATTAATCTTAGCTTTGTTTAAGGGGGGTTCCACAAGATACCTCAAGCTTAAAGCTTCCATCCCCTATGCTTTTCGTTACTTGATCACGATTGTACTCTAGATCTGTGTAAAGAGGGTTATTTAATCGTCAGTCAATAATATACGCGTATGTTCCCATCGACGTTTATTGCCTAGAAGAGACAGTCAAAGTCTACATGTACTTTAGGATATTTTTTTACCTGGGATGCTCAATTTCCCAAATAATAAAAAGTGCATATCTCAAGTTTTCAGCTTTTAGGTGTAGAAAGGAGGATCCTCACCAATATTCATATCAGCTACGTGTCCTTTTCTTAAATCTTGAGCTGCTTTAGCTAAATAAACTTTTTGATATAGGATACTCAATTTTTACCACACGAGGAGCCACAGTGAGCACCCTAGCAGATCCCATATTATACCCGGAATTTTGACCTGCTTCAGCCTCACGTTTGGCTAACCTTTGGCGATAGCCGTTCAAGTTTATAAAGTCAAGGGTCTCGGAGGATCCACAGGAAAGAGATCATCTAAAAAAGAGATTATGAATATTATCCGGGGGGATAAATACTTTAAGGTAAGTGAGAATAAGTAACGGTAGGAATCTCTTATTTCCCAGTGACTACGCAAGCTCATATTCATACTAGGTAAACGAGACACAAACTTCTGCCTCCATCTTGGAGTTTAGGGCATTTACAATTTATTAAAATGCAAACCCCACCATCCACCCGCCATCACAGTAAGGCATCTACGTACATATTCCCAGGTACAAAAAAATAGAGGGACCATTAGGTCTTTTCTAACGCCTACCACACCAAAATCGAGCACAAAGTCAAAAGCCCCCCGTACCTAAACAACCACTAACCAAAGCGAATCACCCCTACCTTTGTGGGTGAGCCCGGCTGGTCTCATTATCCCAAACACCACCATCGACATCTGTTAATACAGGTATCCTATCACTTCTCGCTGGAGTAGAGGTATCATAATGTACTGGCCTATCACTATCCTCTAAAAGCCTTGCATTTTCATTGACAACACTTTCAATGTCATCATCATCATTCTCGATGGGTCTTGCTCTTTCATCGGGCCTAATTCTAGGGCCTACGGCGGTACCTCCATACCCCGTACCATTATTCTGCGTGCCGTTGGTAGTATTGTCGCCGAGAAGTCTCCGGGTGTTAGGACTCTGGCTTCTATTATACGTGCGATAGACGAGGAAGATTACCCCCTTGATTCCACCAATAATTTATCAGCAAATTACCAAAGGCATGACCATAACAGAATAAAGGGTTACCTTGCTCAAAAAACTCACGACAGCAACTGTCATGAACATACCAGCTGAAAGCTGATGCATATGACTCCAAGGGTCAAAGCAAGAGCTCTTTCTCCCGTATGTGGTAGAGCAAGTCTCTGCAGTATTGTTATTTGGCCCACCCGGAAACGGCCATGCTTGATCTTTAAACGATCTGAGGCCGCAGCAGTCAAACGCATCCTGAATCCCTCTAATGCTTTTCGCGTCCTTTGCCCGGTAAAATTCCCGCCATTTCCCCTCAAGCGGGCAAGAGATCGCGGATTTTGGCATATTATTGATTGATTGGGTCACAATCACGGTATCGAGGATAATTAGGAGCATCGAAATCTAATTCACGAGCATCTTGTTAGCCTCTCTCGTCCTGACTGGTGCAAAGATAAACCATGGACCGGTAGTCTTACAATTCCTGTTTGAAGACTCCATGCCGGCCGGGATTGCCCCCTACGTCCTCCTCCCGTAATATACTGTATCCCAATAAAGGTGACTGCCGGTAGAAAAGTGGCTGCTATAGGGAGCCCTGGTGTAATGGGGAGGTGGAGTTTATCGACTACAGACCTAATCGGAGGATACCATATCAGTAGGCAGTCCAAAGAGAATATAGGAAGAGAACACATACCAAAAGTACGCAGCGAGAGCGACGAAGCCACTCAGCACCTGAAACCGTCAGTCTTTGGGTTCAATCGAGGAAATCACGGATGGAGAGCGCTCTTACCACTGTCAAAACCGGGATCACTGGTGATCGACTGAAACTCATTCTGCGCCACAATTCTCTCACACTACTACTGGACATGTTCTCTAGGGTTTGTGGATTTCTGCTGGTGGATTTGGCTAACGGAGGAAAGCTATGCTCCTGAAGCTTAAGCTTTATAGTCGACCTTTTGTGAGGGGTTTGTTCAGGCAGGCGATAGTCAATTAGTGGTGGGGTGGGTGAGTGAGGTGTTTTTCAAGCGAGTGGATGCAACGAACGCGTACCCCGGGGGTCTCAAGGGGAATCCCCAGGAATTGACTACACTGGAGGTTAGGCTGGCCGCAGGATCAACCTGAAAGCGGCAGACATATAGCGGATATAGCCGTTGCCTGGAGCTTGGCCTTTGTCTTGCGCCAGACTCTATCATGCTGGGGTTTCTAACACTTTAATTTCTAGATCTCTGGAAACAAAACTTCTACAAGATAGAACATAAGGTAAATATGTTTCTTTGTTGAATAGATTGTCAACAATTCTAATTTGGCCTCGGCTCTACCACGCGCAACTGCTGCTAGGCTTGCGTTACGCGTCTGGCACCAGCTTGTGAAGATTTCCTGCCGATATTCGTGCCAGTCCTCCACAAAGAGGGTATGAAAACAGTGACTAGTAAAATCCTTCACTAAGCAACATGTAAGGGTAAATACCACTACATGTATGATGTTAAAACCGGCCTAGATGCATGTAGTGATTAGGCGTACAGCTCCATCATCGATTATCACTCTATGTGGGTTGCCTTAATCGTCTTGGCATCGCACTAATCAATTCATGTTCTTCTACCACTATGCTTTATGCTTACAACTTGTCTTCTTACGCGTTATCTTGAACAAAATTTCTTAAAATGAGTCAGGCCCCAACTCCTGTATTCCCGGAGTAACGCTTGCCCGACTAAAAAAATCTTCCCTGTCCTTTGGGTTGCAGCTGACGGTATTTGAAAACACCGGCAGTTTCAAGGTCAATATCTACCTATAATTTATGACGTCTGCTATCCCAATTATAAATAGGACTAATCACCAGAGGATTGACGAGAAATCTAGCATAGTGCCATATAATATTCTTTAGAATATTTTTAACAATGGAAAGATGTTTTGTTTGTTCAGTAGCGTATTTTCTCACGAGATTCGACCCGCTGTGGCCGGGGTTAATACAATTAACAGGCGCTGAAACAGTTAGGAGCCATGGGAATGCCTGTCACTAGAATAAGAAAGATACATACTTGTACTGATACAGAGTAAAACTGTTTTATTTTTTATTTTCTTGTGTTGAAAATTACGCAAAACCGCATATTAACCCCTACGACAGCGGGTCGAATCTCGTGAGAAAATACGGTATTAAGCAGAAGATATATCTATGTTCTGGCCCGTTGGGGGGATGTGCCTATCGGGGGACGTCCCCTCAACGGGCAAACCTGTTGGAGGGACGTCCTCTATATGGGCCAGCCTACGTCCCCTGTATGGGTAACAACATAAAACCCCTGGCTACAAAAAACACTCAGAACAAAGCTTCCAGCCTCCTACAAGTTTAATAAAGCATAGTATAAAATCCAAAAAAATCTCAAATATAGTTCAAGATAGATTCATATTTTCTAGCTATTATTCTTATTCTTTTGAGTGTGCCTGTATTAGTTAAGCTATACTTTGTTGGCTTGCCCATGGGTGTCCCTCCAATGGGTAGGGTACCTAACAGATTGCCCGTTGAGGGGATAGGCACGTCCCCCCAATGGGCCAGAACATAGTCATCAAGATTACAAGTTCTACACAAAGCCTGCCAAAGTAAAAGCTAACTTTATACTCAAAATTATCACTATACATTTTCATACACCTAACAAAGAAAGAAAGAAAAATAGGGTCCTTATAATACAGCCTATCTAAACAACTATGCAAATACAGTGCTTCAGATGAAGGGACCCAATTACTATACATGCTGCTTAAAACTAAGAGTGTTAGTATCAGAACTACAAGCAACAATATCCACCCTACAACTACGGTTAGCACATACTATGAAAACGTCTAGAAGGGTGCTTACATCAACGATCAGGTCAGATCCGGTTATGAAAGAGCTCGCATCCGAGGCAAGGAAAACCGCAGTATTGTTCAGTTCATCCTCAATACCGAGCCGCTCCATTGGAGTGCGACGACACCACTCGACTTTAAGGTTATCAAGTCCCTTAGCCTGGTTTAAGGTAGTATCTATGCGAGAATTAGCAGAATAGTCATAAATAACAAATAGTTAGGGACAAGTACCCATGTAACCAGGCGAAATGGAATCTAATAACTCATGTTATTAAACCTTCCATGAGAATGAAGAATCGAGTATACTCACTAACACGTAGATTGTATTTTGCCCATTCAGCAGCCAACGAGGCAGCAAGGTGCTTAACACCAGCCTTAGACGCGTTGTAAGCACATTGCTCTTGAGGCCAGTTGACAATGCTTGCACTCATAGAAGCAATAAAAATAATATTGCCTTTAGGCTTCCCATTTGGGTGCTCATTCATCACAGAGTCTTTGAACTTCTGGATCATGATATTTCCCGCAGCCTGAGCACACAAAAAAATACCAGTCAAGTTAATATTGATCAAGTGGCGGAACCTATCCGTATTATAGGTCTCGGCGGGTATATTAGAGCTAGTAGATGGGTGTAAGTATCAGTATAAATGTGAGAAAGTCAAAGAGTGAGTCTTACTCGGCAATTCCAGCAGAACAGATCAACACATCAAGACCGCCAAATTTCTCGTTAATCTGTGTGGATTTAGCAAACAGCCGAGGTTTTCAGGTAGAGCATCTTACCTGAGCCATGGTTGTCTGAACAGTCTTCTCACAGGTCACATCAACTGAGTAGTATTCGACCTGGGTGTTGAACTTCTTAGACATCTCGAGAGAACTTTCTTTACCGCCAGGCAAGATATCTAGGATGACAACAGCTCTACAGCCAACCTCGCACATGGCTTCAGCAATATTCTTACCGAGACCACGAGCACCTCTATAATGCCAGAAAAAAAATCAGTAAATAAAACTTTACTTTATTCGGGGATGGAGGAGAGGAGGAGACACACCCAGTAATGACAACAACTTTTCCAATTAGACAAAACATTCTCAGAGTCTTTGGGAGATTTTCGTAGCTAGAAACATTGATGCATTTCATGTTCTCAGTGACGCTGTCCCCAGAGGAATTCATGCTAGTGGTGATGGATTCGGTGATGGAACTAATCTCAGCGACTCCATCTCCAGTGGAGCAGGCTGAAAAAGTGATGGACATTTTGAGGTAGTAATGTAAATTGAGACAGAATTTTTTAAAGATTATAGGTACTAACTCTGTAACGAAGAAGATGGAAGGCGTGGTGGGGGAATGGAGGAGGAGAGAGGGAGAACCTAAGTACGATGGGAACTTAAGAGGGGAGGTGGGAGTAGGACAAAGCATGGAGCGAGTGCCCAAACTCTTGGCTTGCAAGACTCCCCAAAATAGTGATGCGGCTAAGGGTCCTCTTGTGTATTCTTATATTCTATTCCGTCTCTCAGTTGCTAGGCATTGTTTGGGGGCTCAGAAACAAGCCATGCGTACAACTCCTTCACCACATAATCACAAACACAGGCGCCTAGAGATTCCATCAAGTTCTTTCTTGCTATTCGCCGTAAGTGGATTTAAAGATACTAGACTCTACATATAATATATACTATTCTGAATAATCCAAATCGTTCTAGGATACCAGCTGTCACTAACCACAATGTTTGGAACCCTATGCTAGTACCCCATCAACAAAGCCCCAAGTGCCCGTTTCCATGCACACCTAGGGGAAAACAGCTACTGAAGTTTGACCGGCGTTATGGGCGCTCTGAGTTGAGCCTCAATGGCTGAAAGCTTAAATACTCTTGGCAGGGGCACACACACCACGCATAAAGAAATTGAACTTAGCATCTTTCCTTTCTGTTTTGTCTAGTGATCACGGGAGTTCTGTGTACCCCATAAACTGCTGACATTCTATTCCTGGGCTCGGGGTGTTCCAACGCTACGGGCTACTGCACCCTATGAGCACTAGCTCGGTGCTAGCTTGCGCACACCTGCATTACTGGAAGCTGATTTCTTTCGAGTATAGTCCCATCCTTACTATGGCTAGTCTTGTGGGCAAAGACAAGTACTCAGTTCCTTTAATTGCTGAATATAGTGTCGCAAGAACACGGTAGGTTGTATACTTAACTAAACCCACTAATAATTTCCTAAGAATTTAACTACATGTAACTATTGATCTATGTTAGTAGTTAGAGTAATAACACTAACAACTAGTTATACTCTCGGTAAATAAGCAAGTTTATAATAATACTCTTCCAGCTTTCTCCTAAGGGTCCTAGGTTTATAACTATTCTGTATCTTAAGGGTAACTCAAGTTTTCTTTGTCTCACTGTTTCGCAAGGATGGTAAAAATCACTAGGACTTATACGAAAAATAGATATCATAAAAGTAATCATATACAAATAAATCTATGCCCTGCACTAACCCATTGGCAACTACAAGCTGTGTCATCACCCTAAAGTACATGTCTCATCCAAAATGCTAATCAAAAGACACCAAAACTCCTTAAAGCCCTTAAAAATATTGTAGCATTGTGGTCCTCTTCCCTAGATATCATAGAATGTTAGCATAACTACTGGAAAGGACTTTGTAATCGAAAGAGTCTCACCAGTGTGGCCAAACCTAATGTGCCACTTGGGACTAGAAGTACCAAATGGAAGTTGGCTTTATGGGAGGATGCAACCAATGCACAAGTAACGAATGAATGGGGGTATACGCAATAACTTCATAAACTTCGTTCCGCCGTACTATCGTGTTTCTCCCTAGTGGTGATTCCCGAAAGATTTCATTTAGCTCGCAAGGTCGATGGTAGTATAAAAAAATAACCTCGAAATCGCAAGCCATCGTTTGTCTGACTATAATCTGCGGTCGCGTTTCTCCTGTTCCTCTTGTTTCACCGCGGTTGATGGTCGTTCCTTGTTGAGTATACGCTTAGCATTCGACAGCGAGCTCCGGTTGTTGCCTGTAGGTCTAGACTGCTTAACATCTAGTTTCGGAGGCGATTAGATATGTTTCTTTCTAATATAACTTCCATATGGGATTAGAAAAGGAATCAATAGAGCTTACTTCGGGCAGATAGCCGTTCTGAAATAGATGATTCCCAAGGCAAGTTTCGATGGGAAGCTCTGGACCCCGCAGACCGCAAGCTAGGTGCTGCTCCAGTAAATTTTGATGTTTTTTTGGAGTACGATATCTTCCAGGTCACCATCGCAACGATGAGTAAAGGGATGAATGTTGGGAGTGGGGAAGACATGGCAGCGGATGATTCGGGACTTCGGGAAGAGACCTGGATAATTGTGACTTTTGTTATTGAGGAAATATCCGGATGAATCGTGAGAACTAGAGATAGCTAGGACTCAGAACCTGCAGTGTTTTAAGCAGTGGTCAAGATGTGTCGAAGGTAGAAGAGACAAAGCGTCAACAGAAGTGGGGAAGTAAATATATATATGTTGGCTCCCAGGTTGTGGAGTCGTGGATTCGATACAGGCCCTTGCCCTTCGCCGCACACTTCGTGTCGCTCAAAGTGCACAATCGGGACAAGCTTATTTGCTTACCCTTGCAATTTGCTATGCACCCGCATGAGACCTTTCCTATCAGGTACAGAGTTTCGCGCAGATTAACATCCACGCCATGCTGTGTCACACTCCGCACCAAAGAGCCTCACAATCCTGAGTGTGACTAATGCACTATTCTGACCCTTACAATCACTGCCCCAGGCCAACTCATATGATGACCAAAGGATTATCGTTTATAGCTTGGCCTAGCTACATATTTATTCAACAAATCTATTTGGAGGGCAAGGGTAATAAGCCTATGTCATAATCTTGTCTTGTGATCATCGGTTGAAGCCCTGTCTTATAAGCCACACCATGTGGCAATATGTAACTTTAACGCGATTGGTCACAACACAGTAATTCACTGGGTAGTAAATACCAGAGTTAGCTACGTAAAATTCACTAATACATGTATTGACTAAATTTAAGACGTAAATTGGTTTTAATATATATTCCCTAACACCACATGGGTATGTGCAGATACAACCCCCCCGGGCCCTATTTAGAGGCCTAAGGCTTGCATATAACCAGATACCGGTGCTTGATTTGAGTTGAGCAGCGAGCGATCCATTCAACATGTTCGGTGATTGTACTTAGTTTCTTGACTTCTGGCTATAATATTTCAGGTTAATTAAGAGTTTCATGAACTTCTGTTCCGTTAGGACTTACCATAAGAACACCTTCAAGATTCTTGTTGGTTATTCCAGCATTCACCCATTTATAATCTATTTTCCCGTTCTGTGCACCGATACTTCCAGTGCTTGAATAAATGACGCCAAGACCACCTGTAGACTTAAGGAGACCCAATTGTACTTCACAGAGAATCATAGCAAAGGGGGCGGTCTGAGAGAAACATCAGATTAGATATATCACATTAGTACTCTCCAACCCCTCTTAATTCTGCACCGAACCTAAGAAAAACTCACCGCAATCGTGCGCCTACAATAGTGAAAACTTGGATAAATCAGTATCTTATGTTTCAATAGCCAAAGCTAGTGGAATGGACGGATGTACCTAATTCCAGCAGTATCTGAGAAGTATATCCCATTCCTACCTACTATATCTTTGAGGCCTTGCTGAAGGATGAGTTTTATGCTCCCTATAGGTGTTCCATGCCACAGAAAGCGGCGATTGTCCTTGCCAGCAGGCATTTTATTCCACCCGGCTTTATTCCAACGCTCTTCGTCACCCTCCCTCTCAATTCGAAAGATATATAAATTCCATGTGGGGTTCCACGCCAGTCCACCTGTATTTTTAAAGTACTGTCTAATGAGCCTATATTCTCGCGAATCTTTTTTAACTAGATTAGTGGTTTCTTGGTCAGCAAAGGTAAGGGGCATGGCCATAAGGAGCTATTATTTGTATGGTCTCCAAGGGAAGAAACGTACCAACGTCAATTTTCTTTAGTTTCAGTGATTTGAAATGTTCTCTAAGGGTGTTATCATGCCCATTAACTCCAAGTTTTATGCTCTCAGCTAGAACAGCAGATGCCTTGATGAATTCCAGACTATTAAGCATATCAAGTTCTTTTTTAATTCCTTCAAAATCATTAAGTAGACCTCCTAATTGACAAGAACTAGACAAATGAGGAATACAACTGTAGTATTTTGAGACAAGTTCTGAAAAATTTTCGTTGTCTCGTGACTGCTCTTGTGTATCTGGATCTTTAATACCTGAGGGAGGATTCGGGACTTGGGAAATAGAGCTTTCGAGTGTACGTAAGATTTCTTTCCCTACTTCTACGGTATCTTTCGAGATGTTCTTAAAAGCCAGTGAATCGTATTCGGTAGATTTTGTCACCAGTATTTGAGCGCTTTATCCCCCATTAGAAGTAGTATATTAGCTTTATATCCATTGAAAAATACGTATGCTCATTAGATAAGAGTTCTAAAAAAAGTTAGGGGTATACAAACGATATTTTCAGACTTAAAATATTCTCCAGTAGGGCGTATAATTCATTTCTAGCTGTCAAAGTTTCCTCTGACGGTACTGCATCAAGAATATCCGGTTCTACAATGTTGTCGAGGTCCACGCGGTGGTACCCTTCCGACTCTCTTCCCTGTAGTTCTGAGTTGTACACACTGATAAGAACCTCTAATTCCTTCGCTGTACTTTCACTATAGGTACCATATATCGCGTGAGTCACATGACGATCACCGCGTGAGAGCACATACTGGTGGGGTCTGTCGTCAGATTCAAGAACCTGTATCGTAGCCACCTTTGTTAGTAGTATTTCTATATCTCTAATATCAAGATTGTAGGTTTTAGATACTTTGAGAGCGATAATCTGGCTATTATTATTTGATTCCTTTGGGTCGATTCTAGTTAACCATGTAATGTACTCCTGCCCACTCTTTGTATCTTTGTAAACATGTACCGGAGCTTTCAAGGGGTCAGTTATAACTAATTAAAGAACATAGTAAGAGTACCAGGTGAGACATACTAGTTGTTATCCATTCCAGATATGCGTTATAAATCAGCTTTTTTTGAACAGAATTATCTATACCTATAGGGTCATTACGAGTTAGACATTGAGGGAACAGATATTTCTCCTCCGGAAGCGCTCTCCCCTCTTTGATAGAATCCGTGACCCAACCAATATCGACGATTTTGATAGTCTTCATCTTTATCGCGGTCTTGACTTTTTTTTGGGGAAAAAAAAAAAAGATAAGCATTGAGGAAGACTTAATTATAGATGTATATACTCAGAATTACCTTTACGAGTTTTCCTCTTGTATGCGACCGCGCTACAGACTAGGTGAGTGTCTTCTTCATACACATCTTCAAGAGCTGAAAACTCTCCACCATGGCTGGTAATTGAGGCTTCCAAGTTCTCTAATACCGAATGTTAGAATTCTGACTTCGGCTATCAGTCAAATATGATAAAGTGATAACGTACTATGGGTATGTACTCCTCCCAGGTTACCAGCCACTGCGATGCAGAAGTCTTCGAACATGATGGTAGAATCGTAACCAAGTATTTATTGAATTGACTCAGTGATACCTTAGTGATAAAAAGTAAATGAGTGCTGTGCTGGAATAAATAATTTCTGGAGTATGAATTAACCATGGGTTTTATATTACTCCGCCTCTATATCATGAGTAGGGAGTCACATCTACCGATTTCGATAGATTCATAGATAGGTTCTTTTTTTTATTATTTGCGTATAGTGGATCGATATCATTCCTTTCAAGCCATGATCTACTTCTTCTGCTACAATCTAGGGGCTCTGAACTCTATCATTTGTGTCACTAGCCCTGAGCACCAGTATCTGTCGCGCCCCCAGGCATCCGCAGAAACTGAGGTTAATCGTAGTAGAAGACGTTGGTGTGCCCGTTTCCGCATTACCTGTGGTTGGGTTAGGGGTTGTAGCTAACCTCCCCCCTTTGATATATGTACGTAGCACTGCTTGCGGTTAATGGGGTCTCACGCGGCCGTGGCACGTAAGACATCCCTCCTAACTCGAACATATCCAAATAGCTGAACCACTTAACTTAAAGCAACTGTTTCCCTAGCTAGCCTAGGGTCTTATTCCTGTATAGGATTCCACACGGTAGTAATTTACGTAGAGTGGCAATACATGACTACAATAAAGGTATGATCTTGCATATCTTAGAATGCCATGGGCTTTACCTAAAATCATTCTTTCAGCTTCACTGAAACTTCCAACTACTCATTCTTACGACTTCCACCTCCTACTTTTTGTCACTTAGAAAACCAACATTGAATCATAACACCTAACAGTTCAATTCATCCCCCACTTAAGTCTCTATACAACAAAATACACCTCCCCCCTCCTGACATAAGAAAAAGATTCTAACCACTTCTATTCCATCACAAGTAGTCCAAGTATCCCGTGCCTCCCCGCCGCTACGAAAGCATTTTTATACAAAGCGAAAAATAACGCCTCCCAAACACCACAAGATAAAAGGAAAGAAAACCAAGACAAAGGAGAATTATGTACTGGGGTTGGCTGACTAATGCAGCGAACGAGATCGAAAATAAAGAAATAGAATCGCTCATGCTAATGCTAATGCTGATGTTGGTTTCACGCAGACGCACTTAATATGGTACGAGATGTGAGGTGGACGGGTTAGGTACCAGCACGCTTAGCACCTTTGTTGATTCCAGCAACTGTAAAAGCACAAATTAGTACAAGATCACTAGAAACAAAGTCAACATGGAGACAAAACATACCATCCCACCACCTCGGCATACAACTATACGAATTTGTATCAAAGTTTACCGCTCTATTGCAATAACAGCGCCCAGACTTATGACTCTCATCATCTTGTGGACACCTCGAACATGGCGGATGCGAGTATCCGAAGTCCGCAAAATGATGTACCTGTTCCTTAGGTGCGAACAACCCCACACCTAGCGAGTGCACAGGAGCATCACCCCACCTCTCATAGAAGAATCCACCAGCGCTATCAAGGAATTCGAAATACTTGGTGTACGCCTCAGACCTATAGAAGTTGAGCGAGGCAATTTCGAAGTTGCTCCAGAAATGGCAGAGGTTATAGTTGCCGTCAATCTCCTTATCGTCCTTGGTGGATGCTTTGGCTCCGTCAACGAGGAAGTCGAGTGAGTTGTTTGCGTGTAGGAACTGCGGGTTACGGCGGATGAACTCTTTTGTGCGGGTCCAGAGGGTCTTAATCGTAGCCTCAAATTCGTACATTGTGATAACAAAACCGTAGATCTTATTATTAGTGCGCATGAATGTGAACGGGTCGCTATTATATGACGTCAGTACCTTGTACGAGAGTGATGGAGTATGATGGGCTTACTATTCAATATCACAGTAAAGCTCGACACCGGGCTCCACGCGCCAGTACCAGTCATATTTCTTCATGACCTCCATGTTATAGAAAAACCCTATATTTTGTTAGATCCCCCACTAAAGACAGTCAGAAAGAGAAAAACCAACCTGAGTTGAAGCGGCACATGTGACGGTATGATAGAGAGCCTCCATAGATAATGTTTTGTCTAGTCATTTCGGCCATCTCCTGCTTTACAATGGTCGTGTTGATGCTCTTTGGCATGGACCAGTTTTCCTTCGGGATGACCTGGTACTCCACTGGGCCACTTGCCATTCCGGTTGTATACTCGATGAACTACCCTCTTCATCAGCAACTGCTACCACCAACCAGCCAACCAGAGCGGGGTACTCACATCCTTCGTAAACGGCTTATCATTCAAGAAAGTCCACGGGTAATGAAACTTCCTATTAAATCGGTCCTCCACACTCCTCATGCTACTCAGTGCCTCCCTAATCTCCCGGTTTCGTACCAACATAACCAGCGTTGCCTTCTCCGTTCCATTGGTGCTAGCTTCAAGACCTTGCGCGTTCGCGCACATCTGCATATCCGGTTGTGTCTGCTGCACAACCTGAATATTTGGGCTTGCAGACATTGTCTGCTGTAGCCTATCATTGAGACTCTTCCGTAGCTCAGACGAGGAATAGAAGTTGTAAAAGATGGCACAAACAGCAAGACTGAAGAATATCCGTGCAAAGTTTCGCTTGGATGCGAGGCGGGTGTAGAGTGCCCCTGCTGCGGCTTCGGGCTGGCGCCATAGTTTGGCTCGCTCGACGCCCGCCATGGTGAAGGTTGCCCCGTGAATTGTGAAGGGGTTGAGTAGAAGACACTAAAACTCCGGTGTGTGTGGGAGTTGAGACAATGATGGAGAGTGTATCAAACGACCAGTTGAAGACCCCAATACAAGGAATTAAACAGTGAGCCCTGACTGCCCCGCAGTAACAATAAAGAAAAACCTGTTATATAGCAAGCAATCGGCCCGAGGAAAACGTGAGCGTAGGGACAGATCGTATTATGTCGAAAAATGACTGGACAATGCAAGAGGTGGGATTCTCAAGTGATATATATGGATTCTGGAATATGAACAAGCTTTCCTCCTGAGACACGCACCTGTAACAATATGTATCCAGAAGTAACTTGTCCGGGCACGGAATAACCCCTGCTCCTGGCCAAGCTGACGAGTACGGGTAGTAGTTGCCGAACGCTGGCACTCTGCTTTTAGATCGAGCAACTCTCGCATCAATACCCGTACTTACAACAAGATGACGCGCGCAGACAAACGGAGTGAGAATCTCAGGAGCTGAGGAGCTGGCGGTGATGGACCCAAGTTGGGGGGGATTCTACTCTGGTTCTGGTTCTAGCTATGGTTCTCGTGCCGGTTCATGCCCGGTTGCCGACTGATACATAATTGCGGGAGGAGTGTCAGCGCAAAAAGAAAGACCAAGCTCTTGCATTTTCCTCTTTCTGAGAATACCGCGGTCAGGCAATGTATGTCTATCGGGATATCCCATTTCCACACCGGCCAACAACTTCACGAATATTCTGCCCTTCTCTCCTGGACTCTTGCACTCTCACCTTCACCCGCGGTATCATTGTCGGCACACCTATGTGGGACGCGCGTTCTTGTCTTTAACAGCGGGCATTGGCTCCGAGACGACTCCAACTTGTATGGGATTAGTTACTCTACTTGTGACGTCGAATCTCAATGTGGCATCCCTACAAGCAGATAAGAGCCTCGTTGACTTGCCCACACCTCCTCTCGGCTACCGTTTCACCCGGATAAACCGGCGTGTCGCCGAGACTCGTCATCGCGATCCCCTGTAATAGGGCTTGTTATGCTAATTGAGGGAGGTATCTTACCATGGGACGAGGTGGATACCAAAACTCAGTATGGTGGGCGGTTTCGTGCTGCGCCGCTGTTGTCGTTTCAATGGCAATTGCGAAAGTTTCCCTTCCCTTCCCCCCTCCCACAACCCAGGTCAGGATGTATGGGGTGCAGCTATAGAGTATATCCCCGTCTCACTCAGCATGGAGGTGTTGAAAAAAAAGGGGTAGAAGAGTTAACGCGACTACCACACCTCACTACACGCGTCTTTACCCTCATTGGTGTTTTCACACCCTTTAATTCATTACTCCAGGTGCAGTGTAGAGTAGAGAGCATGTCAAACCCTTCATATCGAAAGATCACCAGGGGCCTCAATTACAGAGTATGGAAATTTAGTATATATTCCACTGACTGGGCGTCAAGAGCAGATCCGGGAAAGAGTAACATTCAGATCGGCGTTATCCCTAATCCATTCGAAACAATCATGAAGATCTCTCCCAAGGATATTTACCGAGAGAAGGTTTTCAGGTGAGCTTGGCAATACATATAATGGGCCCACCACGCTTTGATCTGAGGTTTTGTCTAAAGCCAGCGCCTTGTTCCCCATAGTAGGAGAGTAATTGCCTTTTCACCCCCTCCGCTTCTTGTATTTGAGTTTGTAGGATACAGGTGGTGGAAGCAGGGTACGGCTATATCCAGGTTGTATTGGGATATTTTACTTGGCTTCAACATGGGGTGTCAATGATACCACCATCAATCTCCGAGCGTGGGACATAAGATATCAAGTTTTCGGAAACCTCTCCCTCACAAATATGAACTCTCCCGGAATAAAACCCCGCAAAAAATTACGCGAATTATTACCATGGTCGAAGGTAGTGTCACGAGCTACAAGAAACGGAGACGATAAGTGGGGAATCCGTGATCATAATTGCAAACCCTAATTTATACAATGCAATTAGCCACACCTAGAAACTAAAGGGACCTTGTTCTAAAAAGTTTTTTTTATTCTTCTCTTGTCGGATCTAGCATACTCCACATGTTGATCGCAATTTTTTTCCCCTATATACTTGTACATACCGGCCCGTTAGCCAACGAGCCCAGAAAATCCCACCAAGTACAAAACGTGCCGGGGAAATCTAAATTGCTTGTATTTTCGGGTAATCAATCATGGCAAAAAAGCACTCCAATATCTTTCTGACTCCGGTGGAGATGCGCGATTTGTGTGGGGTCAGATTAAGGTATATAATGCGCTGCATTATCTTTGGGAGGAAACGGGTTACGCTCAAAGAAAAATATATAGAAGGAAAGAAGAGATTCGGGTAATCTACCTAGTATTTACCAGAGGACCCCTGGAGCTCTCCGGAGTCTTGCGGATCTTACATTCGATTCCCCACCCAACTCAATCATCAATTATGGGCAAACCTGTTCCGGCCGTATGATATTTACAGAAAAGCGCTAATTGTATTCTCTCATGATACTCCTACCGTGCGTTATTCTCCATAGATACGTACGCAAACCTGCAACGCAGTGTGTTACGCACTCATCTTCCAATGAGTTTAGTGGAATACCATGGCCGCATTGCCGAAACATGGTAAGGCTGGAGGGGGCACGCCCCTTGAAACGGGAGGTACGCGGTTTCACCTAGCTCCCCCCGCACGAAAAAAAAAGGAACAATACCAAGGAAATAAAATTAAAAGAAACAAAAAAGAAGCCAAAAGGCTCAATAAAGTTAGACAAGGATAATGAGAAGCTCAGACATGATTTAGGTTTTTTTTTCCAGCCTAGATGCTTTGATCTTAGAATGCTTAATTCAACGTGGCTTATGGGCCGATATCCAAACAGAACCAAGTCTATCTGAAGCAGGTTTTTTTTTTGTTTCCTTCTTTCAGAACCTCTATAAACCCAACTTACATTACTACCCTCTACACGATGTCGAATTTCATTATAAATCTTACCTAATGCTTATTCAGTAGAAAAGTTAAGTGGGATTTCCTATCGCGCGGTACTGGTAGGGGCGTGCAACGCGCGTCAACCCTCCAAAACGGACGAGGCTTGCATGTATCCCTTTCCTCCTCAGGGGCTTTGGTAACAGTACAAGGTTGCAAGAGTACCTACCCTAGGAGATAGGCACAAGTAACCATTCGGGACCTCAAGACAAGGCTGATCGAGTGATTTATTATGATTCGCTCTAGTGCTGCACATAATCCGGTAGATGCCGGTCAAGGAAGGTTTTTCAGGATATAGCCGTGGCAAGTTTTCTTTTGCCGTACGTGGCTTCTAGATTGACACCTGTTATTGGTATTGATGTATCCTGTAGGAGTAGCCACCAGCTGGCACTAGGATATACCATTACGATAAGTACTCTAACTTAAAAATAAAGTTATGTATAGTCGAGGTATATCTGGGAAATATATGTAAGTATGGACGTATAGCAAACATGTGCACATACAAAATAAAAACCTTGATTCTAGTCTAGTTCTCAAGAAACGTAGAAGTATTTATAGAATATCAATGAGCACAAACATGGACGTTAGAGGCAAAGGTATCAATTGGATCAATTGAAATATATCAAGTATCAAGGGGAAGTCCCCAGGCGCAAGCTACTCCTGAGCCCCTCACATCCGTCGTTGGTCACCCCCATCCAGTCTTACACTACCTGGGGGTGGGAGCAGGAGCCCCTTTTATCACTTCCAAAAGTCACCTGTGGCTTCCGGTCAGTTTTTCTTAATATTTTTGAAGACCTAGAAGGGTACTGTGTGGTGTCCTATAATAAGGACAAGGTTTCTCTAGAATGCAAGGCTATAGGGCCCCGAAAGGCCATATGGAGCTTCTACCAAGGCTAGTAACGGTAGTGCCATCTAAGTATGGCCGAGGAAGATAACGCCCACAGGTAGTACGGTGGTAGCTTTGACCGCCCTAGGACAGCTTGTGGGGAAATTCCTGCTTCCACTCACCCGAATTTATGTTGATGCATACTGGCTCACAACCATTAACTTACGGTCCGTCTAACTTGTTCTTAGACCTCAAGCTCTAGGGTGAATTTTTTCCAAGATAATTTAGATTGCCTCGTCTTCCAGAAGCAACATGCCTAAGAGCCTTATTATATGGTAAACATACGTAGCACAATAGGACTAGTATACCTGGTTATAGAATCATACCGACTGCATATAATTACATAAGCCATTTTCGACCCCCAAGTTTTAGGGCTATTATTAATATTATATTATAAACAATATTTCCATAAAGAAACGCACCATGTTTCAACGCAATATTATTATAAGTAACTAACACTAACTCTAAGTATGGTAGTATTAACCCGGTCTACCCGAAGTATTTATAACCCTTCCCCGTTTATCACGCATAATTAGTACTCAACTATTTTGAATACATCTCAGTCATTACTAAATGTATTACATGATATAGTCTATCCACTCGCCCCGGCAAACTCTCTAGGGGGAAGGGCAGTCCAAAGCGCCAAAAGCCAGTTCCTCGTCCTCATCCCCAAGCTCTCAAATGCTCAATAAAATCTGGTGATGGATCATAGTCCATATTCAATAGTCCTGCTATTGAATAGCTGCAGTCGTGGTGAGCCTAGTTGGTATAATATTGGGCCGTCTATTGGCCCATTTTTTCGTTTATAGCTGGCGCTTTGGCCTGGAGTGGTGTTAGTAGTAAGGAGGAACTATGATCCTAGAGGCCAAATGATAGCCGTTCAAGACGATACCCTTGATCGATGTCTGAATAGACTTCTCCAGATTATACACAATAGCCCTATACGTATGTTAGTATAACGTTTTCCTAGTTCTAGAGTATCTAGATGAACTTCCAGTCCTCGAATATCATCTAGCAGTTTGTTTGGGGGACATACTTTCAATCTTCAATAGTGTTTGTATACAGAGCGGTAACCATAGCACCAGAGCAGTAACTTGACCGAATTCCCATGCGTTTATATCCAGAGGTGACTTGCAGGAATCTAATAAAGCCACCCTACTCTTCCAGTTATCGACAGTTAGGACTATCGCCACACTCAAGTAGAATGTTGACATAATGAAGAAAGAGACGGCGACAAAGCGGTGTGTTTTGCTGAAGAGGTAATAGAAAAAGTAGGCAGGAATTTCCAAGAGGCAGATGAAGCCTAATACCCACAAATGTATGTCGATATCTCCACCTTTATAATAGTCATAAGGCCTGTCACTCTCGAATTTTGGAGCCGTGTCCTTGGGGCAACTCCCCACAATCTGCCGGAACTCGAGTGGTGCTACTGTTTCACTTAAAGCAATAATTGTAAGAACAGAGGCAGTCAACCAATAAAGCATTAACATCAAGCCCTTCTGCACATTTGCCATCGGGTTCTTGTTAGGTTGACGGGTATCCTTTCGCTGGGCGAGACTTGTTCGTGTCCACCCGGTGCCAATCTGAGATGTGATCGAGCAGAGTGTGAGGCTTAACTGTGTAGAGACTAGTCTTTTGAGAACATAGCGATCATACAAAGGGGATGAGTGTTCAGCAAATGACTGATGTACGATTGCAGCTCCTACTGCAATGGTGAAGGCTGCGTTGGTATCGGTGACTGTATTTTGAATCTCTCTTAAGGAGTCGATTAATCGAACGACATCGGCCACAAACCCCATCCGTGAAGAAGTAGAAGCCTTCCGAGGGTTTGGCTTATCATCATCGCTTGCTGAAATCTCGTCGCTGCGGTGACTTAATCTATACGCTGCAAGATAGAGCGGCCCGAAAATTATTGTTGTGACGAGTTGTATAAGGTATGAAATCATCAACTAGGGGAATTATTAGAATCGTGATTTCTTGGGAAAGGGCCAGCATATATCTTTACCCCTATACCTGATATATCGGGATTACCAGAGCCGTATGTCAACTGGCATACAGCAGGACACCTTTCAACAATCAGACTAGCATTCAGCTCTCTGGTCCGCGCGATAATCACCAGCTGCTGTAAATCATTGAAACCACACTCCGATAGTATTTGTTTGTCATCAGCGCATCGTTTATGCCTTGTATCGCAATCTATTTGTATCAGTGTTGATTTTGGAGTATCTGTAACTGCGACGAAGGTTGGCTGTGGGCTGACAGGAATTGTGGTCGGAATCGTAGTCGTAAAAGTCTGATTCAAAGGTGAGGAAAGGGCGGCACCACACAACAGAAAGACACAAAGAATGCCATTTCTTAACATTTTATGGAGGTTAAAGATCGTGCCTTCAAGTTTGTGTGAAAAATGAGCTGAGGAAACTTCATCTTGTGGTGTGGGTAATAGTTATATATCTCGAAGCTGAGGCTCAGTGTCAATCTTCACACAAGAAACATAATAATAAGTGGATGCCTAGCCTCACTACTGTCTTTGCCTTGGCTTCTAAATGGCTTCTAGAAGGAAAAAATCCAGCCCCGCTCGCCTATAAGGGGAAGGTGTGGTTTCAAAAAGACCACAATATGTAAATTTAAGCACATATCTCCAGACCGACGACAGAAATGTCGGTTTTGGTGAGGCTAGTCTGTGCGTAGCACGGTACTTTGATAGCACCGACATATGACACATAAATAATCCCTGGTATTTTGAATTTCTGTTGAATACGAGTGATCGTGTATGATCTTTCAGGGGTGGATACGAGAAGAAACGTTGTAACAGAGCCAAAACCTCAATTCTTTAAGCCTCAAAGGTTAGATCGCCTGGAGAAATCTTTAGGGGGAGTAGATCAGGGTGTTTAGTCTGATTTTAGACGTACTATTATTAGTGTACGTATACGTACACAGAGTAAACTCCAAATACCATTTAGGAGTTGATGTGTAGATTGTGATAGATGTGTAAGAACTGTTTTAATAGTTGATAGTGATCTTTCAAAAATTGAGAGATATAAGAATTGTATATGACATAGTGTTGATGTGAGTAAATCGTGACCAGGATCGTGACGATACCAAAAATCAGCACATAGCTCAACAAAGGGGCCGGTAGGTAAGAACACCAGGCATTATCCCTGCATTAACATGCTAATAGTAAATATATATTCTCCTACATACGTTCAGATCCCCAAAAGCGTAGCCCTACACAGTTTGAAACGTGATGCCCGCGCGAGACTAGAGTATACTCGGAGTAGGTACCAAGAACCTGCTAGCGAAAACAGGGGGGTTTAAAGCTGAGCTACAAACGTAGAAGTGTGATAGGACGAGGTGAGTTAAAGCTTGTTATCAGAGGAATGCATGCTTAGGTTCTCTATTTACTGCCTCGTATAGGACTACATAGACCGTTTTTGGAACAAGGACAATAAATTCTCGCTGAATTACAGGTAATTGGAGCTAAAATTTCATGGAAAGGATACCTAATTCAATGTATGATGTGCTTCGCCTGAAGTATTGCTGTTGCGGTGGTGCATCATTCTTGATTAGTCGGGTATACTGAGACTCCTATAGAGAGAGTATTTAATTATGTCAGAGAATTATCCATTTACCGAAGATTAGAGGCCTTGGCATAGTAAAACCACCGCCAAAAGCTTTCCAGACTCAGCAAATCTCCTGCTGACTGGATGGGCAAAGATCTGAATAAAGCCTGGTTGTCTTGGATTCTTAGACATACCTGTAGTAGGTTCCGTACCGGTATTTTTACTCCGCTGATCAAACAATCTAGGCATGGCTAGAGACTCGTAACTATTTATTGGAGTAATGACAGGAAGCCCGAGAAAACCCGATATGGTGGCTTTACCCTTCGGCCTTGTGCGCAGTACGCACAAACCTTGACCAAATACTGGCACTTTGCAGCACAGGAGTTGTATTTTAGGGGTAGCTTCAAATGGCCTTATTTCACTAGCAGGATAGGGGTTTAGATCGGCTTATGCTCCACTGCGGTACAGTATGTTCTTCTACGCAGGACTATGAGGTATGTATCAGTAATATTGAAATTTTGGTGGGCTTGAGGTTAAATAAATCTCAAGTAGGTCATGGCCGTGATTGCGAACTTCCAAAGCGTATGTGGTCGCCTCCGAACACGATGGCTCATTCATGTGACTAGGGTTGGTCTTGTTGTGGATCTCCCCGCTCCAATGAGCAAGTCGTGTACTTGATTCACCTGCCTTCAAGTTTCATCTCATCCAAGGCACTTGTAGCTAGACGTTCAGTAGCATAAATAACCATATGCTTACCGCCTATGTTGCACGGCTTTCGGTGTAACTTGAGAATCCGAGCGTTGTGCACAGTGAAAGGTATGCAACATTTGAAACGATTGCGGCAAGCCCAAGCTCGTGCTACCTGAACAGCTAAGTAAGAGGTGGCTGTTCTAGGGCAGTGTAACACCGCATCGGCTTTGCTTTATGCGTATGTACATGTATGTTCGCTACTTTGTCCATTGAGATGCCCATATGAAGTTAACCAGCGAATCATCAATACACTCTTAAATAAATAAATAAATAGTAAATACAGGTTTAAGCCTTGTGGGAAAGGTCTCAAATCGTGACGAAGCGCACCTCCTAAAACCATTCCCCCAGTGATTTAACCCAGGCTTGTAACCCCTATTGCTAAATAATTAGGGTAAAATGAAAAAATAACTCCTCTTCTTTATATTCTAAATTATGTATTTTGAGTATAGTATTTATCTTTTTTTAGGAATTTTTTGAGCCTAGTATCTAGAGTATTCCTATGGCTGAGCATCGTTTTCCTAGTCAAATTTATCGCATTATAAAGTAAGACGAGTCCACCCTCTTTTTTTTGCGGCGCTGATATAGGCTAGACATGCTAATCCCAGAGACTGTCTCTAGGAAAATTATGGAACCGCCAACTACGCCTATCGTAGTATATCTTGAATAATTTCCGTACACCTTGTGGGGTCTTCTCGAGATTCGAACGGCTAGATCACCCCTGTGTTGTCTTAGTCAATCTATATGCACGTGCGAGATACCGCTTCCTAAGCTAAGGGTATTTGCCTTGTTGATGTGTATGCGTATGCCTGGAATCTTCTATACGCAATGTAGAAATGTGTCCGGCAAGACTGGCTCACGGCAAACTCCTCAATGTAATCTAGCCATACACACTCACCCAAGTATTTCATCACATATAAAATCCCAGGTCTATCTCCAAAGATCCTTCAACCCAAATATTAGGTCACGAACCCGTCTCTGATATTATGTTGGTCCAGATTATAGAGCTTTAGCACTCTGATTAGGTATATGTATGAGTTGCTGGTAGCAACGTACTACATGTACTACAGAAGCCAGTATACCGCCGCTAGGTCATAGCAATAAGCCATGGTAGCAGATGCGTGTCGTTGAGATAATCTTCTTTTGGTTTTATATATTAGCGGCGGGTATCCATTATTTTGAGTGAGACTTCAAGCTATGCAAACGCTATTCAGTGTTGCTAGGGAGACGTTGCCAAGCAATTGCGCAATAAGTTGACACCCGTCCCAAGTCTTAAGCTACATAACACTACATTACATGTATGCTGAGACTCACCACCCCTTTACTGTTTCATCATTACGATAAAACTTTCCAACCACAATTCAGTCTAAGTATTGAAACATCCCCCCCTTTACCCAGACCCAGACCGCCGGGTCTTCATCCTTGGCTTTGTCTGATGACTTGTGGCTTAAGGTCTCTTAGATATGAGCAGTGTGGTGCAATTTTACCTTTCGTGTCGACATAGACGTTTATCTGCCTAGCTAATCTTGTTTGCCGGCCAAAGCCTACCTCTTCGAGTTAAGCGAAAGGGAGATCAACCATAAGGGGAAGGCATTGTTGTATCAAACAGCAACCAGCAGGTGACTTCTTGCGAGCTATTGGAGGAGACTCGGGGAAGCCCGTTAGAGAAGATATTTAGGTATTACACTGAATTATAGATATATATTACGGCCGATGCCGCAGTTTCCTATATACGGCTAACATCGGGTTTTAGCTTATAGACAATAATATTGATAAATCCAATAGATAAGTTTACGCGGATGCTCTTCATGGTGAAATTCGCGATAGAAACCAAGGAATACATGATAAGAAAGTGATAGCCCGGAGAACCTTACCACAGAGGAAGGTGTATTTGAAGTTCGGCTATCAGTGGATGCTTTATTTAAGCATAAGAATTCCGCAGGAACCACCCATACTTAAGTCTACGGTGTAACCCGAATCGGGGATCATGATCAGATTGGTGAATAGCGCAGTATCGCATCTCGTCGATAGTCCGGGGTATAGTTGGTCTAGATGCGATGTCAAGGTACCAGAACTTATTTTTCGTTGTGGTTACGTTCGGAAAATTGTCATGAAGCTTATTCTCAACAGTCTTTGTGGGGTTGACTCTAGATAAACTAATTATAGCACTCTATAGGGTAGCGCCGAAATTAGGTAGGTATTGCGGGAGTCTTTACAGATGTCCTGAACTCAATGACTGGTTGATAATCGTTACATATTCGCAACCCCGAAATGATAATGAGCCTAAGAAGCCCTCCTCCCCGATGCAATATTAACCACTCTTGATTATTAGAGCTTTTGGGATAAGACACGTGCCTAGGGTGGTTATGATAATACCAAATCTCCCCCGCACGAGCTACCCCTCAGGAGGTAACGGTTATGCCCTGCTCTACCAAGCATATTTGCACATTAGCCCAGGGCGAATATCGTAAACATTTTTTTCGCCACACAAATTTTAAGGCATGATTACTGGTCGCAAGGCGATATTTAACTATTGGGTGTGAGACAAGCCATCGGTCGAACAGTTCCTGGATAGGTAGTAGGATAGAGACTTGATATTTCCCCAAGAAGCTAATTGGTTCTCGACAACATTCCATCTATAACGCCTGCCTTATGTGGATGCTTATTTTCTAATATTCACTATAGACCTTAGAGCCTGGAGGAAATTACAGGCGCAAAGAACTCTATATAAACCCCGAGCCTGCTGAATTTCTCATTATCTTTCGCTTTTGATCCTCAGCAACTTTAATACAAAATGAAGTGGTCTACAAAAACTATCTCAGCCCTTCTCTTCGTGGCAGTGGCCTACGCACTCCCTGCAAAGGTGACCTACGATGGAACCAAGGTCCTCCGCATTGAAACCAGTGACAGCGTAGAAGCTGCAGAAGGACTTAAGAAGATCATCACTGACCTTAAGTTGCCACTATGGACAGAGGTAATTGCACCGAATACACATGTCGACTTCGAAGTTCCCAAAGAGAAATTTGCAGCCTTTGAGGAAGCGATTGCTGGAGAATTTACCTATTCGACTATGCACGAAGATTTAGGAGAGTCTATCAATCAAGAAAGCAGCAGTATCTCAGCTTCTGATGGTATTTTCTCTTTTGAATTTTTCAATCGCTTATTTCCTCTAACCTATATTCAATGTTTTAGTTACTATTCAAGCTGCCGACATGTCTTGGTTCAACACATACCACTCCTATGCAGATCACTTGACCTGGCTTAATGATGTAGTAGCCAAGTTTCCCGGTAACAGCGAGATCATTACTGCAGGGTCTTCTTACCAGGGGCGAGCAATCACCGGGATCCATATCTATGGTAGCGGCGGAAAAGGCACTAAACCTGCAGTCATCTTCCACGGGACTGTCCATGCCCGTGAATGGATTACCACCATGACCACTGAGTATATCGCATATAGTCTTCTAAACAACTATGCCAACTCAACTGAAGTAAAAGGGTACGTTGACAAGTATGATTTCTACATCTTCCCGGTTGTGAACCCAGATGGTTTCGTCTATACCCAAACCACGCAGCGGCTATGGAGAAAGAACCGTCAAACAACTTCCGGCAGCTCTTGCATCGGTCATGACATCAACCGTAACTGGAACTCACACTGGGATGTTACCGGAGGAGCTTCGACGAATCCTTGTGACGAAACATTCAAGGGTATATACCCTATCACTATTAGGCTGAGGGTATGGGCTGATCGCAACAATAGGATCTACTGCTGGGGATACACCTGAGTACAAGGGGCTTTCTGCTTTCCAGAATGCTCTTGCTGCTACATCAGCTGGTGCAAAGCTGTACATCGACTGGCACGCTTACAGCCAACTTTTCCTGTCTCGTAAGTATCTTCATATCTCATGGGGCTCCACTTAGTTATACAATCAGAAAACTTACCACGCCGTACATTAGCATATGGATACTCTTGTAGTGCTGTTGCTGCAGACAACACCGAACTTGTAACGCTTGCCAAGGGTACCGCCGCTGCTATTAAAGCTGTCTATGGGACATCTTTCACCGCGGGTCCCATCTGCTCAACTATCTACCAAGCTACTGGTAGTAGTGTGGATTATTCATACGATGTGACAAAGATCAAATATAGCTATACTACCGAGCTGAGAGATACCGGTAGTTACGGATTTGTATTGCCTGTAAGCCAGATCGCTCCTAGTGGTCTTGAGTCATGGGCTGGGGTGAAGTACTTGCTAGCGAATATGAAATAGTTTGAAAATGCGGTACGAGGGTGGAATTTTGTAGAGAGCCTCAGTTATATCTATGATAGAATAAATAAGATTAATTAGGGGTTACAGCAAGTGCTCTACATGTATTTATTTAGTTAGACATAAAGCAAAAACAAGATGAAGGTTCTACTAAGGCAGTTAATACGTCAGAAGCGCTTCCAACCAAAATTTTGTGACAATAAAACTCCAAATAACACGAATAAGGTTAACTTAAGCCCTGCCAGAGTTCTCTTCTCGTTACTCTTTTATTCTCTTCTATTGCTATATGCAATTCTAGCGAACGCCGAGAATAAAGTCACCCGTGAGAACCTTCCCTATGTAGCCTCCCTGCAGCTACCCGCAGCCGTAACCTGTGCCCACGGTAACACTAGACTGCCAAGCCTCAGGCGGGATCCTCGAGGCAACAGTGCCTCGACACGCTTGCTCCTAGTCATACGCGTTCCCCTCACTTGACCCATATCAAATTACAGACTCCTAACCTTCTGGGTAGCATCTTCCTGCTTCAATGTCCGAACCATCAAAACCCTCTATCTGGAGTATCAAACCCAAGAAGAAGCCTCCTACTGCTAGTTCTGCCACTGCTCCAGGTAGCTCTAGACCTTATAAACGGGATCATGATAAAATAAAAGAGGAGGATGAGGACGAAGACGAGGATCTACAAGACATCTTCAAAGTTGGACGGAAAGCAGAGGAAAGCAGAAGAGAAATCGCTAAACTTGATGAGAGGCGGAGAAAAAAAGCTCGTAGAGGCCTGAAGGATGAGGATGGGGATGCCAGGTAAATAAACCACCTGTCTGGCCTTCACTTGACGTGTTATTCATACGCCCATAATGTCAACTATTGACACCAAAGAAAGTAGTAGTAGCAATACCACAGTATCCATACGCAATGTCCGTTCTTCTGAAACCACTAAGCTCTCTAGAAGCGACCGTCTAGCTCTTGTGAGCAGTGCCGAGCTGATAGAAAGAACCCTCAAAAAATTCGCCGCGCGCCGGGGCCAAACAGAACAGGAATACCAACAAGATATAGCAAAACTCAGAAGTTGTATCCAGCTTTTACCATTCCTGCCCGCAGATCGTGGTGGAGTGAGGTCTTCATCAATTGCAACCGCTTTAGGGAAGCTTACGAGCGAAGAAAATGAAGACCTACGGTTGCCGGTAGATATCGTACTCGACGCCAAGAGTTTGTTGACTAGATGGAGGAACGAAGACTTTGATAAAGAGATAATGAGAGGTATCCAGACATCACAGAAAGTCACAAGAGGTAGTGGCGGAGGTGTTCGAAACACCAAAAGAACCACACACTACAAGCTAGAGGACAATTACCCTTTCAAAAAGAACCCACACGTTCCTGGACATAACGGACTCATCATAGGTGACTGGTGGCCGTTGCAGATCTGTGCCTTGAGGGACGGAGCTCACGGTGAAATGGAGGCTGGTAAGTTCGTAAAAAATCCCATTGCATGGATACTTACTAACACCTCGTTAATAGGAATCTCCGGTAATAAGGAGCATGGTTGTTTGAGTGTAATTGTTTCAAACGGCTACTCACAGGATGAAGACAACGGCAATAGTGTTTTGTATTGTGGGACTCTTGGCTCCCTTGCTCCATCGGAAGAACCTTACGATGCCGAAGAAAAAAAAATATCATCTCCTGGAATTGCGTCGGCGAACACAAACCTACTCAGGACTTCTATGGAAAAAGAAACACCAATCCGATTGCTCAGATCCTACAAGAGCAAAGGCAAATCTGAATACGCACCACGTGAAGGTATAAGATATGATGGGCTATATAAAGTTAAGGGGTATGAAATTCTTGATGAGGCGTACGCAATGTATAGGTTTCAGCTCGAGAGGGAACCAGGGCAAGCCGATATTAGATACAAAGGCCCCGGTGTTAGGCCGAATGAGATTGAATTAGGAGATAAAGGGTGGGGAGGCGTGAAGAATATCATGAAAGGGGAAAGATAAAGTGTTGCAAGACCTTGGAAGTTCCATACCCAGCTGGCTAGGTTACTTCGCAAATGTTGTAGGGTGATTGAGACGGAAAGCATACATTCTGTGCTACATTGTAGTTTATGGTTGTTTATCGTTTCTTATAAGATTTTAGTGATACCTATTATATGTGCTCAGTAATTTAGGACTGCGCATACCTGGCTGAATATACAAATCAGGTCCTGTCTCATTTCTCGAGTCTTAGCGCTAATTCCCGGATCCGATGATGTCAATATCCAGGTGAATGAGCTTTTTCTTAGCTAAGTGTCCATCACTTCTCTTACATAATAACAGAAGACAAATGCCCTATAAGACGGAACCTTTCATAGATAGAATTTTAAGATAGGGGTACATAGTGATTAGTCTGGTAGAACGAGTATCCTCCATCAGAGTTGACTAGTCTGAAATCATCACAATATATTAACCAACACTACCGGGGGAGGGAGTTGGCCTATCAAGTGAATTCCTGTAACTAAGCCTATTGCCTACTCTGTACTTTGGATCCCGCGGGGGCATAAAACTTACATAGAATTATATTGATACTACATATGTAATCCACGTACAACTCCGCTCTTTGTTCGGCCCGATCTATGCATGGCCTTCTCTCCGCACGCGTTGGAAGCTGTAGCTTTTATCCGATGCATATTGCCCAATTGGTAAACCGACTCTAGTTCCGCCTACAGGGCCTTAAGAATTGGAACTGGAAAAATTCCAGGGAAGCGTTTGGCCCCTTCAACCAGGTTTTGCTCTATTTACTGATAAACAAAAAGCAGGAACTCGACTTGAGGTATAAGATAGCTATAATACCAAGTCCTGCAATCTCCACAACTAGGGTGTGTTTTTTTTACCCACAGGAAGATCTTGCATATGAAATTTTTAAATTTAAGCAAGGAAGCAGAATTAACCAGGAAAAGGCCACTTGAATAAATGAAGTCGTAATTGGGGTCGGGGCGACGACGCCCCGGAGCTATCGCTGTTAGGGGGGTTGGCGCCGAGCTTAACTGATTTATGCCATGGCCAAACAAGCATCTCGTGCATGGTTCCCCACATTCGGCTGTGATACGGACCCTGCTTGTCTCTTTTCCCCATATCGAGCCCAGACTTTATTGGCTTTCGGGAACTCAACTGTGCCATATCTCGGATAATTAGGTGGAGGGATGTTCCCTCCCCCTCTCTCCTCAAGATCAGGAACTGGTACTAGTCATGATTATCTCACTTATTCGCTATATTGGTACCCGAGGATTCTCTAGGGGACATTGGGTATGTATTCACCGAGACCGAGGGGAAGTTCTATTAAATAGTGCTTTTCCGGCCGAATGTTATTTTTTTTTCCTTTCTTCCTTCCCTGGTCCCTTTGCACAGCATAGCCGTTACCCCAATCTTTTCCTCATTGATAGTCGTTTTCTCTCCTCCTCCTCTCTAATTTCTAAAGATGAGAATTGCTTTGGTTTCCGTGATTGCAGCTGCCTCGGCAGTGGTACCTTGTTTTGCATTGCCTTCAACAACAGTCCAGGGTCGAAACCTCATCGAGCTTGCTCCAAGGACTAATAAATATAAGGGTCACTACAACCCGGGTGGACCTCGACACCACAGCTTCCCGCATCGTGAGAATCGTAAGAAGGTTCATCTCCGTGCGTCGAAGAATGAAACAGATGATGTGTCGGATGAGTTCCTGAAGGCTATTAAAAAGGCGAATCATGGGGGTACTCTGGTGCTTGAGAAGGGGAAACAGTATGTTTTAGGACAGAAACTGGACTTGACTTTCTTGGATGATATTCATGTCCAGCTTGATGGTCAGATTTTGGTAGTTATCCTCAATTGAATGCTTTTTTGCTTTTTTTTAGGGTGTTGGAACTGATATATGACCTGTTATATAGTTTACGGACGATATCGCGTATTGGCAAAGTAACTACTTCTTTCACCCGTTCCAAAACTCAATCACCTTTTGGCAATGGGGAGGAAAAGATATTGTCATCAAGGGGACGGGAGAGATCAATGGAAATGGGCAAGCCTGGTATGATGGATTTGCAGGGAGGGAGATTTTAGTAAGACCTTCCACATCTACTATTACAATCTTGGTAAAATCAAAAACTAACGGTGTGTCTTAGGACCCTAATAATGTCTATCTCCGCCCCAATCTATTCACAGCAGTGAATGCTACTGGGCTTTTGATTGATGGCATTACCTTCCGCAACTCTCCATGCTGGACAAACTTCCTCATCACTTCTCGTGATATCTTCTACAACAACGTCTTGATCGAGGCACAATCAAGCAATGAGAATCTACCTAAGAATACCGATGGGTGGGATTCATACAATGTCGACGGGTTGACTGTGACAAACGCGAGAGTCAACATCGGTGACGACTGTTTCAGCCCGAAGCCAAACACAACCAATATCTTTGTTCAGAACCTCTGGTGCAACGGTAAGCTCCAATTTATATAATTCTCGCGCGAGTGATAAGCTTATGATGTGTTTTAGGTACGCATGGTGTCTCTATGGGCAGTATTGGACAGTACGCAGGTGTTCAGGACATTATTGAAAACGTGTATATCGAGAACGTGACCATGTTGAACGCTCAGGTTTGTAGCCTCTCATCCCTAAGCCAGCCAACTAGACAGACCATTAACATCCAATATAGAACGGAGCTCGCCTCAAGGCCTGGGCCGGTGAGAACATCGGTTATGGTCGCATGAACAACATCACATACAAGGACTTTTACGTAGATAACGTCGACTACCCTCTCATCCTTACCCAGTGCTACTTCAACATCAACTCCACCTACTGTTCTGCGCACCCCTCAGAGGTTGATATTTCCAACGTGACATTCATCAACTTCTCCGGCGAGTCCTCCGGGAAACGAGGACGTCTCACGGTAGAGGTCATCTGCTCTCCGAACGCAGTCTGCGAGGACATCTACATGGAAGATATCGATATCAGTACGCCTTTGGGTGAGCCTGTCTTTACGTGTGATGGTGTGACGGGTGGGATTGGGGTGGACTGTGTTGCGTCCAACTCAACGGAGGCGGTTGCGGCACTGGCAACTACTATTGAGAGTGGCAATGCATAGTTTTTATTTTTATTTTTATTTTTTAGTTAATTCTATAGCCGTATGTTCTGTAAAATAGACATCTTGTGTTTAGATTTAATTCGGCTGGGGTTGATTTGGAAGTACAGAGTAGGCGTGTCAACGGATGTAATGTAACGCTTGGCCGCACGCAGATGGGATCCAATGGGTATCATCATCCAATTAAAATAATATTCTCGCCCAACCTAATAGTAGCATCTAGAAGCACAAAGGAAGAATCTACTTCGTATAGAAATGATTTTTTAAACCCTCAGAGTGGGGGGGACAAAGGGCTTAGACAAATGACGACAGTGCTCAAAGAAAATAAACCCCTCAAACGGAACTGCGGGCAGCCTCAGTAGGGAGGAATATATAGCATTAACAGGTTCTAAAATGTTCGCGAGTATGTACAAAGGGGGCAGGACCACATATAATCACTCGCCCAGATTTCCGTGCACCAGAATATTTGGAAAGGTGAGTTTATCATACTCTAAAGGGTAGAAGTAGGGAGAACAAAGATGCGCCCGACTAACCAAACAAGGCTGAGTAGCCCTGTAATTACGCAAGGTGGCGCAGTGATCGGGGGTTGACCGTCGGCGATGCAGTAAGCCGAGCATTTCTTGAGTAGTAAGGGGAGGCCATCTGACCGAGTTCAAGACCCGATACAATCAATGCATCTCCGATGGCTTGGGGGATAGCAGGTATATTATCACTTGCCTACATTTCAATTCTACCTTTATGTGTTTCATTCATTCTATTACCCACAGCTACATAGTAACAGCATCAACTACTACATACTTCTTCTACCAATCACTAAACCTATCTTTTTAATATTCTCTAAAAGCACTATTCAAACAATCCCTCAGGTTTACCTTCACTACACATCTCCCCCCCTTAACCAATAATGGGGCCCACCCTACTGCCCTTTTGCAACCAAACAACCGTCCCCCGGCTCTTTTGGGCAACAAGTTTAGGCGACAAAACCATCGTCCAGGCTGCCCTCAAAGAAGGAGATGATGTCAACGCCCACATCGCGAACGGTCAAACAGCACTCCACCGCGCTGTTGAGCTCGGCCACAACACCATACTTACCCTACTCCTTGAAGGTGGAGCAGACATCACCGCAGTAGACAACCAATACCGAACTCCCCTCCACTACGCAGCAAATGCAGGAGCAAACCTCCTGGCTGCTAAAATACTCTTGAACTTAGGTGCAGATGTTAATGCTCTTGATAACACCTTGTTGACACCGCTCCATCTAGCAGTGAGGGTTCAGGGGCTCTACTCGGAGGAGTTGATCACCCTGCTTCTGGATAAAGGGGCTGATGTGAATACGTACGACCAACACGGCCGTACGCCGCTCCACAAGGCCGCAAAAGACGGACATTGCAATATAGCTACGATGCTCCTGAAGAGAGGTGCGGATGTGAACGCTCTCGATCACTCGAAGAATACTCCGCTACTTTCTGCGGTCAAGTGTTGTGATGGGGCCGATTCTGCCAAGATGATCAAGCTCCTCCTCGAATGGGGGGCTGGTGTAGCTGTTAATACGGCTGATGAGAATGGTAGTACTGCGTTGCATTGGGCGGCGCTTGGGGAGAGTGAGGAGGTTGTTGAGTTGCTTTTGGGGTGCGGGGCGCATATCAACGCTGTTGACGGGATTAAGCGGACCCCACTCGACAGGGCAATTCAAAACTTGCAGGGTATGGAGGAGCCACTTCCGGATGAGATTCAGAGGCTGTTGGAGAGGAAGGGCGGGCTTTGTGCAAAGGATATCAAGTCAGAGGTTACAGAGAAAGGATGGCTAAAAATCATCAACGAGAAGGAAAAGAGGAAACAGTCGATTGTTGGTGTCACCCGCAAAGGAATAGCCCTCAGAAATAAGAAAAGCGACATCCAGATAGGCACCTGCAAGGCAGATGATTCTTACTCTAAGATACAGAGTTCTTGTCTGGCTGAGACCTCGCTTCGTAACCTCTTGTGTAAATAATTTTCCTTTTCTTGGGTCTCTTAGATGAGTTGCTGGTTCTACTCTCTAGTATCTGGGTGAAACATTGTAACATTACACCGTTAGTGGGTTAAATAGACGATGTCTTAATTTGGTAACCATTCAGCTGTTGATATGGTTATAACGTGGGTTCGCTATAGTGGGCAGGGAGAGCTGAAGACTGGCAGGGCTGAGAACCAGACTCATAATCTCGGATAGAGTGACGACTGGCCCCGATCCCGCGCAGCATCTAACTTTACCCCCCTCTCGTCAGCAAATACCAAACATTTAGCTATACTCTGGCTTCTATAGTCACTTAAACATCTCTACAGGTTAAGCTGCTATGTAGTATCTAATCATAATGAATCACTCGTGTTTACACAAGGGGGGTGCGGTAACGATTGGCATGGGTAAGCCCTGCAGTGTTCCTGAAAGGTAGTAATCCATTAATTTGCTAGAGCTTTACCACTATCTCTGCCCACAAGAATCTTGTTATCTTCGCCAGCCACAAACCGCTACCAAGCTCAGCTCCCGCGCAACCCTTTCAATTGCCACCGTACCATGCCATAGCAAACTTCCCCCACAAACTACATCACCGGGCCTATACAGGGGTCTCCATCTGGTACGCGCTCCAGGGGTTTCTTTGCCTAAACTTGGTTTATAAGAAAGCACCCCCCCCCCCGTCAAAACAGACCTCTTGTTCTCACCGGTATTCTCTACCTACCTCATATCCTCGTTATCTCACCGGCAAGTAGTTCAACCTCACCAAACCCCAAACATTAAAATTAAGAAAAATTAAATTAAAAATAAAAAAAAACTTAACAATGCCAGCATCCACACAACATATCAATGGGTTATCCAATCCCAGTTTCTCCAAAAGCATCGATAACGCAATTGGCATAATCCGCTCCTCCAGAAGCAGCATGCCCACACTCTTCCACGCCGTGAGCACCGAGAACGAAAACTCAGTATATGAAATCCTAAACACCCACGACGAGCACTTCGAAATCAATGCCAAAGTCGACGGCAAGAAGCAAAAACAATACACCGTCCTCCACGTCGCTGCAAAACTTACAACAAACCCAAACATTGCAAAATTACTCCTCGATAGTCCTCACGGCGTAGACGTCAATGTGACGGATAAGCGTGGATACACCCCGCTTGGCTGGTGCTTCGAGAGGATGATGGAGTATCCGGAGTCTACTTCACATAGTGATCTTTTGGTCTTGAGGAGTATATTTGAGGAACTACTGAACCATAAAGCGGATATTAATTCGAAGGACTGTTCCGGGAAAACTATAATGGATAAAGCGCGTGAATGCCTATGGACCGAGCAGGATAAAGAGTTTGGTCCTGAGGACGGCATGATGGCATTTTTGGCCCGTAATGGTGCGGAATAGACATGCGGGGGGGGGGTGGCATTAAAAAACATACTATACCCAAATTTGTACAGCGCGGTACACACTGCTTTTTGTTTGCGAGCAAAGCTTGTTTTGATATACTGTGCATAGATGGACAGGGGTCATCCACTCACTTTCTTGGTGGCTGAAATCCTATTGGTGAGAAGAAACGTTGTCTCAAATAAATGTATTTATGACGTATTTTAGAAATTATGACCCTGCGTTGAACTTGCTGTCAAGTCCTTTGACTATATCCTACATAGTTATGCGTAGTAACCCTTTGGCCTTGTGATATTCAGGGGGTGTTATTGAAGCACTCTAAGGGCCTAGCTCACCCACAGCTTAAGAACTCAGATGGGTTTTACTGTGTAGCCATCTTGCATTGATAAGTTGCTACGGCCGCTTGTTTTTTTAGCTCCTAATAGCATGGTTGTAATCTGGACTCTTAACTATTAACTAATTTTCTCACCCCTTCCCTTTTCTAACCCCAAAGATATCATATGAAAATACGGAACTACTTTACGGAAGAAAGCTACGAACTATTTCTAAAGGAAAAACTAAATGATTTCGATAAGTGGCCGCCAACTTTCGGCAAGTAATGATTTTTTTTCCATCGGTTTTTGTGCCTATCGTGGGTATACTATCTCTCGTGGCAAAAAAGGCCCTCAACCTAAAAATCTCAATCACAGCCCTTGCATCCCCCTTTCTCTTGACAGCTATGCGGGCTTCTACTCCTCTTTACCCCCGATCTTTCCCAAGTCAAGTATGTAAACTTTGGGTCCTTTCCAGGGACTTTAGATACAAGCTTTACCCTACCCACCATAGGATTCTCCAGGCTTCCATTCTGCAGTAATCGCTTCTTTGCCGCCGAAATTTCAGGAGCTTCAATTGACCCTGATTCATCCTCTGAATCCCCTGGGACTACAAGCGATTTCTGTGGGAATATGCGAGGAATACGTGACCGATCATCTGACGTATAACCTAGGGCCTTTGTCTTCGGACCTGAGCTCATAATTTTCGACTCGTGTAATGCGAAAACTTGACGAGGATTGAATATCAAAAAGTTGTCGACTCCTGCAGTCGAAGCAAGGGCATTCTGAAGTGCAATGTGTGTAGAATTCCCGTGTTGCGGCGCTACAGGACGTATACCCTCGGTGGCCATGGTCGCTTTTTTTGGAGGACTACACACAGGGCCGGGAGTCATTTCAACAGAAGAAAAAATGCGAACTGCTTTGCTCGAACTGCTTCCAGGAGGGATAAACGTGGTTTGGGCAATACCGGCTTCCCCAAATGGACGAGGGTTACGGAAAAGAGAGCCTGGCGTAAACTCAAGAGTTTTCGGGACTGGAAATGGTACTGGTACTGGCCAATGGTTTATAAGAGAACTTTGACCAAAATCTCCCAAAAATCCCTCGGTCTTCTTGCTATCGTATCGGACATTAGTGATTGAAGTTTTCAACCCCTGTGGATATTTAAGCTGAGGATTGGCCACCTTCAGCGATGTCTCCCCTGGAGGCTTAAGTCGACTACCTTCATTTTCTGTTCTAAAGCTGTTTGGTAATGATAAAATAGTGTCTGAGGTGGAAATGGCCGCTTCCTCCTGATAATTGTGGAAGGGATGGTTGATTATCGGGTTGGACTGTCCCAAAAAACTCAAGGGGGGTTTATATTCTTCCTCTTTAAAATTTTCAATAGTTTCCTTGCTTGTCAACTTTCTGTGGGTGGAGATAGGTGCTAGCGCTTTCTCTGTACTGCTGAGCCGTTGGGAGCCAGTGTCGGTATAAACTTCTAGAGCATTTATTCCGTACCCATTGAAGCTACTTCTCGTGTGACTAGATGCCGAGTAAAGTGCGGTATAACCTTTGTTGATTTCGTGGAACTTTAACCAAAATTCCTCACCCGTGGTAGAGGCCCGTTCAGCTGCAAGTTCGTTTGGGGCACCGAAGTCACTGTTTTCAGAACCATAGAAGGTTCTGGCCTTCAGTTTATCTGACGTGGGCAAGATGGACGTAACATTCGTCCCTGTTGTATCTATTATGCATATGGGATGTTTGGCTGGGCAGTCGTGGGGCACATTTTCTGGCGAGATACCGAGGGGAATTTTTCTATCTGGTGCTGTGACCTCCGCTAGTCGAACAGTTTTATTGGCTTCATTCTCGAAATCACCCTGTACTGGCTCGACTTCCGGACTCGGGTTGACCTGGTAATAACACCTTCCTGGATTCATAGCATGTCCCAATGAATTATCATGCTGCACCTCCCTCCCATCAAACAAGTCGGATTCATGATCCCGAGGCTCGTCCAGCACTATAGGGAATCTGGTCGTATTTAAGACTGGCTTATCAATCAAATTGTGTGACCCAGTGCTTCTGTACTCTTCAACAGCGTCGACCCTTTCTCTCTCGCGATCTTTCATATCTGCTAGGGGCAACAGTGCAATATCCAGCGACCCAGCGACTGCACGATTTCCTGGCATTTTCTGGGGGCCCCCACCCCCGCCCTCCCCACCCATATTCGAGTACCCACTAACACACCAGGCGTAGAAGAGACGCACTATGCCCCCAAACATGATACCAAACAGGAGAATTTTTAGAACTGACATCTCTCCGAGACTAGGCGGCTCCATGGCGATAAGCCAAACTGTGGAGAACTTTGAGCAGGCGATGTTGATGAGGGACCAGGAGATCAATGAGTCACCAGACGCAAAGTGCGTTAAAACTCAGTCACTGCGCCAATAGAAAGCCTCCAGATGGGCTGACCGGACGCTTGGGAAACTATGCACCAAAAAAAAAACCTGACAAACACCACCCCTCAGCATCTTCCGATCCAGGTTGGATACTATTGGCGGCTATCCTGCTCCTGCCTCTAACTTAAGTCTTAAAAGGCTTAGAGACACGGGATACATACATATAATTGTTATAACACCAAAAACTGAAATAAAGGAAATAAAGCGAACGAGTGATTCAAGATGAATAGAACGATGAGGTGATAGAATAATTAGATCATGTAGGTTGCAGCTTGTGGTGAGTGGCGAACTTTAAAATTTAGAGTATCAGGGTTAGGGCTGTGGTTATTTCTAGCTAAGGGCTAGGGCTGTCATCAGCATGAGACAAACTATTGACCGTTATTAGTTCTTACTGAATTCTATGATATGTTAAGATTTTACACAATCTATAATCTTGGTTTTGAGGTTGTGAGTCTCCTTAGTTATTTTACAGCCAGCCACTCAGACCCACAACGTTTCTATAAATGCTAAATACGATATGAGATAGATCCCATTCCACAAATACTTGGGCTGCCAAAAAAGTATTCCCAGCCCCGCAATCCTCAGTGATGGATTATCAGCTAGCCAACCCTTAATCGACTATATATTATATAATTGTTTGAGCCCTCATAGTGGTAAGCGTCGTAAATTTCTATGGATTCGTTCCCTTTGCATTTTTTGTGTGGAGTGTATTCATTATATAGAATCTTGTTTTATTCATATAGAACTAGCGAGTGAGACTCTATGATTAATCTGTTTAAATACTCTATTAGTAAGGGGCTATATACCTGGGTCTTAATTTCTAGTCAATACACGCGTTTATGCACTACGTGGTATTTTCGGTGGATGTCGTCACAGACTACCGAGCTAGTATTTTGTTGTCACGCTGGTCCCCCAACCCTAACCCATAATGATTTCGAGGCTACATGTAATTCCGCCTCTGTTATTATACCGCCGTCTATCGCGACATCCGAGGAGCCCAAGCTCCTTTGCACCCATCATACTTACCGACACTGAGTTTTTTTACGTACCAGACATGCGGCTCAGTTATTGCTGAGACATTTTGACGGTTAACCGTCCAAACAAAAGACAATCTCTGTACTCTAGAGTACTCCACATAACTGTGCAATCTCCGATGGGCGGGAGCTAGGCATCATACTTATCTTTCAACGGATTGGGAAACTTCCACCTCGACATGGGAAGAGTTACCCCATTGGGAACGGAAACTTTGCCTAATACTGAAAATTCTTGAACGTTATCGATAAACAGCGAGCTATTCATCACGCGAGAACTTTTGCAGCAAGATTTCCTTTATCATTACCGCTTCCGACTCCGGAAAGCTCTCCGGCCAAGGCTCGTGAATTGCTCCAAATCTTCACGGATAACTTCGGTTGGTGCTACTTGTAAGAATCAGCAAGGTCTCCCTACCATCCCAACATAGCTTTAACGCACCCGTAGATTTGAGTACCCCAGTTATCCAGACGGTTTTACATACTACCTCGGGCTTAACCAGCGATCCCACTATGTACCCCGCAAAATAATATGGACTAATAAAAACCTTTAAACGTGCCATGTTTTCTGTTTCTCCCGTCATCTTATTTACACACCATTCCCCCAGGCTTTCTGTCTATACGGAAAGGTTCACCCATCGTCATCATGAGCAACAGGAATAATGACTTGGGTATTGAAAGATCCCAAAGTCACAATAGGTCTAATGATAGTAAAATCAATGAAGCATTTATACGCGAGGATACTAGATCTAGCCCTATTCAGGATGACGCGTCGACACAAGAGACTTCTGAAACACCCACAGTGTGGATGTGGGTTTTGACGTTCGTTGCTGGAATCAGCGGTGTAGGTGCACCATTGAAGTAGTAGAGATAGATATGAAGATCCGGGGCTAACATAGATGGAACAAATCAGCTGCTCTTTGGATATGATACCGGGTATTTACCTCATCCTAACACCCTGATTACTTCTAACTGAGACTAACTATATTATTCAAGAGTTATTTCTGGAGCACTTGTAGTGATCGGTAGTGATCTTGGAACTTCAGAACTCTCCAACCAACAAAAAGAATTCATCACTGCAGCGACTTCACTCGGTGCTCTTCTTGCAGGAATAGTTGCTGGAGCATTGGCAGATCAGATTGGACGGAAATGGGTAGTCGCAATAGCAGACCTTGTTTTTATAGTTGGAGCTATAATGCAAGCTCTTTCTGGAACAGTCTGGTTGATGGTTGCTGGGTGAGGGACTTCTTAGAAATCCTATTGATTCATTTTTCTGATGCCGTGAGAATGCAGGCGTTTTGTCATCGGTATAGGTGTTGGATTGGCGAGCTTAATAGTACCGCTGTATCTCGCTGAACTTTCACCAGTAAGTATCAAACACAGTATAGTTTTTTCTCTGGTCTTGTTCCTGACTTATCATGACATCTTAAGGCAAATTACCGTGGGCGAATGATCATTATTAATGTCCTCTTCATCACCTTTGGTCAAGTCGTTGCCTACGCTATTGGTGCTGGTCTCACACATGTGTCTGGGGGTTGGCGGTAAGAAATCTTGACATATTTCTATCTAATAAAATACTAACCTAATTCTCCACAGTATCATGGTTGGTATTGGTGCTATTCCCGCTGGTATCCAGTTTATAGTACTCTATTGGCTTCCTGAGAGTCCTCGTTACCGTATGAACCCTCTCATATTAACTTCGAACTCACAGCTAACACACCAAAAGTCATTAGAAAAGGTGTAGAGGACCGTGCAAGAGTTATCTTGTCTCAGATATACAAGGGAGCTTCTGACAGGGATCTTGATGAGAAGGTGGCGTATATTAAAGAGTTTACTGAGGATCGGAGACCAGGGACAAAGTTCCAGAAGGCACTGAGCGACTTTAGAAGTCTTTATACCGTACCGTCAAACTTGAGGGCGTTGATTATTGCATGTGGGTTACAGGGGATACAGGTAAGTTACACGCACTTATAAATTAACTATGAAGGAGTACTGATCTTACTCTTTCCCTCTAAAGCAATTCTCTGGATTCAACTCTTTGATGTACTTTTCTGCTACTATCTTTGAGAGTGTAGGCTTTGAGAATCCTACGGCTGTTAGTCTCATAGTCGCAGGCACGAATTTTATCATGACGGTATGACCCTTACTGCCCATACCTTTGATAAGCTATGCTAAACTCACAATTTCAACTACCTAGTGTGTTACTTTCCTGGTCGTTGACAGAATCGGTCGCCGCCGAATCCTAATTGGTACTCTCTGGGGCTGCGCAGCGGGTCTTACGATTTGTGCTATAGCATTTCACTACCTTCCCCGTAATGCAGCAGGTGACATAACAGGTACTGGTTCCAGTCGCTGGGCAATCCTAGTCCTCGTCTCCCAGATTATCTACGTAATGTTCTATGCGCTTGGTATTGGTAATATCGCATGGGTTGGGCAGAGTGAAGTCTTCCCGTACAATGTTCGTGGGTACGGAACTGGTATGGCAACCGCTACAAACTGGGCAGCAAACCTTGTGCTCGGGTCAACGTTCTTGACAATGATGGACAAGATGACCCCAAGTGGGGCATTCGGGTTTTATGCAGGCTTATGTTTTTGTGGGTGGATTTTTGTGATATTCTTGTATCCAGATTTGAGCGGGTTTACTTTGGAAGAGGTTGCGGATATACTGAGTACGAGTTTTGGGATTAAGGAAAGTAGGAGGAGGAGAAAAGAGTTGAAGAGGCTAGGACAAGATGAGCTGAGGAGGAGAGAGGAGGCATTGAAGGAAAAGGCGTGATCTATAGTGAAGGGGAAGCGGTTGTGGTTGTGAAAGGTCTTTATGAGTCGAGGCACGTACCTGGCGTTTGGGTCCTGTGGTGTATGAAATTATGGCAGTTATGGTTAAAATTTTGTCTATAAATATTTGAAGCCTTCTTGTAAAATACTAAGAATAATGTTTTTGTCTCTCCGGCTCCTGTCTTCCCGAGGTTCGTAGCCATGGCACCATAGTAAGGGTAAAACCACACTCATAACGTGACCAGAATATATAGGATAGTACTTATGATTGATTCATTCATTCACTAGAATAGGATAAAGTTCAGATAAACCTTGCGTCTTCCGCTAAAAACTAGCAGTCCCTTCGATTAGTAACTGAGTAAGATTTAGCAAATATCTTAGATTTCACTTTTGAACGACACTCATGCCCTTGGCGTTAGTTGACTTTGGTAAATCCAGTACTACATGATAATAAGTGTTGTCCCACGTTACATGTACTTCCTAATTTGTACTTTTTACAATGCTTTTTACGAGCTTAGCATCCGAAATAGACGTCAGAGTGAATATTTCTAAGCAACTAATTCACACGACTACATGTATCTACTTGCACGTAGTATAAATCCCATCGTTCATAGCACAGATTCTCTATACAAGTGACTTTTATGACAATGAAACCATGACCTCAGATACCTGTGAGGTCCCAGAAGTGCATTAGCTCCTACGTACCATCACCACCAGCGAACCTAATGCGGCCTATCCAGATGCTGCACTTCTTATCACGGTGTTACTATTTCTCCAAGCTCGGAGATTACGAATACGTGCTTAGAATCACGCCATAGTACTACATATTTAGCGTTACACTAAACACCTTCACCAGCACTCTTTATCAACCTCCTAACAGACTCCATTCCCTCCTTCGCCCACCCTTCCAACAATCCAGCCTCAAATTCCTTCGAGTGTTCCTCTTCTAAAAACACCTCTACACTAAACCACCCCCTAAACCCAGTCTTCAACACCGCCTCCACCATTGGTAGTACTGGTAGATACCCTCCCTCATACGGAACCGGTCTACTCGCATGGCTCCATCGAGCCCGCGGAGGTACCTCCCCCTCCGGTTCAAGGGGTGGCACCATCCGGTATGCGTCAGAGATCTGGAAAAGGAATATTTTCTCTGGATCTAGCGTCTTCTCGAGCCGCTGCAATGAAGCCTTGTATACTTCATCTGCGTTATCAACTTTCCCAGAAGGAGAGCACGGATCTGCCCATTCTAATGATGCAGTTTGGAATGTGTCGAGGCAGAGACCAAGGTTGGGACGATTCGCCAGTGTGATAACTTCGTTGATTGCAGACCAGGTGTTTATGTGTGAACCCCATGACCAGTTCTCGTAGGCGATGCGGCGGGGGTGGTAGAGGTCTGCCAAGGCTGCAAGATCTCGAGCAATCTCAGGGAGGGAGGAGATGGTAGTGGGGTCATCTGTTGAGCCGACCTAAAGGATTACATCATTTGCTTAGCTTCAGCAAAAAGTGGCATAGACTACGGCATGCTACTTACTTGAAGCATATCGCACCCCAGTGCATCCATGATCTTCATCCACCCCCTCGCTTTATCAAAGGCAGCCTTTCGCTTCTCTGTTCCCTCCGCATATCCCTCGAAGTTGGAGAATGGTTGTAATACCAGTATCACAAGTTCTAATTTGGAGCAAAGCCGTTGAACCTCTACAGCAGCGGTGCATATGTTTTCGTAATCGTCTTCTGTAAGCTCTGATTTTCGCAGATATTGGCGCGCGAAAGAAAGAAGATCATCGAAACCAAGTTCACAACCTTGATAGCCGGCTGTTGAGATTGCAGAGAGTTTAAGAGGAAGAGTATGGGTTGGGTGCATTCCCAGAGAGGGTGTTGCATAGGATAGTTTTATACGCGATAAGTCGGATTCTGCCATTTGTTGCGCCGATACCTATCCACGGTTATGAGCTTATGCTCTATTATTATTATTCCAGCTATGGGGTAAAGGAGGTCGTTTATTGTAGCACTAGTCTTTCCCTCTGGAGAAACCTACTTATTTGGGGTTTATCAGTATTATCATGATAGCAGTTTTGACGGTACGCAAATATGTCGTCATCATGTCGTTCCTAGCTCCAGGTATGTACTATTTCTTATGTAATATTATAAATGTACTAGTCTGGAATGAGGAAAAGACAGAAATGAGTGATTCAAAATACCTGCAAGGGATCTGAACTAACCAAGTACCCAAAACTTTGTCAGCTTCATAAGGAGTCACTCGTGCGAGCACAACATAAGATAAGAAGGCCTGTAAATATAAGCTCCTCGAGCCAAGATAAGCCTTACTTTTGTCAGCCCTTATGCAGCCGCCTAAAAACCGTTATATTCGGGTCTACAACCCGCTGTATCGGAATAATTCAGACTTCCCCGCAAAAAACGTGTGCGACGCGGGGGTCCCGGGATTCTGGCTCCGCAAGAACGGAAACTAGCTATCATAAGGCTCACTTGATGTGAGGAGAACGTGGTAGAATGATCTACCAAGTCCCTCTTTAGACATATGACGCTGCACATGCATAAACCTGATGAATCTATCGCCGAACTAAGAGACCCCCTTCCTTTTCTAGCTAAGAGATTAACCCAGAAAAACTTGTTTTAGACTATTTCACGTGTAATAGAGAGTTTTTTCTATCACTCGAAGCTTAGTACTACCCCGGATAGAATCACAAAGAGGATATCTGCCCCTCACTAGGCCCAACATATCCACACAATTCCTGCGGGCGTCTAAAATATGGATACCCTTATTCTTCTTATTTCATGGGAATCGGGCCGGTACCATGGTAATAATGATAATGATATCGCAAAATCGATAACATTCTTTGGCACGGCGCCATCGAATACCCCACAATATGCGAACACATGATCTTTTTTGTTAAAACTAAGCAAAGGATTGAGGGAAGCCTCTCTTCCGGTGTTTAAGATTACCAGAACCAGACACTATTATAGCTATATACATCTGCTATTATGGACTCTCGGGGATATATATTCACCGGAGATTTAATCCCCATACCGCGCATCAGCCTAAACGCCTCGCGTACGTTACACAGTGTATATACGACTCGAGATACAGCAGTACCCTCATAAATGGGTTAATTAAAACCCAAATACTAGATAGTGAAACCTACGAGGGGCATTAATATCGCTTCTAAGTCGCTGGGGCTTATTAATGTTTAAACACCTGATATCCATGAGAAAGAAGCCTAGCATATTTCCATCCCTTGGCCAACCCGAAATAGGTTTAGCTACTACCAGCATAGGGATCCACGGCCCGAATCCACATAATATTAATATATTAGAGGAAGACTTTATACTTGAAAGGAAATCAAAGGGTTGAAATTATGAGTAGCAGATATCACTTTAGCACACAGGGTCAGCGCCAACGATATGATTCCGTCGGCCCGAGAAGCTTTGTTTCCCCACAAATATTGGGAAATTTCCTCCCTAGATACAATCTATATAAGTTTGTTAATTCCCGTCATGTTTATCCCATTTTTCCCTGAGAAATACATATCCACACATCATTCTCAATAGGCTTAACACAATGGTTTCTGCATCCCTTATACTATCCGGCTTGGCACTCTTTGCCTCTCAAGCCGCTGCTCATGGTGGTGTTGGAAAGTATATCATTGGTACCACCGAATATAAGGGGTATGAATATTTACCCTAAAGAACGTGATGTCTCGAATAGGAGTTAACACTTTTGTTAAAATTTAGATGGGAGCCATATAACTCCCCTACTGGACAGTCTAGTATCCAGAGACAGTACAGCAGTTTCGACCCTATACTTGTACCTACGGGAACTAACATTAGATGCAACAACGATGGTCAAACCTCTCAGCTGACTGCGTCAATTGCAGGTAGGCGCCTAAAGCTTTACTCCCGTTTTTATAACTTTATACTCACCAATCTAACTACAGCTGGCACCGACATCACCGCCGTCTGGACCCAGTGGACCCATGCTGAAGGCCCGGTAACTGTCTATATGGCCAAGTGCCCAGGTAACTGTGCCGACTTCGATGGAAGTGGCGCTGTGTGGTTCAAGATCGATGAGGCTGGACTCTTGTCTGGTACCCTCAACCAGGGCTCATGGGGTAATGGTATTGTTTTAAATACCCTAAAGTGGACGTCTACCATTCCGGCAAGCCTTGTTCCCGGAAACTATCTCATCAGGGTACGTAACTTTTACTCATATTATAGTCCAGCTACTTATGTTGTTTATAGCACGAGGTCCTAGCACTACACCAAGCAAATACCCCTCAATTCTACCCAGAATGCGCCCAGCTCACAGTCACTGGGAGCGGGACTGCATCGCCATCGGGCTCCTACCTCGTGAGCCTGCCTGGTGCTTTCAGTATGTCGGATCCTGGTGTTACAATCGACATCTACAGCTCTGCCGCTACTACCACTACTACATACATCGTTCCTGGACCCCCAGTGTGGCCCGGCTCTGGAACCACTAATCCTTCTTCTTCTTCTTCTTCCTCTTCTACGGTCGCCCCAGTGTCATCGAGTGTTACAGTCACTAGCTCTGCTGCTACCGCCAGCGCTACTGGTGCTGCTGTGGCAAAATTTGGACAATGGTATGTCTTTACTTGATTTCCCCGCTTTACCAATTAGCATCATCTAATATCAGAAACAGTGGTGGTATCGGGTATACGGGATCTACCAACTGCCAGAGTTCTACATGTACAAAAGTCAACGATTACTACTATCAGGTAAATGTTCCCACATCACATTTGTCCTATCGCAAGAGCCCGATACTAACATATCCGAACCACTCGTAGTGCTTGTAAAATCTTGATGTTAGACGGCAGGAGTACGGATGACAGGGGCCTGGGTCTCTTACTTTCTATGTATCGTATTCGGGAAGTTTTTGTAGTTGGGTTGCATGCAGTATTTTTAGAAAATTCTCGTTTAAAGTCTAATTTTGGCTTGAGATCATCATAAGATCGGAGATCAACCAATCAGATTACAACTCGTGAAAATCATTCAGCCCATGCACCCCGGATCTCCAAGGAGCATATAAATGCCGAGTTTCTTAAACAATAGTACACCCTCTTGGCCGGGAAAAAAAATATGATGGGCTGAATCGTGGCGAAACATTCGAGAGTTCATAAAATATCACTCATTAAATTATAGACCTGCTCGCTAAATATAATGCTAAGGCAAGGCTTTTGATTGACCAGCTTAATTGACTCCTATTAATTTTCGTTAAACTGTAAACGTGGCCCTATACCAGAGTTCTAGTATTTTGCTACCAGAGGCAGTTGTTTCGTCTCTTTTAACCCCGAATCTAATGGGCTATTACCCTATTCAGCAATACAATACACACGGCCTCAATTATGTCTCTGGCCACAGTGTAACCACCTTCCATTCTCAGCCTCCAATTTTCTTATTACTGTGCCTGATAATTAGCATTAGGTAGCTGATAGACATATCAAACGGTTAGCCCACCAGTAGATTTGCTTCTTATATCTGTGACTGAGGTGGCATGCGGGTGTTTATTTGCACGTACCTACGTACGACATCATAAAGTGCACATTCATCCCGAATATAACACTATAACCACCCGCACTCACGGCATCTTCCAGGCAAGCCGGTACCCGGGGAAGTTATTTACGATGTTTTATCGGAATAAAGAATTATAACACTGTGAGACTCTGATCTACTCGTGAGTAACGTGCATACAAGTCCCTGAACTAAGTCTAGAGGCCCTGACATCGCTGTCAGCGCAAATGAACTATGTCATCTGAGCAAAGTGTCGAAAAGTACAACACCCAGTGGTACCCACAATGTAACCATCCTTTTTTATAGAACCATGAGACAGATGTACCAGTCCGTGTATCAACAAGGATTTATATGTGAAAAGCCTGGCTCTATAACTGTAGGGCCAATTAATTCTAAAGAGAAAGAACTACAAGGTCTACCTCTAATGGCTGAGAATATATCTATTAATAAGCTAACTTACCGGGGAATAGATCACCAACTCATCAGTAGCACAAGTCTAGCAAGTTCTAGCAGCACCTCCTCGCTCGATCGTGACTACAAAGAAAAACCCTCTCACAACACCGATATCCCTACCTTCAGCTATCTAAATTGTTACGTATTTGAGGGGTTTCATCACCACACCCGACAAAAAGGCCTAAACGCAAATTTTAGACCATAGTCACCCTAGGATCAAAAATACCATGACCTAGGCTGTGAACTTGGTGAGAGATATTATAGTTATTGAGAGAAACATATATTCAAATCGTGGCAAAATAGCTTAATTCATGCCTTTAAGTGCAAAGCTTGGACTGATAATATGGTGAAGATCTTCACATAACTCACTACAACGTTTCACAAGTATGGGTTGACGGGGGGGAACTAACCAGTCATGCACAAGTGCTATTCTCGGGAAACTCGGCTCCATTAGCAAACAACTTATTTCATGTAATACTATCGTGATTCTGATATCCACTAAACAGCGGAGTACTGAATCGGGTAACTAAGAACGACCTTGGCCTGTGAATCTTGAGAAACTAAACACAAGGGTCATACGATTCTAAATGTCTTTTTCTAATGCACACAATTTCCGGAATACGAGAACCTTGCTAAACCCTCTCAATTGTCTCTGGAAGATGCGGTGTCCCGTTTGGATTTGGCAAGGGCTGAAATTGAATACGAGATCATTGATACCCTTTTTCTAGGTATATAAAGAACTATGAACAGCCCCTCAATAATCACTCTTCACTCTACAGCAAGCGTCCATCCAGCCAGCTTTCCTCAGAATCTCAGCACTTACTTTCGCTACAAAAGCCACTCGCTTTAACCACATTTCACTCGCTCTAACCCACTCGCTTTAACCTCAATTTCACTCGAAACCCTCCAAAATGCAGTTTACTACTCTCATCATTGCCTTTGTTGCCCTTGCAGTCTCTGCCTTTGCCAGCCCCGTGCTCCTCGAACGCGAAATCAGGACATGTGGGAGTCAAAATTACGATACTTCTCAGGCAAGCCATCTTTATAAACCAATAAATTCAAGAGAAATTACTCATAGCAAAACCTAGTACACCTGTTACCTCACACCATCACCCCCACTCCTATGCCCCATCCTGGGCGGCGTTATCTACCAGAGGTGTGGCCCTGCCTGCTATAACCCTGCGGATTACGCTTGTAGAAACGGTCAACTTGTACCTGTAACTACTTGTGCTGGTGTACCCTTTGACCATAATTCTGTAAGTTTTTTTATATACCCCCTCAAAATACTAGTAGTCCTAATAGATCTTCTAGTATGTTTGTAACAACGACACATACCTTTGCCCTAAAGCGGCCCCGAACAGCTGTGGCATTGCTTGCTACAGTTTGAGCATGTACCATTGCGTGAATGGAGTCCTCGTACAGAATTAGATCGATTGATCAAGATCTTAAATTGGCGAATACGCATTGGCTGTGATTGAGATGATTTGAATTACTTGGCAGAAATGGATATCAAGATTTATATGGACGCTCCTTGGATGTTTTAATGTTTTATTTTTATTTCTTATTGTTAGGAAGCAGCTTTTTTTTCATTATTGAAACTAGCATATTGTCTTCCCCTTGGATATGAACGGCTGTCATTCATTAGGTTTTATGTATGCAATCATAAAATATCAATTAACGATTATATCACAAAGAAGGGATTTATTAGGCAGGCTCGCTCCCGTTCATTCGCGATCGGTAAATCTTGAACCCCAGCTACATTCTATGTAATAGCCTTACTTTTGAGTGTCATAAAATATCACTCATTTTTGAATAGCTCGGATTGATTGTAAATGAAGCCCTACACCAGAGCCCTACCTGAGGCGACGCCTTCGTCTCTTTTAACTTGGCCCACAGCCCCAACTGTGCCTCAGCCGTACTGTAGCGATCTTCACTTCTGAGTTTGTTTCATTACTATGTGATAGACATTTTAGACGATTACTCATACTCCAAGTTATTGAGGCCGCATGATCAGGTATGTTAATTTGCACTTACTGCATCATAAAGTGCACATTTGGCCCGAATATATGCGTTGTAACCAGCCACAAGCATATTTCAAGAAGCCGGTATCCAGGAAAGTTATTTACAATAGTTTTTCTTATAATAACCGCTTCTTTAATATGTTATAAGTTTTAATATACCCCTCAGGAATTTGTACTATATATAGCCTCTGAACTAATTGTAGAAAAGCCAAAGGCTCTAATTTAGACATCACTGTGAATGAGAAATTCGAAAGCATAGCTTTAAATAGTAGGCTGAAAAAGTGAAGTGATTATATAATTACTTAGATACTAACAGCGTAGCTATTCTTGACTATGGAACATCCGAACGTACTACGAGATCGATATACAGGCCCGCAAGTCAACTAGACATTTTCCTATAAGAATTATAGCCCTTTTATGATCATGTTACAGTATGTGGAAGAAATTAAATCATATATAAAGAAAAGACTGTAAGTCCTACTCCTAGTAGCTATATGAATAAATACAACTAATAGCCAGCCAATTGGCAAATAGGGCATCAACTCACTGGTAACACAAGGTATTGACAGCACCTCTCGGCCCCATCATAACTAGGTAAAACAGAAAACCTTCTCAGGATGCCTGATAATTCTTCAGCCGGCTGCATTGTAGTGTATTTGGTGAGCTCGGTTACCACAATTAGCAAAAAAACTTTAAATGTATATTTTGAGCCCTAGGTAAAAAGGCACTTCATGATTCAGGCAAACTTATTTAGAGGAAAGTGCTATAATTACTAAGAGAAATTCACATAACTATTGGTGCAACTTGGTTTCTGCTCTTGGGTGAAAAAACAGAACCAATAATATAGGGAAGATCTCCACACACATAAGCTCGGTCATATGCAAATCCGATTTACACAAAACTCCTCAGCATTTTGTTTCATATAATACTATCACGAGTCGTGTACATACTAGGAAATAAACTAAATCGGGAAACTAAGAGCAGAATTCAACACAAATACCGTATGATTCTAGACTCCATTTTCCTACACACACATATATATTCTAAATACGAGAATTTCCCCAAACTTTCTTTGTGTCTCGAAGATCCAGTGATCAATGCAGCTATGTAAAAGCTGAAGCTGAATACGAGATCATTGGCATTTTTCCGAATATATAAACAGCTGTGAACAGCCCTCATCAATCGTTCTTCACTCCAAGAGCATTCATCGATCTTCCTCCAGAACTCCAAAGAATACCCTTCACTGCCAAAACAGTTTACTCTAGCTTCAAACGCACGCCCGCACACTTTACCTACTCCAAAATGCAGTTTATTACCTTCGTCGTTGCCTTTGTTACTTTTGCAATCTCTGCATTCGCTACCCCTGTGCTCTTTGAGCGCGCCGTCTGTGGGACTCGGCCATACGATCCTAACACAGTAAGTCATCTTTATAACTTAATTCATTGGGGGGAATGATAGCTCATATTTGAGATATAGCAAACCTGTTGCCCGAATAACATCCTCATATGCGGAAATATCGACAGATGTTGCGGTAATGTCTGCTACAGCCCTGCAACGCACGTTTGTGTCGACAGTGCCAATAGCATCATTTGCCCTGTTTCACACCCACTACGTTGCGGCCCGCATTGCTACAGCTCCACGGAACACGTTTGCACCAACGGCAAACTTTGCCCTATTACACACCCAGAGCGTTGCGGCGAGCACTGCATTAATTTGAACGAGTATCATTGCGTGAATGGAATCCTCGTATAGAATTAGATCGATCAAGATCTTAAAGTAGGCAAATATGCACTGGCTGGAATTGAGACGGTTTGAGTTATTTGATGAGATATCGAGATTCACATGGACGCTCCTTGGATGTTTAATGTTTTGTTTTTTTATTTCTTACGATTATGAAACAACTTTTTATTATTATTATTGAAGCCAGTATGGCTTTCACTTTGGATATGACTGTCGTTTATTAGGTTTTATATATGCAATCAAATTGAATATCAAGCAACGAATTTAGCTAGGCGGACCCGTTTCCATTCATTCCCGGCCAGATCAGTAGACCCTGAGTTCCGGCTACTGATACTACATTCTATTTAATAGCCTTGAAAAAAACTTCTAGAGCCTCAGGTATCGAAGAAAATTTAAGCCACGATGTTAGTAACCCACTAGCCCGTCGATCTATCACAACAGCACCATGGACTAGTATCGAATGCTTAGAAGTTCCCAATATGGAATCAAGTGAGACATGCGTCGGGCAAGACCTGGTATTCATTCTACTTTCTATTTACCGGGTACGAAGTTAGCTAGTAAATACAACACCTAATCTATAGACGATTTCTATAGACGCTTCTATCTAGCCTCGATCTCGTACCCAGCCCCATGGTGCGAAGAAGCATCTGTCAGCCGGAAGGTAAGTCGGAGCCTGGTTTCTATCTCTTTGCGCTAGCACTCAGTCGGCTATCAACATCAATCAGTGAGTAGCTGCTTGGTCACTACAACGAGATTTAACCTCTCCTAGAAATAATAGTGCACTGGTATCAATGACCTCCGCGAGGATGTGTAAGGCTATAATTCACACCGCCTGTGTCAGAATTTATATGGATACACGCACCCCGAATACTCGTATTCGACCTTACTTGTGAGGAAAGACCTTCTAACACGGGCTGTGCTTCAAAGTTAACATCCTTAGGAGAGCGCACCCGTAGATATGTTACTTAGTTTTATAGACCTTAAGATATTTGGCAAGTACATGCTGATATTTTTCTGAAAGCCGAGGCTATCGGTTCTATACGCCAGATTCTATACTTGGTAATACTCATAGTTAAACAGTCAATACCCTTGATCTATTATGTCTCTTAGTCCGCTATGATCAATGTGTATGAGTTCGGCCTTCCACTTTGAGGTAGAAAACTCGCGCCTCCTTATGCGGTAAAATATTTGATATTCAGACAGGCGCCAATGTCTTTGCAATTCCGAAACAAGCCCCGGCCCGAGCCTCAGACATTGATATCCCCTTTGTGCATACTGGCTCTCGGTCCCGACAGAGATCATATCCGAGAGTACAGATTACAAATTAAGCGCTTGAAACATTTCGCTTCTGGTCGGGTATGACGGCTATTGCAAAAATAAAGCCCCCCGTATACATAGGGAACTGAAACTAACAAGATGTCTCTTAACATATGTGCGAATTCTACCACGCGCATTGTGCAGGTACATTGTGTCACTGACGAGTACATATATGCACGGGCTTTTACGAAGTGTGAAACGGTAAAAGAAAGAAAGAAAAAAAACCTTGAACTATCTCGCCCCACAATTCATAGTAAAATTCCGTGGTCCTGAAATCTTGAAGTGTATAACCCGGAGTTTGTTACCCCCCCCCTCCCCTGCCGATGCCAAGTCTTGTATTTTTGCCAACCGAATTCCCCGGCAGCTTTCCTAAACCGGATAAAACTCCTGTTTAGGTCGCGTGATTTTTTCTCTCTCTCTCTCTCTCTCTTTAGATATGGAGTTTCAATCGGGCTTTCCTCGGTAAGAAGAGAAGGTATCTTCAAACGGACCAATGACGTTGCGTACAGATCCGGGATTTCTTCTATCATACTAGTAACGTGGACGGACCGCTGGAATGAGTGATACACTGTGATCCAGGGGAGCACTCCACTGGGCAGGGTGCTGACTGGTTAAGCAACGGCTCGCAAAATAGTACCCCCGTTCGCCCGTCCGACTTTTTCTTTTGCTCCCACACTATTATTAGACTGGCCCTCGTAGGGCAGATATGCCATTTCCCTTAATACGCACGGGCTTATCGAGGATATCTATGTTTTTTTAAATCCTAGCAGTGGAGATTGTTTTCCCGGTTGTGATATCATCCCACAAGTGTATTGATCTGTTGGCGAGTGCCCTCGGCTACCTGATCCGCAAACAGGATGGGGGAGAAAGAGGAGGGGAGAAGCGGGGAAATGGCGTCTGCCTGCGCATACTGCACAGTGCGCACCGCAGTGCAGTGCGGGGGACTCCACATCCAATTTGGGAGCTGCAGATCTGGGCGGAAGCAAAGCCGAAGGGATCCAGAGGCCTTGCTCTTTTTCTTTTGACGACACGGCAACCCGTGCTGTTGACAGGACCCAGACAGCTTGGCAACGGCAGCGTCCAATGCGTGTGCCTGCCTATAACGGATGCTGCAGCGCGGTCGCCATGGCAACCCACGGCAAAGCGCCGCTAACGTGCCTTCCGAATCAATCTTGGACCAAGATTCCGTCTGTGGGTGCGCCCACCACTTGCTATTAGCAGTAACTGCAACACGGCCAGTCGGTCGATCGGCAGCCAGGGACTGGATGAGGGGATATTTCGATATTTCCCTCCAGAGTTGTCGCTAAACAGCTATGCTATGCTGTATGCGGGCGCAAAAGGGATCGCAGGTTGGTTCATGAGTATCGGAACATCTAGGCCCCGAATTTCAATGCGGCAGGGACTTGTGCAGACCCAGGCGCCACCGATGCAGCTTTGACTCTATCATTGACTGTAATTCCAGGCACAAATGCGGGGTCTTTGCGACAACGCATTATTTGGATCTCTAGTACTGCGTCGCCGAAAAAAAAAAAAATATCGGCGATATGGGTTAGAATGACAGCGCCACTAGGACCCTCAATGGAGTCCCCCCCTCGAGTGTATATATATGCCATGGTTTGGCCGCACCTGCGGTCAATCATCCCGCAAACTCATACCCTCCAATGTCTAAACCAACATCTACAATGCCTTCACACAAGATCAACATCAAAGTTCGGGAAGCTACAGTCAAGGACCTCAATCGAGTGGCAGACATCAGCAGTCTTGCCTTCCTACACAATGCTCTATTTGACAACCTAAACCCACGACGACACGAATACTTCGAGTCATTCCGATACACACGCCTCCGATATGCCCGAAACGCAATGCTAAAGCCGTCAATGCGACTGCTGGTAGCAGAAGCAGAAAATGGCGATGTTGTTGGGTACGCAATGTGGGAGCGACTGGGGAATGATGCAATTGCACAAAGAGTAAAAGCTGAACGTGATGGCATACGATTGCGTAAGTTCTTCTTATTCCAAATACCACACACACACGCCCCCCATTGAACTTTTTTTAAAGCTAACTATTCAATTAGGACTTGAAAGACTCCTTGTCAACGTTACAGACCGAATAAACTCATACATCGCCCCAGACCCTTCAGCAGATCCTGTGGCGGCAACACGGTTACGGATAGCGAGCAGCAAACTTGAGAAGAAGCACTGGGACACCGCCGAGAGGAAAACCCGGTGGCACCTCCACTGGCTCGGTGTCGATCCCGACCATCAGAGGAAGGGGATCGGTCGCCATCTGGTGCAGTGGGGCTTGGACAGAGCTTTTGAGGACCGAGTATGGGCTGGGATAGAGTCAAGTGCGGTTGGGGAGAAGCTCTACTCAAGTATGGGCTTCAAAGTAATAGGGGAGCGATTACCTTGTATTGAGGGCATAAATATGGGAACAGTTATGGCGTGGGAGCCAAGTTGCAAGCGATGACATGAAGCATTGTATGGTATTTTACTTTTGGATTTAGCGATTTGTACAAATAGTAATTAACAAATTAACATGACCCCAAGTTCCGTAAGAGAATTTGAAGAAACTAGTGAAAACAAGAGAACCCTCTAACAAAAAAAAAAGATCAAAAAAAATCAAATTATTAAAATCATTAAAAAATAATAATAGCTAATTCTGTTGTAGGCTTTCGAATACATCAAAGACAAAAACAGGGTTCCAGACAGAGCCGCCAATAACTTGGAGATTTGTGGGGACGTCATACAATTAAACGCCTAGCTACACGTTTACAAAAAAAAATCGATCGCCATAATGCGTCTTGTAAGTAGAGTCTGTAGAGTAGACTTCATCCCCCCCGATCTCCTAAATGCGGCTCTTAAGGGCCCTTAGTTAATCCGAAAGTTCAGCGCCTTTACAACTCCACATGTACCTCCAGCATTGGTACATGGCCAGCAATCCCGCCAATCGCCAATCAAGGCAACTTTAGGTCGGATAGCCAAAGCGGTTTGGCACGGTTAAATACGCGGTTACACGAAAACAGTAAGCTTCAACAACACGCATGTCCCACGACAGTTTGGCTTTAAGATGCACATAAAAAACCCATGCATCAACCAATAGAAACATTTTATATCCCGCGCGATCCCTTTATCTATGCACAACGGGTCGACGCGAATGACGCGAATGATGCGACGATGAGAGCGGGGTCAATCTGGCCGATATGTACAGCTAGCAACTCATACCGATCATTGGAATAGGGAATTAATGGAAACAGGAAGGTTATCGGAATACTTACTCGAGTAACTCTACAGATCTCGGTAGTGGCGTGTTTATCGAGCCTGTGACTTCCTGACACACGTATCAGGAAAAAATAAAAAGTTCAACAAAACAATTCGTTGGGAGTTTCGGGGGGGGTTTTAGCGAGAGGTACGGTTAATTACACAGTGGCAAATTATATCACGAGATTGTTTGGGAATATCTACTGGTATGAACTCGTGGTTCTGCAGACGGCGGGAAATTGAACAAGGCAATCGGCTATAGGAATGCAGAGCATAAACTGAGCACATGAACTTGGAACGGACAACGAATAATTTATGAACACGACCCTTCCTTCTTTTTATTCCCTTTTGCGTATTGGGGAGGTGCGAAGAAGGCAGTCTATCAAACTTCGCACAATCACCGATGGCGAGTGATATCTCATGAAAACCAACTGGCATCTTTGTATTTGTTGGTTCTTAAATCATCTTTTTTTTTCAGAGCCTCAAAGCCACTACAGTAGCGAGAACACGCTTTACCAAAGATTTGGAAACCCGGGAAATATATAACCAGTAGGCACGGGATATTGAAAGATATCATTGACTGACTGATGTTTTATAAGCAATTAAGGGTCCCGATATCTTGGTAATACGTGGTTTTATTGACCAGGGAAAATTGTAGCTATGAGACTATCGATAGATCTACCTGTGATTTACCTAGTTTTGGTACGGGATTCTGAGTCTAAGACGCAGAGGCCATGATGGGTTCGGTTCTGCAAGTAATCTAGACTGCATCATAGCATATCAGATCTAACACCTACTCTAGACACTGGACTCTTAACCCAACTGACGTACAAGGCTGACGACCCAAGTAAGCTGATCATACATGTACCAAAGGGTTGAGGTTCCAGAGCCATGTGTTCTTTGTGAACCAAGCGTCTTATGGTTACAGGCTCTTGGCGTCCAAATCTGGGCTGCTTTTACCGAAAAATCAAAACAAAGATATTAGCTGACCGACGAGGCCTTTTCTAGCAGGTCTTTCCTAAGATTATTAGAGAAATGAAAGTATGTTGGTGATTTTCTAACGCGCGCCAACACGTGAGTAAATAGACCCAACATTGCATTGACCGGGGCCGGACATATCTTGTGTTTACTACATGTATGTACGGATGGTCCTTGAGAGAAAGCAAGAAATTGCGTTTAGGGTATACTTTCCAAGAATGATCCATCTTGTACAAGACTAATCCGAATTCCTATCACCAGACCCTTCTGAAATAGTTATCGTAATTGCGAGGGGGGTAGAAATACGTTGTATAGTGTTTAATCAAGCTTTCCGCATATCGCCGCACCCCCACCCTGTGTCTTGTTCTCCGTTAGGATTAAGATAATAAACCGGGATACCGTGTCGCAACGGGAGAAACAGAAGCATAGCCTCCAAAGGCCGAGATTCCCGCCCGATACCTACCTATTGATCGGGGAATCACCTCTTAGAAACTCTTGAGCCTGTTTTTGTGGGATCACTTTTGCTGGCGAGGTTGCTGCAACTAGGATCCCCGAGTACATGTACTCGTGTCAGGGCTAAAGTATTGGGACAGACCGGGGGTGGAGGGGTCAGCGCTCACGGGAGGTAGTGGTCAGAGCTCCGAGTTCAACACCATGAAAAATCACGATGGACATTGTAATGACTTTGGTAGTCAGAATCGAGAGTGACAACTAGCAGTACAGTGTAAGAAAGGGAATAGACTGAGTCTGATGGGCCGAGCCCTCGCTTTTGTACGGCTTAAAATGCCGAGATTTTCCGCTTTTTCGTGAGGAATTACGGTATAAAATCCGCATTTTTGGCCGTGATATTGAGCTACATTCCATCTCCTTCTCACTCGCTATTCTATATTTTTTCTTTATACTAGAAATTGCGTTCTTTATAAAAAATGTCTTCAGTTCCAACCGAGTTAGGTATTACAGAATCAACTCGCTTAGTTCCCACTTCCAAAGAACGACTCGAAACAGTTCTTACCGGCTATAATCATCAGCGTCAGCGCCGAGGAAAAGAAATTAGTTACGAAAAACGCTGTTTTATTCATGCTCTCCGTTTCACGCACACTGGACAATCCGCAAAATTTCTCGAACCCTTCATATCCCTCGTACTACTGTTGGCCGCATTGTAAACAAAATCAATTTTGCTTCTTCTACTCGCTCTGGTCGCCTCTAGAATCATTTCAGCAGATTGATCGTCAACGCCTTATCCAAACGGCAACTTCTAAGTGCATATCACCGCCGCCTCTCTTACGCAAATATTGCCCAATTAGTCGGTATTAATGCATCTCCTAAAGTCTTCGAGACGCATTTAGAACGGAAGGGTATAATCGCCGAATTGCGCGACAAAAACCTTTCCTTAACGAGAACGCTAAGGCAAGACGGCTTGTGGGCTTTAGCTCATGCAGAGTGGTCGATTGATGATTGGCGGCGTGTTATTTGGACCGATGAAAGTGCATTTAATATTGGTGGCACTCGGCAATATTTGGGTTACACGCCAGCCTGGTGAAGAAGAGAAACAGGACTGCATAGTTCCTAAATTCCGAAAATTAAGTTTACTTATGGTTTAGGGGGCTATATCGAGCGTAGGGGAAAACTTTCTCTTAATTTTTGGGATAAATCATGGGAAAAGTTAATGCTAAAGTTCTACTCGAGCGAATTCTTGCACTGTTCTTGTTCCTATTTATCAGCGAGAGTTAGAAATGCTTTGGTGAACCACTTTGTATTATGGAGGATAAAGCCCCTGCTCACTCTGCCCGCTATACCCAGTCATCGCGCAACCAACACAACCTCCCTTCCTCAACGGCCTGCTTCTTCTCCCGACCTTAACCCTATTGAAGAGGTTTGGAGAAGGATGAAAGATTTTCTCCACCGCATGGAAAACAGGCCAACCACGGTTCCTGATATGACTGCGGCAGTACAGGAAGCCTGGGCTACCATTCCGAATATCGAGATTACAGAATTGGTTGATAGTATGCCTGCACGGGTCCAGGCAGTTATCCAGGCAAATGGCGGGCACACTCGGTTCTAACAGCAAGTACACTTGGTTCTAACAGCAGATGCACTCGGGTTTAATTTTTTTATTAGTTTAGTTTTTTGTAATACTACAGACTTTAATAATTGATTCTATCCTCTTAACCGCATCACTTCTATGAGCTCTGACCACTACCCTCCGTGAGCGCTGACCCCTCCACCCCCGGTCTGTCCCAATACTTTAGCCCTGACACGAGTAGTTACGTGTATGTCTAGCTTAAGTACCGGTGAGATAAATAACGGGATGTCACCATCTTGGAGCCGCTTGCCACCTGTAATTTGTGTAACGGTGACACGGTGGTGATATCACGGTAGGCATTGGCGAGCTCGCAGTAGCGCCTACAACTTACTGGAAGTCTTTGGGAAAGGTGCCATTTGCTTCCGCGTGGTAAAGCCTTGTACATGACTGGAAATTGTTTAATTTCACCACGACTAAAAGAGGGGGGTTCCCGACGTACAAGGACTAAATAGGGTGATGGGCAATAGGTACTCTACCAGTATAAAAATAGCCTATAAGTTACTTGAATGATAGGGCAGATCTAAACAATCCCGCCTTACTTGATCTGCTTAAGTCATGAATGGTTAATCGTATATATGCAATCACTACCTAGCTAGCTAGGATGAAACAAGGAATATAATGTGAGTTCTGACCTCGTTACAGTTGGGGGTACTTTGTTCTCATGGTTCTGTGGTCTAATTCCCCCAAAGTTCAAATATACAGGGCCTTGTTAGCACTTGCCTCTTGGTTTATAATGCAGTAGAGCACAATCTTCCAGTACCATAATCCGGTTACTTTGGCCACGTGGGTTTGGATAACGCCTAGGGTAGCGAGCGCCATCAATTGCGAAGTCATCTCTCAGATTGCTTATGGCGTAATAATCACTGGTTACCACAATTTTTAAAGAGGCGTACAGCACTTGAATCACAATAATACTTTGCTGGCGGATTGCAAATGCTTGGCATAGGGCAAGCAAAACAAATTTCCCTATAGAAAGGGAGAGATCCGGTACGGCCGTTTAAAGCTCCATCCGACCCTTACGATCCGTAACTTGGGCATGTACATGCATATAGTGGGGTAAGATGTCGGTCGTATGATGGGTAACGAGCTGGCCAAATAGGTATGCAATGCCGACTGCAATGCATTCCTTTTTCGGGGAGGACGTGCGCAATGACTGCCGAGGTGAATTTCTTTTTTGAAGATACGGCATCTCGCGGCCCGGGTGTAGCGAGGCGCGCTCGCTACTGCTGTGGGGGTACTCACCTCTCATCCGGTCTATTTACGTCGTAAGATTGTACGTGTCTTCGGCATGTAGCTAAAGACTCTCGCTTGGAGGCTTCGTGGTGGTTGGTTTCGTTTCTTGATACTTGCTCTTGCATATTCCATCTAGGCCCCTCCCCCACCTGGGCCTCCTTCACAATGCAGAGGCTTCCCGATACCGCGATGCTCATTTGAACGCGTTTATGCGCGCCACCAGATACTGATTGACTTGGAAATTGGTCTAGTTTCGGATTGATAAAAGGTGAATCATATAGTTTTGCAGATTATGGTGATAATTCTTATTGTTTTCACCTGTTTTCTTTTTTCACCCAGTTTTGGTTTTTCCGATGATCTGTTTCCCACAGCCTCTTCATGCGGGCGTTGGTGGCGTGTCTGTGAGGGACATACAGTGAAAATATTTGCTCCCACCATGATTATCTCTCAGATCCCAATCCCAATTTCGTTGGTCATAATGCCCTTCTGTGTTTACCCAGTCATACATAGTCATGAAATCGCACTCATCATTGAGCCTATTACGTATTACAAAGACCATAGGATCGATAAACTTATTTGGGTTGAGTATATATATTAGTTATCGAATTACAGTAATCTCTTGCCTAAAACTATCAGAGACACATTAAAACCACAAAAGAACCTCTCATTAGAGTCAACTGGTTTTATTAGAATTATGGCTAAGAACTAACAGGACTAATCTCAAATTACCCCACAATCTAGTGCTAAACACGAGCTTACGAGTTTTATTGCGTGATTTTTATACACCGCTCGTAAGTTTCCAATAGTTCTACCATCCCCTAGCCCGAAAGACCTATTAGGTGTCTGGAAGATTTTTTAAGCCTTCGAGTGGCAGCAACATCCCTAGCCACCTTGGGAAATCACTCAAGTTTGGGGGGCCTTCGAGGCTAGTTTATTTCTAACACTATAATCGTTTCTTATCTCATTCTTAGTACGTACTTGATTCATATATTATAGTACATAACATCTTCTCTCCGTTACTTGTATGGATGAGGTAGATAGGTAAAAGTTACTAGATCTAGTTGCTTAATCCTGGGTTGGTATTCTCATATGAGGGGCACATTTTAGGCTTAGTTTGCAAGATTTTGATGGCCAGGCAAAATAAAGTTAGTTCAAGTTATGTAGAGGATATCAAACAAAAATAATGGCATTAACTCTATAACTTAGAGTGTAGATCTAAATCTATATAGCTACATGTAGTTGAATGAATGAATGAGTTAATCGTAAGTACATGGAGATACATGTAGTTTCGAGCCTCTGTACACTGAAATATATATATGGAGATAGCTATAGAAAAAGACATAATAAAGATTTTTACCCCGAATACCACTTAAACATATCTCGTTATTTAGTATCATCCCTATAATATTGAGAGGGTTTATGTAATCTCGTAGCTCATCGTATTAGCTTAAGGATGCTACAAGCGAGTGACAGGTGATGAATCTACGTACACACTTTAGCATCCCTACATGTAGATTACTACAGTAGATTTCTTGATTACAATAGACTTTCTTAACTTTCCTATATCTATGGATAGAATATTTACATAGATATACGCTGCATCAAGGTGACTATAGGCTGGGCGATAGCTTATATTATCGTACTATCGTACTTAAGCAGCCGTATATGCGCGAACGTTGTCGCTAACTGAAAATCAAGTAAGCGCTTAATGGTCCACCCTAACTTAATCTGTCTATGATTTTCATTACCTCTACCAGCCTTTATTATCCAGAAGTTATCCCTAGTAGGTTTTACCGGCGTAAATCTTTGGGGGCGAGCTCGAGCTCTTATGAACTCTGCCTAAATCCACCACCTGAAACAGCAGGGAAGTATTTTAAGCTAATATAAAATTTACAAAGGAATATATATGTAGTCATGCCTTGTTATACCGTACCTCAATATACCAGATAATGCAGTTCCGTACGGGATCCCTGGCTAAGATATTTTCTTAGCGGTAGAAGTCGATTTGCTGTTACGTATTCTTTGCTATATCGTATAAAATCCCCTGAGAATTTTGTATAAGATATAGCGGGACGGCTGTATAATTAAAAAATAACAACTAGAAAAGCCCACTTAAAAGCTTTAATAAACCTAATCTTAAAACTTACCGTTCTTGAAATCGAGTGACTTTTCATGAACCGCATGCTACTCTACACCGAAGAAATTGTTTCATAAAATCAAGCCGTTTCAACCGGACATCCGATTCAGTGGTGTAGTGGTATCACGGGCGCTTGCCATTAACTTGATTTGCGCCCGACCCGGGTTCGATTCCCGGCTGATTCATCCAAAGCAACATGGCGCAGCGGAAGCGCGCCGGGCTCATAACCCGGAGGTCGCACGATCGAAACGTGCTGTTGCTATCTTTTTTCCCCCTTCTCTGCTCTATCTATATTGTGGGGAGATTTTTAATATCCACTCATAAATTCTCACTCATGACTTTTGTCCCTGCCAAGACCCCATAGCCACTTTTTGACTATATCAAGCATTAGAATTTTCTACTAGGCTGTGCCCGTCTCATGATTTAGAATAGTTAACTAGATAAACTGGGTTATCAAGTGTGCCTTGCTTTACCATAAAAGCTAGTAGTCTATAATTAATATAATGCAACGCATTTCCTCCTCGGCCCGGGGGCAACACGTTACACATGACTAGGAGAATATATAGGCCTGTCTGCTTACCGATAGATCGGATCCTAGATCCTAGGGGAATTCTTTTCTTACTCACAATTTGTGATTCACAATAGGGAAATATTAGCGAAGCTACTGCGGACCTACCAGCCTTCCCGTCAAATGTTATAGTTGCGGGAGGGTGCTCTATATAAAGATGGATAATAAATAAGGACTTGGGTTTTCTTTAGAAAATATAAGCTCGGTTGTATAGAGCTTTGTCGATCTTGATTTTATAGAAAGACGACTCTTGCTATAAATGGTTTATATACTCCAGGTGTCCATTCGTCAATAATGATATTAAAGGGGAAAAAAGCACACGGTATAAAACGCTACAACAGCAGGAGAGAGAGATACCATAGAAAACGTAATATTACCCCCCCCAAGCAAGGCGACTTTACCAAGGCGGTACATTCGAGAACTATGGTTAGAAGTTTTACATAGTGCCTCCCGGAACGCCTCCCGCTTCAAAACCCTGGGGAAGCGGGCCGCAGGAGAGGGGGGGGGTGGCAGGGTTCACGCTAATTCCTACTTAGTGGGAAGAAATCGTACTACACGCATAAATATATACAGGACAAATTATATAGATACAACTGTTTGATGATTAATGATGTACTCTCGAACCGTAGTCTATAACACTGGTTTTTTCCTTCTTTTCCCTTTGTTCTTTTATGGTTTGGGTGTTATCTTGAGCCCTTAGAGGGATCATCATTTGTATAGGCAGCCAATAGTTTTTCTAGGTCTTCTTCATGTTTTCTTTTGGACCCCACTACCTCCTGGTATGACGCTCATACCACCTTCTGATCGAGGTTAAAGGGTGTCAACTCTTACATTAAGTGTGTTAACCGAAAGACAAATTTAAATCCTTCAAGTCGTGCCTCACCCCCAAGAGACTGGACAGACTGAATCAGGCGCTTAAAAGCTTAGCTTGATGCTAAATAAAGTACTCTGGGAGTCCTGGAACAAGTCTCATAACCAACTAATATCTTCATGTTTTCTTTTTTTCTTTTTTCTTTGGTGGCGTCGTTCCGTCTCAGTTTACTGGATTATTATTTTTCCGTACTGCTCATGTGCAATCACTCGGCCTAGAAACTCTGAACTACATGTATCGTAAACTGCTCTGTAGGTAAAGATTACTCAAATAGGTTATATAGTGACAACTTACGAACCAATGCAATAACACCCATTCCACACACCCTCTCCCGGCCATTAGCCAACCGTAAGTATAGTACAGAAACCCTAAAACATACAAAAACGCCAACCGTGCAGTCTGGATAGCCCATGCGCAACCTTAGTCTTCGACCCCAAAAAGAACCCCAAAAAATATACAAAGAAGCGAATCCACACCCCAAATGCATCTAATATATAAAACCAAATCTTCCTCATCACGTCATATCAGTCGAGGACCTTTCATCAGTCGCAACCAGCGTCCACCCCCTCCCCCTACTATTACGGTCCCCTCCTATGGCATGCCCATCTAGTGTCCAAGGCGCACTGCTCCTTTCACCAGCTACCCTTGCTTCAGGTGGCCCAATGATTGACCAACGTCTATTTATCCAGCTCCTTCGATCCACTCGGGGCCCCTCTCCGGAACCTGCCGTTAATGGTGTATTAGGATATTCCTCGAGTGGAGAAATAAGATTGTAATCGAACCACTCCCCACCACCCCCAACAACAGGCGTGTTCCGTACTGTAGCGCGGCTTTCGACGCATCGACTATCTTCGCTTGCGATACTGGGCCGGCGCTTCTTGCGTACCAGAACACGGAAGGCGGGGATACAGAAACAAATGTGGGCGCAGAGGACCTCGACTGTGGACCACAGGATGACAGAATGTAGTGTTTTTAGCCATTTCCTTGCTGATTCCGGATCGGAAGGGTTGACAGAGGAGGTGTTGTAGCTCATAAATGTTGACCCGGAGGTTTGCTTATTAGTGTCATGGTTGAGTACCGAGAACCGGAGGATCGAGGCAAGGACCGAGAGAGAGCCAAGAGCATAGATGACCATGAAACCATAGCGTTCGCGGGTGGTAAGTTTGAGTGTTGAGATGATACATAATGGGATAGCGGAAACTATTGGAAATCAACGGGTCAGCTCCGTAAGGCACAGATTAGATGTGGAAGGTGACCTACTGAGGAGATCAGTGGCTATGTTAGTCCACGAGGATGCCATGATCCAGGTCCGTGATGTAATATGAGTACAAAAGTCTGATTCCGTCGACCTACATCAGTCAGCTTGGGGCGATGCCGGCAAGGGCCGGGGTATGACATACCAATTCCGGGTAATGGGCCTGCAAAACATCATTTGGCCAGCTAGAACACCTTGGAAGGATAGCACCGTCAATCCGGTCGTAACGTAGAGGAGCCATCGAGACTTCCAATTTAGTGTTGGTATGAGGTCGTAGTAAAGTGATAGAAAGGCGCCTTTGAGAGTCCAGAGGTGGACAATGTAGGTTACGGATCCCCAGAATGTTCGCTAATAGAAAAAAAGAGGAGGATAAAAATTAACTAGCTGCTCTATGTACAGCCCCTCCATCCAAGACTTTTCAAAAATGATAAAAAGAGAAAGGAGCTCAGAGGAAAGGGAAAAGAAATGGAAAAAAGGGAAAAAATAGAAGAATCATAAGCTTACCTGGAGATATCGCTCACCAATCGCACTCACACCTCCGGCCTCCAGCTCCTCCACCGAGTTCCAAAACCACAATACTGTCTCAATAGTATTAAAGACCGCAACAGCAACCAAAAACCCCTCTCCGAAATATGTCGCTGAAAACCTCCCGATCTGTTCCTTCAGCGACCGTGACCCACGAATGATGATGAACAAGCGAACGGCTGTAAGTACGGGAACCACGACCCCGGTCGCGAGGAGAACAGCGAGGAGGCTACTGACGGAGACTGATCCTCCCATGGTGAAGAATAAACCGCATTCAAATAAAATAAAATAAAAACGAAAGACTGTAGACTCAAATTTCTCTTTTTACGTATTTCGAAGAGGGGGGGGGGGGTGAGGAATGATAAAGAATGAAAAGGGTAGATTTGGATGGGTGTGTGTGGGGAGGGAGTTCATTGTACATATATGACCAGACCCCAGGTAGAATGGAGCTTGCACCCCTGATTGCTATATGCACTTGTTACCATCCTAGAAGTGTTCTTTACTTGCTGGAGGGGCCGGTGAGGTCGATGATCTCTGAGGCTGGGTTGGTAGTGGGTAGGGTTGGGGAGGTTACGGTCTGGGAACTCAGGAGATGCAGGTAGTTACGCGCCGCTACAGGGCTGCTGACACGTGCAGAGCCACACCGCGCGCCAGGGCCAGGGGTTGCCAGGTGCGGGGAGCGACAGCTGTCGGCCTTCGGGGAACAATTGAGAGATAGCCGCCTTAAACGCGAGGGAAAGCTCTATACTGGCTAGAGCCGTAATGCCAGGGACCGTGCCGGCAACCCGCCCCCAAGACAGAAGCCGAATTGCCACTTTACCGTGTAATTTAGATATAATCCTGCAGTACACGATGAAGACTGCATGTATTACCTGGTGTGCAAACAAAACGACGACATGTTCCAGTAAATGTTGTCCACCCACCTCTACAGAGTACGTACCAAGACCAACGGCCAACCCTCCGATGGATGAGGCTCTCCTAGACCCATCCCAGAATCGTCTGTGGGCGCTTGGAGCATAACCCGCTCTGACCTGTCGTGCATGAGAATTTTTGCAACGCGTCTGGAGTCTTGGTTTCCTCCAAAAAAACCTCTGGTGGATTATCAGATTACTCATAGAAGAAAAAAGACCGATGCGGGCGGGTAAGGATAGGTGAATGGGACAAGCGAACGCGTGGTGTTTGTTGTGGAGGTAAAAAAACACATGATGGGATGAGCGGCATAAAACGTGAAGAGACCCAGACGCCAAAGTCACGGGAGGATGAGCACTCATGCGCAGGTACCAAGGGACACAATTGGGAGGGGAAAAAAGAAAGAAAGTCGGTACTCTACTACATGTAGGTATACAGATATCTAGCCGCGCATACGCAGCTGGGGATGAGATCTGGGATTGATACCAGTTGGGAAAAAGAGAGTCTCCAGGCGCGCATATGCCTTCAAGTGCCTTTAGGATTTTAAGGTTATTTAATGCGTTCTTTTACAGAAAGTCCTGTTGGTTGGATAGTAGATAGCTATCCCCCCCACATGTTCATTCTGCCTATTGTTAAGAAAGTAGATCATATCACCAACATTTCCCTTCACGGCCCCCATACTCTTCCTTTCCCCTGAGAGGGAAACCCCACCTAATACGTACTAACGTAGCCGGTACTTTGGGGCACATATAACCAAGGCCCATAGAGAGTATGTACATACATGTAGCCGCGCATATGCCTTCCTCCCGTGTCTCTTTAAGATTTAAACCTTATGCTGCATCGTTCAGCGGACCTGGGATTGGGATATGGTTGGCTGCATTGTATAATGTTTTCTTTCCCTGGCTTGCACTATCGATTCCGGGCCGCTAGCTATGTAGACGATATCGATAATATTACGCGATTAGGGTATACAGAGAGAAGGGGTATTGTAGCCGCGGATATCCTCCTCCTTGCTCGTGCAGTCGACATTATCAAAGATTATGTATTCTTATTCTTATTCCCTAATCCAGGTATTGAAATGTTTTTACATCACATGATCTCGTAGAATTCATGATGATTGGCCAAATGTGTTGGTTCAAGATTGTCTAAATAGATAATAAACTTTAACGTTCAATACCCAACCGCATAACACCCCTCCCCTTCCCCACTGTATGGCTTATGAACATTATGCGTTCACACCTCAGCGATCTCCCGAAATTACGATTGAACCACGTGTAGCTATTTCTCGCGTATCTCGTCTTGAGAAATTCATGCGATCTTCCTAGAAACCTCCCACTCCCGCTCCCGCTCCTGCCCCCCCTTCCCCAACATCTTCCGGGTGCTAAGAGAACTATTTGGTTTGCCTAAATTGGACTCCGGATTCAGATGTCTGTGCAGTATGTGGTACCCTCTCACTAGCTACAAGGTCAGTCGGTATGCGCCGTGATATTTTTGAGCACCGTATACGATGCCTTCTGATCGATGATTGAACGGTCTACATGCAGTTTGGGTTTGTCTACCGGTCTACCGCTGGGCGGTGAGTAGAAGTCTATAGAAAGGTGGATCACCAACACTGCCCTCTTCTAGATGAGATGAGGTTAGTCTACGGCGGTACTTCAAGGCGTACTTCATCACTATCAATAGACTGATAGTTTAGCTCGGCGTATATCAAAAAAGATTTTGTGGCGGTGGTGAACTATTTCTAGGGTTTGATGCCTAGTATTCTCTCATTTCCAGCGGTTAACAAGGCTTACCTTTTTTTTTTATTAGAATAAAGCGCGGGAAGACATGCCCCTGATGCTTTAGACTGCTGGGTATGACTCCGAGTGCTCGTAGATGACCGTATGGCGAATCCTTTACCCCCAATCCCCCCTCACCTAAGTAGCGATGGCCACTAGATTGCGAGTCATGTAAAGGAAAATTTTAAAAAGCTCTTTTATGCAAACACTCTAAAAGATTATACAAAACCCCTTCCCTCAGTCCCTCCCCCTTTATTCTCCCTATTTTTGAATTCACAAACCCGTCATATTGGACATGATGCATATCACTATACCTACCTCGCCTCCTTATCTCCTAAATCATTCAAAACACCCCCCTTTTCTCAATTCACAAAACATCATCCCTTAATGGTGTGCCTCAACCCCCCTGTACCCAATCAACTTCCTCCTCCCAATAATTTCACCAACAGTGAAGAAGCCGACGACTTCGGCAGCCAAAACACCTCCTGCAGCAAGCTGGGCGCGGGAAACGCCCTGGAGACGCTCGAGGAGGTAGCGGGGAGATAAGTTGATTGATGCAGATTGCGATGAAAGGTTAGAGAGGGTCGCCGAAGGGGCGGTACGAAGGCCATTGAGGGTGTTGATTACAGGGGAGAAAGTGGTTTTAAAAGTCTCAAGCTTCCTAGGGAGAGTGTTAGCTGTGTATTAGGCAGATATAGAGATTATAAAAACGTAATAATAAATAAGGGAGAAGATTAGGATAAGTAACAATGGTATAAAGAGATGAGAAATATAATAAGAGGTATTATTCGTAGGGGGCAGATGTTTTGGGGGTTTTGAGGTAGGTAATGATGTATGAGTGATATATGGTGAGTGGGGGGTCTTTACGGAGGTGCCATCTTCTGTCCGTGGAAGACCAATTTCGACAGCTCGAGACCAACACGGCTGTAGTATTGAGCCGGAGGAATCATGGCTAGTGAAAGTTTATATCAAGTTAGCACATAATGGCGATAAACATTGAATTGGCGTTGATATCACGACTCTATCAAAAAAAAGTGATATCCGGATAAACTCTGCCAAACTCCCCGCATCACACGGTAAACTCACCACTGATGCTGTGAATCAACTTCCCCGTTCTCCCGCCAACCTTCATCAGTGAGCTCCCGACACCACTAGCGGCAGCACCAAGCTTTCCCGCAGCAACCTTGACGGCATCTTGGGCCTTCTTTGTCGCTTCCTGGGCCTTTGCTGAAGCCTCTGAGGTAGTCTTGGCGGCTGTCTCGGAGGCAGTGGAAGCGAAACGGCGGGTAGTCAATTGCCTGACCGCGGGGGTCCGAAGGAGTTGGGAACGCATTTTTTGTTTATGTTGTGATGTGGGGCAAAACACGATGGGGGGGGTGGTAGTCAAGGCGGGGGGGGGAGAATAGATGGGATGGTTGTTTAATGTGACGATGATAGATCGGGGATTCGGGGAACTACGGTTAATTTTTTTTTCTCTTCCCTCACTTGCTTAAGGTGGGACGCACGCCGGGTGAGAGTTGTGGCGGTGTTTCGGGGGGGCGGTTGAAACGGGTGAGGCCTGGGGCTAAAACGACTGTTTATGGAAGGTGTGGCTGGTTAAATGAGTGATTGGGGCTTGGGCAGTTTCTAACAACTACAAGTGGCTAATGGGCAGTGGCTAGTGACTAGTGGCCATCAGGCATTGGTCCAAGATTGCTATATGGAGATGTATTTATTCTAGTTCTTGCCCTTACTGACATCACTGGTAGACCGCCAAGCCTCACACCGTTGCTTCCCTCCTCGAGAGAGAGTGAGAGACTGTGAGTAGGAGTGTGAGAGTGTGCGTATGTGTAATCCCTTGTAGGCACCGTCACATGCCTCGGCGGCAGTAGGCTCGTGCGCGTGCTTGACTCCGAGTATCATTCCCTCGTGATAATCGTGGACCTGTCTTCTTCCCCAGATTCTTCTACCCCACAGCTAAACATCTCCATCTGTCTTAAATCTATCCATCCTCCTCTCACCAGATCAGATCAGATCAGATCATAGTAGACATTCCTATTATCTCGGTTATCTAGCTAATAATCCCCCCACCCCCCTTCAGCTGTACTAGTACAGCAGCAGGAGTGACTTCATCTCCTCAACCTTATGCCGGGCTCGTGATCGTTTCTCCCTCTCCGGCCAACGAGACTATTCCTCTACCATAATGGCCAACCAGTCAACTCTCCGCCCAGCACTCTCATCTCTGTTGAAGCAATACGTAAACCTCCTGCGGTCATCCCCAAAGTCCCTCCGTATTCTAGCAGCGACAGTACTATGCGCAATATTCGGTGGCCTCTGGGAGCGCGGCCGCCGTCGGAAGAAGGCGGAAGAAGGCCGTGGCCGTGTACTTGTCCGACGGAATTCTGCAATCCAGCTGAAGGACGGTAAGCCAGCGCCGGACCTCAGCTGTAGGATTGATACAAGTGCTGACATCATCCAGGTTCGCGATTAATCTACGTCCCCTACAAGAAGACAACCGCAAAAGTGGTCATAAACCCGACAAAATCTACAACCTTCGATGCGCACAGACGCTTGTTCCTTGAGCCTCCGGGAGGTCGGGATTTTAGGTCTTCAGGTGGTATTGGGGTGGGGGAAGGCCCCCCGGTGAACACTAAACCTGGGCTGAACCTGGCATTCCTGCACCAGTTTCTGAGTCTCCTTAGTATCATGATCCCGAGGTTGACGAGTAAGGAGAGTTTCTTGCTGCTAATGCACACGTTCTTTTTGGTCAGCAGGACGTATGTAGAGATCTTTTCCAGGATGTGATAAGCACGGTGCATAGGGCTGACAACTTTAACAGCTACCTGAGTTTGGTAGTTGCGCGACTAGATGGTGAAATCGTCCGAGATCTCGTCGCTGGAAATGGCAAAGCATTTGCATGGGGGATTGGTAAGTGGCTTAGTGTCGGCGTTCCGGCTGTCTATTGTAATGCAATGGTAATTAGAGTTATGGGCGACCTTCCTTTCTTGAAAATTTGCTGACCTATCCTGCAGATTAAATTCCTACAGTCAAAGATCTCGATAGCATTCCGTACACGGTTAACACGGTACATTCATGATTTATATCTGAACGACAAGCAGGCATATTACAAATTACAGAATCTCGATGGTGGACTTGTGGGCGGTGGCGCTGATCAGTTCATTACATCTGATCTGCCGCTGTTTTGTGATTCAGCTGCAGCTCTGTACTCGTCTCTTGGGAAGCCATTTTTGGATTTGGTTGTTTTTAATTATCAGCTTGCGAGGTCACTGGGGCCGCTTGCATTGGCCGGTATTTTGTTTAACTATGGTGCAACTGCATGGATGCTGAAGAAATTCTCTCCTCCATTCGGGAGACTTGCCGCTGCTCAGGGGAGAAGGGAGGGCGAGTTCAGAGGGCTGCATAGTAAGTTTGACTAGAAAGTAATTAATAGTGGGTTCTGATTTTCTGACACTCCACATTTTAGCACGTTTGATCGGCAATGCTGAAGAAGTTGCCTTCTATGGTGGCGCGGAGATGGAGAAGGGATTTCTAGAAAAAGGCTTCAAGGACCTGAAACAGCTGATGGAGGGTATTTACAGCGTACGGAACATTAATCCTTGTCCCCATGAATTCCTGCTCACATGGTATCCGCTCTATAGATGAAGATCCGCTACAACATGCTTGAAGACTTTGTCCTGAAGTATGGCTGGTGTAAGTCACCCACACCCCTTGGGATTTTCAGCGTCTAATGAATCAATAGCGGCACTGGGATACCTCTTTACTTCCCTGCCCGTCTTCCTCCCCGCTTGGGGCGGCCTCGGTGGCCTTCTCGAGCTCGCTGGCTCAGAATCTGGCTCAGGCCGTGAGACAGACAGGATGAAGGGTTTCATTACTAACAAGCGTCTTATGCTCTCTCTTGCCGACGCTGGTGGTCGCATGATGTACTCATTTAAGGACCTTTCCGAGTTGGCGGGTTACACTTCTAGGGTATACACACTGGTATCAACGCTCCACAGAGTCCACTCACATGCGTACTCAACCCCAAGACCAGAGCTTCACAGTTCTGCAGATATTCAGGGTACACTACATAAAGGGTTTGATGGTGTGCGACTCGAGGGTGTTCCTATTGTTGCCCCGGCTCTCTGGCCACGGGGTGGGGAGGAGCTTGTCGAATCACTCGATATCACAGTCCGGGAGGGCGAGCACCTTCTCGTCCTTGGTCCTAACGGGGTCGGTAAATCATCCATTGCTCGTGTAGTAGCTGGTCTATGGCCAGTCTACCGCGGCCTTGTTTCCCGTCCTCGAGAAGGTGGTATGGGGGGCATCATGTTTCTCCCACAACGTGTCTACCTTGCACAGGGAACATTGAGGGATCAAGTTATCTACCCTCACTCCGAGATGGAAATGCGAACTGATGGCCGCACGGATCACGAGCTGAGGGGAATTTTGGATGCCGTGAGATTAGGGTATCTGCCGGATCGAGAAGGGGGATGGGATTGTAGAAAGGAGTGGAAAGATGTTCTCTCCGGTGGCGAAAAACAGCGTATCTCTATAGCACGACTTCTCTACCACGTAAGCTACATTTTTTCGAAGATTTCCATGCTCAAGATATCAAATAAAACATTCAAAGCTAACCTCACTAGGAACCAAAATATGCGTTCATAGATGAAGGCACCTCTGCTGTCTCTCAAGATGTCGAAGGCCTTCTCTACGAAACCGCAAAGGAACGTGGCATCACACTAATCACCATCTCCACGCGCGCACAGCTGAAGAAGTACCACACATTCCAGCTCCAGCTCGACGGGCCCAACGGAGGATGGGAATTTGATCGAATTGGTACGGAGCGGGAGAGAAGTAGTGTTGAGAATGAATTGAGAGAATTGAAGGAGAAGGTTAAGAATGTTGAGACGCTTAGGGAGAGGCTGAAAGCCGTTGAAGGGGAACTAGCGAGAGTTTTTGTTACCGGGGGAGAACTAGAAGGGTATGAGGAGAAGAGTGGAAGCAGTGGGGGGGAGGGTAGACAACTTCGAGAGAGTGGCGTGGTTGTGAAAAGTGGTAGCGGGACGGAAGAACATACAGCCGAGGAAGTAACGAGCGAGGAGGCGAGGACTAGTGAAGAAAGGGGTACAAGTGAAGAGGGGGAAGGTGGAGGGAAGAAGGTAGATCTAGAGAAAGAAAGTTTTGCGGATGCGGTGAAGATGGGGATTGATAAGTAGAGCTGGAGGCAGGGGACAGGTAATTCATGGTATATATTGAACATATCAACTGTATTTGAAGCTGCATTGTACGGGTTTACATAACATATATAGCTATTACAATGCATTCTGTGGGTGCCTAGTTTCTTAAGGATCACGTGGGAAGCGGTGAGCCATGTGGTATCACTCGCGCCCTGTATCATCGCCCACAAACGGTAGTTTGATTTACGTGCATATACGGAAGGCATCACACCCACTTATGACTGATTCGGACAAAAAGATGTATATGGATTTCGACTCGTCCAGGTAGTCCATCACCTAGACTGTTAATGCTTTTCTGGCGGGATAAGAGGTGCCTACTAATCGCCTAAACTTCAACCCATTATGGCTGCTTCTACTATTCTTAGCTACTAGCTTAATCGGGGGGGGGGATATCACTGCTAAGCTATATATAGCTAGAAAAAGAAATGACTGCTGTTTCCTAGAATCTACCTTAATGCAGGGGGATAAATACGGCTATATAAATTTCTAACTAATTACTTAATTATCAACACCCACTAAAAATGCTATTGGAGACGAAAAGAAAGAAAAGAAAGAAAACACCCATAATCGCAGAAATATATAGATATATATACAGGGAATGATAATAAAAATTAAAAACATTTTTTGTACAATTAGTTAGATTCGAAATTAGACTAGATCCAGTTCCCTTCTGGCTTATCTACGATAGCAGCAGTAGCTTGACTATTCCTGTCATAATCACTCTCATATCTCACCTCAAACGGACTCGACCTATTCCCGTCATTTACTATCGAGTAAGCTGGATGACTAGCTTCTAGCTCCGCCGCTGATCTATTGGGTTTTGATTTTCCGAGACTTCCAAGGAGCTCTTGGAACGCGCTCCTAGGGGGTGTAGCGTTGAGTTCTACCGGGGGCCGGGAGTAGCGGTTTGATCCGGCTATGCAGGCGGCAAGACAGAAACGGTAGATTACGTAGAGGACGAGTAGGAGGACTACGCTCAGGCCGATGGAAATGCCGATAATACCGGCTTTGGAGAGTTTCTTACGTGGGGAGTCAGATGATGCGGCAGCGGTGCTAGTGGGCTGGGGGGCTGCTGAGGTGGAGGGTTTCGGTGAGGGTGTGGTGGATTCAGGGTTGAAGAGTTTTTCTAGGCCTGGGCTCCAGGTCTCTGGTGCAGTTAATGTTGCACCTCCGGTGAAACTAGATTTTTTCCCCGTTAGTAGACGGCTGGTTAGAAAGTGGGGTTGGTTATTACTCACCCTCCGCCAATAATGCCAGAGATGGTTTTCGGTACATGCCATTCAGTCTCATTGGGTTTGAAAACTGGGACCCAGTCTAGTAGTACCATATCGAATAGTGCAATTGTATTTGGTTGCCAGTCGCATTGTCCTGGGAGTGTTTTCCCGCGGCGGCCCCCGATGGTTATCATTTGTCTCTTGCCGACAACATGGCAGCTGTGGGAGCGGCGCTCGTCTTTTCCTGAGAAGACCTTGATCCAGCGGAAGGAAGGAATTGAGAGGACATAGACTTCGTCGAAGTTTTTCGAGCCATCCCAGCCACCATAGATGAAGCTTGGTTTTCACTAATGTTAGTTTTGAATAAGGGGGGTTCTGTGAATAGAGGTCTTACATGTTGTGGCTGGAATCATCTGGTGCGGAGACGACGGTGATGCAGAAATCGATGCGGGGGCTAGGGATATCGCCTGTTGCAGTTTGGTTGTACCATGTCCCGCCGGTTTCTATCGAGGCGATGTCGAATATAGCTATGTTACCCATTGAGAGCTATATGTTGTTAGAAAGCGGTGTTTATATATCTTAATGTGGAGGTTACAAACCAATTTTCCTGAGATATCTAAGTTAGCTTTATACTAGACTTGTAAAGGAGATCTGGGGAATTCTTGAATTGTGGCATAAGGATGAAATAAATATATCAAAACTAACCTCTCCAGTCCGTATTATCCACTGATGAATCTTTAAAACCTCCTCCCATAAGGACCAATATTCCTTTACCGCCAATACCCGGAATATTCACCATCTGAGCATTCGCTCTAAAAGAAGTATTGCCCAAACCATCTGTCGAAAGAGCCTGGATACTTTCGTCCGTAAAGTTGAATGTATAAAAGTAGTTGATGAATGAAAATCCGGTCATACTTGATTCCGTCACTGACGAAGTTCCATTATCAATTTCGCCCCCAAAATGAAATGCAAGTCCTTGGTCCGGAGCAACAGTACTTGCACCACTCGATAATCGGGGAAGGGTGCTATTTTCGTCCCTTTTTCGCGGCTCAACTGGGGACCATGTTATCTTTTCCACGTCGTACTTCCACATCACAGTTTCGTCTGTAGTTGGGGCAGTATATCCAGTAAAGGAATCATTGAGTCTGCTAGTAGTCCCCCCATAGAGATACAGAAATTTCTTGTATGGCCATAACACTCCACTGATAAGTGGTGGTGGGAGAGCTGCTTGGGCGTCCTTTATTTCTAAAGGTATTTTATTCCACCAGTTCCACCCACGGGTCAGATCTAATCCTAGAAGATTTTTGTCTTAAGAATTCATCAGCAGGTGCCATGGCGCAGATTACTTCAATGGAAAAGAAACTAACTTATTCCCACATGCTGAGTGCCGAGTATTTTGGTCCCATTAGTTGGACTCACGTCAACGAAGACTTGTACACCGCCATCGATGTAGAGTGTTCCATCAAGAACAGCGGCTATATTGTTGGGTTAGTACTTGGACCTGGGCTAGGTAGGTAGGTAAGCTACTTGCATTGGTGATCCCAACGACTACAGATATTCTTAATAGGGTCTAACTCCTGCGAAAGAACTAGTAGGGACTGCGAAAGGATATAGTATATGAATAATGCAAGAAAATTTCTAAAGGCCAAATTCCTAGGGCGGGAAGAATCAAGAAGCATCGTTAAATGTGTTATCCGTGGTCGGTGAACAGTGGAACGCGGGAAACAGGAACCAGACTTCCGGTGACCGACCAGTAGGAGGTTTTCAAGAATCGGGACGGCTTGTAGTCTGGTGGGCATTTTACGGCCTTTATGAAACTACAGTGGGGTATCACCAAGGGGTACGCCGCTAGCCCGAAATGTGAAACGGGGCGAATATTCGCGAATACATAGGTTTCGGTAATGTCGATAATGTTTGCTTATTTTCTTATTCGCCTGAGTCCTGGCCCACATAGTGTCGGACCAATAAGACCGGGCGGCCGGGGAGAAAGCAAAATTCGTCAGGAGCTTGATGCAGCGGGAGCCACAAATCTGGTCAACGGGAGGCAACAGCCCGCGGGGGCAATATGGATGTGTAACATAGTAAGGGGTGCTATCGATTCCGCAATCAGACTTACTGGTAAATATTCACCGCCAATCGTTGGTCCACTCAAAGGCCTTCCCTGGTAAAAATTCTACTCTGCGCTGGCTTCTAACCGGGCTATTGGCTGCTGTTTCTTAAGCACGTACGGTGATCATATCTTCTGATTCCAGTCTGAAGTTTGTGCAAGGATTGGAATCAAAATCTACCTTGCAGTATGCCGCCCTATATCCCACAATTATATTCATGAATTTTGATACCCGTATGGAATCTTTAATTTACCGATAATTTTTCATAGAAACACCCCTTTTGTGCAACTCAAAACGTGTGTTGCTGGCGGGCGCTTAGACTTGCCCGGGTGCACAGATATGATCCTTGACACCTGTTGCTATCCTGATACATGCATTGCATAGGCTGAGAGATGACTCTATCAATCAATCTGTGGGTGGCCCGTTTAGAGAAGGAGAATTAAATGTATATCATCGTACAATGATAAAAGCAATGCTCCCTATTTTAGTATACTGGATTTTCTTGGAGATTAGCCGCCACGTGGAATGTTAGTTTTAAGGTAGCTGGGGTAGATTCTAAATCTGTGGGGATAGATTAAGCCCGGGAAGACTTTCGGCAGGGATTTGGGGCAGGATATATACCAAGCATTGGGTGAAACATCCCCGAGGAATAGCTTTCTACGCTGGCTATACCAGTGTGCTCCTTAGCTACCTTGAGGGAGAACTGATGGTCTTTAGGGGGCTATTTTATTTTATTTTCGGGCTAGTCAGATATTTATTGAGCCTTTTCTATATCCTAAACTAGCTCTAGTGTAATCGGGTTGCCTTGTCCACCATTCCCGATAACTTCACTTGTCCGGCACATAGGGGCTATGCCAGTCGAGCCGTAGGATCTCGGATTTTACTTTTTTTTCGATGACTGCGGGAACTTCCCTATTAATAATGACCCGTTGAGATTCTATACTAGGAAGCATCAGGATAGGGGAAAGCAGTGCCTTCAATGTGGTGGTCTAACTTAACGTTCAAGCAGGGGTTTAGGAGAGCCAAACTCCAATGTATGTACTCGTGTCAGGGCTAAAGTATTGGGACAGACCGGGGGTGGAGGGGTCAGCGCTCACGGGAGGTAGTGGTCAGAGCTCCGAGTTCAACACCATGAAAAATCACGATGGACATTGTAATGACTTTGGTAGTCAGAATCGAGAGTGACAACTAGCAGTACAGTGTAAGAAAGGGAATAGACTGAGTCTGATGGGCCGAGCCCTCGCTTTTGTACGGCTTAAAATGCCGAGATTTTCCGCTTTTTCGTGAGGAATTACGGTATAAAATCCGCATTTTTGGCCGTGATATTGAGCTACATTCCATCTCCTTCTCACTCGCTATTCTATATTTTTTCTTTATACTAGAAATTGCGTTCTTTATAAAAAATGTCTTCAGTTCCAACCGAGTTAGGTATTACAGAATCAACTCGCTTAGTTCCCACTTCCAAAGAACGACTCGAAACAGTTCTTACCGGCTATAATCATCAGCGTCAGCGCCGAGGAAAAGAAATTAGTTACGAAAAACGCTGTTTTATTCATGCTCTCCGTTTTCATGCACACTGGACAATCCGCAAAATTTCTCGAACCCTTCATATCCCTCGTACTACTGTTGGCCGCATTGTAAACAAAATCAATTTTGCTTCTTCTACTCGTTCTGGTCGCCCTAGAATCATTTCAGCAGATGATCGTCAACGCCTTATCCAAATGGCAACTTCTAGTGCATATCACCGCCGCCTCTCTTACGCAAATATTGCCCAATTAGTCGGTATTAATGCATCTCCTAAAGTGCTTCGAGACGCATTTAGAACGGAAGGGTATAATCGCCGAATTGCGCGACAAAAACCTTTCCTTAACGAGAACGCCAAGGCAAGACGGCTTGCATGGGCTTTAGCTCATGCAGAGTGGTCGATTGATGATTGGCGGCGTGTTATTTGGACCGATGAAAGTGCATTTAATATTGGTGGCGCACTCGGCAATATTTGGGTTACACGCCAGCCTGGTGAAGAAGAGAAACAGGACTGCATAGTTCCTAAATTCCGAAAATTAAGTTTACTTATGGTTTGGGGGGCTATATCAGGCATAGGGGGAAAACTTTCTCTTAATTTTTGGGATAAATCATGGGGAAAAGTTAATGCTAAAGCCTACTCTGAGCGAATTCTTGTACCTGTTCTTGTTCCTATTTATCAGCGAGAGTTAGAAATGTTTGGTGAACCACTTTGTATTATGGAGGATAAAGCCCCTGCTCACTCTGCCCGCTATACCCAGTCACTGCGCAACCAACACAACCTCCCTTCCCTTGAATGGCCTGCTTCTTCTCCTGACCTTAACCCTATTGAAGAGGTTTGGAGAAGGATGAAAGATTTTCTCCACCGCATGGAAAACAGGCCAACCACGGTTCCTGATATGACTGCGGCAGTACAGGAAGCCTGGGCTACCATTCCGAATATCGAGATTACAGAATTGGTTGATAGTATGCCTGCACGGGTCCAGGCAGTTATCCAGGCAAATGGCGGGCACACTCGGTTCTAACAGCAAGTACACTTGGTTCTAACAGCAGATGCACTCGGGTTTAATTTTTTTATTAGTTTAGTTTTTTGTAATACTACAGACTTTAATAATTGATTCTATCCTCTTAACCGCATCACTTCTATGAGCTCTGACCACTACCCTCCGTGAGCGCTGACCCCTCCACCCCCGGTCTGTCCCAATACTTTAGCCCTGACACGAGTATGTGTGGCCCAAGTCGTGTGCATATATATATTTATGATATCATGCAGTTTCTCGACTTTCGACGAAGGTGACCAGTCGACTGTAGTATTTACCGTACATTTAGTGCCTAACTTATTTCTCATTGTTATTAGATACGGTTCTTCGATCCTGGATCCTTTCAAGGGGCAGGCTTCATCTCATAAATTTTAGAACTATATTCAAACCTTTGTACTTGTCGTTATGACTAAAATAAATTAGCTTTAGGGCCCCCTAGATCCAGATCTCATTTTTTTAAGCTTTATGTTCTTTAGGGCTTTCTCGCAATCGGCACGCGTGTCGTGTCGAATAAAACTTAAAGATCTCAAAATGGTGTAAGCCAAAGAGGCTTTGGGGTAATCCCAAGGCATTGGTAAATATTCCTGACCCGTAAAGTGAGTAAGAGACGTCAAGCAATCTATAGAGGAGGGTTAAATTTATAGGTCTTTTGTGATTAGCCTGATAGCTATAAAACTTACCGTTGGTAGTAATTTAGGTATAAATAACTCCGACTCAAGTCTTCTTCCGCCTATTTACTTTTCGATTAGGTTCTGAAGTATCTTCTCAGAGTGATAAAAAACATGTTGAGTATCTATAGCTCAGAAAACCGGATTAAGTTCTAAGTCAAAACAAGCACAAAGATTGGGGGACACAAATGGAGACTATGGATCAGCATCAACATCATATTCCCGGTATATCCTTCTAGAATGCCATATCTTAGGAGAAACCCACAAGTGTAGGTAATGATATTTTTTTTTCTTTCGTAGATATACCAGCGGGTACCAGCATGCGTAGGAACATCCTCATAACAAGCGACCTTATAACGTCCGCCTATGCATGATCTCGTGACTCCCTCCTAAATAATTTACGTCACAAATCTAATACCGCGATTGGATCAGGCGCGAAAAACCGGGTCATATACCTCAGTTTATAATATAGAAATATTGCCAAGGCTTATGCGGAGAATTTAAGGTTTGTCCTACCCGCTCCGCCGGGTTGTGGAGGCTTTCCACATCTGTTTGTACAGTCTTTGTCCACGACTCTTTCTTTGTCTTGTTGACTCTAAGCTTAGGCACAGTCGCAAACTTTGAACCCTTGCGTCATCTCAAGTCGGCTTCTCGACTAGGAGCTTCTCGACTAGGAGGTTGGCTTGTGGAATGGATGTCGGATATATATGCAAAAATGCTTTCATAACATAGTAACAGATCATAATCCAGTTGGTGCCAAACAGCTTCAGTAGACTAAATATATGATATCCAAGAAAATTTTTACCCACTACTTTACCCTCGACCACCACCACTATTGCTATCTCTTTGTGCTCCAAAGTTTCGCCATGCTGCTAACCTCCTGCAGGATGTGAGGGGTGCCAGCTACATTAATTACTACCATGAATATCGGTCATTTTATTATTTCTTTCAGGAAACACTCTATAACTGTGAATTCTTCTGAGGTGCGTCCCATTTTATTCCGCAGCCCGCCAGTAAGTCCGAGAGAGAAGCAAGGGGCCTGGCGGATAGTTGTTTACTCGGGTTTGCTTCTTTATTTTTATCGAATTCTGCTCCCTAGTGACTTTCCGTAATCCTAATTTATATAGGATATGCATGGCTCTCTGGCCAATAGTTTAGTTACTTTTAATCACCGAGCACGCAATAAACCTAATTAAAGGTCACAGCGGTGATGATTTCTTATATATCTGATTTTTGTGTGTGGGGTTGCCTGTTTGATAAAGCCCACGCACTCCGAGATCAAAAGATACACTTAGCACGGACGTCATTAGTAGATAGCCGTCCTTCTCTCAAAAGGTTGTTCGTATTACTAGTATTCCGTTTCAGAACTAGGTCATCTGCTTTACTCTAAACTTGGAAATTTTACTTCATAGTCCGACCGCTTTCATTATATCCATAGCTAATATCATTAGTTGGTACTGGCGGTAAGTATCTGGACTTCGCCCCATAGGGATACTTGTTATCTAGACTCGACAGCCCAACTCAACTCCTATGACTTGTCTAGTTTTAAGTGTCTCTAGGCCCCCAGAGTCTTCGAGAAAGTTGCTCATAAGTTTAAGAATGAAGGCAGATACTCCCAAGACACATCCACCTTCATCAGACCAGGAATTCCCACCTCCTTCCAACTTTTGTGCAACAAACATGCCTACCCCAATCCGGTCCGGTTTATTAACCCCCAATAACCTATTCCCCCAGTATGCTTCTGTTGCTGCTATAGATCCCTCTATCTCCTTATCAACATCCTCTTCCACACTCGCAGCTAGACGTCTAGTCTCTCGCCCAAATCAGATTAAACCCAGAAGCCTACAATATGACCACGAGGCCTATGGGAAATCCCTCACCCCGCCTATGGAAATTTTATCTCCGACTATTATAGCGGCAAGGGATTACTACCTTAATCTCAACTACCACTACCAGCTAGATACACCACCATATTCTGGCTCAGAGGCTGGGACACCCCAGATGAACATCCACCCAACTTTAAGGACAATTACGCAATCATCGAATGTTCCGAGGAGACACTCAGTTGCATTGGAGCCGTACACGAGAAGTTTTGGTGGTATTGTGGATCTTAAGATGCAGGCGCCCGATGCATCGCGGCGAGGGAGTGCTATGTCTTCTCCGCAGGATTTCAAAGATAGTAGTTGCATAGGAAGTAATGGGAATCGGGAGATGCTTATGCAGCAGGCATTCAAAGATGATGACGTAGATATAGAATCGTCTTCGTTTCTCCTGCAGCCATTATGTGCAGAGAATCTTGATGACTCTCTAGAGACTGAACGGAAAATTCATAACCCTCTCGACCCTCGATATCTTGGCAATATTCCCTTCTCATATACAACAAACAAGCTCCGAGAATGGGGTAGTATCTATCTTTTTAATTCAGCAACAGCAGATGCCTTCATTCGTGCCGTCGCTATCCCAAGCTCAGCATCGAGTATCCGCTCCTCCACTTCCTCGAGTGATCTCTACCGAGCTATGTCTAAGATCTCACTGTCACCAAATAGTGTTAATGGGGAAGATGTAGAGCTAGAAATAGCAAAGAAACTCGTTAGGGTCCGGGTCGTACCATACTGCCGAACGAAAAAGCCGTTCTATATACAAAAGCATTTTCCAATCCGAAAGTCGGATTCATATAGAGTTGGTAAACACTCTACCTCGCCACGATATCACCAAAGACATCATAATGAGCATTATCAAGGGACCAAGGTTGAAGAGTTGAAGGATAAAATTGCTGTAGAAGCAGAGAAAAGGCGTGCTATTCCAATTCGTTAGTCATTCGCCGAACCGGCTCTTGGGGGTATCCCATACTGATATTCAGGTTGTTAGATATCGAGTATGCATTGTATCGCGTACCTCTTCTTGCGGCGGTCCTTCTATGTGAGCATGTAAAGAGAGGCGCTACGGTGGAGATCCCATTACCATTCCCAGAAGTCTGGGAAGATGTTGTTGAGTGGATTTATACTGGAAATACAGGGGTAAATGTGGGCGCGAAGGTTAAGGAGACAGTTGAATACCTGGGCGGAACGATTTGATTTGATTTGATTTAGTTATGACTTTGTTTCCCCCTTTTATTATTTGTTTTATAGCATAGCGTCTTAGAAGCGCTATGGGCTTTTTCAGGGTGGCCAGAAGGAATAGTAAATAATGGTACTTCATAGGTAGGAAAGCCTTTGGAAACCCTATGTTTCTTATTTATCTTAAACTTTGGTAAAGTATTAGGATTATTGTGAATACTGGGTATGAAATCTTCGAACGCCTGGCTATCTGAGAGCTTCACTCACTGAATGAATGTGTCCTTTATACTCGACCTGTTGACTTCTACCGTTACACATTCAACAAAGGGCCTAACCCCCCCGTCTCATTATTCAAGTGTACGACCCTTGGGTCAAATAAATATCTTGTAACCTAGGGTGGGTGATATCTGATGTTGCTTAGTCCCCACTTCAAAGTTGGTGATGTCACAGATATAAATAGTTGATTCTTAAAGTAGAGCTTTAACGTAGGGATAAATAAACAGAAGCTGTTATCAGTTTTAAGTGGTATATCTAGGCCTCATCTGATATTCCGATATCCCCAGGGCTATACACATATGATTAGCAAAATTACTCCAAGGAGTCTTTCACTACTAGAAAAGAGACGTAGGAAAGAACCTCGGCTCCCTTCCCCTATAGTAAAGCTCAAGCAGGGATCTACTCGATCAACTCTAGATGGTATTGATCGATGTCTAGAAAGGGACGAAAGAGGTGTTGAAGATACTTAGTAACCAATAGTCCCCATAAATCCCTCGAGCCTAAGTACTATACCTAACTCCCTTCCAAAGCTGATGATTATCGAGTTCTAGATGATTATCAGATGACCTAGAACTCGTGGTTGTTGACCTTTCACAAGCCGAGCTCGAGCCGATTTCTGGAGGAATGGAAGAATCACATGTCTAAGAATGTCTCGCTTTGCGGCGGCTTTCGGTCATTTATGTGGGGTTCTTGGCACTATACAATAACAACTTCCCCAGCTTCTTCTTTCAAAAACTCTCCCCCTCACTACGAAGTCTTTAAAAGTATTCTCCTCTTTCTCTATAGTACACAGGTTCTACTCCCTGTTATTGTTAAATATTTCCCCTCTACTCCCACCACCATTACCCACCTACACTACAACTCCAGCACCATAACTATGGCTTCCCTACGTTCTACCCTTCCCCGTACGCTTCGCCGGCCTGCCCTTATCCTACGACCTGGAATGGCCTCATTAATTGCTAAGCGTAATTTCTCAGAGATAAACCCGACACCGATTTTTCATCTCACAGAGACAGAGGAAATGTTGAAGGAATCGGTTGGGCGTTTTGCGAGAGAAGTGGTTTTGCCAAAAGTTAGGGACATGGATGAGGCAGAAATGATGGATAAGGGGATTGTAGAACAGTTGTTTGAGCAGGGTGTTATGGGTATTGAGATTGAGGAGGAGTATGGTGGGTCTGGGATGGGATTTGGGTCAGCAGTTGTGGCGATTGAGGAACTAGCGAGAGTTGATCCTTCCGTAAGTTACTTTTCTTTCTTTCTAAAATTTCATTGGGGAGGAGGATGAATTATCTCTTTTGGAGAGAGCCAAATAAGTAGAGTAGGAAGTTATTGAATGCATAAAGTAGTAAATATGCAACATAATCGGAGTCTAGAAGACCATCTTCAAAGAAATTTAGAAACAGTAGCTAACCCCCCGCCCCCCAGGTTTCTGTTCTTGTAGATGTCCACAACACTCTCGTAAATACCGCTTTCCGGACCTACGGCTCACCAGCCATCAAAAAGAAGTACCTTCCCCGCCTCGCAACCGGCACCGTCGGCTCCTTCTGTCTCTCCGAGCCCGCCTCAGGGAGCGATGCCTTCGCCTTACAAACAAAAGCCGTTAAATCCTCTTCCGGTGGCTCTTATAAAATCACTGGCCAAAAGATGTGGATCACCAATGCCGCAGAATCTGAAATATTCATTGTATTCGCCAACATTGCCCCGGAACGAGGCTATAAGGGAATTACTGCCTTAGTAGTTGAGAAGGGAATGCCCGGATTCGCAATCGCAAAGAAGGAGAAGAAGCTCGGGATTAAGGCGAGTAGCACGTGTGTGCTAACTTTCGATGACGTGGAAGTTCCTGCAGAGAACTTGTTGGGAAATGAAGGAGAGGGATATAAATACGCCATCTCCCTTCTCAACGAAGGTCGTATTGGTATCGCTGCGCAAATGACCGGTCTCGCCCTTGGTGCCTGGGAAAATGCAGTCAAATACGTCTGGAACGATCGTAAACAGTTCGGGAAATATATTGGTGAATTCCAGGGTATGCAGTTCCAGATCGCACAAGCACGCACAGAGATTGAAGCTGCGCGGGCGCTGGTGTACAATGCTGTTCGTGTTAAGGAGGCTGGCGGAGCTCGTGCGGGCGAGGGATTTGTGAGAGAGGCGGCAATGGCGAAGTTGTATGCGTCTCAGGTTGCGCAAAGGGTGTCTGGGAGTGCAATCGAGTGGATGGGAGGTATGGGTTTTGTACGTGAGGGGCTGGCGGAGAAGTTCTGGAGGGATAGTAAAATTGGAGCGATTTATGAGGGGACTAGTAACATCCAACTACAAACTATTGCGAAGTTGCTACAAAAAGAATATAAAGCGTAAAGGAAAGGAGCATATTAGGAAGCAAAGAATTGAGCATAGGTGTATAATAGCAGGATTCATGGGTAGTTAGAAGCAGCGATTATGAACCAGCGTTGTATTTATGTCTATTCGCGATTTCTAGTTTATAGAGCTTTGAATACCAAGTTTTCCTAGGAATAAGTATGGTGAAAGATTAAAAGGGTCGGTGATTTCGTAAAACATCATTTGTCTCCATTGGTCTGTGCGTTAATCTAGACACCCCCTGGTCGGCGAAGGTTAGGGTCTACATATATTTTGTCTGTTTGTCGAAAAGTAGTAGGAAGTATTATATAGTAGCTTTAATGTTATATATTCACTTCAGAGCCCGCCATAATGGGATAAGTGAGCTGGGATAAAGGAGGATGGAAGACAGTTGTAGTATATTTATAAGGTTTTATTATTACAATACTACTTAAATGAGTGGAGAGATATGGAGTTATCTGGATTGCTAGAACCGCTAGTATGTATAAAACCCTAACTTCTCCTTCATTGGCCTATTCCTTGTTGGCATTACTCTCGTGCCATTCGATGGCTATATGTAGGTTGCCTTTAAAAATACTATTCACTTTGCCCCTACTAAATTGTTCGTAGTTAACTACTTGGATATTACATATAGCAGCTTTCCTTTAGTCCACACAAGATAACCTTAAGATTTATATTCGAACCAATGCCGTGACGTCGGTGTTCCTCTCACCAGCCCCCTCTTACCCGCCTATTATGACAGATCTCATCAGTCCCATATCACACCTCTTTACTTACCGACCCAATCCCCACCCTCTCTCCTCCACCACACATCCATACCCTCTCACTCGGCCCCTTACTCATCCATCTTATCTTATCAACCCATCCCATCCCATCATACCCCAACTCCAAAGGGCTTTTTCCACCCCACAAAAATTCTGGCTGACCTTCACACTCACACAACATAGTCATGTCGTCAGAAGAAACAGCAACGAAGCGCCCAGCTACTGCACCCGATGAAGATACTTTTAGTACAACAGTAACGGAAGGCTCTGAGCCAGTAGCGAAAAAACCCCGCCTTGACTCCCGAGACGGTGGGAACAATGGTGTTGCGGACATCAAGCCCGAGTCCGTATTCATTTCTCTTTCACTTAGACACAGTTTACTCAATTGATCTTACTTGAATAGATTTCTCGTCTTCAACACCCCTCGCGTTAACCCCGCTGCAGTTGCAAATGACGATGACGCCGAGGCCGCCCGCCACGAATGCGGTGATGACCGCGATAAGGGGCGGAAGCGTGAGAGGGGACAGAACAAAGCCCGGAAATTTCATTTTGCGAACGATGAGGTGAAGCTTTGTAACAGCCTCGTCCTTGTTCCGCGCGAAGGGCTATTCGAGAGCACGGTGTGTGAATTTGCGGCTAATCCTAACTTCCGAGGTAACGATAATCCGGTGAGGGGAGGAAGGGGAGGAAGGGGCGGAAGAGGTGGAAAGCATGGAGGAAGGAATAATAGGAATGAAGAGAGGGAAGCCCTCAAGTTGGAGGAAGAGGTTGGGGTGGAGAAAGAAGAGACCGAAGAGACTGGGGTGAAGATAGAGACCGCAACAGATCTACCAAAAAAGTGTGCGTATTCACATGTGCTCCGTGATTACCTTAAGAATAAACGGGAGGATATCGATGGTGTCTGCCCGGTATGGGAGAAGCGCGGCTGGTGCGCAAGTGGGTGGAGATGTAGATGGCTCAAGTCGCACACCAAGGAGGAGAATGGGGAACTTATGCTCGTCGTCGACGAGGAGAAGAAGAAGTCCTATGAAGATGCTGCAGCGGAGGCCAGGAGGCAGAAATTTTCAAACTCAAGAGTCATTGTGGGTGTAGGTGACGACAGGCCTCAGGAATGGGAGAATGAAGTTCCAATTGGGGGATTTGATGATCCGTATGGAGAGTGTGTCAACAATATCCCTATGAGTGTCAAGATCACACTTAGGAAGAATCAATTCCCATTCAAAAAAAGCGTGGTGTATCAGAAATATGTCGACGAAGCTATGAAGGAGCTCAACATTCACGGTGATAGGGAAGAAGGTAGGGCTTCATACGTCGAAGAGCCTATCAGGGCCGAAGAAAAGCGCAAAATCTACATCGGCAAAGATACCCCATTATTAGCACCCTTAACGTGAGTATTCCCTCGAGGTTTATTCCATAACAATTTATAAGCTACGAACTAACACCCCACAGTACAACTGGAAACCTCCCTTTCCGCCGTCTTTGCTCATCCCTCGGTGCAGCTCTTACATACTCAGAAATGGCCATGTCTCTCCCCCTTCTCCAGGGCCACAAAGCGGAATGGGCACTTCTCAAATCTCACTCCTCAGAACTCCCCCATTTTGGCGCACAGATTTGCGCTACCAAGGTTGGCTCTGCAATTCGGGCTACTGAAGCACTTACCTCCCTTTTCCCCAGCGCATCCTCCACCCGCCATGGTCTCTCTCTTATCGATCTGAACTGTGGCTGTCCAATTGATCTTGTCTATAGACAAGGAGGTGGATCTGCGTTATTAGATAACCAGAGTAAGCTTACTAAAATGCTGTCTGGGATGAACTACGTGAGTGGTGAAACCCCAATTACGGTTAAGATTAGAATGGGATGTAAAGATGCGCACCCCACGGCGAAGAAGCTGGTGCAGAAGGTTTATGATAAGGGATGTGTGCAGGCTATTACGCTGCATGGAAGAAGTAGGCAACAAAGATATACGAGGGCTGCTGATTGGGGGTACATCGCAGAGACAGCGGCACTAATCAAGGGGCTGAAGGAAGCCTCTGATGTAAATGCAGATACTGCTGAGGGAAAAGAGGGGAGGGAGAAGCTACCGGTTTATTTTGTCGGGAATGGAGATTGTTATTCACATATCGACTACTACAATGGCATTGAGAAATCAGGTGCCGACTCCGTCATGGTGGCTCGTGGTGCGCTCATCAAGCCGTGGATATTTGAAGAAATTACAACTGGCCAATACCTCGATAAATCTGCAAGCGAACGTCTTGAATATATTAAGGAGTACGCCCGTTATGGACTTGAGTGTTGGGGTGGAGACGAGCTTGGGATCGCGACTACAAGGAGGTTTTTACTAGAGTGGTTGAGTTTTGGGTGTAGGTATGTTCCGCTAGGTATATTAGAGCGGTTGCCCCCGAGGATCCAAGACCGCCCGCCACAATGGAAGGGAAGGAATGAGTTGGAGACATTATTAGGGAGTGGGGATTACAAGGATTGGGTAAAAATTTCAGAGATGTTCTTAGGGAAATGTCCAGATGACTTTTATTTCACTCCGAAGCATAAGGTATGCAGTTCTACTTTATAGGAATCTCTGGGTAAAAACTAACTAGGTGGCAGAGTAATGCGCATGAAAATATCGAGGCGGAAGGTTAGTAGAGGTATGATTCGGAGGAGTTTGACTGTTAGCCATATCTTGGGAATCGATGGGTGGAAATTTGCTTAACAAAGGGTATGCTACCCAAGTGTACCATTACTTCTGTATAGTAAAAAAAAAAAACTGTGTAGATTGTATAAATATCCTACTTGAATTTCACTATGCACACTCAAAGTATGAGGGTGTGCGGTAGTTTAAAACATCCCTGCGGCCATCAGTCAATACTTACAGGGAAAGTCCTATAAAACCAGTCCTACATCTGCTTTCTGGTTTATTCTGGGTCCTATACTCTATGACGTCATTGTGGCTCGTGGGATAAGCTTTGGTACCTGGATTTCCCTCGGCCCATCGAAACCTCTGTAGCATGAGCACAGCAGCTGATAAAGGCTGTATCTTGCAATCAGCTTTTGCCGATACATTACCGGTTTAAACATATTCCATAGCAGGTTACAAGGCGGATTCCCTGTGTAACCTCACTGATCAGTAAGGGACAAATGCGTTGACAGCACCTTTTACATCCAGTATTAACGAATGTGTATTCCTGCTAATTCAATTCTTCCAGTATATGTATGGACTACGGATATCCATATCCCGTCCCGCAGTTCCGCTCATACCTTGTCGAGGGGTGTTTGACCATGGAGAGGTGGTGACGTATTCATATGCCAACGCCAAGCCAAAATGTGGCTTTAACTTGTTGACACAAACAGGGCAGATCAAAGCCACCTTTCACGTTCCCCAAATGACTTAATCCCTCCACGTCGTCCTTATTCCTCCGCATCTCTTTCCCTCCGTCCTCATTCCTCTTCTCTCTCTGCTATCCTCATCAACATCTTGCATCTTTGGAAGCTACACCACACCTCTATACAACTTACCATTTGTTTTGGTTCTGAGCTGAAAACTCGATATCATGACGCTCTACTACACTCTTGTTAGTTCACTCCTCCTATCTACCCTGGCTTTATGGGGGAACTTTTTTATCATGCACCTGGCGTTTTTATATGCTCCTATATGCTCCTACTATTTTATATGAACTTGAGGCTGCGGAAGTGGTGGGCTGTTATGACGTAACGACACGAAAACGAGGCTGACAGCTCCCGAAAATTAGGTGTTTTTCCTCCTTCTTGTGGAGATGGGGGTTTTCATGCTCCTAATCCTCCCACTACCATTCACATGGCGTAAGACTATTTTTACCTTCATATCGGAGAATGCATTCGTGGCGAAGTTACAATATGGCATGAAGGTATGTTTACAGAACCTCCCAATGTATAGGGTTAAGGAATTGGAGGCCTAACGATCACCTGGTGTCTAGATTACCTTCGTGTTTATATTGATCCTATTTATCGATTCTGTGAATCGTGTATATAGTGTCACTAGTGAACTCTCCCGACATACAGACCGCAATGGTGGGCAACAGACTGTGTTGGGTCACGAGAGGATGGAGGTTCAGGCGAGGAAGTTTTACTCACAGCGCAACATGTTTGTTACCTTTGCACCTAATATTCTATTTGTCCGTTTTACTAATTGGGATGGTTTAAGGTACCTTTGCGGCTTCACTCTTTTCCTCTCACTCATTCTTAACCGTACCTATGTTTTGATTTTGGACGTATTGAAGCTCGAGCAAACCGTCAAGGAGCTTCGCGCTCAGAGCAATAAAGATGCCAAAAACGGTGCCGAAAGCGAATTGCAGAAGAAGTATGAGGCTAAGGAGAGGGAGTTGGCAATCGTCAAGAAGCAGGCTGAAGGCTTGACCAGAGAGTATGGAGAACTTAGTGACCGTTACAATGCTTTGGAGAAGGAGCATTCTCCCGAATTCACCACAAGGAAAAATCTATAAGTAGTTATGTTTTTGAGAGAGGAATTATGGAGGCGGGAGAAAATGCCATGTTATCATGGGTTAATATTAGTGTATGAGCGAAAGTGGGGAATGTGTGATACCATGTGAAGAAGCATGCATGGAAATATCTAGGCTTTGTAGGGAGGAAGTTATTGCGGTATCTTTTGTGGTGCATATCTGGGCTCATTTCTTCTGTTGTCATGTCTGTTGTCATGTCTGATATTCGCAAGAAACTATGGACTTTGATTGATGCATTCGGTGCTTTGTGATATCCTACGAGAATTCAATCTAATTCTAGTTAAACGACTTATAGCTATACGCAGAAAATTATTTATTTCTGACAGAATCTGTGAATAAGTTAAATATTCACGTTATCGCGTCATGTCACATGTCCACCCCCGCATCCCCATGGTGATGGTGACTCTTGTTATCCTTATTCCCAACTCTACGCCTTTCCCTCCTCTCCCTCAACAAAAGGTTAGTCCAATTGACACGTCCAAGTCTTATCACATACCAGTCCCTACTTAGCCTGGTATGGACGAGCCTCCGTTATGGACAGAGCCCATCAATCTCTTCCGTGGTCACCCCTCAACAGAGCTCCTAGCAACATCACAAATTGCTGAAGCCGCCTCTATAGTTTTGAACTCCCCAGACCTACCAATTGATAGTTATGCTACAAACCGACACCCACTACATTATGGTAATGAATTTGGGAACGAGGCCATCCGTAAAGAAATTGGGAAGTGGACGAGTGAGCGGTACGAATTGAAGGAGGGTATAGGAATGTAGGTCTCGCAGCGTTGCGGATAAAGATAACATCAATTGCTAAGGAAGTGGTGGATCAGGGAGCGGATCATTTTGACAACAGGTGCATCTCATGGGCTTATGAACGCCCTGGCGCAATGTACCAGCCCTATAGCCGGATACACGAAGCAGGCATTCCTTGTCAGTCCAACTTATTTCCTAGCTGCGAAAGTATTTGAAGGTATTTAATTTGACCTCCCAGGAAATGACTTCCCAAGCTTCAATGGCTAATAGAAATCCAGATGCTGGCTTCAGTGGTAAACTAACTGCCATCCCTTCCACCGGTACTAGTATTGACCTCGTTACCCTCCGTCACCACCTGAACCATATCGCCAGTACCACCCCTGATGTTCCTCTCTCCGACGGCCTCGTACCTATTTCCCGTGATGGTTTAAGACAGCTCTATAAGTTTGTTCTCTACTGTGTCCCGACATACTCCAATCCCACTGGTCAAAGCTGGGATCTTGAGACACGTCGCGAATTGGTAAAGATTGCACGAGAATGGGATATGTTGATCGTATCAGACGACGTGTATGATTTCCTCGGGAATGAGGGGGATAAGAGCGCGCGGGGGAGTAAAGACGGGCGACTATTACCAAGATTGGTTACTGTTGAGAGGGAAATTATGACCGAGGAAGGGCTATTGGATGATGGAGAAGTGGGGCAGTACGGAGTGACGGTTAGCAATTGCTCATTCTCGAAGTTATTAGGCCCGGGGTTGAGATGTGGGTGGATTGAGACACCTACGGGGCTACTAGCGAGACAGATAGGGGGATCGGGCGCAAATATTAGTGTATGTTCTTCCTTTCATTCAAAGAATACTATGAATCTAACTTATGCAGGGTGGTGACCCATCCCATTTTACGTCAACACTCATCCATCATCTCATCTCGACCCGTATAATCGACACCGTGATCTCTAACCTCCAAAAGCACTACACAGCCCGATGTAAGGCTATCAAGTCTGCTATATGCCAATACCTTCCTGAGAAAACGGAGATTTGTGGTGGGAACGGTGGGTTCTTCATGTGGGTGGGATTACCTCCCAAGTACGACGCCCGGGAGATCACTAAGATGGCTGCTAAGGGCTCTGATGGGTCTGACGGCGAGGAAGTAGGTGGTGTAGTGGTTATGAATGGTGATATTACTGAATGCCCAGGGGAAAATAATAGATTTGGGTGGGGAGATAGGTGGATTAGAATTTCGGTAAGCTATAGTAGTCAGGATGCTGCTGTAGAAGGTATGAGAAGGTTAGGACTAGCTGTGGAGCGGTGGGAGAAGACAGATAGGAGTTGAGAGAGGCTAATTAGGGACTACGGTTTGCTTATAGAGAATGTTGACGTGCATTCTTCGAGGATTTCGAGCTGAGTGAAAATTCGAGTGACCCATTATGACTGGATACCAAAAAGAACAAATTTCAACTTTCTAAAGACGTGACTAGCGGTTGGTATCAGCGACTAAAAGCTTCGCTAGACATTAGCTTTATTCTATATGGCTACCATTCTACCTGTAGTAGCTACCTACTGCGTGCTGCGGTTGGTGGTGGGCTACCCTTCGTAATATTTACTACTATACCAGCTTTCCCTGGTTAAAAATGGGATATGGAATACTGGGACTGGCAATATCGCAATCCGGTTCCTATCTCACAGTATCTTTGGTGTTTTTCTCCCTACCGACTAACCATGCTTATCAGTACACGGACCCACCTGGCGATCTCACGTCTGTGCACATTTAAGCTTAGTTCGCATTGCACAATTTTGTCTTATCTCCTCTACAGCAGCCAAGAAGCATTATTGATATCTTTCGTATAACCATAATTATCATACATGGGTAAGACTTTTTCTCGTGTCTATATAAACACACTCTCCCTCAGCGTACATACTAATAGTAAATAGTAACTAAAGCTAATGTATCAAGAACATAACTCAAATATCATCCTCTCCATTCACACTTTATTTTCCTCCCTTGACATTCGCCAGCTCCCACTCTGCGCTCCTGGTATCAACAGGTGTAATCTGGCCATCCACATCATCTCTATAAGCTGCTTGTCCCCCCATCGCTGCCTTCTTCCTCCTCTCAGCACGTCCGTTATAACCACGCTTGGAGAAGTGTCTTCGCCCACCACCAATTGACACAGGGCCAACCTTGCGCTTATTCCGCATGCAGAAGTGAAGGCAACAGATAGTCCCAAAAACAAACACTGCGATTAGTGGGAGACCGACTGCCAGACCGAGTGTACTAGGTGGAGGACGATTGTTTGGAGAAGTATCTATAGGAGATGCAGTGGGGGTTGCTGTAAGGATGATGGTGGGACCGGATTGTATGTTATTGGTTGACGAAGGATCGGAGTCCGCGATGGTGAAGAACATAGGCTGAGACGAAAGCTTGATCTTATCACCACTATCGAGAGCGGTTTGGTTGAGGAGCCAATCTTGGGATGGTGTAATGGCGTAGAGACCGAATGAATTTTGGGTATCCCACTGTTGTTGTTTTCGTTAGTACTTGAATACTTTCTAAGCTATGCGGTTGGTGTGCTTACAGAGTCTACAATCCTCCCAGCACCTCCATAAGTCACGTAATTCAACACGATCTTAACTGTGCTGTTCCTTGCCCAGTAGCTCGGGTTCCAAGTAACGTAGTATTTCCCCGTATACCACCAACTAGTTCCATTGTGTGGTGCGCAAAATGGAATCCATGGTTGTTTGTTGCCCGTAGCGGTAAGCTCATATTTGGTCTTATCGCATTTCGCGAATATATCCTCAGAGTCATCAGGAACAGATGAGCCTGTAGGTTGCACATCGACAGTCGTGGTCTGCCCGGCGGTATTTGTGGTTACATGCTCGGTAAAGGTCGACGCGGTGCCATCATCGTAGACGCTAACCCAGGTTGCTGGTGCCTCAGTGGTCGAAGCGTCTGCTGCACCAGTAGATGTTCCAGCGCGGCGCGCGACATTAGGAACTGCTACAACCTGGGAAGCCAGGAGAAGGAGTGGCAGGAGGGAGGAAATCATGATGGGGCGTAAAATCGTGAATTCTTTTCTTTCCCGAACGAGTAAACGATCAAGAAGTAATTTTTCAAAAAGGAGAAAGGAAGGGTAGAAGAAAGAGAAAGAAAGTGTGTGTTGGAACTCTACTTAATGAATGTTAAATAGGTGGTGAGAGATTTATTAATGCGGGTACCCGGAACGCGGTTTCATCTGATAAGATTAGGCTCTCTTTCTCTCTTTCATCCCACGGAAATGCCTCACCGGGAATTTGCTGGCCTTCCGGGTTTGGTATCTAAGCTTAACTAGGAACCCAGGAACGGATACTCGGCCGTCTGGCGTACCGGTATCTCCACAATGAAGAGTCTTCAAATGCTGAGAAATGACAGCGAGGGTGATTGGCTAAATTGTATGCATGCTTTATTGGAGGCTATAACCTCAAAAATATTTCATGCACTATCAGTCCCGTACATTGCTTTATAGACATATTCCTTCTTTACATAAACTAACATGCCCACCCCTTTATACTACTCAGCCGCTCCCCCCCCCCATTGTCCCTAACGCCAGCTTATCTTTCTAATACATAAATTAGAAACCACTGATTAGTGTCGAAATATTGTTGCTCGGTGAACACTAGCTGTAGTTTTACCGAAACTTACCCGTGCCAAACAATCTATTGCGTTTCCAAGCTACACATATACAGAAACTGTAAAAACTACCTACTACGGTAAAAACAGGTATTATATATAGGAAAACCAAAGCAGGATGCTGCACTTGTATCGACTAAAGTAGTACCATAAAACGTCCTTCAATTGACTATTTGACCTATACCTCTCTTTTAAGAGGAAATTTTCCGGGCCTAGATGCGCGAATAGAACGACTTTCTCCTAGGTCTCTTTTAGGGCTAGGTAACAGCTAACTTCGATTGTTATTCAAAGATACTTCCAGAAAAAGTGATCAAAACCAAATGACCCTCCCCTCGCACAAGGAGTAGCTAGGTCAAAAGCGAGTATCCCTTGGAGTAAATATCTTGTATATATAAAGGCAGCTTGCTCTTAGTGGAGCAGGCCTGATACCTGAAATACACCTTTTGAAAATTAACCCTTTGCTAAATATTCGGTAATTCTGCTAATGAGCTATAAATCTAGGAGTATTGCTTATCAGTGATCTATAGAGCGAGAATATGGCCTAATCTGAAATATATACCGTCAATTTGGAAACGGCCTAGCAATATTGTGTTATGCCGCTGATACTATAGCTATCAGTTGGATTTCAATGGCGTATCGGCACCGAATGTCACTTGTGTTAAATGTATTGTGGATTTTTCTAAATTTGAGGAACTCTTCCTGGTGGATATCCGCTTTAAGTCTGCTTTAGATATCTTGACACCATAGGTGGGCATTGGTGTAATAGTTATTCCCAGTTACCAATGAACAAGCTTTCTATATTTCTATCTCCAATGGTCAACTATACAGGAGGGATTTCCGTCATCTAAATTACATCCCATTGTTATAAACCTTGAGGCGTAAGAACAGGAATAGAGTAGATATACGTACCTCTAATAAAATAATAATAATTCCAGCATTAAACAGCCACTATTGCCCCCGGCTATCAATCACTAGAGGTAAGTCCGAACAAGCATCTAGAAAAACTCATCTAGCTTAAGGTTTTTCTTGTTGGTATACGTTAGGTTAAGCTCTTCCTATGATATGTCAGAACAGCACAAACACAATTATATCCCCTCCGTATGTCAAGTGTAGGTTTTTATCTAGATACCTATCACAATGTCACAAGTAGTATGAATATTTGCTAATAAATTGTAGTGAGTATTAGAGCGCCGATTTCATAGCCATCGCCCACTTACCAAATCAGGAAAGTTGATAGAAGATACAGTATTCAGTAGCTCTATCTCGTCCACCAGCGGTATGCTGATTTCTGCAGGTTCGATAACCCCAGCTATACACTATCTTTGTCTTGCTCCATAGATTTGAGTTTGCTTACGATGTTGTGTAGCGATCAGGTTGGAAGTGGGGAGGTGGGGAGGTGGAGGTGGAGATAAGAATAAGTCTGGTTGTTTGTGCCGTCTAAGGGTTAAGCGTATACAGCCAGTAAGGGGGGAGGGAGCTATCATTAGGAGAATTTTTTGTTTGCCAGGTGGCAAGAGGGTGAAAGGAATAAAATAAAAATCTTAACCCCATTCTATGCCGTCAGACCCGAATAAACGAATTAATCATAAGTACATGGATGCCGTCAGACCAAACATAGAGGATTACTCTTAATTTCTCTACCCAACAGTCATGAATTATAATTTACCATAGGACTAAAATCTCTATTAACTATAGAATCGGCCACTTTTATATTCTTATCTATATGTAAACCTCACTGCCTACTATAATAGGCTACATGTACTAGTTAGGATCTTGCAGCCAGCCACTTATAGCCTCCCAGCTATACAAAAGCAGTTAGACCTAGTTGTTTAGAGACGAATCAGGGCCAGCGAGAATCTTTAGCAAAAGCTAACACTGTCTGTCAGTTAGTATTTATCCTACTATCCCCTGGGATTATAGAGTAAATATTTACTGCATATATAGCTTCTCACATGTTAATGTATGTTTACCCATTAGCGTAACAGAGTATCAGGAATACAATAATGTCAAGCCCAGCAGAAAAAATCAATTTTTAAGAACAAACGAATTTATTATTTAACTCGTCTATAAAGTGGTAGAGTAGATCTAGCTATAACTCTATACTAACCGGGAATCTAGTTCATAAATCATCAAGAAACTAAAATATAAAGATATAGAGGAAGTGACATCTAACAGAACAGAATACCAAAAAAGTAATTAAGAAAGAATAACAGAACAAACCCAAAAGAATTAAGAAGAGAAGAAAAAGAAGTTAAAACCGTGCCCATACCACAAGCCCCAGAACCCTAACCAAAATGATAACATAACCCCAACCGACCGACCCAACCCAAACATAAACACGACACAAACCATAGATAAAATATCTAAATGCTTCCTTCTACAAACTCAATTCCACTGATCCTCTCCTGTATCCACCTCCTCGCACCACTATCCTCACGCTTCCACGCCAATACAGGCCAAAATCTCTCGTCGACCTTAACACTTACAACGCTCGTAATGCCCTTGCGGTTAACCTGCTTGATACGTATGTATTCGCCGGTCTTCCACTGCTTAGCCTTGACAACGTCTACAAGATCCTCAATGCTACCGACAGAGACGCCATCAACTTCGAGGACCCAGTGGGTTGGTCTGATGTTATCTAACGCTGGTGACCCATATGAGACACCACCAACGTAGACACCAGGAGTTGAAACAGGAATCAGAGGGGAGGGATTCTTCGAATCGACCTGCTCTAGCACAGCTGCATGTGTCGCGTGAACGATTGCACCAAAGAACTGAACTACATGGGTTCCGGTGGTAGGATATGCGCGAGTTGTGGGTACTGTCAGAGTAATTTCTGATCTGCCTCTGAGAACGACCATCTCGACAGACTCCTTTGTATCAAGGTCAAGTTCGGCAAGTTGAGATACCCGATGAATGGGCTTCCCGTCAATCTCGAGAACAATGTCAGCGATCTTAGGGGCCTTTTCCTCATCTTCTGCCGGCGTCGGGGTTGGTCGAAGTCGTGATTCGACGATAAGAGGTCGAGGCACACCACGGATCTTCTTTGCAGCCTTCACATATGCATCGAAGCGCTTCTGGGATAAGCCCATAGTAGAAACTGTAGCGAGTGGCATGTCAGAGAACTCGATTCCGAGGTCGCGACGAGGTGGCTCGGTTGGCCCTTGTCCGTTCTCTTCGTTAATACGAGCGACGACTGGGAGGACGTAGCGTCTGATATCGAGGCCCTGAGTCCAATAAGAATCGTCTCCAGTCTTGTTCTGAGATGAAACGGCCATGTAATACGCGGCCACCTTCAAGCTCCTCTTCTCTTCATCTGAGGCATCCTTGGTGGGCTTGCGGACAATGACACCACCCCAGCAGCCAGAAGACTCAGCAACATTGATATTCTCAATGTTAAGCAATCTGTGGCGCGGAGGATTGCATTGCCAAGTATTGAAGTTGACACCGATAGAGGCAATTGAGGTTTCCTTCTGAACTAGAAGTTGATCGCTGGTCAAGCCAACAACCCTAACTTCATCACGGACCTTGAGGGGCTTTTCATCCCACTCTGGCACGGTGACATTCTTGGGCAAAAGGTCACTATCAAAAGTGACGAGCGCAAACTGACCCATATAGACAACACGGCCAGGAATGTTCTTGTTGGAAACGGTGAGACGGATATCGAGCATCTCAGTTGGAACAGACGACCGATCGAAGAGTACAAGTGGGATTGGAGAAAGGGAGACGATCATGCCGACACCTGAATAATTGGATGCGGAAGTGTGGCCATAAATGGAGTATGGAAGGCGGCATACGACGTTGACGAGAGCAGACTTAATCTTGTCCAAGCCTACATCTTCGGCATCCTCCTCTTCATCCTCTTCAATAGTTACCTCCTCTTCTTCTTCCTTCTTGGCCTCAATTTGTTTCGGCGGTGCTGGTTCTAATTCTCGTCTAATCCAGGTTCCGACAGCGTCATCCCTTTCGAACAAAGCCCCGAGGAAGAAATGGCGGTCGATATCAACCATCAGCATCTGGTCCTCATTCCTACCCATGGATCTCGTCATGAACGGAACCCGCTCGTAATCAGGGATAGACTTGAACACCTCGATAAATTGATTAAGGTTTTTTGTTGGCTTTCCGGCGACATGTGTAATGAGGAAGTCTCTACTCCACGAAGACCATAGGAGAAATCCAGAGGCTACCAAGAATGTTAGTGACAGTACGAAGTGATAAACAAGAAAAATGTAAAAAACAAACCTGCACAGAAAACACCAGTCCCTAATTCCACATTGTGGCTTCTCCCGACCTGGTAACTTAGATCATGAATCACGGCGCCTCCAATCTCCAGAAACCGGTTAGGAGTGATGGCATGAAGGTCCTGAACGGTGCAGACGACCTGCAGCTTACCCCTAGGGCCCGACTGTCCTTCTTTTCCAGATCTAAAAATATCTAGAACAATATCTTTCCCAACGCTATCATCAATGATGCTCCATAGAGCGATGAAACTTGTGATGTACTCTCCGTTGCATGTAAAAAGGATATCGCCTGGTTCCAATCCAGAGACCCTGGTAACACCCTCGGGAACAACTTCTTCCTTCGATTCGGCGCGCTTCCTGTCTGAACTCGCAGGTCCGCCCTTGAGGACTCTAACCACACTAAGCAATCCGGTTGCGCTTGCATTTCTAGCCCTGCATTCTTCCTCGACCTCTTCCTTCAATCCGAGCCTCCGCAGCTCATCGTAGCTAGTATGGAGGAACTCAGTCTGAAGTGTACCACGGCTCACCCGCTCTCCCCTCTTGATTTTTTCAACTGCGCGGACGACTCGATCTAAAGGAAGATAGAAAGAGCTTTGTGAGGAGTTACTTCCACCAGCATTCAAAGCGATGGCTTGGCCATGGATGTTTAAAACAGGTGAGCCAGAAGATCCACCAGAAGTACCAGAAGCGGCTTGCATGTAAAAGGTGTTGAAATCATTGTAGGAATCTACGCCATAGCTCGGGGCGTGTCGGTCAAGCCTAGCAAGGGTGGAGCCAAGAATCGAGAGCTTCTCGCCTGCGTCGTTACCAACGACCTTGATGTCCTCACCAACTCTCGCCAAGTCCGGGCGGAGCTCAATCTCCTCGACATTGATGTGCTTCAACTTTGCTGGATCATACCGAAACACCCCGAAGTCGTGGATTGGGTCGCGATAAACAGGGTAGCATGGGATCTCCTCGTAATTGACAAATACAGCAACCGAAGTGATAGGCGCTGGCGAAACAACATGCCGGTTTGATAGGATCAACCCGTGTTTCTTCGAGATAACGAACCCTGTTGCCGTGTAATCCCCGGCAGACTCGGTATCAAATGGCCGAGTCGTTGTCGCTTTAATTGACACAATACCGTTGATCACGCGAGCAATTGTCCTATCCCAAGTCTCTTTATCAGACTGGGAGGCAGTTGACATAGCGCTGTGATTGGAAGTAAAGCTCAGCGCTGACATACTTCTAGATAGCGGCGACGTAGGGACAGGCATTTTTCTAACTTCTGGAATAGGCTGCTCAATCCTTGGGGTCTGAATCTCAAGGATGGGCTTCTCCTCCTCCTCAGAAGATTCTGGCTCAACCTCGGATTCATCTTTCTGTGCAGGAACAGTGGCCAAAGCAACCTTCTTCTTCTTTTTCAGTTCTTTCTTCAGGGCCTGCTTAAGCTCGACTCTGGGAATACCGAGACTACCAGAGTGTGTAGGAGATGTGGAAATTGCCAGCTCGTTGCCGACCTGTAGTGGGAAATAGGAACCATCGTCGCGAGATTGATGATGTCGCAGGGCTGAATCAGGGATGGGAACCTGAGGGGTTTTTACAATATTCTCGGCAGGGGCCACCTGGAGATTCTGTGAAGGCCGAACATTGGCCGTATTGGGGTCCTCCATGTTCACCAATATAGAGGGAGTATAGATATTACGAAAACGATGTAGGGAATAGCAACGTTTAGGGAGAGTAGCAGCTGGATGCTTCAAAAGCAAGTGAGGGAGACACCGGTGAGCTATGGTGATAGATAGTAAAGTGAGTGAAGGGGAAGACCAGATAAGGGGGTCTCTTTATACTGAGCGAAAGGAAATACGGGAGGGGATGGGAGATTCGACAGATTGGGGGGGGAGGCACTGGTCTATTTATTTAGTTGTATATGTGTACAGAACAATAGAGCAGAACACCCATGTGTGACTGAGACTAGGGGGTGGGCGCTGAACTACGAGCGACCCACAGGCTGAGTAACTCAGGTACACTTGAGCAGTCGCCCGAGCACGAAGAGATATGGACATGTAGCGTTACGCCTAAAGAGCTACGGAACTCGAGAACGGATTAGCTATGTGCGCGTTCTGGTCCGGGGAAACCGGGCTCCAATGGTTTGTCGAATCCGACGATTTGGAGAGTTCTTGTTAGATCCACCCCCATAGCCATGACTGTGGAAAGCCTCCGGGCCACTGTCAGCTGGCAGTCGAGGCCTTGTGTTTTATCTATGAGGCCGTCCCTTGACCAGTAGATACGCCCCTCGTGAGAGTTATCTCAAATCACTCTCTCCCTCTCCCTCTCCTTCCTCCTCCTCCCCCTCCCCCTCATCCCCACTATTTCCTTTGTTCTCTCGTTCTCGTTCGCTCGTCCTTTTCCACCGGAGCCACCTCACCCATAACCTAGAACCCCCGTTGCACTAGCACCCTGACTATCCCGTGGTAGAGTTACCTACCCCATCCTTCCGCTTCCCGTTGAACCTGGGCCAACAGCGATAAGGTGGATGCAGGGTCCCGACCATCACTGCCTAATAGAGGCCCCTTCTCTACCTTCTAGACGATCTTAGTCCGTCTATCTCTCAACTAGTGAGGGTGGTGTGCTCACTTCTTTGAAACAACGCCTCCTGAATACACAGTGCCCTATCGCCCTTTTCCACGATGGAGATGAAAAAAAAAATGGAAAAAAAGGGCACCTGGAGTAGTATGAAGCATGAAGCATGAAGGGGTAAAAAAATATATTGAAAAATGATACTCACAAACAGTATAACTTTACCCTTACACGGTACCCATCCCTTACCCGGGTTGTCACTCACTCTTGCTGTCCTACTCCTATGCATGGGCTCCGCGCGGGGGAACCCGGAATAATCTTCGTTCCCAGAGCTCAAGAGAGGTCATCCGAAGCTAGATACAACGGCAAATGGGTCTGGGTCACGGTTGTGGAGGCTCTTTGCCGAGTTGCAACAAAAAAAGAAAAAGAAAACAAAAAAATTCAACCTGGGGCTAAGACTGCAGTAGTGGAGCAGAGCCTCCCGGAAGGAACACTCCTTGATGAGCTAGATCGAACTCTTTCAGGGTCCGGTCCCCGGTCGGGTTATGAATTCTCGAAAAGTGAAGGAATAGGTGTTTACTCTCATTTGTCCCTATCGATGCACAACACATGTCAGCTTCATTAAACAATTGTCTGCCACACCCTCGCCGTTTCTATGAGACCTACATCCAATCAGCTGCATGTACAGAGTACGGATGGATTAGAGTAGGCCAAGGGTAGAATAAATGTATGGGTCAAGGGTAGGACCCTGGATGATGCAGAACGGCACTTCCACTGGTCTATGCTTACGATAACAACTTCGCAAATTCTCTTTTATCAGGTCCTTTAGGGGAAATGTAGTAGATCTTACCTAATTGCTTTGTTGGTTTATAACTTTGCCATCCAGTCTAGCCAGGTCTATTTTGCCACTTTAGGGAGACCCTCCGCGTTTTCCGCCTTAACGGATTTCTAAGTAATTGCTTAGCTAATACGTACCCACCAATAATAGCTCGCAGGGAAGATCGCCACAAACTGAGGACTGAGGCTGAGAGCAGCCAGAAAATCTTATCCAAGGCCACCATGAAGTATGACTGAGTCGGATCACGACAAATTAGAAATAACCGCCTTTCAGCGTAGTCTGTCTAGAAATCCGAGGCGCAGGACAACGCAGGTAATGATTTAGGCTCCAAGAAAGTACTAAAAGTTCAAAAGAGCTGGTGGAGGCAGCAGCGTCAATGCGCAGCTCAGCGCTTTCGGTTCAGAGCCCCACTAAATTTTGCGGGGAAACATACACCAATACGTCATATAGTTCTTAGACCTTGCCCTGTCATAGTACTCACTACAAGCATTTTATTGGCATATACGTGTTTTTGAAGCCTTTGACTATATAGATGTCCATGTGCGCATGGCGTGTTTCACGACATCTAAGCAGGTAGATATCACTACTTTTGAAAATAACTGCACACACAAGCTGATCTAGATGTAGCCTCTTAATTATACTCGAGCTATAATCCTGGGATCAACTGTCAAATACGGAAACCTACATCGTTTCACAAGAGAATTAGTAAAGTAAGATTCCCACGAGTCAAACGTCGTATATAGTAAGATAATATATCACATACCATCTCTAATATGAAGATCTCTACACTTATATAGGTATAAATGTCCAATAGTGCCATTACCGAAACTCTTATTGTGTTTCTTGTGCACGATCTCATAGAAAGGCATTTATTAGTAGCACTACAGACGAGACTAGATGGCAAATTGCAAGCAGCCTTCTCTAAAAATAGCATATATCCCTCGGCTTTTTATACTCATCGGATAAGTATGGCTGTTTCAAGCTAAATAGGCATCGCCTTCTTCTAATCATGAGTCCTTTATAAAAATCACAGATTGGTAAAATTTACCGCTGAGCCTAGTTAATAAGGGCTACTTTCAGTATAACTGGTGCCGTGATGAAAAAGGAATAAGCACACTGAAGGAAGTTGGCAGGAAGTTGCAAGGCAAGCATTCGGAGGCCACCGGCGATGTTCCTTAATCTAATTGCTTAGCCTTTTTGATGATGCTTTTTAAAAAAAGCTAGTAATATTCTCGAGCTAACACGAGGTAACGCGCTGTGCTCGTCTTGAAACTACGAAAGGTGGTCTACCCACCTAAAATACGAAAAGCACAATACACCAGGCAGTATCTATATATATCAAATATAGATAATTTTAATGAGTCTCATTATGAGAATTGTTGGCTTTAATTGTTTGACTACAAAAGACTATATAATTATAACATATGATAGTGAGCGAAACCCAGCGAAAACCCTCAAAGAGAATAAAATTGCCTTACAGCCATAATTCCCCATCACTCGGAGGCAATTTTTTTCAGTAACGGGTATCGGAATAGCTGGAATACTGGATTCTCGAATCTGTCTCGCCTTTATTCCTACCAAAGTTTCTGGGAAAGTTTGACTCAGTTCTCGTTCTTCGTTGTCTACATCCCCAAGAGGAAACTATAATTCTTATTTCCCCTTCTATATCGGTGCTTTTCTCGCCCCCACCCTCACCTGGAGTTTTGGTTTGCGGATATTCTAGTGGGTTGGACCGGGGGCTAGTAACGACTCAGTGAAGCTCCCATAGTCGTGTAAGACAATTTTTGTGCGAAAATATAACAGATAACACGTAGGTCTATAATAACAGCTTTTATAGTTACTCAAGTTGTATGAAACCCTATTCATAATCTCATTTATCTCTTGTTGGGGACCCTAATTCTACATATATCTCTGGAGATTCAACCTCAAGCCTATAGCTACCCTATAAGGTACCTAGACCCTATAGAAGCTCAAGTAGGATTCCTTAATCCCAAAAACACTCGTGAATGGAAACCACATTAAACAAATCGGGACATGGGGCACGAGGCGGAACTGTTAGGAAACCATATGCTAGGATAAACTTAGCGCAGTAGCACGGTCTTCAAATATACGATATCTTATCAGCTATAGCACAGCCATCGTGGGTGGGAGGGTCGTATTAACAGAGCAAATGACCCCCCTATGACCTCAACAAACCCAGACCTTCCACCCATAGGCCAAGAATCAATCATGGGTATGAAACTAGCGTATCCACTCTATTACAATAAATTATACCAAGAACCTGCACAACCATTCTAGCTTGCTCTCAAACAGAAATCTCAAGAGAAGTGAGTAAAAGAAGCTGAAATTCTTGCAACTGATGATCAAATAGGAAAAAGGGACCATTATCAATTACAAACTTCCCCCTTCGCACAATATCTTACAATCACCTAGTTACCCGTTATAATTCTCTATATTCAAATCACACTAGTTTTAGTTTACAGCCCTCTATGCAGATAACACTATGTTGTCAACCTCTCACATTCTAGAAAATAAATATTTAGGGAATCATCACCGGTACAGAAGCCGATAGCGCAGTCGGCTGTTCAATCTCTAATATATCCGTACCAAAAATCTAATCAATATGAAGGTACCAAAGGCCTAGGCAGCATATGCAGTTGACCCTGATAACCCCATGTCAGAGGCAGCGATAATAGGCTGAGAAAGATTCTCGTAACTTGAGACATTGGTACTACAATATCCACTCTAGCAGGGGCTCTATTTCTTGACTCTAGTGCAAGATCATGATATAAGGTTGCAGAGGCACAATCACTTCCGGGACTGCTTTCCCCACTCAGAAAATATAGCATCTACGGCCCAGATCCGAGTCGCTGTCTCTCAAAAAGTTTTGTGTGGGGTATACAGCTTACTATCGATGGCTTGCGTCTAGCGCGAGGCTGAGCAGCCCCTTGGCCCCGGGAGCCTTGGGAATTAGGACCTCATCGTCATTTGATAAAGGCTGACGTATCATACCATATAACTAACCTATTTTTAATTCTGAAAACCTCTATAACATGCACAATAAATCCTTCTAAGGGCTTTCAGGTGCTATAGATCTTGGAGCAGATGACTGTCTTGGGGCACGTGCACCTACTCACCCCTCTTGATATTAGCCTAAATCCGTTCATATTTGTTCCGGGTTCTTAATAATAGTATGTATACTGAGCTAGTTTTTTCATATAGCCCTATCTTAAAGTGAGTAATAAGCTCTCTCTGAGCCTGGTAGGGTTATACTAAGTATTGAATATCACTCACTGCTAAATATTTTTACTTACTTTTACCGGTGAAGCTAGATTTAGCCTTATTGTACCCTAGGTTTTTATATTCTAGAGATATTATTGTTTATATTAGGTTGATTAAATAGTAAAGAGAAAAAGCTAGATAAGAAAATACTTTTTTGGTTGAAAGACAAGAGGTGTGGTATAAGATTAGGTGGTGGCAATAGGCATATATATAAGTGGGTTGGTCATATGGGAACGTACAAGCCTTCCATCTGATTATGACTGTAACGCTTATTAATTAGGGAAGAAGCCACGGGTGTAAGTAGAGTAATTCTCTTATCATAGCAGATCACTCGAATAACCCGGAACTAACCATTTAGTAGCTTCACGATAAGAGGGTTCCTAAAATTTCCTAGAGGGTAGTTGTACAAGAAAAGGAAGATACCATACCCTAAAAGTAAATTCAAATTAGTTATACTTTAGAAGTTCTCTATATTAATATACATAAATGGAGGCTGTCTATAGGTTTTCATTACCCTCCGCATACTATTACGAATCACATTAAACTATCCACAATCCAAATTGAAAAAAAAAAGGTTCTGGGCTTAGAAGAATAATCCTCTATCTTTCCCATACCAAACACTACATGTAATTATACTACTACCAAACTATGATATATATCTCGTTTCTAGCTAGTAACTAGATCAAGGGTGATAAAAAAAAAAACTCGAAGGGTAATTTAAAACGCATCAAACAATAGATAAACATGCCTGTTTACTTTAGCAACAAGAAAATGCAGAGCTGGAGAGGGGAGAACTCGGGCTTTTAAAAGCCAAGTTTTTTTTAAAAAAAGTGACGGAGGGAAATAGATAAACAAGAATAACACAACTGCCACCCCTTAAACCACCACCCATGACTAACTACGTACTACTACTAGAATTTCCATCACAATGAATATATGCATATATCAACCCCCGCCCAACACGTCCCTCGCCGGAAATAATAGAGAGGACCGGAGGGAATAAAGGAAAACACCAAAATAAAGAAAAAACCCCATGCTTAAAACAAGAAAAAGATGAAAATGCTGAGTAGAAACCAAAGAATACAGGAAAGTTACAGATCCCCAATTTATCTTCAAAAATGTACCAGGAGCACAAAAAAGACAATAAAGAAAAGTCCCAAGCTTCCCGAAAAAAGAGTACCCCAATAGAAAAAGAGAGAAAAAAACCGCTTTAAGGCTGAATGCAAATACACAATACAGTCAACCAGAGTGGTAGAAAGAAAATTCGAAACTACTAATAAAACGAACTAAAGATTAAAAGAAAACACTCCTCTAAATCGAAGGATTTTTTTCCTCTCAAAAATCAATGACAAACAAACCACAAAAGCGACATAAAAGTAGGAATAAAAAACTAGAGAGACACCGATACCAAGCAGGAAGAGAAGAAAAAACAGAAAGCACCATTCCGACTCGAATCCCATGGTTTTCCAATTCCCACTACCAACAATGTAGATAACCTCGGCCTCTTACTTCATTCCTACCCCCCGCTTCCGAATCCGATTTGCATCAACCACTTAGCGACATCGACTTTTAAGATCCCCAAGCAACTTCATCCTCGCCGCAAGGTGTTTTATTCTTATAAGGCTGTAAATGCCCGTGATATAAAACCCCCAGACAGCATAGCCAAAGGATTCAGAAGAAGCAGAGCCCATCCTATTAAACCTCCCCTTTACTTCTAACAACACCTCTCCTCCTGAAGAAATCCATGACTCTCCTGGCTGGACCAGTACTTCCACCTGTTCCACTAACCTCCCCTTCTGTGAACTTCCTATTCTTCTGCAAAACGGTTGGTCTCCGCACACTATTGCCGTTTCCACCTATGTCGACACTTTCTCGTTCAAAGGCGCCACCAGCAGCAGATGCCGGTGCTGATTCAATAGCCAATGAGGTTTCGGATCCGGTAAGAACAGAGTCGCCCCCACTAACATGAGGTACGCCAAGTTGGGGCTGGGATGAAGTTTGGGGTTGTGAGTCCGCTGGTGTAAGTTGCCTTCCAGAAAGTCCCAAAGTAGTCCTCGACGGACGGCGCGTATGACCTGTACCACCAATGCTTCTGAGAGAAAAGCTTGTTGGTAATAGACTGAACCGCCTTGACTTTCCTCCCGGCGTTTTATCGTATTTAGACCGTGGGCCCTGATCGAGGGATTGGCGGGGTTCGCCTGCGGCAGTCATTACAGGCCGAGGGGAAATCTCCTGCTTATCGGAGACACCCATAAACTTACCCAAAAACCTCCCTGGCTCACTACCAGCTCCACCACCAACAGTATTCGCTCGCTTATGGCCCTTAGTAGGAGCTTCTGGTTGGGTAGACGGTCTAGTGGTATATTTGGCGGGCAGAGCTGCTGTGCTTGGTTTTCCCATTTCCGATGACCCGATGGCTTCGCTGTTGTCTGGGTGGGGGATTGGGTTGCTAATCGTGTATGGTTTTCCGCTTTTCGGCATTGCGATTTTCCCTTGAACATTGTTAGCAGCGAGACTTGGCGCTACAGGTAGAGGCCTCGAATAACTGCCTCCACGTGATGGCATACGATTTGAACCTCCCACAGAATTTGCAGTATTGGGCCTTGTAGATGTTGTCCCAGCTTCACCCGAAGTAAACGGCTTTCCGGTGACAGGCGGACCAGACTTATCCCGACTAGTTCTCCTTGATGGTGGTTTCGAGGTAGTTGCATCACCTGAAGTAGGTGCTCTGGATGGTGTAGGCTGGTATGCATAACTTGCTGGCCTGTTCTTTGATGACTTGCTCTCAGCAACTTGTAAGATCTCTCTCTCTTTACCTTTCTGCTGGTCCATTGACGTTGTCCTGGTATGTCTCGATACTGTACCGGCTGTAGTTGCTGCCCTAGCAATATTTTCGTGGTGCTTACTAGTAGGGACAATGGGCGCGGGAGCCGCCGCGTCTACTTCTTCCGCCTCAGCATTATCGATAGGATCCTGGTGGTCAGGGTCTGCCCCGGATCCTCGCTTAGTTTGCTGCCTTGGCTCGACATACTCGACCTGAACTGTCTGCCTCTTCTGATCCACACGTGCTTTGGGCTGAGTGGTCTGAGGAACAAACTCCTGAGCGTGGTGTCTTTGACCAATGGCTCCAGGAGCAGCTGTATGAGGGTGACTATTTGTTGAGGAGGGTTCTCTTACAGAAGCTGCACGTGCAAGTGCGGGCCTCTCGACGGTGGGCTCTTTAAATCACGTACCATGTTAGCACTCAAGGGAAAAATAAAATTCAAAAAAATAAGTGGGTAAAGAATATGAAGGTGTTGCGGACCATTAATTGTGACGGTTTCGGCTTGTTTTGAATTGATCGTAGAACTTGTAATCATACTGACAACACTTGAAAACGGACTCAACCAGCTATGCCTCGCGACTTCAAAGAGGTCTGCACGCTTCCTTGGATCCGGTACCAGAATTCTTCTCAGTAGATCTCTCGCGTGCGGGCTAACATACTCTGGGAAAGTCAATGGTGTCGAGACGATATACTTGTAGAGTAGGTTAATATTATCCCCTTCGGGATTAGCCGGATCATCGTCAAATGGAAGATACCCAGCCAACATCGCATACTGCAAGTTATATCAGCAACCAACCAACCAGGGATTAACGCAGCAGATGACAGTAGAACCAACCAGGATAACACCACACGACCACACGTCAACTTTCCTTCCAGTATATAACCCGTCACTTACAACCAACTCTGGTGCCGCGTAACAAGGACTTCCGCAACTTGTGGCCATAAGGTCACCCCGCCTCCTGACTTGACCAGGGCCAAGGATATTCAATAAGCTCGCTTCTGGCCCTACTCTTCGGTCTGGGGTATTTGGCACCCCCTTCTCCAGTTCTTTTAATAGCTCAGGCTCATCAAGCCGATCCTCCAACTCTCCAAGCTCATCATTTGGATCAAACACGTTTGCAAATCCAAAATCGGTAATGATGATGTTCCTATTCCTATCCAACAGCAAATTCTCCAATTTGAGATCACGGTGGACAATTCCTTTTTTGTGTAGATAGCCCACACCAGAAACCAATTGTGCAAATAGACGGCACGCTGGTGGGTCTTTCAGGAAGCGATGATTGAGGATAAAGTCGAACAGCTCACCACCAGAAGCATACTCAAGAATGATGCCAATGTGGCGTTCTGTTTCAACCATCTCATGGAGACGAACAATATTAGGGTGAGAGAGAGTTCGGAGAATGGAAATTTCACGATAAATTTTAGAGAGACGATTTGGGTGAGGTGAAAGTGAGTCCCGTCTGATGAGTTTGATAGCAACCTTCAAATAGAATTAGTATTTTTTTTTCTCTTTTTTTACTGTTTGTTTCTCTTCTCATCTGGAGGGAAGCAAGATGGAAAGAGAGAGAGAAAAAACACGAGAATGATTAGTAAATACCTGTACACCTCCATCCCTTCTCCACCCAAGCTTGACCTTTCCAAATTCACCTTCTCCTAATGTTTGACCTAGAACATATTCCCCAAACCTTGTCTCTTTTCGGGTACCCCCAGTACTTCTTCCAGGCCCATCAGGTGTATTAACAACTGCCAATCCCGCAGTACCCCCTCTACTCCTGCTGCCACCACCGGTGCTGCCGCTTGCTCCATCGGCTCCCTCTTGCCGTCTCCTGGTGTTTGTAGACATTTCTGCTGACTGCTGGGGATTGCTAGTTGCACCGTTCCTAGTTGGATCTCTAGCAGAGTTTGACCTTGCTACAGGCTGATCCTTGCGGGGCTTACTAGACTCATCAGCTCGCCGACGATCCCGGTCCCTATCTGATTTTTCTCGTTCTCGGCCATCGGTGCTCTGTCCACGAGTACGACCACTCGCTGATCTACTACGTTCTGAGGAACCTCCAGGTGCTGCTGAAGGTGCAGTAGTTGCTTGACGTTGGCTGCTAGTCCTTGGAGGAGGAGCAATAGGTGGGCCAGACTGGCTCATTGAATTAGAATAACCTTGAGAACTGGAAGGACCAGCTTGAGCGTCGTTTGAAGTCTGTACAGTAGGTGAAAGACCAGTATAGGTTGTAGGCCGAGGATGTGAAGGCCTTCCAGCTCTAGGTGGTGATGGGTTTGATGGTGCAGGAGCAGCGGATGGGGAAGCCGTTGCAACAGATGACATGATTGAATGTTTTTGTATCACCGCCGCTGATGACGGTGTTAGAGTGGGGAAGTATATTTACAGGAGGTTAAGTATCGATGGATTGGCTGACACCGAGGACGGTTGGCTCGGGCTTGCCCTTTGACCGGGGGGGGGGGGGGGGATTGAGAGCCGGTAGGGAAGAAGGAGGGAAGAGGAAGACAAGAGGGAGGGGGGGAGAGAGAAGGACCGCAACGGTTGACAGACACCTTGGCAAATTTCCCTTCCGGGAAATTCAGAGGAAATGTTGTATGGTCTAGTCGTGATGAATTGTTGTTTACTCACTGAACGGTTGCTGGACAACGGAGCACAGGACGACAGCGGGACGATCGATACGCGACGCCTCGAGCGGGCTAACCGGGTCCTGTAGCTGTAGAAAGGAAGGAGTGCTCCGAGCGACACAGAAAAACGACGATAGAAATTGGTGGAGACGGAAAGACGGAGGGACGGAGAGACTGCTCGATGTTGTTTACAATGAACGGCCGTCGTGGGGGTACGGGCTGAGGAGGAAGATAGTGGTTGGTGTGGAGAAGAGCAGAGGAGAACGGACGAGCAGGTAGGAAAAGGGGAAGGGGGTGTGGCTTGCTGCAAAAAACGCGCTCTCCCGTCTTCGTTCGGGTTGTAGGACGGGTGGTTGATAGAAAAACGCAGACCCCCGAAGATGGATGGATGGCCGACCTCTGTCTGCTGTCGCGATAGCCACTTAAAGAACAGAGGGAACGTCCCAGGCTCCAGGTCCAAGGCTTTTCAGGTTGAGGACTCTCCAGCAGCCGGCAACAATAGAAAAACGCTTTTGGCCCTTACTCCCTTACTCTGGCGGGGGATAGGTAGTAGAAGCAAAGGAAGCAATATAGCCAGTAGCCCTGCCACTGCCCCGTTTCTTACTTTCTTACTCTCACTTACTTTTACTCTAATGCCACTGGTGCTGGTGCCGGTGCTGGTGCTGTGGTGCTCTCTCTCTCGCACCTCTCGTCCGTCCCACACACGCGCTCCCAAAACACACCACGCACACAAAGCTCTGTGATCTTGGTTGCCCTGCTGTTGCGGCTTAAGTGTCGGGGTCGGGTTGCTGCTCGGGGATTGGTGCTGCAGCACGGTCACCGCGTTTCCGATCTCCCAATCGCCAGCAAACACTTCGTCTTGTCGTACAACGACTGAGAGAGATAATGGGAAGAAGGGACCTCTGCTGTCTCTCACGCACACGTACACACGCACCACACACACCCAAAATCAGAACGCGATAAAATAGAATACACAATGCAATGGAGCAGGAAGACCCCCCCGTCATGAACAGAACATAATGGGACGGTCGTCTGGCGAGGTCCAGAAGCCTAACACAAAATTAAAGGGACACCACTAGCGCAGCCCGTTAGCGCAAGCGGAAACGATGAGACAGCCGATACCCCCTTCAGTCTCCTGAGACACTACTACCCTTCGGCCGATGACGCCGGCCGTTTCCTTTTGCCTGTTCAATTTCCTGAGCCCTCAGCCTGATGGGCGTGACCGACTGACTGACTGAGCTGTGGACAAAACCCGAGCGTTGACCGTGGGAAAAAAAATAGAATATTTAGACCTCTCATTTGTTTCCTCTCTGCCTGCACTGCACCCCTCTATCAATTCCTCTCCCCCCCTCTGCTGCTGCAGCATGCTACCGCTGTACGCGCTTCTATTGGTACCGTCACCGCCAATAGGGCCAATGAATAGACTTCTCACTAATGCGCAACCTCCCCCCATGCCCCACAGTAATGCAATGCAATGCTCGCGTCTCGCTAAACCTGCCAAACCTCAGCTTTAACCATATCTCATCGCGGCTTCATATCAAACAAAAAAATTACCATATAAACGGAAATCTAGCACGTAAACAGAATTCCCCAAAAACAGTCTAGATCACTGCTAGGCTCAAGAGGCCCTTCCCGAGCCTTGCGGTATGCACCTCGACTATCGTACATACAGTAGTAGTCCCTTGCTTGGCCCTTCGGCAAGACATTTAAATTTCGGATCAACGGCTAATATACTGACCTCACTGTGGCATTGTTTAAGCGGACTTGATCCCGGCTGCCGGCCATATAAGAGAATTGTGCTTCCTGTAGGGAAAATCTGCAGCCCCCCCGATCTCGCTATATAGCCTTACCAAAATATTATCTGTTTTTTATCCTAGATTCCAAGCTGCGCCCGAAATGTTTATTTCTACCCCCAATTCAAGATCAGGCCAGGTTGTTTACATACAATGCCGGCTGACGGCGTACCTTTCAATCCGAAACTAGTGTGTCAGATGGTCTTTTTTTCCTTATACGAGGACTGATGACCCCGAATACAAAAAAACTTCCGTATGAAGGAGCTGCAAAGATACCTAGAATTACCACGCCAACCCCCTTTCCAAAAATTTAAACTCCCCACCCCGCTATAGCTAGAAAGAAAGAAAGAAAGAAAGCTAGTACATACCTGGGTCTACCTGCAACGTCCTGAACCATGATGGTGATGATTACAAACACGTCTGCATACTGGGGTTCTCCATGATCGGATCCTACATCTTTCCCCTAAGCGGGAGAATTCTAGAAAATCGCCCCTCCCCCCCCAACCTCCTTCCAAAAAGGAAAACGCGCAATCCCTGTGATATTTTCTAACCGATAATATTTTACTCTACACCGTATGTGGATCGGGGGGTGGGCCTCGTTTGTTTTCTCCGTTTGCATCGTACGACCGCTCGGTATCTCTGGGCTTTTAAATTTTATATATGTATACAGGTTGAGGCTCAAATCTGTATCAACCCGGCGGCAGTTTGATATGCCGTCTCTCGGCAGAGCAGACCATCTCTTATATACCAGATGGCTGGTTTTCTATAATTTATTCATACCTCCCCCCCCCCTTTATTTTTGGCAGCGTAATAGGGGGAAGGCAATTGCTAACGAATAGATAGATACGCGCTCCAGATTTTCTGGGATCGATATTCGACAGGGTTAGGTGTGCATATTACGCGCAAGGAACACAGGAATTCCTAGGTTCGTACGGACCACGATAGCCTATCCTTTCTTGGGCGAGGCTCTTGTCTCCAAAACTACTTTTGCAAGTTAATACTTAGTCGGACCGGGTTTCCCAACCTCTACGTTCCAATCTTCAACTACACCCAAAACCTCTATAGATTTATTAAATACTACAGGGTACCCGTTGTTTTACTAACCTAGTAGACAAGAGAGCCGGGATAGAGTAAAATACCAACGGCCAGCATCGGGCAATGGGAACTGTTGACTTCTAAACTACTTCGTCTGCCGGAAACCGCTTACGCAGAAGAAATTGTAAGACTTGCATACATGAAAGTACAGATTATGTTGGATGGCGGTTGAGACTGCATTGCTTCAACATTACCTGCCCTGGCATGTACGTATGTGCTTGTATCACACTAGTAGCTGGACAGAGACCTAAGTGAAACATCAGCCACATTTACTAATTAGATACCAACTATCTAAAGTTCCATTAATAAAGCGATCTACCCACCCATACCATTTTTCCATATAGAGTAGCTGCACCTATGTTTTACTAGTATACCCCCCCTCCTCCCTCCTCTACGCATTACACTCCTTACCATCCAATGCCTCCCTTTCCTATTTTATCTCTCCCCTTACGTCTTTGAAGCTACTGGTACATACATACCACCACATTCTCCGCAATACGCGACACAAGTGTCTTTGTGATACACTGAAATCTCCGACAACCCTGCCCCAGATGGTCAGTGCTCGAAAACAAAACAAGAACCCTCTAAAAGTACTACGAGAGGTCGTTGATGTAAAATTTGCTAATGAAAAGAGAAAATAAAAACTCCCCCCCCCCTTTTCCTAATTTTATATATTCTCTTATTGAAGTTATTGAGGTGGTAATTAATTTAATCATTGTAATATTTGTACTACTTTCCCACGCGACTTCTAAATTTTTTTTTTTTTTTTTTTTTTTTTCATTACCGAGGTATAAAATACATGGTCCGGCTACCTGTTAATTCCTTCCGTCACACCAAAAAAGAAACATTCCTTAAATTTTGCCCCTCACAGTCTAAGACATGCGAAATGTTTATCCTTATCTAGTGCTCAGGAGCTTAATTAAGACAAGGTACACGTAGTATGAGCTATGTCATGTCTCCAGGAATGTAACTCTCTGACGTTTAATTGAGCCCCACTAAAAGCATAGTTGTTTTCGTTATAGTAACTATCAAACTATAGAAGTTTTATGATATACCAACTCCCAAAATTATCATATAGTCGGTAACAGGTGATTAAAAAAACCTAAGACTAGTATTGCTCGTCCCCTTAAAGATTTATCGTCCTGAAGGGAGAGCGGGTACGAAGGCGAATCCTCTTATTTAGCTTATATCGCCTTAACCATCGAATTACAACCCGTACAAGGCTGCTCATAATACAAGAAAAACAAAACCGCAAAAAGAATTAGTTAGCAACAGCACGTTTCGATCGTGCGACCTCCGGGTTATGAGCCCGGCGCGCTTCCGCTGCGCCATGTTGCTTGCATGAATCAGCCGGGAATCGAACCCGGGTCGGGCGCAAATCAAATGAAATGGCAAGCGCCCGTGATACCACTACACCACTGAATCGGATATATACTTGGCGCTAATATAACCCTTCAACCTATCACTACCTTATAGCTATAGTCGCGCTCATGTCTCATCACTCGATACTAGGTTTTTGTAATCTTCCTCTGGGAACATCTACGAATTAGAGGCTGTATTTCGTGAGTGAAAACGAAAAAAATCTCCGCTACATCTACTATAGGTCTCTTCACCGAATGAAGGAAAGGTATGTTAATCTTAATCATCGGATATCACGCGACGCTTTGATATTAGGTGTATTAAGCATTGAATGAGCATACGTATATCAAGCTACTTTCCCGAGTTTTTTTAAAATACTCACCAATCTCCCTAATATGATTAGGATAGGTATTTTTCTTGTACAGACAGAACCTAGGTGCAGCTCCCGGCCGGTAATTATGCTAATCTTGGTTTCCATAAGATCGAAACCGAGTGATATACCATGAACAAATCTTTTAGACTTTTGATTTCTAGAATCTAAATGAATTTAAAATAGCTTAGTCAAAAGTTTGTTAATATGCATGTAATAATATGGTTATTTCTCGTGCCAACAGAAACGTTGCTCTTGCGTTAATAATTTTAAGACGCCTTTTGTTTGTGTAACTCGCATAGCTCTTTTAGCTATAATCATTGACTTATTCTGGTAAGTGTGATCTACTGAGGTTTTTCTCCCTTCTAACGTATAACCATTTCCCCACCTCTCGTCCCGAATAAACCGATATCAGTACCCATAGCAGTTTCTATACTATCAAAGTATACACGACTTAGGAGAAGAAAAATCTAGATTATGTAGATTATGTTTCCTATTGTACGCGTGAAGTCTCTGACTACACCCGTACATGTAGTTACAAATACTAGAGTAAAAATAACCCTAGCCGCAACTAAGGGGAAACATCGGTTTTCTGTCTTTATGAAAAACGTCAAAGGGTTGGGCTAATTGATATAGTGAGATTACCACGGAATAATTATTAGTAGTCGACAGTATCATCTCAGTAGATCAAGATCTTACCGAGATGACTAAACTAAATATCAGGTGCACGTAGTCTTACGTTTTATGGCCTAGATACATGCACTAATGAACCTATGTCTACGCGCGTTTTATCTTTCTAGGTGCTCACTCGACTAGGATATGGATGTAAAGTTGAGATTCGATTAATACTACTGTCGATTAAGTTAGTGAGTGGAGAGTTTGATTTAGCCCCCTCGCCCCTCTTCCCGAGCGCGAGGCTCCCCGGGTCTTTTTCTCCGCGCTCGGACTTTGACTAATCAGGCACATTTGCGTATATGTATATCTACTCTTGAGAAATTTCCGGGGGGGACCTATACGGGGAGTGTTGACATTTACCAGGTCAGGTCATGAATGCTGTGATTAATCTGGACCAGGGTCAATCATACTAGAGACATTTTCTCCTGCCATTGAGGTGCTAAGATAAAAAAAGCTCGAGCCCAGCTTTCGAATTGGATATCTAGGCGTAAGCATCGAAGAACTGTGGGGGCCAGCTATGTCTAAATAGATTCTCTGGACCAATGGAGTTAGAAACACCCCTGTAATTCTAACTGGGGTGTTATTTTTATTTTTTCGTGTTAGCTCTGTTGGCATAACTTAAAAGGTTCTTTTTAGATCAAGTACCTACGATCGTATCGTGGGTACTTTCATGTGAGTATATCTTTTAGATTACTCAAACCTGGAATAAACACTCGTGTTCATTTCTGCATGTAGCATGCGTCATTATTGAATATCCCGCCTGCGTCTCTGGATTCCTGAAACCTAAATTTTCTAGTATCTTCCTAAGCCTTGCGGGGCCCAGGTCAGATATTTTCTTAAAAACCAGGTTCTTATTTCATTTGACGTAGTTACTACCATATATAAACGGGCTCACCGAAGGCTGATCACTTGGCACTGTGGCTGCGTGGTGGGCTGCTACTACATGAGAACTCATGAAAAATCACTCGCATGCAAGAACATTAGCTAAGGTCCAATGAGTGATACGAGACAAACCGACGATCTCATACATACATACATACCAAGGAATTTAAGCTATTCCTAGTAACACAAGTAATGGTTGTGGGGTCGTATTTCTGTGGTTTGATAAGAAATAGTAACGGTCCGGCCCAGCCACCATTCCTGGGAACTGTGCCCGCGCAAATCCAAATCCAAGACACACAACCAAGACTTGAAGATCTTCAAAAGGAAAACCACTCTTATCGGTAGAATTTGCGATTGGGTCGGTAGTTCCTAAAAAACCTGAAACCCGACAACGTTGTAGCCAAGTATTTGGTAAGCGTTCTTCTCTATGTGTGTGAGGGATGTGTGGTTTCCCAATTATAATTCTTTACTTCGCCGATTTTTTTTCCCCATGTGTTCATAATTTGACATTAATGTCTAAGGCGTAAGATCTCCCCCTCCCCCGCTTAATATTTCCTGCGTATGGGTCAGATCTTCGGGTATCGGTAAGTATTAGCTAGGGCTGGGGATTAGAGAGAATATCCCACTTCATAGATTTCGGTACGTATACATAATACTTACTGAGGAGTCATGCCCGTGGATACATATTTAGTTATCAGAATATAGAGGTCCTGGGTATCGCGTGCGATGGCAAGCTTGATCTAACGCTTAATTTTTTTGGTAAATATTTGTACTAGGGATATCGGCGATTATAGAATAGTATATGGAACCTTCTTGCCGGGTGGGGTGGGATCTGGGCTGGCCGGCAAAAGGCATCTGAGACAATACACCGGTATTAGCACAGGTTCTTATGGGGCTCATTGAGAGGCTAGTGAGAGACAGTATGCGTTTTTGCTGTCAGCAACGAATAATTATTCCAATCCTCTTGTCTCAGTGATGTGTCCGAACTTGGCATGCATTAGAGCACCTATCATCATTGCCATCGACAACCAAGAATTTTCAACATACTGTTTTTATTCCAAACGGAACTATTGCTCCGCCACCGGCTACCAAATACTACGTGTATATACATAGATACATAAACCATTACTACCAGAGTTCTCAAAAAAGAGATGGGGCTATATACAGATAACAAATAAAGAAAAACTAACATTACTTTTAGATACCAAAAATACCTCCAGAGCCCCATATCCCTCCTAAACACGTTGCGCCAGACATAGCGGTCCCCAGCTATGTTAAAATCTAGAGGTAAAAGAAAAGTTGAAGTAACAAAATATCAAACGCCTTAGCCCTTTTAGTAAGATCCCCCCCCCAAACAAAAGAGATACCTAAACAGAAAGAACGAAAAAAAGAAATAGATTATTCACAAATAATATGCCGGTGAATCACTCACTGGCTGGCTCCTCACGACCCTTGCCCTTTGTATTCTCTGGGTAGTCTAACCCTAACCCACTATCCGTCCTTCCCGCAGACCAAGCTCCCTGGCTACCATCCACCGGAGAATCCCTAATTTCGTAGACACCCATCCCTGGGCGAAAACTATACCGCTCACCCGTATGCTGGTAAGTCTCAGTATGTTCGTCACAGCATGACCAACTTCTGCTATCCCAACAGCTGTTCCCGGTCTTCAGCACAAGATCCGGAGGTCTGATAATATCCATCTGGCTCCATGGCTCCAAAGTTGGGGGAGCGGGTGGTTGCTTTTCCTCTGTCACTTCCGATTTCTCTTTTTGCCTTTGACCCTTCTCCCATCCAACACGGAATGCGTACATAAATGCTGCGATTAAGAGTAGAACTCCGAATGTGACACCTAGGGCAATTCCGGTGACAACGTTGGGATTTAGTCCACGTTGGCTATATTCCTCATCATCATCACCATCATCACCACCCTCTGAGGCTTTGTCATTATCTGATGAGACGCTGGTTTCGGACGGCTCGGCGTCACTTTCGACTTCCTTACTCACTACAGTAGAGGGAAGATTGCTGGCTTGTAGCTGCGTGGTTTCTGAGGGCACTGACTCATGATCACGAGGAAGAATAGTGACGGTGGGTGTAGATCCCTGTAGTTGGATTTCACTAGCAAGGGAGTAAAATTTAGTCTCCAAAGCTGCGAAGTAGGACAGAGTAGTAAGATAGTCAACAAACCTTAGGATGGATGCCGAGATTCCGCTCTCTGGCTGAGATACGGGGTATGCAGAGGCTAGTGGGATCCCACAAAGCATGATGAGAAGTAGAAACACCAAAAAGGTCTTGAAAACCATCACCGGACGATACATTTTATTGATTGTGGTGAGAGCCTTGTCTGGCTTTGAAGCCAAGTTTAAAATTGAGGGTTGTTCTATGATTTAGTGACCCAGCTACCGGACGGTTTGTCGTGAGATTCTTGCGACTCCTGATGTGCAAACAGTAGTTAGTCGGCAATGAACCATCAGAATGATGTATGAAAGTTCTTTGAGATAGCAGTGTTCACGGGCACAGGCACGGACACAGAAGGCGATGGCAGAGATTTCAATGTAGCGGAGTAGGGCGAAGTTGGTAGCGGGGACATCGTTGGGTATATAAAGCCAGCCTCTTGGCATCAGCCAGGCCATGGCTTGATATTTCCGGCCCAGTAGTAAGCCCCCCCCCCCCAGTATGAGCCGCTGACAGAAAATTCTTAGAAGAAAGAAAGGAAGAAAGGAAGAAAAAGCAAGTCCTGGACCGTGATGGACCAACACAGAAGTGCGCCCCGTCCTGGCTACGGCAAATATCCGAGCGACGGACGCCTCAAGCTTGGTGAGAGTAATAATTAGCGCTCCTCGATAGAAAGGAGTGAGTGACGCCATGGAAGAACCCAGTAGCAGATAGGGATCAACTATATCACTCACCTCCCCCCCTTCGCTGCAGCCACTTTGTGCTCATATCTCTGACTCCTGCACACTGCCTAACTGCAGCCCACTCCGTAACTCTGGCTGCTGGGTCTGATCGTTAATGTTCGCTTGTATATTGGGAACATCCTCACAGATCCAGACGAGCCATGTCCCTGGACCCAAAGTTCCCCATGCCGAGAGTTAATTGCTTGACCTTTTGCGAATACAGACAAAAAATTTGATAGAGTCTCAGAGCTTTAGGGGCTGACTCAGGTCCGTCAATCGCTTCTCGGAAAATGTCTCATCCAAAATCACAGGCAACTAGCAGGCAAAACTCCTCCGAATCGCCATGGGTTTTCCCTTGACAAAAAAAAATTGATGGGATTGTTGTTCCGGTTTGCCCCCCCCCCACATCCGACATTCCGCAGCCAAGCTAACCGTGTTGGTGACAAGTCAACAGGGGAAATCTTGGATTCGAAAGACACCGTGCAACTGTGTAACAGCTGACTTAACGGGAAATGTGTCGCGTGCCTTCTTACCCAAACTTACACTGAGGGGAACCACACGTCCAACGGCTTCGGGCAGGTTCTGTGTTTGTTTGTGGGCTTCAACCACCAATACATACCCTTTCACGATCATTACAGTCACAATATAGTGACTCTTCAAGTGCGCCTTGACGAGTCTCCCCGGGGAATTCGGCTCTTGCATCTGGCGGGGCCTTTTAGCAATTGGATGGGATGGGAAAATGGCCTCAACAATGGGACTGAAATCAGCACCAATTGCCAACAACGAACCCACATCCCTGCGGCCAGAGAGTAGAGTACATACATATCGTCAGTCCCAGCCGGGGTACAGTTATTACGGTGCACGTCGCCTAAATGAACGAATTACGTAGCGTGCAGGCAGGTACTAATCGTCAATTGATATCCTACACGCTGCAGATGAACACGTGAATTTATCACAGACAAGACGAGACAAGTGACAGCTGAACAAGCCTTGAACCCGTCAATGAGATATCGGGTATCAATGGTTACCGAGTCGCATGTGCCGATCAAACCCGAACATTAGCTCATGATTCAGCTGCTCGGGTGTGTTGATCGACTTCAAGTGGTTCATCAGCGACTCGATTCTAAGGGGAAAGAATTATTCTATTCCTTACACTCAATTAAATTACCCCTAAAAAAGTAGGCGCAAGCAAATACATTGCTTAAGGCTGGGAGTACCCGATCAAGCCAGTAACGCACAGGTGTTCTGCACTTGGTTCTGCCAACTGTAATTTGCCATTTACTACCTTGCTTACCCCCCCTTTCCCCCATACCTCCTTAAGTCCCATCACAATATTTCTACTTCCCATAAAATGTTGTGACCCATAGCCCATATCGATAACTCTAGTAGCCTAGGGCCCCCTAGAACTGTCTCATCAAAGACACTGGGCGCAACTAAAATGGCATCACTGTGCTGGAACATCTTTAGCGACTTAGCGATAATGTTTGAGACCTGAGCAAGGGCTGCTATCTTTGGTCCTTTTCTTTCATTGCAGAGGATGCAAGACATTTCCTAGACCTCGAGAGGCCTGAAACATAGGAACATCGCATGGAGGCGGCACAAATGTCGCTATGTACCCGGGCCTTTGAGAGATATAATTACGGGTGGCACTGTATAAGGCGGAGTTTAATTAGCGCTAGATTTTTTTAACGGGGGAACTGGATAACTTACATTCCTATGTTAAAATTATATACTTAGGAGCTCTTACCTATAATACATCGCCAAGAGAACAGCATGATAATTACTAAGGATATGCAAGCTGATGAGATTACGAGAATGAAGAGAGAGAGCTAGGTTCAATCACAGTAGATCTCTGACGTCAACTTTATAATCTTTAATATTGGCTTCCTCCTAAAGAGAACAGCCGGCCACCGCATACCATACTATAATCAGGATATGCATGAGACGACTTTAACTGAGTTCCTCGGAACTCCCTCCCGAACCTATGCCTGTATGTAGTGCATACGTTATCTGGCCTGCCTAGTTATTACCGTCGGAATTAGCTCTTGTATCTCTGTTTCACCGTCTTGTTTGTTTGGGTGGAATAACGAGAAGCTTGTCTTAGATTACGCTTGTAAGCCCGGTAGGAACCTACTTAGATCAATAAGTTAAATATATACTGTACAATACAGGTCCTTATTTTATCAGTTATTGTTTCTACTGGCGTGTTAGCTTCTCGTTGTCTAGCCTTAATCTGCAGGACTAAGCTTAAGTAGATATAACCCAGGGATATGTTATCGCCGTTTGTACAACGCGAGTGCATACATACATCTCCCCTTATTTATTTTTTCCGGCTCCTCCCTCAGTTCTTTTCCAGTTAGAGTAGATGATGTTCATTGCATAATCCCGCCTTCAATTCAGTTTAGGGCTTTTCTTTCTTTCTTTTCTTCTAGCCAACTAAACGATATCTAAAAAATGAATGCCATGCATATGCGGTCTTTTCCGAAACTCAACACCCCTCGGGCCGATAAGGACCCACGATAGCCTTTTTTTTTTTTGAAGAGTGCCCTGACAGCAGCATCGCGATCCCGCCTTCTCATGCGTATCCAAGAAGCACGGTAGTTATTACATTCTACTGGTCCTGGTTCCGAGTATATATATGTTGAGCTGTTATACATATGCGGCCCCAATGGTTGATTAAAAGAAAAGATCGTAGGGGGGGAGGGGGGTACATGGAAGTTTCCACAAAAAGAAAGTACACCAGGTCACCTCTTTTTCTTTCTCTTTTTCTATGAGCGCCAAAAGAAAATCAGGTAGATCATAGAGTTTTTTTTTATAAAAAAAAAAGTGACGATTATTACCGTACAGTTTTTGTTATTTAAAACAATTAACTGACTGCGCACATGCCTTATGACTTCATATTATCTTATTACGTCATATGGAGGCCAATCGTTGCGCTGTTAGTTAATTTCCAAGATTCGTATTCTCTTGGGTACTGTGGTGACTGTACTTGGAGAACCTGTTTGTTCTATTAGTGTTGAAACAACTACAATAACGTATATCATATTATAGATGATGACATTTTCAAATGCCTTCTTTCAAATGGAGGAGGAAGAGGGGGGGGGGGAGGATACGAGTCTACGTGTAGTGATCACGTTAGTTGGTCACACTACCGCCGTACAGTTTCTTTCACTGGTGAATACACCTGGGGTAGGTATACTTTATTTTTATGGTCTTAAGAGTCTCGGTTTTACTGGGCATTGTCTTGGTAGTCGCTAAATATTTCCATACAATGCGCTTGGCGAGGCTTAGGGATCTCGTAATGACTTGTGGAACTTGAGAGCCGCTAAGCCTTTGGGGTGAGTGTAGTTTTTTTTCATTGGGACAATTGTTTTGCATCTATAATGGGGGAGTACGCAGGTTCTTTGACTCAAAATTGAGAAAGACGAGGTTGCAGGCAGCAGGGCTGTACTTGAGTAAAGGGCAGACCTACAGCTACAGTACTCTAGACATACTTAATGCATAGTTCACAATATATCACTCGATATTTGTAGATAGGAATAAAGTTTTTTTTCTTATTTGTTAGAAATACGAGAGTCTATGCACTTAGGTAGGATAGATGGTATATAGGTGTTTAGAGGCCACCTATAGGGGTAAAGGTGATATAAAGGGAGATATGTCATGTATGGTCACATAACGTGGGGGCAGGGATTTTCTGGCACAAACATGTTTATCTCATCTAGTCTTCTCTACTTAATATGAAGATAACTCCCTATCTATGGAATAGGTGCGGATTATGCCATCTATTTCACTAAAGGATGTTAAAGTCGAAGAGGAGTACGAAGTAGACATGAGGGGAAGTGTGGTACTTAGTTACCTAATTACTTAAATACAAGAGTTAGTGATAGGAGGATATGGTATTGGGTAATATTGGACGAATAGATTACTCAACGGACTATTCTATGGTGGATTTATGGGGTTAAGATATGGTGAGAGAGTAGAAAGGCCAGTACTGTATAAGAGGAATAGGGAATCTCCAAAACGGTTTAGGGTTTATACTTAGTTGAAGTTCGCTGGGTATGCGGATAATGATTCCTTACTACCTGATTAGCACTATCTTATTAGCTCTTAGGACTTAATACTTTACTGTTGGTATACAAGCCATATGAGACTTATCTAGGTCGTATAAAACTTTTATCTAAAATATAAAATTACAAGAGATTGTTCCCATGTAATTCCCAACAAGCCTTTGATAAACATATTTTAAACTCTTCATTAGGTTTTAATAAGAACTCAAAAGGAGTTAATGCCTAAAAGGTCCTTATAGATCTGCTTTTCAAGTAAGGACTCAATAAAGTTTATCTCACCTCACGTGTTGGTGGTAAAGTATATGACTATAGTTTGTACTCTGTATTGTACACCTAAGTACTCTTCAGTACACCTAGTGTTGTATCTATGATTTCCGAGTGATGTGTAGTGATGCATTATAGCCCCATGACTATGATTAATTTCTGCTGTTTTTCATACTGGTGTTCTTTCACCACGGCTAGTAAATTCTTTACCTCTCTAGATCCAGCTGGAAAATGTAAGCCTAACCTACCGTGGATCTTTGTATTGGGTTTTTATAACTATAGCAGTAGCTTATGATCGTCAATGTAGCTAATACTGCATAAGAGACGACTCTATGTTTTCGTATAGGTATCGATATCACTAGTAGATTCGCTAAAGATCTACGTGTTTCAAGATGAGTATGAATACTGTTTTTATTTGGTTCGTAAAACAAGATGAAAAGGCGATTAATGTCTCTGGATTCCAAGTTGGTCCTCGACTGAACTAGATAAAAGGTTTAGGAACTGCTCCCCAAGGTGATCCTCCCACCACCAATCTACCTATCTACAAAGCTTTACCAAGCGATTACATTAATCAGCTGCTTCACTATCAAATCCTGACTTCTACCACGAATCATTACCAAGAATCCATAGTTATAAAAATGACTTCCTCACAGCAAAACAAGCTTGAAAGCGGGCAAAGCTCTATCAATACTCGTGTATCTTCGTATCACCCTTCTATCACGCTTACTAAAGAGTCTGGTGATACTGGCTATGATGTTGACTATGCTCTCCATCCTGATGAAGCTTATGAGCCGAATGGACATGGTGTTGATTACGCTTATCAGCCTATTGAGACTATATACTTATATCGGCCTCAATACCAACAGGCTGCACGGTCAGAAGCTGGCTATATTAACACCTCAGACAGTGCTAACTCGAATGAACAAAACATTGCTATACCTAGCTCATACACAGACCTAGGTTCAAGCATTGAGAATTCCCAGGTCACCTCTATACCTAGGTATCCTGGCCCATCTGCCCCAATACCCGCGACGACTTACATTATCATCCCACGCGGAGCTAATTTAAACGGATATCTATTTGTTACACCCGATTTGAACGCAGCCCCAGATGTAGGCTTCGGCTTTGTGTCTTCTCAAGCTGGTCCGCGTGCGGATTCTTCAGGCTCAAGGTCTGGGTATTCTCAGCCTTATTCTGCGCCCGGAGTGCAACAGAACCCCCAGGAGTCTATTGGACGGAGCATAGTTCCGCGTGTGGCTAGTTCTGGTAGGCGTTTCACGGGTATCCATGGTTCGTCTTCTGTAAAGTTGTCGTATAGACACAAGTATTGAGTTTTGACTTTAATGTCTCTGTAGGTTAATACTGACTGCGTAGGTTTTCTCCCCACCCAATGGGCTCGAGTGAAGCGCTAGGGATAGCCACTTAGGATTTCTTTCTTTCTTTTATTTTGTTTGACTTCGTGGTTTCATTCTGTTTTTGGTAGATTTAAGAATTAATAAAGAACCTAATTTATGAGAGAGCAACTTGTATACAAAAGGGGGGTATAGAAACTCAAATTAATTATGCAGTAACTCGTAGAAAGAAGAGCCTTAATCCTATTATTCTCTCCCTCATCGCATTAAGCATACATAAGTACATGTATCATGCATGTCGAGACTGACAGTTGACAGCTGCGCTGGTTGGCACAGACACCCGGAACATGCCGGGCCGACAGATTACTTACGGCAGATCACATGTCGACGACGTGGAGACCATTAGTGGTATAGAAGATTAATAGTGGAGTATTACTATTTATTCTTCCCTCTAGACTTAAGGGGGGAGATCCGCCATCACCACTACAACAACTACTACTGCTGCTATCATGGCTACCAACACCAGTGTTTGTTTAGAAACCCCCAATGAAGCGCTCTCGAAAGGGATTAACTATCCTAGGCCTATTGAGGCCCCGAGGGCCCCCTACACAAATCCTGCAGACTCAAACCCGGTAATGGCAGGATTGCCATTGAGGATACTTAGTGAAGTGTAGGCTCACCTCACCTCTACTACAATCAGTGAATAATAACAACAAACAGAGTCACAAACATCTCACCTCTCCAAACAATCCTCTGGAACAATGCAAACTTCGGCGCGCTACGAACCCTCGAAGATTCTGGAGTCCTCGATGCCTACCTCCCTCGTTTCGACCCCACTGTGATCCCTCACAGTGCTCCCATACCACCACCCTCCTCCTACTCCTCCTCTAAAAATCACAAGAAGACTTTCTACTCGTGCGCGGATTATACCTCCGCATATACCACTGGCCACCTCACACCGACTGGAGTTACAAATAAACTATCAGCTCTCCTCGCTTCCCCGGAGCATTCACCATGCATGATATCCCACATGACGCCCCCAACAGAGCCCAGCGAATGCAGATATGCTACATCAACTCCCAAAAGCCCCCTCGACGGTGTCCCGATTCTCGTTAAAGACGAGCTAGCGGTTGCAGGTTCCCCCAAAACCATCGGCCTCACACTCGCAGAAATGAAACGTCGCGGCGCAAACAAGACCGACGAGGGCAAAACATCCTGGTGTATCCAGAAGCTAATCGATGCCGGCGCATTGGTGGCTGGGAAGACGAATATGCACGAGATTGGCTTCGACACGACAAACAACAACCCAAACCATAGCACGCCAAGGAATCCTTACAACAAGGGATACTACACAGGTGGGAGTTCTGGGGGAAGCGCGTATTCTGTTGCTGCCGGGTTGGTCCCGATTGCTATCGGTGCGGACGGTGGGGGATCAATTAGGCTGCCGGCGGGGTATTGCGGCGTGTATGGACTTAAGCCGAGTCATGGAAGAGTATCATCTGCGCCAACTTTGTCTATCGCTCCATCGGTCGGTGTGATTGGGCCTCTAGCTGGGACAATGAATGATCTGGAACTCGCATACTCAATCATGGCTCAGCCTAACCCGGAAGAAGTATCATTACGGCAATTCCCCCCACTTACACCAACCCCCGAGGAAAAGCGTACAGGAAAACGGATACTCGGCATCTACAAGCCCTGGATCGAAGACTGCGATGCCGACGTTAGGGAGGCTACCCAGGCCGCAATTAGATATCTCCAAGAGTCCGCCGGATACGAAGCCGTCGATATAGAACTCCCACTGCTCAGAGAGGGAAGGATGGCACATGCTATGACTATTATGACGGAGATAGGCCAGGGGTTCTGTAAAGGTGATCCAAAAGGCTTAACACCAGCAAATAAGGTTCTTGTCTCGGTTTCTAGTAAAACACCTGCGAGAGACTTTGCGCTTGCGCAGAAAGTCAGGGCATTACTCATGTCACATCTAGCTTTTCTGTGGGAGAAGTATGGGGATGGACTTGTTATTGTAAGCCCGGTGACACCGCATGCGGGAGCAAAGATCGGGTCAGAAGCACATGTGTTGAAGGGGGGTGCTGGGGTTAGTGATACGAATTTAAGCTTGAGGAGCATGCAGTGAGTTTACCTCCTTAAAGAGGTTTTTTTATCTGGCTTTGCATTTAGCTAACGGCTCTAGATATGTATTTCTATCGAATTTCACCGGGACTCCTAGCATCTCGTTACCGGTTGGGTATTCGGAGGAGGGGTTGCCGATAGGGTTAATGGGAATGGCGACGTGGGGCGCGGAAGAGACGTTGATTGAGTTTGGAAGAGTTGGTGAAAGGTACTTGGAGGATGTCGTGGGAAGGAAAAGACCCGGGGGCGAGGACGCTTGGGTAGACATGATGGTGAAGCATGAGGAAGATTAGGAGCTTGTAAGCACGAGGAAGGTTCCGAGCCCTCAAAAAAACATGTCTTAGTTAATGGCCTACAATACCACTTTGTAGACCTTGAATAGTCAAACTTAATAAATATTCATTCTTGACAGATCTAGTATCGATAGTGCACAACGATATTTAGAAGATCCTGTGAGATCCAGATACTTAGCTCACCTCTTTATACTTATCAGATAGCTCAATGGATTAGATATGAGTGAAAGAATATAGGTTCAAACTATATATATTATTATAGTACCCTAGCTTGGAGGGTATTTAGATCCCCAACTGGTATCGTCATTATCTAGTGAGTAGTTTATCATTACGCTTTCGCTATGGGGTCATAGCCCCTCAAGGAACTGAGCGCGGTGGGATTGATGGAATTGTTCTAGCCATACATGTACTTAGGTAAAAGATAAATGACGTGATTTTTTTTTTAGTGGCGGCTACATGAAGCGCTATATTTAAGCCCCCAGTCACCCGTAGGTCTCAGCTGCCATAAGCACTAAAATTCATGTAAGCTTGTAGGGGGCTCTGAGAACTAAACAAGACCACTTATTCTATCATAACACATAGTCATTCATTCTTCTGGTTCTAAGTCTAGGGTGTTGTACTAACTGTGTTTATAATCTAATAGGTATTTAGTAGATGTCTAAGCATGCCTACCGAATGGTTTGATATTCTCATAAGCTACTGTGTGTTTGTTAGCTAGGTGGAGTATATGGTCGATAATAGAACGGTGGTAGTGTGGTCTTTTTGGTGTTGAGAACGAGACTAGGTGTAACAAATTTAATAATGTGATTGATATGGCTTCTTAAAGAGTAAATATAATGATAGTCTCGTGCCCAGCTCTAATCGTTGTTTTTGCTGCGCAGCACCGTATAGAAAGCTGCGTGTAGGGGGCTGGGCACAAGACTAGGGTAATAGGAGTATATATTGTGTAGGTCCAACCATTCTATTGGAGGTTTGTGGCTTTTCCATTGTATGTACGTATATGTATTTATTAATCAGCTTGAATCTCTATAAGAACTGTTCCCGTTCCATTCTTTCAGTTGATTATAAGGACAATGATTTCAATACTCACTGCCTGTAGATCAGGTGACATAGCTCATCAGCCTAGCAAGAAAAATTTAACCCTAGGCTCGTGACTTGAGCCTTATTACAGCCATTATTTGATATTGAGGATAAAGGTTCTAAAGGTGCCATGTGAGATAAAGTATAGCTGTGTTAATAGTATTTTCTGATACTTATGATTAATTCATTCATTCAATAGCATCTCCTGATTATGTTCTATTTATGATTAATTCATTCACTCATTCCTGATACTTATGATTAATTCATCCATTCATTTACTCATTCCTGGTTATATTCACAAGCTATCACTCGGTAGTATTTTTTAACACCGGGCCACGACCCCCCACGATTCTACCCCGTCATCCTAATAACCATCCCTACCAGTAGAATGGAGTAGATCTCTTATTCCTAGTCAGTCGAAGGAAATTTGCCCAAATTACTTCCCTACCCCCCCCCCTCAACCTCTCTACCCTTTCCCTTACAATGCTGGTACACGCCTGGATTCCCTTGCCCCAACCCAAGCAAGCTATAGCACCTCCTCAGTGAAAGTAATTGGTATACTGAATAGAGTGAGACTTGAACTCACGCGGGTTGCCTACTAGCACCCGAAGCTAGCGCCTTGACCGCCCGGCCATCTATCCATGCATATTTGTCTCCCAAAGTGGTTTTCGCCTCCACAGCTATACTATACCACCTATTTCCAGAAATACACACACATACCCCAAGTGACTGAATAAGAAACTGTTTATCTGTGTGGAAATGATCACACTACGGCCTATAGGTGTACGGGAGTAAAGATAGAAGATAGGTAGTAGTGGGCTTTGTTGACGCCATCAACCACGTCTCCTTATACCGAAAATCCTAGACCAATAAAAAAATACCATGAAAAGGATATGATCTCCATTATAGTTGTGGTAGGACCATAGGAACTATCTGAGATAAATAAATTGAGGTTAGGATCTAGCATCACTTGCTATTACGGCTCGATCGGCTTCCGAGTCCCCTGCTACGATAAATAATTATAGACACATAGCATTCGCGTTAGGTATAATATAAGGCCTTGTATGATTATATTAGGATATGTGACCTGAAGAAGCTGTGTTTTCAATGCATGTACTTGATGAAACAACAACAAAAAAAAGCCGTGCCCTCCTCTCCTACCTTAACCCTAACCCATGGTGATATTGCCGAGCTATTGCCCATGAGAGATAACTGTAAGCGGATAAAGCCACCTTCGAAGAGGATTTAGTAGGTGGTACAATTTTTATTCGAATGAGAACCAGCGCAGTCGATCATAAAATGATGATACAGCCCAAGTACCTACATGTAGTGACATATCAGATGCAGCCTATTTCAAGTAGAAAAAGTACTGTATCGATTCAAATCGCCAGTTATCTATACTAAGAGGAAAATCCCGCCCAATAGACCATTCTTATAGTTAGATTGGCGAAGGACGAATTCTAAGTCTCAGATCTCAGAGCAGCTCATCGAATGGTACCATTCATGATCAAAGCGCCGAACGCCCGGGAACCTGGTACCTACTGTTTATAAACCCTTGTTGCGATCCGGGCTCTCGGATCTTAAAACTTCCCTTAGCCCTCTGTACCAGAGTTTTGGGCTGGTCTAGAATTCGAGGTCAGAGGCCTATTATCTCACACTCGTATGACCAGATCCTAACCGATCTTGTTAGATATAATTCGATAGAGTATGGCCCGACAGACGTCTTTCTCGAAAAAAAAAGTCCGAGATAACTAGCGTTCTCTTATCTGAGCGTTTTCACAAGGGATCGCAAAAAGTGATGCTATCGGCGCATTATGCAGAACATTCGCTGTCATGACAGTTGTGCAGGGTTTAATGCATTAACACGTGATCTAGATCTCCCCACCCCCCTTAGTACAGCGCTCATATACTATCACTCGAACCTAGCCAACTCCACTGGCTGAGAAAACTAAGCTTATCATGTTAGACAAAAGGACAACTTGAGAAAAGCAACTCATTTCTAGCATGTTTCCTTGATAAATTGTTGGGACGGAGCGAACGGCAGATGGCTGGCTGCATGCATGCGGGCTCGATGGAAACGTATTCAAATATGCCACGATACTCGAGCAACATAACATCTAAACCTATAATCTATGCTATTGGCTGATTGTAAGTTGTGCAGTTATCTATCACGTTCCCGCTGGAGGGAATCGGTTCTAGAAGAGGGGGAAGCTCACCGCTTCTGCACATGGGTAGCACGTGCCTGTGTGCATTCGAAATTTATGTAATGTAGGGCCTAGAAACGACAAATCAAACCTCCGCAAAAAACCAAAACCAAACTGATGTAATTGTACGTGAAGAAAGTTAATTTCAGTCCAAATAAGGGTTGCCTCAGGGTTCAAACTTCGAGAAGCGGGAACTTTGTTTCCCCCCCGCCTTCAACCCCTCAATTCTTATATTCATATTTCGGACAAAAAAAAAAAAAGGAGACCCCGCGCTTGTGAACACAGCAAAAACAAGATTCGCAATGAGCCACCCCACTCGATGCTGCAGTAATTAGTTATTCGAGACACGTAGTTAATAGGGTTTTGGGAAGTGAATTTAGTGACCCCACTTTGTGACATGGCAAAGGCGGGGGGGGGTTGCGTGACAGTGAAACTGCCGGTGAGGAGGGCAAAAGCTCCCAGCGGCATTCATGAGGTCACGGCAAGAAATAAAATAAAATAGAAAATGAAAATGAAACATTCAAGACTGGTACCTACATTGCCCTATTTTTTCTTCTTCTTTCCTTTTAGCCTAGAGAGGATAGAAGGCTTGACAAGCAAGCGCGTAAAGGGGCTGAGAGTATGTGCCGAAAGATCCTTCTGTATTGAACCTCTCCCCTAATGTCACTACGGTATCCCGAACTCGCTTCGGCACAAGTATTTCAGCATGCTACTTGCCATTTTAAGCTCGCATGAGATTGATATGTGCGAAACTTAAAACGGTGTCATGCCTCTCGGCAAACAACACACTTACGCGTGACCGGAGGGATCGTGTCTCATGCTGTGCAAACCTCGGTACCGGTTCCTCGGGGAATCCTGCAATTATACTGTATGGCTTGCCTAATGTCAATTCACGAGGAGGTCATAGAGGGTATAGGATCAGGCGTGTATACATAGGTGGTTTGATAGATTGCTTCGTATCGCGGAATCTGTAACTCAGAAGACCCACAGCGCTAGCTCTGGGGAAACCAGAAGATTGTCATGCCTGTCCCTCCGCAATTCACACTATGCCGTCATCCCCCCTTTCCTTTCTTTTTTGGATGCAACTCAATTGGAGTTATATAATACTTCGTATTTTTGGCACAATTGCAAAATGATATGTCACTCTTCGCAGTAAACTCACGATGCCCCCTCTCTGGTCTCGTGGTCTTTAAGGTAATAACCGTCGTATAGAGGTAGCGCGGTCCCTGATTTCTGGTGTCGTCCTCCTCCTCAATCCCAGATCCTGGTCAGGCCTTGTCAAAAAAAAAAACGGCCGCGACTTCAAAACTGTCCTGGCTCCGTCAGGCATCTCAACGCGATGGAAGTTGCAAAAGGAAAGGTACGCGGGGACAGCGGCATCACAAGTTACCCTATGGAGGCCCTAAAGCGGCATCTCCCGCCACCACCGCCTGTAAACCCAAAGAGCATGTAGAGGCGGGATTGAAAAAGTAAAGAAGGCGATCTCAAAAAAGAACGGTATGCTTTACTGTGGCGAGGCAAGTAAGTTTCTGGGTGGGGGGTAAATCCAAGAAACTCGTGAATCTTGCATGCCCATTATAATATATTAAGATAGTTCTTTTCAGCAATATGGATAAATAGGGTTTCCTGGCCCCGGATGCCGGAACTTTGGTTATCGAACCGTGTTTTATGTAAGGTCCGATGAATCGTAGAGTACCGAATTATTTTGGCTGATCGTGACAGAAATATAGATAGAGTGGAAGTCACGCAATTTTATACATACATCGACCGGGGTCCGCATAGCTGGACGAGGCTCTGAGACATTCTGTTTCGGATGACCTAATGGAGATCGTAGGAACGAATGACGCTGTCGGAATCGGGGACCCCCGTCACATGGGTTAGGGTAGCGGTTGGATGTGGATTAACAGCGATGCTGCTCAGGGTCCACTTCAGCAGTTGCTTTTGCCCCCCATGATCCTTGCATCGCACAACGTGGAGTTATGTTGTGTTCCCACCCCCTCCACGTCAAGTCACGATATTCGTTGAGGATAATGTTTCAAAATATTCCCAGTGTTGCTCCCCCGGATCCCCCGGATCCGAATGATGGGTGCGCTCTAGATAGACTGCGCACTACACATATTTATCTTTAAAATCACCTGAACATACAACTAAATAACTGCATGTAGTGGGGCACTAGGTAGGACGAAGGGAGTTGAGATATTGGGAAGAATATTCTAGAGTCTATACTAAACCTTAATTCGGTTCTGTGGCAGCTTGGTATGTATTTAGGGTGGTTTTTCCCTAGAGATGGAATGCGGATACAGTTACTACTCATGAACCAGTACGGCCTTGAAGTGCTTAGTGGAGCTTCGGCACATGTTGTTATGTTCAGTTATAACGTCAAACTTCCATTAGCCGTCTCTCCCGTTGCTCGAGCTTTTGCTGTTAAAGAACTCCGCGGACAGCCCTCACACGGTTTAGTAAATGTGCCGCCTTAGACGACAGCGGCCTGATAATGCCAATGTCAAGCGGCCTAAGGAAAGCTGGGGATATGCCCTCAAGTCCCCACAGTAAGTACATATGTAAGTACCTCGGCGAACTTATTTAGTGACAATTAGTAATATTTCTGGGCCTTTCGGGGAGCTCTTGCTCAAGAATAAACGATGTCAATTGGTCGAGTAGTTCAAGACTTGTTCGTTGGCACATGGAATTTTGATCGGATTTGATAATTAGCTTATGCCTCACCAGACCCTGGTCTGCGAATTGCTATGGCTTAGTCACTAGAGGTCTTGCCTTATTTTTCCACGACTTTGTGGGTAGCCCTTGGACCCCATTAGCTACTGTCGTAATTGACGCGTAACATGCCACGGCAGTGGCCACGGGGTGGCGGTGGATCAGTTACCGTGTTATTAGAGGCCCCTTGATATGTACATATTGTGGTTCTTTGTTAGAGGTTGACGCTTGTGGTCATAACCAGGAAATGGTGCTGCAGTCCGGCCGTTACGGGGGGGGGGTTGCACATATCAACCATCGGGCCCGTAGTGAGTTTGCGCAATCACAAATCTCAAACGGTAGAATAGTATGCACCTATAATCACCTGGTGGAACCGTATTTATATGCGTATTTATGTACTGCAATTGGGTAAAGGAGCGCAGTGCAGCTCCTTTAACCTGGGATCCAAACACTGCAAATTATACAAATCGCAAGTTGCCTCGGTTATCCGCATCGGCCCGGACCGATGAAGTCGACAGCCAGCAACCGATGAGGCTGTAGTTCTCACGGAAATCTAGAGAATATCCGGATACAGCTGCTTCGAGTAGTTCCGGTCGAATCATCAGGGTTAGGGTGGAAGGCGCCGTTACTACTCATCCAATCAGACTGTTTTGTGGTGGCTGCATCTGTACTATGGTTCGTGAATGTCGGCAGCCAATTTGGGGGAAACGAGAAGGAGTGGGGTGAGATATCCTTGTTTGTACCTGGGAGCAAAGGGAAGCGAGCGGGGGTGGATGTTGCTTTTTGGAAGGATGTTATTCTGAGAAGAGGTTCTGTGAGGAGAAGGAAGAGGAGATTAGTATACGGATCACGGTTTGAAGTGTAGGGGATTTGCCGATAGTCCCGTGTAGGATAAACAGTTCTACTAGGGAATTATATGTTTTCTCGATTGGGCTTGTAATTCCATTGCGCTGGAGCCTTTGCGCAAGGCTTGGCAATTAATGCTACGAATATCCCAGAAAGTTATCACAACGAGGCCATGACCCAAAGATTTCGATAGGACGTCATTACTTGTCTCAAGCCTCATAGGCTTAAATGATATAGCCACACGAGTCAAGTGGGCCTAACCCCGAAAGGATTCCCGGGGGGGGGGGGTATTATATACACGTATCTACAGATCTATTACTTCAGATTAGATTATTTCCCAGCGTCGAGTTAGAGTGGGAGATGACAGAAACTCCAGGAAGTGCAGACACGGCCGTAAGTATCGGTATAGGCAGTAGATGTGTTATTTAAATTTCATTTGGTAGCATACATGTACAGTTTCCATCCTGGCTGGGCCTCGGGCTGGTCCGAAGGAATAAAGCAGTAAGTGAGAGTGCGGGTAAGAACAGAAGAGAGTTTCTGGCAGCAGGAGACAAGTTCTTGGAGCAGCACTTTCTCTTTTCTTACCTCCGCAGTGAACCCCTGCTATCCAGCCTTCACCCAGTCACCCGTCACCCAGTCACCCGGTCACCCAAGTAGTCACTCGGTCGGTCACTCGTTGGCTCGCTCGCCTGGGCTGCTGGGCTGGGACAACACTGAGAACCCCTCCTGCTGCTGCTTTCCGGTGCTGGCTGGTGCTTCACTGCTGCTGCTGCTGCTGCTGCTGGTACTACTACTGCTACTGCTACTACTACTTACTGCTGGCTCCCTTCTGCCACTTCCGTTCTTCACTTCTCTCCCCCTCATCACCATCCAGTAAATACATGTACGCACTGGCGCCATCATCTTCTCCGCTGACGGCTTGATAAACGTGTATGTGCGACTCTGCCAGCCAGCCAGCGCCTGGAATAATTTACGCTGCCTAACAACGGAGAGGCAGCTACGATCAATCTGCCCGCACCCCACCCCCCCCACCCACCACCACAACAGCAACAATCATAACTACCAACACCACCCAGCTCCTCACTTTCTACTGCCTCTACTGTAGCCCTCTGCCTCCCCCTCTCATATCACCCCTCCGCTTTGAGCCACCTCAGCTCTACACACGCCCCGGCTGCCATCCCGTCTAGCGATCCTGCCTAGTCATCATCATCTCCGACACCCCATCCTAGCCCGCCGCGCTAGTGGGACTGCTCGTTAATAACGTCAACCGGACGTCCGCCCTCTTACAAACATACCTTACCTAGATACTAGTAAACCCCCTCCCCCAGCAATCCGCCACCTCTCTCCTCTCTACACCTGAATTCCCTCTACAAAGCAGGCCTGCTCCTCCTCTCCTCCTCTTCCTCGTAGTCCTGTCCATTAATCCTCCTGGTCACTCACTGCCCTCGCTCGACACAATCAAACCCTCCACATCACATTGTCTCGCTGTCTGACGTTGTGCTTCGGTCATACCAAACTCAGCTTTCAACGCTAGTATCCCCTCTAATACCGCCCACCACGGATTTCTTCAGAACGCCGTCATTGAGCCCTTCTCGCTCTAACGAGAGCTACCACCCAACCCCTCTCACAACACCACTGCCTTCCCACGAGCAGCCGACACCACCGAGGACAGGCACGTCAACCCCAGATCCAAAGTTTGACAAGATGCCTGCCCCGATTGATATTACCTCTCGGCCTCACCAGCCAAAATCAAATCTTACTAGCCAGCTTCGAGCTGCTGGTGAAGGGGGTGGTTATCCCATAGAACCCATTGGTGGGCGAAGCGGTAGTATATCGCAAAGCAATGCAATTGCCATGTCCAACAAATTCCGCCGGGAGAGTATGGTGAATGGCGAGATGGCACGGAGTCTAATGGGCGGTGGAATGAGTTGGGGGGGCGTCAGTGTCGGGAGTTGGATACGCGACGAGTAAGTAGATATCTCTCATAATCTGCCCTATGTATGGTCGTTTTGGCTGCATTACGGCCGGGTAGTCTGGGCGGCCCGTGCATTTGAGAATTCATCTCATCTTTAGAGAATGTCTCATCAGCACTACCGTTGCTACTACTCATCGCGATGCCCATCTTCTGGGATATCTTTTACCCCCCCTTGCATCCTACCAACCGCTTCTGTAGCCACCCAGTACAGTGTCAATTCCTGACTCTTGAATAATAGTATTATAATGGCCGGAACATCACCCTTTACCTTTGGATCACCATCCTTCCATTCATCGTCATACCTTCCGAAACTCGAAGCTGATTTTTGCCGGGATTTTTCTTGCTGCGGCCTTCCGCTTCCATCTCTCCATGACCTTCTTAGGCACTACGAAGAGCACCACGCACAGCAGACTGGAATGGTACGTCGTGATGAAAATGGGCCCGCAGGCAGTGACTTACCTCAACAGCAGCAACCTCAGCACCCAAGACCCCAGCAGCAAAATGCTAGTGGAATGACTAGCCCTATTAGCGGGATGGGTGGAATTCAGCTAGGTATGATGCGACAGCAGATGCAGAGGCTACAGGTCCAGCAAGAGAGCGAAGGTGATATGAAGGAGGAAATTGAGGAACAGGACGGGGAAGTTGCTGGCGATATGGAGATGGATGACGATGAGATGACCCCCCCACCTGCTCCACTTACCCCTCAAAACCACCACCAGCATACTTCATACCCCCCAACCCCCACCACACATAGCCAGCCCTCATATCAGAACACCCCAAATTTAGTTCACGCCCAACCCTCAGGCCTCAGCCAAAAGCCTTCTCATTTCTCGCCGGAATCGTCTGTCCCCGGAACCCCACACGCTTTGGACCAGCACGAATATGGGTTCCCTCAAAATACACAGGGATTACCAAATCAACAGAATATTCATATTCCTTCCGGAGACTACTACGACCTGGCTACAGGCAACATTGAGCTATGCATTAATGAGCCTGCCAAGACACTTTTTAGTCCTGGTGGAGTGGCAATGGGTGGTTATACACAGCAGTATCAGAATATGATTAGTGCTGGTGGAGCTGGTGAGTTTTCAAACAACCCCCCAAAATAATACCTGCATGCTAATGAATAAAAAGTCAATATGCTACAAGAAGATAAACCCTTCAAGTGCCCTGTAATAGGGTGCGAAAAGGCTTATAAGAATCAAAACGGATTAAAATACCACAAAGCTGTAATTAATACCTTTTCATCTATTTATATACATTTACTAACATTTCTCTTAGCATGGACACGCAAACCAGCAACTTCATGACAACTCCGACGGAACTTTCTCGATTCTTAACCCCGAAACCTCTACTCCTTATCCTGGTACTGTAGGCATGGAGAAGCAGAAACCCTACCGGTGCGAATATTGCGGAAAGAGATACAAGAACCTAAACGGCCTAAAATACCACAGATCCCATACTACTCATGGGGGAGTGCCACAGCCAGTTCCTCAACCAGGCGGGGTTGTGGCCGTTGCTGGGGTTATTGGTGGGGAAAACGGCATGGATATGGGTATGGTGTAGGCTTTACAAGACTTATTACCTTTTTCATTTATTTCCCAGGAACCTCCAGACTTCCAATTAGTGCTGGATTAATTTCTTTGTATGGGTGGCAGCACTTTTTGGTTTTAACAACTCTTTCCTTTCCTATTTGGTTTTTTTTTTAGGGTTTATATTTCTCTTGTATCTGTTTTTGGGGACTATTTTTTGTGCTTGGAATCCTCTCGTTCTTACAAAGATGGCAGCTTAACCCTAGGTTGAACTCCATATATTCCCGGTCATTTCCCTTTTTTATTTTTTGTGGGTGGGGGTTTTCTTTCATTTGATGGGAATCGACATAAAGTCGTACATCACGGGACGGGTCAAAAACTTATGGGAAAGGGATGTACCGGGAACGTGTTTTTTTTTACGATATCCCCGGGTTTAAATTTTTTCCTTCACTCTGTCTTTGGATTTCTATTTTCTGGTTATGGTTGCGTTTCTTTCTGCAGGAGGGGGGGGGGTTATCGTTTCTTGGCGCCTTTTGGTTTTCGTCTGGTTCGTTTCAGTTAAATATCGGAGGGTTGCAGCTGGCTCACGATGGATTATGAGGTACGATGAGAGATATCGTGGTCCCTCTTTATGTTTTTTTTAGGATTAAAAGATCAAAAGTTTTTGTTTTTGCACGGGTTTACTTTTCCGTTTTGTACTATTTTCCTTTCTTACCTACCACGCTTCTCCTCCCCTCTCCACAATTACCCTGATCTTTCTGTTTCTTCAGATCTGCTGTCCTTATGTTTATAAACTATTGTTACTTTACGGGGGAGTTTTTCCCATCCTCGATTCATTGATTTCTATTACTATTGGAACGGTGGGAGGACCTTTGTGCTTTCCTTTACTAGCCTTCATACTTTATCTCTGTTTTTGTTGGTACGATACTATATTCACTTGTTCGAATTTATGCACTGTTGGTTGGTACATAGTGTTCTGCTCTGAATAGACTGCCAATAAGAACTACTTTTGCAAGATCCAGTTTTTGTGGCGAGATACCGGCCTCTACATATGGCAAAGCTTGAGATTACCATCAGGCCGGGGACATCCGTTTGTGGGTTGTAGTTGCTAATCGGATATTAGGGGGCGGATATTTTTGCTCTACTTAGAATGCACGATGATGCATAGTTTCGACCCTGTTAATAGGCTCTTTGAAGGCGTGCCTGCGGCGCTGACCGTTGGTGTCCTTTCTAGCACCCCAAGGGCCGTTTACCGGAGAGCATGGTGTTTGACCTGCCCAAAATTTATTTTATTTTTTGTGGAATCGGGGAATCGGCGGACCAGTAGAAGATATAATGTACTTAATTTACATGGGGTACCCTCAGACTATGCATGGCATATGTATGTACGTGTTGCTGCAGCAGCAAAAAAGTAGCTAAACTCTGAGAGTACTTGAAGCGGGGGGGGGGGGGGGCGAGCGTTCAAGCCAACCCATGAATAGCATGTCGACCGTTGACGAACTGCAGAAACACCGTCATTCGCTCGTTGGATCTACAGACTCCACACCAGTAGTTACCATCACTTCCCCCCTCCCCCCTCCCCCCTCCCCCCTCCGGACCATCATCATCTATCAAAGAGGGTGGTGTATCTGGGGGAATGTGCTGTGGTTTTAGTAGGCGAACCATCAAATGCCCCGCTGTCACTCACATTTTTATCGGTCGGTACCCTTGGTAGAGAACCCCTCCTACACCAACCAGAATACGAGCACCTTTGTCACTGAATCAAAAAAAAGAAGAGAAGGCCGCTGATCCGATACATGGAATGAGATCCGGGATCAAAATACTTAATTGATCGGCAGATGGTGACGCTGCGCATCCGTCATTTCGAGATGATCGCTAGTTTCAGATAAAGAAGGAAAAAAAAACTTGGGAGGAGAGAGAGAGAGAGTTTCTTTACAAGCAATATATATAAGCCCCCCTGTATAAAGAAGTTGGGGCGGTTAGGTACCAAAGTCCTAAGCCGGGTTATTGATCAACGATTTAGTGATTACTTATCTACAAGTTTGGATTTTGGATTTAATGATTTGTCGGTGCTACCTTACATATCTACTTTATTGTAGAAAGCAGGAAGGGGTTTTTACTTGGAGTTCAGTTCGTGGTTTGGTGTATACACAGAACTTACTATGAGTAACTTGGAACCTAATTTTAGTTATCATAATACCCCCGAGGACGAGAGAAGAGAAGGGGGAAAAAAGTAATACCGATGCCCATGGTACTTTGTTGACAGCGAAATCAAACCAATCCTGATATCCAAGGTTTACGGAGTTAAATGGCGCCGAAACCAACGGGGTTGGGGTGTGGGGATCACTACAAGACCATAAATTCAGGTTTCAAGCAAGGCCCGTGACGTACATATCTGATTCATCTTAGGTGTTGAGAGTACAGTTGCTTAAAATGGCAGAATGGGTTGATTCCCTGCAGAAAAGGTCGTTTGACCTTCGCAGGAAGCTTCACTTCGCAGAGACGAGTGATACTTTGTGATATCAGCTCTCGCCCACAGGTCACGCCGCCTGAATGCTTATAGGCCCAATCGGTCGGGTCTCCCCGGGGGAGTCAAAAACAGGGTGATTTAGACTTCTGTGGTAAAGATATCACGAATCGAATCAAGTTTCCCTCACTCCCCTCCCCCTCCCCCCCCTCGCCCTTCTTCCCGAGGACATGAAATGGCCTAACCGCGCGCTGGCTGCAGGAGCATTTAGAACAGATCTAGATATATTTCAGCGGAAGCCCTCCATCCTCCACATGAGCTTATCACATAGATAAGCTCGCGCACGGACGAAAATCAGATGTAACTCTAAATGCGGCTCTGGAATCATGCGGCTCAAGGCCCTTATGTAAGCTGCAGAAATGTCGACATCGGGTTAATGCGGGTGCCTGAGAGGACGAAAGGATCAGGTTATTCCCCCCCCATGCATCCAATACCTGTAATAGCCACGTATCGTATCCGGGGTAAGCAGAGATCTAGAAGCTATGTTATGTGCATATTGGAAACTCCCCCACACTCCATATCATTCATTACAAAGATGAGCTATCGGATGAACTACATACATGTATCTAGTGGCAGTGGCGTTTGTGGGACATACAGGTAACCTCAGTTGGTCCTTATCCAAACCCCACTTTTCTATAGTAATACATTGGTGTGCTTTATAAGCTGTCTGATATCAGGATGCATGTACGGAGTCCTCTTTGGTGGTGGGGGTCCTAACATCGAGTACATGTCAGGATCTAAGGCTAAAGATTATTCATCCCGCCCTTTCTAGACATCGCCGGGAGAAAAAGCAAAAAATAGTCAATGGTATCATCGGAACATTGCTTTTTGTAGGGAAATTCTTCTAAGCATTTTGCTACACCCTGACTATTAGAAACAGTGTACGCAACAATGCGCCTATGCTTTTATGGGTATCCGTATGCGAGAAGACTTAGAAAGAGTCAAATATATGTCCTATCTAGATATGCTCTAGTTACGTATGAATAGTCTATCTTCTATCTAATTTTCTATTGTAAATTCTTTTACTATTATCTAAGGAGAAAAGGAAAGATCTGAGGGATTTATTAGAGAAATTACAGTGGAAATTACATTGGCGACATCTCGCTATGAATTCCCAATACTGTAAGCTCTATAGTTACTTTTTCCTTGTAGATATCACGTTATAGCAGCACATCTCATCCTTGTCTACTTTGCACACTTTGAGTACCACATCCATTGTAATGGTATCCAATCTAGTTGAGGACATAACTAATACGATCCCAATCCCAAGATAAAAGTAAAAAAAAAAAAAAAATGTAAGAGAAAGAATAGAATGAGAAAACTGAAATAAACGAAGGGAAAGGGCAGAGAAAAACCCCCATACAACATCTCATATGCGTCGTATCTAGCCGAAAGAAAATAAAAAAAATACCCCCAATATAATATTCGCCACCCTCAAAGTAAATAAACAATGAAACAAAGAAGAAGAAAAAGAAGGAAAATATTGCACTACACCCGAGCACCCTCCAAAGCCGCCATTCTTTCTATCAATGCGCGATTTCTCTTCACAATGCCCATAGCAGCAAGGTCCGACTTTTCCACTACCGGCTGTGGCTCAGTCACCTTGCTCATGATCTCGCTCTTGATAACATCCGCCAGGGAATTTTTCTCTTTTACTCGCTCAGCATTTAGTAGCTTAGGTGTGATTGAGGATACATTAACGATAGTATGAGGGATAGGATTGGCCTTAACAACCACCGTGGCGTCCACAGGAGCGCTTGCTTCTACAGGACGCTCAACAGTAACCGGCTTAAGGACAGGCATATTAACAGAACTAGGGGCAGAGTTCCTGTAAGCTATAGGAATCTTTGGAATCTCAGGAATTTGATCAGTGGTAGGTGTCTGAGCCTCATCGATCCTAAAGGATTGTACTGCGTGGAATGAGCGATGTTTCGAAGCGCTCAACTGTATCTTCCTCTGGTGTCCGCTAGAAACCTTCATAACTGGAGCCGGCTCTATAAAAGGCACAGGCTTAATGAGGGAGTCCAACATGGCCTCTTTTTTCAATGCTAGCTCTGAATTTTGTTCAGCTATAGCATTGTCGATAATAGAGATTGGATAATGGTGGCGTTCCTTCTTTTGAGAATCCTCAGTTTCTTCTACTAGCTCTGCCGCTAGTTTTGGAGCAACAAGTTTGTCGAGACTATCCTGAATTTCCTTGGGTATGACCTGTGACTGGCGGCGGAACTCCGGAAAGTCATTTCGCAACATTTCATTGAATGCCTTATCCTCAATCTTAGAGACTTCGACTGTTTCGGTATTCTGTGCTGGTTCTAGTATATCTGGAAATTCCTGGGAGCATGTCGACTTAATCTCCTCCGCGAGCTGCGCGGCATATTGGAGAGCAGCTGAGTGTGCTCTTGCTGCGAGCCAGAGTCGGAGGATATTCGAGTCACGCTTGTTACTGTTGTTGTTGTCGCTACCCGTCGAGTCTAGAAATTCGGAGAAAGACTTGCGCGAGGTGGGTGATGAAAGGACTGCTCTTAGAGATTCTTCTGGGGGCTGGATACCAACATAGGGTGGGCGTCTTTTGAGTTCAGGTTTTTTAAGAAATTCAGGATTGTTGACCTCTGTTCTCTTCCTGATACTAGCTTCGACTTCGGGCTTGTCGGTCGTTTCCTCGGTACTGCCTCCCGTTGATTCAATGCTGCTTCTCGCTGTATCGATGCTGCTTCTCGCTTCTTCAATACTGCTTCTCGTGCTCTTGGTGCTCTTGGTGCTCTTGGCAGTCGTTTCAGTACTCTTTATTGTCGTTCCAATGTTGCTCCTTGCTACCTCGATACGCTTGATAATATGTAGGGTTGGGCAATGCCCTAGAGTTGGTGATTCTTCCGCAAAATCCGGCCTTGAGTTTGTGACTTGAATCCTATGAATATTTTTTGATGGAGTCTCATTCATTTTCAGGTCTTCGTAGGACCCTCCGAAAGGCGTGCTGGTGCCATAGTTGCTTACCGCACCCGGTGCAAAGGATGTGGTCAAGACGCCGAGAAGAGTCTCGACAGACTCCAATTCCCTCTGCATCTCCTTTAAATCCTCTGTTTCTTCCTCGCCCTCCTCGCCCTCGTCCTCCTCCTCTCTTATTTTCACACAAAGAGAATCTTGCTTGTTTATGCCCGACGGCGCCAAAAAGCTCCACCGCATTGAGTCTACGGGATCTGCCTCATGAGCACAGCTGCTGCTAACAGGGCTTTCGAGGCCATCCATATCCTCGTCCTCGTCCTCATTCTCTTGCTCCTCCGGTACGTTATGGAGTCTCCAGTCCATCACTTTTGAAACCGGGTGAGGAATTTCCAGACTGCTATCTGCGTCCAATCCATCAAAGACGAATCCCCTCCTCTTATCTCTTTTAGTTGTAGTCGTCACGCTTTTAGCCTCCTCGACGACTGGCTCCTCGACGACTGGCTCCTCGATGACTGGTTCTTCGACAGCTGTGAATGGCCGTGGTACTGGTTTCCGCTGGATCTTGGATACTGATCTTGAGATTTGGAGTGGCGTAACTTCCTCATTCCCAGCTCCAGGGCCAATTTCGTTGCCCAGAATGACGCCCATTTTGGCTAGAGATTTCAGCGTTCTGCCTTCATCATCATGGTGCAGTACTGGACTCGATATCATGTCGACGCGGGCACTCACAGCCCGCTTTCGTCTGACTGATGCTTGTGGACTGCTCCTCCTTGTTGAGAACGCCCGTCTTATCGACTTCCCGGTACGCGAGAGGAGCTGCTCCCTTGCTGGCTCTAAGTCATCTGGAAGAGGTGGTGGTGGGCCCATCGGGAAGGGCTTCGGGTGAAGTGTCGCTGCTCTTGCAAGTGTCATGGTGATTGATATAAATGGCGGGTTTCAAGAATAAAAGGTAAAAATGTAAAATGCGATGTGAAAAATTACTGAGGACAGCGAGTGTCTAGAAAAGAATGACAGAAAAAAAGAATCCGAATAAGGGTAATAGAATAATTCACAGGTAAATTTGAGAGGATCCTGTCCTCTGTAGAAAAGACAAAACTAAAGGAATGTGAATCAAATCTCCGAAAGCTCCATACAAGAGTCAAAACGAGAGATGGGTGTAAGGAAACTGAGCAAGAGATGCGTACGTTTAGAGAGGAGAAGGGAAAGGAATAAACTGCATTAACTAGGCGTGCCATTGATATAAAATAATACAAGCATCGTGGACGTACACAAATTCTGCCGGGCCTCCCCCAGGCTTGATACCACCCGGAGGTGGCGAGGCTATACAGACGGCAAGGTAGGTATTACGAAGGGTATGCACTTTTCCCCCCGACACTGTCAGTTTGTGTTTTGTAGGGATTATTTTGATTCGTTGCGTATTATCGTGTGTCTGGTGCTTTCGTTTGTTCGGAACTCGGGGGGCAGCAGCGGTGAGCCGGAAGGCGTTGCTGGTGGTTGTGGTGTCCCTCACCGGCCCGGAAAAAGGCACACTTCACCGGTCGAAACCACAGAGTCCCACAAACAACGACTGCCATCATTCTAATACACCCAGATAAGCCTTTAATAGAACAATGCCTCCGGCGCTATATACTGCCATCAGTTGACTTTGGGAATGTTACCACGATATAGTTTCAATATCACTGTTTCAAACTTCGCAGTGGTGTGGAGCATCCACAAGTGCACCGGAACTGGGGCATGGAGTATATTACCCTTGAAAACCATCCATTATTTCTCGATCTATATACTGTTCAAGAGTTAAATAGAGTAGGCTATGATCTTTTTGTCAAAAAGGCTCATAACCTTTACTAAGAACTGGCCTCTTTCACCGGCGTAGGCGGGGGTTATCAGTAACTGCCCTAGTGGGCTAATAGTTAACCGAAGTTGCGACCAAAGATAGTTATAGCTGCGTAAATATAAGTATGAGATCATAGAGCTGCACTGAATATTCTAATAGTAGTGGTTTCTCGTGATAGATGGCATGCTGAAGATCTTTGAGAGGTCGTTTCGCCAAACCGGAAGTGGATTCTATTTATACGGTGCCAAGCCCCAATGACGACCACATTATCCACATTAATAGTATCTAGATAATCATTCTTGAGAAATAGCTTATTATTATTATAAGAATTAAAATTCTATATGCCTAATTTCTATTACTTTGAGTCCTAACTCTACAGAGAACGCGGTATAGATCTACATTCCAACCCTTCCGGGACTATCAATTATCTCGCGCCTAGTTGGCCAGCCAGTTCTCCAGCCCATTGCTAATTCAAATATTTCACCACCGAGATCCTTCGCCTTACCGAAATTCTAAACTATCACTCTATGGAGTCATAAAAAAGAGGATAAATTTTTATGGACTAGGGATTCACATCGCAGCACGATATCAGAAGGTCATTATACCCAGCAAGCCACAACTAAAAAAAATGGATTTTACTTTTTATATCAAATACTCTCCACTAGTATTCTAAATATAGTTGGATTACTATTGACAATGTCAACTTCCTGTTGGGGGTAAACGAATATAAATCTATGGATGCTACTCTTAGGAGCGAATTATCCTATCAACTCCTAATCTGTACGGCGAATCTTTTGGCACCGGGTCTCGAGACTAAATTTTATTTTCATCAAATCACAAAAGCAGGTGTCTGCAACTATAGTAGGGCTCACTGTCACTAAATTCAGAGGCGGTGAACTTTCACCACTAGCCTCCACTTATCCTCAGATCCTCCTAGAATATAGTTAGTATCTTTCTTTACTACATTCTTCATAACCAACAAATTTCAAAGTAAGAGATAGTCTTGTTTCCTATAAATAGTCTAAATACGCGAACTAACTTTGGGTATATGATTACTTATTTAGTGCAGGCAGGCCTAAGGCTATCTACGGCAATCGCATCATATTTTAAAAACAAAACCTGAGGTCTAAGATATAGGAAACAACGTATACGTAGCTCACTCAATAGGTTATTCAGACTTAGTTGACTACATAACCTAACATAAAGATCTCCAGACGCCTAGACACAAAAAACACATCTAAAGCGTCCGAATGATTTATCTCCTAAGAACGGTGTAGCACGTGCACAAATGAGGTGAAATTAATACTAAAACCATCTGAGACTACGTAACCTATAGATCCGATAATATAACGCTTAAGCTAAAGCCCGTACTTGTGCATCCTGCACCCCAGAAAACAGCGTTATAAAGTATAAGCGCGGTAATTATACAAGCAAGGGCCAGCTAGCTCGAAGCCCGAAGCCGTTTTTTTTAAAAAAAAACATGAGGTATATATCCACAGACAGAAAGTGGGGTGCATACCCATAACCCCAGTTAGAAGAAGAAAAGCACAGCTGATAATAATGAATGACTTTCAACAAACAAACAGAAAAGCCGCCTGTAAGTATCCGTTTATCGGACCCCTAGCTGATGATTGGGCCAGGGGTGTTGTGTTACTTTTTTTTGCATCTGCGGGTCTCAGCATGGGATGTATCTAGCCACAAAGGGCAGAATTGAGTACCTACCTACAGTACCAAAAAGAGGGATGGGATCAGTACGGTGTTCCCGCCAATACGGTATTGGTACAGTAATCTACCTCAAATACTGATTTTAATTCGGTATTTGCGACTAAATTCCGTAGTGCTAGGGCAGTAAATTCACCCCGTTTTTTCAAACTGTACTTATATGCCAAGTCCTTCATTATTATATACTAGAAGTGAGGAGGTAGAGTATATTTTATAATTAACATTTGTGTGCCTAGCTAGGGTGAAGAAAACTCCATATATACTAACAAATAAAAAAACGGCCAAGTAAAAACTCCTCGAATCACAAAAGGTATAATATCGAATCCTGATATCCCCTAATTACCGTATATACCAGTACCCAGATAAATAAAGCGACTCCGATCCAAATCTCCCCCTCATCCCCCCTCATACTACATAAAAAGGAGAAAAGAGGAAAGCACAGATTATACTAGTAATAAAGGCAGAAACAAATAAAGCGAAAAAAAAAACCACCACAGCTCCGTGAACGAAAAAAAAAAAAAAAGCACAACCCCCCCCCAAAAAAAAATTATCATTAACGTACTCCTACCCCCGATACCTCCCAAAGCCACCCCACGCTCTTCTAACATCGACTCTAAACAATCCCACATTATTATCCGGAGTAGCTACCGGAGCCGGACCGTGAATGACAACCGGGGCCCCACTATTACCAACGGCCCCATAGCCCGGTGGTGCTGAATCCGCCCTTGCTGACGCTATGCGCGACGGCTCGCCCTGTGACTGTCCTTGTGCAATCCCACCACCACCACCACCACCTCCTCCTCCTCCTCCACGTTCCAAGTCCTTAGGTATAGTATCATAATCTGGCGGCGGTGCTTCATATAGCGGGAGTTGATCCTGATCTTGGGCTTCCTGCTGTATGCGGGTACGAGGGAATGTACGGAGGTTTGTTACAGCCGGTTCCGGACTAAACTCGCTTGTTCGTTAGGTTAAGAGAGGGGGGATAGAGGAGAGAGAGACGTAGAAGAAGAAGAAGACTAACCGGAAAACATCCATTCCTGGATCACCGCGGAAAACCCATTCGCGACCGGTGGTGCTGTTGGGTGTAGGTGCCAGTGTGAGAACATCTTGAGCTGCTGCAAGACGTTGGCGGCGGAGAAGCAGTGAGCGGAGGAATATGAGAATGAGGAGAATGGCGATAACTATTCCTAGTCTTGAATATATTTTTTTTATGTTAATCACCACCTATAGTTATGTCATAGAGGGGGGAGGAAAGGTAACATACATGTAGACGATATCTTGAGACATGTTTAGTGAACTACTTGGTGGGGGATTTTATCTCGAGATTTTGCTAATCTACAACACAAGGGAGGAGAAGAGTCCCAGAAGTCGCTCATCGCTACGAAAACCTGGTAATAACTATAGGCCTCTCTTTACACAGGTTCTTTGACTGATCGTGTGACATCAAAGCGACACACGCGGGGTTTCTGCATTATGGCTACTTTATGCTGCATATATAGAGTGGCGTTTCTTGTGGCGGTGGGGGCGGCGGAGTGGTGGGTGTGGTAGGTGTGGTGGGTGGCTGTGGTGGTGTGTGGGTGGCGGTGGAGACCGTTGGGTTAGGGCTGGTTTCATGAGGAATCACTCAGACACTCCTGGCCGAAACACATGCCCGGTGCGTTACTAATATAAATCCTTGGGCCCATGCCGCAGCCCGCAGCCCGCCTCCGCCGCTACTGCATGGTTTTTCCGGAGCAGGATACCCCAGAGATGATACAAACGGTGGAGAATGAGTTTATCCGTGGTATACAGGGTACTCTCCGGGGAATTGTGATTATAGATGTCCTACTCGCACTAATTCATTCCGCATGAGAGCTAGATTACCATATACTGAACGGATTTAATGCATGTGCAAGTACATGTACAGTTACACCTCGCTATAAGAAACGCCAAGAAATCAGCCGATTTCGTTTCTTATAGCAAGTTTTCCAAAGATATCCCTTATAGCAAGGGTAAATTTGGTGTGGAAAAATCAGAATTGACCTGGAAAAAGTTTCTTACAGCAAGGTTTTTCTTATAACGAGGTTTCTTATAGCGAGGTGTGACTGTACTTGTGCTATCAGGGGGGGGGGGTTATTGTGACTTTACGGTTACCAGGTCTGTAGGATAGATGATACAGTATCTGTGTTTCAAAACTCGTTTGACAAGTACCTATGCTTGTAGGTCCACCGTTCTCTTTTTGCATGTCGATACGGACTGATACTGAAACCCCTAAACAACAATAACTGGCAAATTTGGCTAAATGCGAATCACTCGATCTCACTCATTCTCATGATCCAAGTCTCAAACAACAACAATAAAACACCACGAGGCCAGTCAGCCAGCTAGTCAGTCAGTCCATTGGAATCAGGACTTGCTCGGATATAGGTAAAATTACAATCAACCGCCTCATTCTAAAAACTGCCGTCTCCGAAACAGATAAAAGACATCGTGATATTCTTCGGCCGACAACCGAGCCCTACATCCATCTGGCAGTGGCGGTTGAATTCAATAAAGCTTAGTGTGAGCCATCGGACCGCATCGACATCTCATTACACTGGATAAAGTCAAGAGCTTAAAAATTGGAATTTCCCTATTGACCGCCCCCCCACAAAAGGAATCTACCGGTACTCTAGCCCATATCTACACAACAGCCAGGTATCAACCCATTAGGATAGCCTACTCTCGGATCAATTGATCATTGGTCCCATCCGCCAGAAAAAGAAATCCCCGGACTCAGCAGCACGAAGCGAAAAACACAATTACCCGGTATTCTCGTAGCTACCCGTATCATAGAAAAAGGAGAAGAAAAGAAAAAAGAAAGAAAACTCGAATTCAGCCGCCGTCTCTTTAATGTTCATCTATCTTGTGGAGTTTCTAGTCTCCTCTCGGTGCAGCTCCGGCAAGCTTCCCATTTAGCCTGAATAGCCGCGTTCGCGGTTCCAACTAACCCAACCTCTCTCCCCGCTTCATCCCACAATGTGGGGTCCCTTGCAGTATGGCGAAAAGGGAAAACATAGAGAGAGATCTTTGAGATGGAGATGAGGCGGATTGGTCACTACGAGAAATTGATTCAGCTTTACCGAATACCATTCTGATTCTAGGGACCCTCGCACTTGTCTTTTTTCCCTCCCCCTGCTATTCTGCTACTTTCTCACCGATGTCGGATTGCAATTAGTTCGAGATACTCATCGGGGCAAGGGATCCACCGCTGCGAGGAGGGAGGGGGGTATAGGAGAGCGGAGGGGAATAGGCCGAGGATAAAAAGGCAGCTGTCTCCCAGAATTGAAGAGGATACCATTGTGAAGCTGTAGAAGTATAGACTTTCGGAAAGCAACAAGTTGATCTTGAAAACCTTTGAATACTTCAAACTGGCTTGTATACTCAAGACTTTTTTGGACCTCGTGGTAAATCTCTCTCTTTTTTTCTTTGTGTTCAATTTCTCTCCCCACGATTATCTGCCCCTCACTTGATATTTATATTGCTGGGCTGGGCAGTCGTGTGACGACAAGTGATTATATTGCTATAGATCACCAATACTGATATCTTCTACAGAATAGATCGAAACAGCAACACCCGAATAAAACCTCCCCTTCCTCTTCCTCTTCCTCTTCCCCCGCAGAAGCATCTCTTCCTAGAACTACAAGCGAAATGACTGCCACAGCCATCAAGTCGACTCTTAAGCCTAACATCGGCGTATACACAGATCCCCAGCACAACCTCTACATCGCAGATGCATCCCCATCTGTAGAGGAAGTGCAGAAGGGCGATACCCTAGAGCCTGGCGAAGTCATCGTCCAAGTCCGAAGCACCGGTATCTGCGGGTAAGTCCAACCATATCATTGCCGGGCTCTTAGAAACCTCAACTGACACTCCCGAAAGCTCCGATGTGCACTTCTGGCACGCCGGTTGCATCGGCCCTATGATCGTCGAAGACAAACACATCCTCGGCCACGAATCCGCCGGCGAGGTAACCCTCTCTATCTACCCCCCAGAAGGAAGCCCCTACTAACACCCACTATAGATCCTTGCCGTCCACCCATCCGTCAAACACCTTAAGCCCGGCGACCGAGTCGCCGTCGAACCAAACATTCCATGCCACTCCTGCGAACCCTGTCTTACCGGCCGCTACAACGGCTGCGAGCACGTCCTCTTCCTATCGACGCCACCGGTCCCAGGGCTTCTCCGCCGCTACGTCAATCACCCCGCCAAATGGTGCCACAAGCTCCCCGAGACAATGTCCTACGAAGATGGCGCCCTACTCGAGCCCCTCTCCGTTGCACTCGCGGCAATCGACAGAGCCCAACTGAAGCTCGGCGACTCCGCCCTCATCTGTGGCGCCGGCCCAATCGGCCTAATCACCCTCCTATGTGCCCGCGCCGCCGGAGCAGAACCTATCATAATCACAGATATCGACCAGGGCCGCCTGGACTTTGCAAAAACCCTAGTGGCCGATAAACCAGGTGTCCTCAAAACGTACCTTGTCACCCGCGGCAAGTCCGAGGAGGAGCTCGCAGAGGGTATCAGGAAGGCCCTTGGTGGTGCAGAGCCAGATGTGGCCCTAGAGTGCACAGGTGTTGAGTCCTCTATCGGTGCGGCAATCCATGCGGTAAGGTTCGGGGGAACCGTGTTTGTGGTTGGAGTCGGGAAGAACGAGATGAAGTTCCCATTCATGAGGTTGAGCACGAGGGAGGTGGACTTGAAGTTCCAGTATAGATACTGCAATACCTGGCCGAGAGCAATCAGGTTGGTGGATAGTGGGGTTTTGGGAAATATTAGGAAATTGGTTACTCATCGTTTTGCTATCGAGGATGCGGTCGAGGCGTTCAAGACTAGTGCGGATATGAAGAGTGGGGCTATTAAGGTCCAGATTGTGAATAAGGATTAAGTGGGGGGGGTTCTTTTTTGTGTATGTTTTTTTTTTTCCTTTGAAGTTTTCATGTATTGTTAGAGCGTTACGCAGGAGAAACCAATGGAGTTTTATTGAAATACGTCATATGCACTCTGATGAGAAAACGGTTAAACGGAATAATTGACCTCTTGAAAGCCCGGAAAGAAAAGAAAAGCAAAGAGACCGGTTACATATGCAGTAAGTAGGTACTGAAGAGTACAAGAATATACTCCCCCTTCCCCCACCAACGTTTCGAAGGGTGGGGGGAAAAAGGAAAAAAGAAGGTAAAAAGCCGAGGCAAGATGCTCAACAGATCTGTACAACTGTCAAGCATCTCTACCGAACGGAACCTGAGGCTAATCTAGACGAAACATGCAGATTAATCGCCGACGCCTACCGCCTCCCTAACCTGCAAGACTAAAAACGTGCAAGATCTAGAGAAGCATGCAGAGAATAACGCAATGAACCAAGATAAAGTACCCCTCCCACCTTCCCCAATCCCCGGGCCAATAATAGCTCGAGTGATATCTCATGACTGCGTCTACCATCCAAAAAAAGAATACCCTCCCAGGGTGCATGTTCTCAAGTATGCATATCTATTTAGCCTCATAACTAGACATAACTAGCTAATTCTTTCTTGATCACGAGACTACTATTTTATCCTGTTGTATATGTCCAAGTTGGATATTTCCGTTTCGAGCCAAGAGAACAAGAGCACGTGATTTATAATAACTAGAGGGCTTTTTTTTCCTTTTAAGCCACCAACGAATATTTGGGTTTATTCGGTAACAACCGAATTGTTGGGGGTGGTGGTGGAGGAGAATTTCAGGTAGGTTCGCTTGAACAATTTAGTTCGGATAAAGAAAGGCTAGATTGGCGAGACCCGATTTGTTGGAGTAAAAGGTGTTTTTTCTCTCTTTTCTTTTTAGTTTTAGTGAATGTCTTGGTTCCTTTTCCCACGATACCCGCGCGATCGTGGAATAGTTACCAGTGCTTGCATAGGTTGATCGGTGAAATGCTGCGCATCGCTAGGGGGGCGTGTCTTTTCTCAAGAGACACGTCGACAAAAGTGCGACAAGATGCAATACCTAGTTACTTTAGTATATAGATGTAGTGTTTTTGGAATTATTAGTCCGAGCTAGGGAGTTATTTATTTTTATTATTTTTTATTCTCGGTGAAGATGTTCTTGTAGGTCCCCGGAGGCAAGAGTAGGTAGAATACTTACAAGGGAGTGAACAAGTTACTTGGGGTATTGGCTGTCCCGGGGGGTTTTTCAGCCGGGCCCATACGTCTTTTTTTTTTTTTTTTTCCCTCTTTCTTTCTTGATTTTGAGGCTCATTATCGACAGACAGACGTACGATCATTACCTTTAGGTTCTTCCAGTATGCCGTTTTCTAAGAATAGGGTGCGTAATGTAAAGATCGCACGTGCATGCATGCGATGTTCCACAGACATATATATTAGATTCGGAATGTTGTTTTTTCGGGTCTCGCTGCCTGTATTGGGTGGTAGATTCTAGGACATGTCTTGTAAGCTGTCAAAATCGGACGGAGGAGCCCATAACTGCGTCTTAGGAACTGAGAACAACCCCGTTATCTACATCTCTTCTCTAGTGAGGGTTGAAGAGTCAAGGATTCACCTATGTATACACGGAACACAACGAATTCAGGGTGCAGTGTATGTATGTGTATTCTAGAGCACGAACGATAGATGATGGCCGGGATAGGTGTCCAGATCGGGGGGCAGAACACTCTCGATTTAGGCAATGGGAGGGCAGGGGTTCTCTCGACGCGCTGACGCCAGGCACATCACAGTGACCCCTCACCTTGCCAGCCAACCACCGTGCAATGTGATGGCAATAGCATACAAACTCATCTGGCGCCCGGGCCCAAGACACGGGAATTTCTATGTATAATGAGGTACAAGTATACCTACATAGTAGTACCCATATAATGCAGCCGCCCAGAGGTAGAGCTACCCAGGCACGAGTTGGATAACTGATCCATACCGCTGATCACCTGGTGGGCTAAATTTAAGAGGCGAGCAGAGGCGGGGAAGCGAGCGGTCAAGCGAGGCAGCCCATTCGTTTCGACAGGAGAGAGGAGAGGAAAGAGGACATATAATCTCTCGAGTCTGCGTTTTGGAGATCATCTATACCTTACTTGTCCTCAGAGCTTGGTTTCCTTGACGGATCCATACAACTAGGATTGATTCCTTTCTCACTGCAGTGTCGGGACACCTGCCATTCAATCGTTACACTGCACTGGTGCTGTCGTGCTGTCGTTGATTCTGCCAGTCAGATTGGGTCACTTTCTCTGCCGATTCTTTCCTCTCTACTCGAATAACGTCTCTCCCTTGCTCCGGGGTGGCACTGGGTATCTTTTTCCTGTTTCTTTTGCTTTCCTTTCCTTTCTTTTCTTTATTCCCTTTATTCCTCTCTCCCCTCTTTCAACTTCAGCCATCTCTTCCATCCTCAGCCAGTGGTCTCTGTGCGTTGTGCATATGCACGACATCTGAATCCTTAACTTCATTCCAGCCCGTCTTAGAGTAGCATTTGCACCATTCATTATTACCTACATCCACGGCTGTGCTGTGCTGTCCTGTTCCGGATCCCATTTAATATTTGAGTCTCATTGTTGCGTTGATTCATTGAATTGATTGCTATAGTTTTTTGCTTCTTCCAAACGTATGCTGTTTCTCGCTTTGTTCTGTCTTTCATCCATACAATACTAATCTGTTTCTTCATCTCATCAGATCTATCCTCTCATTTCTTCTTATCCTCTCATTTCCTCTTATCCCCTCGTTCTCTCCAACAAGTAGAATCATCCCATCCCATCCCATCCTATCCAGCATAATGCCTTCCCTAATGCCTCTCTTGTCCTCTGCCTCAACCACGGTTTCATCCACTCCAGTTAGCTCAAAGAGGTTCTCAAAAAAGCTTCGACGTAAAAACCCCCCACCGTCTCTAAGCACAAACCACCAGAAGCTCCCCTCCTCGGCTGGCTCCTCCACTTATTCTCTTGCAAAATCACGGCCCTCGTCTAGTAAGTCTAATCATAACGACCATCAAGGATGGACCGCTTCTCCTCCAACTCCCCATCCAGGCACAAGCGGCAGGAGGAGGAGCGAACCATATACTGGTGATTGGTCCACGGAAGATTTCCCACCTAGGCCACCCCCACTACCAACATTAGTGACGCCCCAAAAGTCTGGTTCCCCAGAATCGGTGCATCGGGACTCGCAGGGGTTACAGGAACAGAATCGAAGCCCATCTTCCGTGTACAGCTCACCACCTGCATCTTCCAAGCAAGACCATTTCCCAATAGTACAGCAGACAATTATTCACTCACCACCACCTCAGATGGTAAGGGGTAAAGGTAGAGATGCTTTTAAAGCTTTTTCATACGATTCGTACAATAATATGCCCGTTTCTCCCCCGCCACAATCTCCACCACCAAACTCTATCCCTCCAACATATCTCGGCACGGCCCAGTATCCTAATAATCTGCTGTCGCAACCGTCAACACCACGACAGACGCCCAGAGCGCAAACTTTCCCTACGCCACTGATTACGGACGTAGCGCCGCCTACTCCTGCACAGCAGCTATTGATTGGCCGCACACCGAACGGTTCACCAATTCTCCCGCCTCTACCCTCGTTCCAGTCAGGTGGCTTCGGTTTTGACCTGCCGAATACTAATGATCGGTTTGCGCAACCGAAAGCAACACCAGGCTACCAACACTATAAACCAACAGGAGTACCTTCACTTCCCTCCCCAGACGCTCCTCCACTTCCACAACGACGGCGCCCGACTGTGTTTATAGATCCAGAAACAGAATCGCCTACACTAGAATCACCAATGCTGGAATCACCTTTGGTAACGTCGCCTGGCGATTACATCTTCCACGCGTTGACTGCCGAGGAACCAATTATTCTGCCATCATCTGCTGAGCAAACTCCTGTGCCGTCACCTCAAAGCAGTAGCTCAGAGTTTTCGCAGCCCCCAACAAAGGGCAGGGCCCGGAGAAAGTCAGATGCCGTGAGCTCTTTCTTAGGGGGATGGAAGCTGGCAATGATGGGCGGAGGAACCTCATCATCACCCGCTAGCAATGAGAAAGCTGTCAATAGCGGTAGCGAAAGTGATGTTTCGCCTGTCGGTGTTGGTGATGGCGGTGGGTGGATCCACAGGAGGAAGGGGAGCTTCTCAAGCACCCGACCCCCTAGTAGGGAGAGGTCAAAGCACAGTGCATATGCGCAAGAGTACAAGGAGTTTAGAGCTCAGAAAGCAACCGATGGAGCATCAAAGTCATCATCAAAGAGGTCCTCAGCAGCGTCGAGGGATAGTATCATTCCTCCTATCACTCCAGTTGAGGGAACGGGTGTTAGTGCAATTCTAGGAAACATGTCTACCAGAGAGCGATCTGGGGAAAAGATGAAGGCTACTGAACCACGACAGGCGAAGCGGGGGAGTGGAGGCAGCCCTACTGCCAATATCCCGCCACAAATTCCAATGGCGGATCCCAGCAAGGTTGCGCAACGCGAGGTTGTGAGTTTGGATGTGGCAGTCAGGCAGATGAACATGTTGGAAGATCAGCTGAAGAAAGGGAGACCACTTAGTCCGCCAGACTCGAGAGATGGAGAAAAGTCCGACAGCGATAGAGGTTATAGAGCGAGCTCAGAGTACAGCCAGACAAATACAGCTCTAAGCACCGCTCAGAGCTCGCGACAAAACTCAGCAGATGGCTCGCCTCAGAGCTCCGGATCATCATCTCCCGCTGGTAGCATTAATCAAAAGTTCCAACTACTTCCTGCACCCCGCCCATCAGCAGGAAAGAAGAAGGCAGCCGAGCCAATGGTCAAGGGCAAATCGCGCTCCCCGCTACGGAATGAGGTCGACTCAGAGAGTGTCTCTTCAAGTACAGAAAGCGCGAAAACGGAACGCCCAAAGAGCATGTCAAAACAAGCGACAAGCTCTATTAGGCTAGTACCATCCGAATATCCTGTAAGACCGAAGAGTTCTGGGGCAGCATTGGGAGGTGGACCATCTGGCTTGAGACCCCCAACACCACCAAAACCGGTCGCAAAGTTGTTTGTGATCTGCTGTAGGTGCAAATACTGGCATGATCTACCGAGTGTCATGTACCGCGGAATGGTAGAGAGTGGCGGGGCAACGAGGTGTCCGTATTGTTTGCATGGGATGGAAGTTTCTTGTTGTGCCGGGTAAGTTATCTCTCACTTGGATTACTTATGAATATAAAGCTAACTATAATAACAGATACACATGCGTTGTTTATATGCACCAGAAACATCATTAAACTATTAATTACAAGCTTGGGGGCGAAATATGAGTGTGGGGGCGTCTTTTTCTGCTTTTTATTTTTAATGAAAGGAGTTTTATGAGTTATCGGGTTTGTTCTTTTTTTTCTTTTCTACATTCATTATATTTCACTTCATTTCTATACATGTGCCTGGCGGGGGCAATGTGCGTATATTTTCGGTCGCGCTGCGTATATAAGATAGCGTGGATCTATAGAGAAATACCTGGTTGGTGGTTGGTAAAGAAGCTTTTGAGGGGTCATTGGAGATGGAAAACCATCATTTTGATACGATTTTTCTTTTCTGGTTAGTATAGGTTCGACGTTTGCTGTGGTATCCACTGTTGGGATAATTGATGGGATAATGATATGATGCAAACAGGGATTAGGTAGTTTGTGAAACTTGTGGGACATACCTAGGGTTTTAGTAATTGATCTAGTTTCTTGTAATTTTCCGATCGGGTGCGAGTGCGGGTGATACACAGATGCTCTTTGTATAGAAAAAGAAAGATCCTGATACCAGTCAGGTGGGTCTACAAGGTGGTAAGAGAGGCGTTCATCGAGTGATAATTTATGAACTTATGTTTTTAGTTTACTAGAGTGCGCCACTACTAGTAATGAGATCACAGATCGGGCTATGGTACAAGCGTGAAGTTAGAGCACCAAAGACCCGGTTAATATCTCCACTAGCACCCTGGTCATTCCTATGTACTTGCACTTGCACTTGTGCTGTAGATAGATCGATTAGGCAACAACCCCCCTAAGAAAAAAGATATCATTTTACCCTCAAGGCGTTCGAGCTACCGTTCTGGTCTAGTAACTTTTCCCGGAGTTACATAGCAATACTCTAGGTGTCTCAGCAGTGCCCTGGCTGAGGTTAACATTCTTCGATACTGTCATTGCCAAGTGAAAAAAGAAAAGAGCTCTTATCTTTCGGTGTAGGTTTTTATTTCACTATCTTACTACACTTCAATCTTACTTTTTTTTTCAGCCTTAATGTAACCTTCCGAAAGGCTGTAGTGATCCTTGGGATGATCACCCTTTCGTGCTCGTGGTCATAGGGAATTTCAAGGGTGGTAGTAATTAAGTTTACCTGGTACTCGTTTGATATATCACTTGATCAATGGAACTCGCCGTAAGTTAGATAAGTGAGGGCTTACTCATACGAGTCATACTATCCCATAATCTAGTATGCAAAAAAAAAAAAGAGAGGGGGAGGTGTTACAGGTAGATGTGTGGCTTATGCTAGAGTGGCGGTACATAGATACAATAATCAGTTTGTCCCCTAACCCCTCACCTAACCCAATCCACATGGCCCCCACGGAATAGGGGCAGCAATAACAATAACAGCTTATGGGGGATATAATCCTTAACAACATCAGACAACAATCACAAAGACGCTAGGTATGGACTATATATCCAACCCCGCCCATATAGAGCTTTGCTGACCAATAAGCAGGTAGATTTTAATAACTGCACCACGCACCCACACACACACACAAAAAAGGAAAAGGGAATTAATTTATCGCATACATTTCTCATCAAATGTCGAGAATTACTCTCCTCAGCCTTCCAAACGAACTATTGATCTCCATCGCGAAAGAGCTCAGACCAAGAGATCTCTACCGTCTTATCCTGACAAACCAGCACTTGGCCTTCCTGTGCACCCCGGTTCTGCATGACCTTGCCAGCGAGGATAAAGACTACCAGCCAGCGCTCCATTGGGCGTCAAACTTCGGATATCTACCGCTGATCAAACTGCTATTGGAAAGAGGCACCGATATCAACCTCATGGCCAAAATCGGACTGGGCAGACCCACCACATGGGGCATGGGAGGGTTCAATGCCCTGCACTACGCTATCCACAAGGGCGCCAGTAAAACAGTGGAGTTGTTGTTGCAAGAAGGCGCTGATGTAAACTCCAGAACGCATTTTGAGTCTGCGCTCCATCTGGCTGCTGTCAGGGGTAATACGGAGATTGTCAAGATGTTGTTGGAGAGTGGGGCGGATGTGAATTCGAGGGATTGCTTTAATAAGTCGCCGTTGTTTAAGGCGGTGGATAAAGAACATGAGTCTGTTGTTAGGTTGTTGCTGGAGAGTGGTGCGGTGGTTCATCGGAGTGGGGGCGTTTATCTGTCTGAGCTTGATATTGCTGAGCTTGGGTCTGTGGAGATTCTTGATTTGTTGAATTGTAGGGTGGGTAGTGTTGTTGGGTAGATGGGTAGTAGTTACTGGGTTAAGCCGGGTGAATGAGTTTCTCTGTGGGAGTCAATGATCGGTAGTTACATAAACCTATAGTATCGATAGCCCAGTAAGTGTTTGTTCAAGAAGTAGGAACGCTCAGTCGCCAATGAGCACGATGTAGGGCCATTTCCCCTCCTCAACTCTAGGTATACTAGCTTCCCTACATTCATCTCCAGGACATAGTTATAGTCCTCAACTCTGCATACCACTTGACCACTATCCCCTTGTAGTAAAAAAATGCCCTCCTTTACTGCCCATACAATAACACTCTTGTAACCTCTGATATCTAACCCTACCATCAGAAGGGGAGGAATCTTCACCCCCTCGCGCAGCGGCCAAGAAACAATGGAATTTTTCGCCACTAGTGACATGGGAAAATCGAGAAACCCCTAGAATGGATCAAGGTTTATCAGTAAGTTCTATATATAATCCACAATTTATAGAAATTATGAGAGCCCTTACCTCTAATTGGGGGGGGGGGGGGGATCTAGCCATAGGCCTTGGGCGACAAGACTATGGATGATTCCAGATGGGGAGGGGGGGGGAGGGGAAGGGGTTATATTGTATTTTGTGGTCTCTCGGCGGAGGGGAATTTGGCCGATGACCAATGGGGATCAGGGGCTCGTGAATGGGATGGAGAGAAAGGTCCTAAAGAACCTTGTCGGGGGGCTTTTATTGATAATTGGTGTGGAGAGGTTCCTCGCGCTGCTAGCTTCAGAGCGCTTTTGTGCTCTGGTGGTTTAGAGAGAGGAGGGGGGTTGTATATCCGATATAAATGAATTGATTGACTATAAATATCTGTATCTAGAAATGATTTAGTGATACATTTGGAGATTCTATAGGTGGGGTGTTTTGATGAGGCCAAGAGGCCACATATTATAACCAAAGCGAGCATCTCGTATTATCTTCTTCGAACACTACTGCATGTACTTAAATGATAAATTCATTCATTCATTCATTCTTCGAACACTACACAATAGAGCGAGTGATAGACCATGATCAAACAATACTCATTAATAGCTACTTCTACATACACATTTCAAGCATTATCAATTACCCAACCGTAAGCCTCAATCTACTTAAACAAAGACGCCCAGTCCTAAAAGTCATAACCACCATTCATAATCCCATACCCTATGTCTATATACAATATAAGACGATACTACCTCCGTTTCCTCGAAAACCTCCCCCCTCCATTCCCAGCCTTGGCGCCTTTACTCCCCCTGATATTCATCCTCTTGTAGTTTGCATGCGCCTTTGCAGATACCTTCCTAGCCGCTCTTTTGGGCTTCTCCGCCACACCTGTATCTTGTCCTGTTGGTTTTGCCTTTGGCTTCTTCTTTGGGTCTGTTGGTCCCGGTTCGTTGTCGAGATCAGAGAGATCTTCGTCAGAGTACCCAGCACCCGGGAGCTCAACCTCTTCAGGATTCGGTGGGGCTTCTTCATCGGATGCGTGTGCGGTTTTAGCAACGGGACGCACTAAAGAGATATTAGTATAAGTAAGGTAGGTATGCAGGCAGCAAAGAGGAATGATGGGGAACGAACTGATGACACGTCTATGCTGTCTCTTAAGCCCCTTCTTTTTCCACTTCCGTGTTTTATCTTCCTTCTCATGACCGCTCTCTTCCTCCTCCTCGCGCTCATCCTCCTTCCACGCACCCTCCGGGGGTGGGGGGAGGCCAGTATCCGGATCATTCTCCGGTTCCACAACAGCCTTTACCTTCTTGACAGCAGGGCCGCTCGGAAGATCATTACCGCCAGCTTCAATCTCGCGCATCGCTTCTTCCTCGTCATTAAAAGCATCATCTTCTAACTTGCGCAACTCCGCAACCATGCTACTCAGCCCACGAACCAGAGGTCGCATCGGGCGCGGAACCGGGGGACTATCCACAAACGAACCGGCAAACCGACCGCTATCGCGGCGAAGGAACGAGGGGGTTGAGAATACGTCCTTTGGTGTCGGCTTAGTTGGTGAGTCCCCATCACTACCGCTGCCGGGGATTGTGCTCAGCTCGCCAACTTTTCGCTTCCGCGGGGTTGTGAATGAGTCTCCTCGCTCGGCGGGAGAGGCGCTGACTCGGCCCCCCCCGGAAGTGCAGCGGTTGCCGGTTGTTGGTGTGGACTGTAGGACGCGCTGGTGGGTTGGTGTGGTCTCTACGTCTACGAAGCTCTCGAATATCCCTAGGACTTTCCCGGTCTTTTGTGGAGTCGGGCCTACGGTGTCCCGGAGTCGGTTTCCGAATAGTCGGCGTCCGCGGGTTGAGAGTGGGGAGTCGTAGAGTTCGTTGCCGGCGTAGGGCTTTGAAGGGGTCTTGAATACATCATCGGTGGTGGTAGTAAACCGTTTTGTAGACCTGCTACTGCTGCTGCTAGGACGAGATGTAGAGCGCGATGCGAATGGGTTATCTGGTTCTTGTGGTGAGTGCGCGGAGGTGGCTTGTGACGATCCTGTGGAGGGCTTTGAGGAGGAGGAGGATTTGGACTTTGAAGATTTGGACTTTGAAGAAGGTTGGAACTTGTAGTACTCGGTGTATTTTGCAGCTATTAGAATCATTTTTTTTGTTAGCCTTTGTCTATTACGAGATGATTTTGTTATTCAATATATAAAATTTCAAAGACTCCTCTATCCTCCCGAGGAGGGTATTTAAATAAAGCCGGAGGGGGAGGGTGAACAAACCAATCTTTGCATCCTTCTTGATTTCATCGCGCGTGGGTTTGCGACCTTCATGCGCGTCGGCGAAGGCGCGTTCCCATTCCTTTAGTTCCTGCCGAAGTTTCAGTGCTTCCGGGGGTGGTGGCATTGTTTTTCGTTCTTTTTTTTAATATATATGGTGGGAGTGAGAGTGAGGGTTTGTAAAGAGCGGTTTTGTGTTTGAAGATACGCAGTGCGGGGAGGACACGGGAGAGGAGGGGAGGGGGAAATTGACAATGTATGGTGTTTTAACAAAGAATGTTTGAGGGTTGTGTTCAATTTACGCGTTAAACACCGTGCAACGCGTTTCGGGTGGAGATGCCGGATTGGGGTGCCAATGATAACGATTGAGCGGTGTTTCTTTTCTGCTTGATAGAGTATCTATAGTAGGGTTAAGATGATATTAAATTGGTTATTGAGGGTGTTGATGTAGGTTGGCTAAAGTATGTGTAGTTTGACACTCTTCATGTCACATCACTCGGGATAAAATCTTATCACTAGGAAAGGTGTGGGAAGAGTGTACAAAGGGTCGTGGTATTATTAGAGAAGAATGGCTGTAGACTGAGATACATATACAGGTTTTGTGTACAAAAGATGCAAGCCTAGAAACAACAGTACATATGTACAAAAAAATCTACAACAACCCCCCCAACAAACCACCTAGGGATACTCTTCCACATGTATACATGTCATAGTCTCCGCTCGAGATCCATAGTTAGTAACAATATTTCGGTATCATTCTCTAGATATAATTGAGAAAAGATTGGAGGGTTGGGCGTGGGTGTTGATTGGATGAGTGTGCTGAGGTGGACAATCGAGCTATATAGGCGATGAAATGGAATAAATTTCCTAATACAACCTCATAAAACGAGCGTGTAGCCATCAGGCATCAATCTACATGTCTCCATAATCATTGCGAAATTTGACTTGATGTGTATTATAACATCCCTTCTCTAATCAAACAAGAAAAGTCTCTTTTCAAACACAGGAATCCATGATAGCTAAATGATAGAGAAAAAAACTCCCGCAATAATAGACAAGCGTAACAGTTACAGATAGAAAGCGTCTATGCTTTACAAACCCCTCTCAAGCCTCCATTTGAATCTATAACTTCATTCCCAAAGCCTTGTGTACCTTCATCGCCTGTCTGATGCTCAGATCCAACATAATCTCCTCAGAACCTCCAGGGATGGCGTATCCCCTAACATCCCTATACAGCCTCTCGACCTTTGCACCCTGGCCACCCTTTGTGTACCCTAGTCCTCCAAAGATTTGGACCGCCTCCCTGGCACAGAACTCAAAGGTAACTGTTGCCTGAGCCTTGAGACCAGCGATGGCACCGCCGAGCTTGAACATAGCTTCTGTCTCGTCCATCCGGCTACACTGGTAAATGATATTCTCAAGCCAGTTGTGTGTCGCCTCCACTTGTCTCGCCATGTTTGCAAGCTTCATACGGATAACCGGGTGCTCGATAAGCTTCTTTCCAAACGTACGACGCTTGTTGGCGTATTTCATGGCCTCCTCGTAGCAAACACGGGAGAATCGAGTGCATTGGATAATAATACCGACACGCTCGTGGTTGAAGTTGGTCATGATAACCTTAAACCCGGCGTTCTCCTTGCCGATAAGATTCTCGACAGGGACTTTGACGTCCTCGAATGTGACGTAGGTAGTTCCCGATCCGTGAACACCCTGACAGTCCATCTCGCGGGTAGTGACACCCTCGCTGCGCTCAATGAGGAGGACAGAAACACCGCCCATACCGGGACCACCGGTACGGACTGCAACGGTGAAGTAGTCGGACCAGACGCCGTTGGTGATCCATTTCTTTTCGCCGTTGACGATAAAGTGCTTTCCGTCTGGGGTTTTCTTGGCCTCGCAGGTGAGGTTGGCGACGTCGGAGCCTGCATCGGGCTCAGTGATGCAGAGACATATACGCTTCTCGCCCTTGAGGATACCGGGGACGATGCGATCCTTGAGCTCCTTCTTTCCGAACTTGAGAACAGGGGGTAGACCGATTGCGAAACCTCCGATCATATTCCATACGAAGCCTCCAGAGCCAGTACGCGAAAGCTCGTCTGTTACAACGAACTCGTGGAAGAGATCCCATTTCTCTGGTGGAACGGCAGCTACTTTGTATGGTGTGTACTCTACTGGGTAGTGGAGACCGAGAAGACTGCAGAAATTATTAGCAAGCTGTTATACGAGTTTTAGGAGGACTATATAACGCACCCAGACAGGTATCCACGCTGGCCCATCTGCTGGTAAATCTCCTCAGGTACAAACTTATCCTTCTCCCAATCGTTGAGATTTGGCTCAATCTTCTCCTCGATCCATGCCCGAACCTCCGCCCGCAGAGCACCGTGGGACTCGTTGTAGTAGGGTGAGTGGTAGCCTTGGTACCATGCCGGGTCACCATATGGGATCATATCACCCCATGGCTCCAGTGCTTCCTTTACTGTCTCTTCCACTACAGCAGGTGTAGCCTGTACAACTGCCTGCTCTTCGACCTTCTTTGGCTCCTCAACCTTGGGCTCTTCCTTTTTAGGCTCTGGAGCTTTGCCCTCCAGTGATCCGATCTGGAGCTTAGCTTTGTACTTCTTCAAGATACCTTCGTTGTGGTATTTCCAGAATTGTGCAGTTGCGTCCTTGCCGCCAACCCTTTGGAGGATCTTCTTTCCGCCAGGGTGTTCATCCGCGAACTATGTTACATGGCGCGTTAGTTTTTTTTTGTTGGTTTTATTTACTTGGTTGACGCGACCCTGGGGGGGATACGACGGATAGAAGCTAGTGAACAAACCTTTGTAACATCATAGACATCACCCTCGATGATGATCCACAACGAATCAGGCTTCTTATGCTCAGCTACCTCCTCTTTCTTGAATGACTTGGACATCTTTGCTGCTACTAGTATATTCCTCTGACAGTAATGATGGTGTAATACCGAGAAGAGGAGAAGAAGAGAGGAGGAGGAGAGAGAGAACAGATGGAATAAAGAGGCAGCGGACGAGCGGGAGTAAGGCATGTGAAAAGGCACCAGCTCTGTGTGGAGAACCCCGGCACCAGTCGGAGTCAGGTGGTAGCATTATGTCATCCACCGGGGGGGAGTTTCACATGTTGTTTCCCCGCGAAAGACATTGGGATGTGCCAATGGGGGCGTCTTTATTGGCTGTGTCTGGAACCTATCTGGTGGTGGTTGGCCTCGGCACCTCGGTACGTGATTACGGGCGTCTTGCCCCGGGTAGAGTGAGTACCGTAGAGTACATACAGGTACTCTGCAGCCAGATGCTCTAGAGCCTCGATATATGCACGTATAGCTACAGCTATCTACAGTCATCTACAGATATCTATTCTAGAGTACTCCCAGGAAATATTCCTACTCTATAGCATATGTTGTTCATTCAGATAGGTAATCGGGATACTCTACATCTAGGTCCCATGTCTTACGGCTTCCCTACAACCCAACCGCCGATATCCATATTCATGCCGAGTGCCGACTCCAGCCGTAAATGTGGGACACGGGAACCGCACTTACTGACATCATCACGGCTTCACTCAGACTTCAAGGGAAGATCATGATTTATTGTCCCGAATAGCTTCCCATTTATCAATCGCCCTAAACTTCTCTATCCGACGTTCGAAATGTACACCAGACGCTGATCTAAACTACACCGCCTACAGCATCAAAACTTAGTTATGGCTAATGACTTTCTTCACACCATGCATAACCAAGAGCATCTCAAGACCGATAATCCCGCCACAAACCACTGAAAGACCAGCCATAACTCCCAAAAACTTCGCCACAAGCTTCGCAATCCTCTTCCACCCGGCACAACCAACACTCTTCAACGCTTCCCCGAAAGAAAGTCCCATTGTATTATCACTCTTACCGAAGGATCTGTCGAAAGTGATGATGCCATCTTGGCTATCAGGGAGGAGTGAAGCTTGCACACGGAGCAATGCAACCATAATTGGGAAGGTGATGAAGAAGCTGGTGAAAGTGCTAGCAATAAAAAGTACGGCTCTTGCAACGACGTGAATCTCCTTGTTCATGCTATAGTGGCCAAGTTCATATGCCACAGTGGTAGCGAGAGAAAGGTGGGCCATGGAAGGAATGGTGCGGCGGGCAACAGACCAAGGTGTAGCGAGAACGCGGGAGAACCACATGGTGTTTGGTTGCTCCTTGGAGATAATAATACTATTCTATAATTAACATTACTACACCCTACATGAAACAGGAATGAATACTCACTGAGTAATAGTCATCGAGAATCTAACCAATAGAAGAGGGCTCAAAATCTCTGAAACAGGTCTTGCAATAAATTCCGGTATGAAAGCGGAAAATATACCATATATTACGGCTCTGACGATCGCAATGGTGAAGACATACGCAATATGGGCGCCCCAGCCTCTCCACAACGAGAATGTACCCGCTTCTGAGCGGAGGTGGTGGATTGTTCCACGAATGGAGTTGGTGATATAGACCCTTGGGGTATCGAGCCCAAGGACTGCAGCAGGCTTACGGTTACGCTCTTCGAGAAGGTCTTCGGATTCGAGGGGGAGATAGACTGCGGGAGAGTCTTCAATTACGCAAAGAGTAAGGATGACTTTGAAGGTATACGAGACCTATCCTTTTATCAGTATACTATCCGCCTGCCTCTCTCCGAACCGACAAAACAGGAGACATACCAGTATGAAAAGGATAGACGCAATAAAAGCAGTCACAAAAACCAACAAGAATCTCCACTGGAATCCTGACTCCTCCACGGTGGATGTAGTAGAACCACTGTGAACACTAACGCCCCAACTAGCTCTAAAACCGCGGCGGACAAGTGAATGCCCACTGTTTTCGGTGCTGGCGTATCCAGACGCAAAGTTGAAGACACTGGTGTACCAGTTTGATGGGAAGATATCCATAATTAGATGTTGCCTTTGTTTCCGTTTCTGGAAGAATGAATTTGTTTAAAGAGTTTTAAAAGTGAAGTTAACGAACGTGATTGTGCGAAAGCTTGAAGAACCGGCTGAGACTTTATACATGAAGTATGAGAAGGCTAAAAGAGCACTTTACACGTCTCAATAGACGCGAGGGGAGAACGTGTTACATCGAGGCATCTTCATACGGGACCGGACGAAACTTGTATGTTTGGACCCCACTACTGAGTCACCCACCATTTAACCCTGGTCCAGCCCGTAAAGGTATTGGAGTGCTGTAACTCGGTATGAAAGAGTAGTTAAGAACCGCCCCGGGGCGGAGGTTGGAATCCTAGCTAGAGGCGCAGCCGCCAATCCCAATCTATACTTAGGCCGTAATTAACTACTCGCGATTCTGTCTAGTAGGCAGTAAAATTATAAGGAAATCTCATAAACTAAAGGCTTCATATTCTACTACTACTACACAGGGTCCCATGCTACCACACGTAGTTACAACTCCAACTGCTTTAAGTTACGGGGCCTAAATATTTACTCATAGCCAGACCCACCCGGGCAGCTCAGCGGTAAATGGTAAGCGAGTTTGGCCAACGAAGTCGCTTAAAGTATTGTTTATTTCATAGGCTATGCTGAAGTTGTAGTGGTACAGGAACTTGGAGGTATTGGACTTCTCTAAGAACTCCAATTTTGAGGAAACGGGATCGAGTATTTCGGGTAATAACCACGGTTTAGAATATCAAACTACTACGAACAGGGGGGGGGGTGGAGAGGGGAAGTGTGAATTGTGATAAGGCTGCTCGATTATGAGATATGATATTAGATTAACCCCTATATATTCAAAACTCTAAAAATACTAATATATTTACATACATAGCTGCGCCTTGTTACAAGGAATGGTTCTCTGCTCGCACTTTGGTTTTTCCTCACCGAAGTCCCTAGGAAAAACAATACAACTTGTTACAAGATTTGCCTGGGCATGCACGTTATCAACCGCGACTATCGATCCTAGTAGAGGGCTACATAAAATAACATACCCACCGAACAAGCCCAGTCCAGCGGTTAGAACGGCGCATTTAGCTCTTTCAACCTTGGAGATCACAATTGCCCAAGCGTTCGGGCCCTGGGTGGTCGTGCGTGATGTGACTCTTATCCCGGCGTGGAACTCCGAGGCATTTGAGTGATCAGGAGATACCCTTTTTAACACTAGCGTCAAGAGGGGGGGGTTGCTTAATTGTTATCACGTTTTTTTCTGTTTTGGGACTTGAGGGGATGTGCCCCTGATGTAGGACTAGGGTGGAGAATTTCCGATGCATGGTCATAGGAAATCACCCGTACTCGCCGTAGAGTTACATATAGTTTATCTGTCTGGTAGGAGAGGAGGTTACAAAAATGGAAGTTGTATATAAATAAAGTTGTAAGTCGGCTATAGAGAACTTGTTTGTAGGTGGGAAAGCTAGAAAGGTTTATGGGAATATATACTGCTGTATAGGATTTACATCATAGATAGAACTTGGTTCTGCTTGAGTTGAGGTAAAATACATGTACTGTTTGTGCAATTACTTAATTTCTTGGGTTTTCTAGGTGGATTGAGTACATGTATCCTTAACGTCACTAGCGCTAACTCTTCCTATATTTTCTATACCGCATCTTTGATCCTCTTTTCTGGATGCAAATTGAAGACTATATTTACGAGAGAATGGTAACTATAGGTAGGTATTAGTAGCTATAATTAATCTATGACCATGTGTTCGCTCAAGTATAATAAATTCCCTCCTCTCTTACAATGACTAGGCATAAAAATAGTCGGTCGATCTTGTAGTTTTGTATTTCTAATATAATGAATCTCCTCCTCTTAGCTGTTTACATCTTTTTTTCTGTCCTCGTGAATATATGGTTAATTGGCTTAGTATTTTAAAAGTGCCTGTTTTACTATATTAGCCACAATTTGGCCTACATAAATGTATTATATACAGGCCTACGAGGTATTGAATGAGTTTGGGATGTGTAATGGTTGGGGGACACTGGGTATTCGGTGCATTGGATTCCTTGAGGGTTTCTTTTTTTTCTTAGTAGTGCACGTGTATTTTCGAGGCTACAGTACATAGTAAGGTATGATAGGGTGTTTTTAGTACCTTTATTCGTGTTCCTAATTAGAATTAGTAGTATGGAAAAGGACAATAGTGCCCTATATAATGGGAGATAGATGCATGTTTGGCCTAAATATCTCCTTCAAAGGCCGTAAAGAGGCCAATAGTTGCGGTATATATGGTATATACCAACGCTAGAAATACCTTCATATTGCTAATTTTCCTTGGACGCTACGCAATAGAAATAAAATAGTCTTTGTTCATATCCAGTAGCGAAATTCTAATATTGGCCTTTGAGTGTTAATTCTAGGGGGTCTTTTTCCTGTATTCTCTCGATGATAGGGCTGTGATTGAAGGACTAACGCTTATGTTCCGATCTAGTTCTGCGTTATACCATACATGTGATGGTGATTGTAGTTCCCTCAGTACACATATTCCACTCATGTACTATCACTCGAATTGTCTACCATAAATAGTCATCTTTATCATTGGCTATTCGCTCTAGGGAGGTGAAGTTTAAATGGAGGTTTCAGATAAAAAAATAAATATAATTTATCTAGAGGTACAGTCAGTATGCGGAAATATTCGTGATGAGACAAGTCTAAAATGACGAAATATGTCTCAGTGGGGAATTCCGGCAATGTTGGTCTATGTTGGAAATTTTGTAGAAATATAAGAACAAACAACTAAATACTCCAAATAGGAACTTGGGTGGATGAGATGGTAGAGAACCAAGGGAAATTTTGGCTGATAAATTACCTTTTGAGGTTGTTTTTTGGTAGATTTTTAGACTTAGATAAACATAACTTTATGGATCGCTTTGTGCCATCTGAAACCTGTTTCATCACGAACATTTCTGCATACTGACTGTATATCATAGGGATGTATTGCTTTCTATTAGCCTCTAGTGGTCAATATGTGGACTAGAGTAATATCGTAGGGGAATGGCCGGATTTACATGTATTCCAGCGTACTAGTTCATTAGTGAATGTTCGTCTTTAACAAATTTACCCTTCCGTCTGATTCTATATGTTAAATAAAGCTTAATGGATAGTATCAACTTCTCAAAAGACAGACTTTGAATAGCTAGCGTAGGTATATACTGTTATATTCATACGTGAATTAATTATTGTAAAATATATAGTACTTTGGCCTCGCATGCTTTGACTAAGATATCCCATAGTTGTGTTTTATAAAGATCTTCGACATATATACCGTCTTTTACTTGTTTTTATAGGTTCTCATGACTAGGGCCTATTGATATATACATATATATTAAGTAGTAGTACCAGGGGAAAGCGCACGTGATTTTTAGTGAAGCATATTGACAACCAAAGAAAGGGATCCCAACAAACCTAACATAGGTCTAAATTCAAATCCACGAGCATCCTAGGGGAACCATCATGAATCGATCCTCTCGCCTGTATCTATGTTCTAGAATTTGATTAAAGACGACCCAGTGGCAACTTCTTTGATCTTGCTAATCTCGTGCTCAGCTTCCGACGATAAAGATCGAGAAACGTGAGATTCGAATTTAGGGTTTCTATTGGCTTTTCAGTATTGTGGCAAAAGTTCTAGCAATTGTACTGGCTGTAGGGCCCCTGTTCACTAACCCTGGTTTCTCGACCATTCTTGCCGGAGACTGTAAAGCCTGAGGCATTGCTTCCAATTCTTCCCCCTAGTGGAAATCACAAGAAATCTTCTCCACAAACAGCTGTCTATAGCTACGCGGGGGAGTCTGTCTTGGCGATGGCCATGCTACTAGATCTGATCACAGCCTCTGGCATGCAAGATTATTGTAGAGAAAGAATTGGTGAGCAGGGGTACTGTGGCCAACCCCACTGCCAGAGCCTTCGCTGAGAGCACGAAAGACCAATAAACTCTGCGGACCCCTAACCCCATGTTTCTACAATAATCTTGCCGGGGGCTGTATAATGGGTTATCTGGTAGGGCTTCGATTTAGCCAATTACCCCCTTCAAAAAAAGACAAATAACGGTTATCTTGGACGCCACGTTCACACAATACCGTATTGATTCGATAAATTGGCTATCTCCGCTATCCCCGCACCAGAGGGATTTCTGGGGCTCATCCGGGTCCTGGGCATTGTCAAGCTGCTCTAAGGGGCTATCTATTAGTTAGGTTTCACTTCCCCAGCTCCGAGTGTTGAGACTGCTCTACTGGTACGAGTATAAAACCACTTAAATCAGTAAAGTAGCCCTATACCCACTGTTTCTTTCTTTGATACGGAGATACTGGTGATAACTAATTTATCGAGCCAATATTGTACTTCTTTAAGTCAAGATTTTAATACTCTTTGTTCGTGAGGAGCTGCTTAGCCCTAAATTTCAAACCAAGCTTTACTCTCTGGTCCGCGCGGACTTAACATGTCTGAGACTGGTAACAGCTATTAAGAAGCTGAACATGCAAGTCTTATTCCCACCAATTATTAAGACCCTTGCTACCAATAGTTGCACGCTCAGGTTCTTTATGTACTGAGGTACCCCTTACCTGACAAATACTAGAGGCACAGTTCAAAATCTGCCTTGGCATAGGCGAACTGCAGAAGGAACGTGTACTTGCCGTACTCCGGGCCTAAATCCCGGGGAATTCCTCCTTTATTGGATTAAGGGGTGCATGGATGTATGTGGGGTCCTAAAAATTTGAGACTGACTTATGGAGTGTTGTCTCAGTCTGAAACGGCCATGCAACGCGGCGCAAGGCTTTTTCCAGTACTCGAAAGTGCCGTTTTTGGAAAGGTACCATACAAAACTGTAGACTTGGCACATTTTTGTACGGTGGGCGATAGTCCATTCTGCAGAGATCAGCTTTTGACAGGTAATCAGCACTGCCCTTTACAGCAATGAATTAAAGTATCAGGGGAAGGAGTTAGGAGGATTTTAGAGTAACGTAGGCTATACACCATTGTTTTGTAAGGGGTGTTTGGCGGCTTCTCATATCTCAATTAAAGTGTCGCATTCCAGCTTAATTAGGACTTAATTGAGATATATATGGCTATTACAAATAAATTCTTGCCTAATACCGATGTATGTTCTGCGCTTTTCTACTAGGTAGCTTAGCGTAGTCTCGTGCTCTAAATTATTCAAGTCTCAAAGTTTCCTAGACCTAGGACCGATTTCAAAGATCGATTGCCCAAAGTGGTCTTACATATGTACAGTACGTATATACATCTAGAAGCTACTTCCACCTTAGCCTTTTCCTTGGCCATGTATACTCGAGACACGAAATATCCCATGAGTTGATTTAAAGTAAAGGAAGATGACCACCAGTACACCTACTATGAGTGATAGTTGCTTGTGCCCAATCTCAGGATCCCGATACGAGTTAAGCTACTTGAAATCTTCCTTAAAACAAAACGCCATACCAGTGACGTTGACCCCTTCCAAAGGCCTTGCTCCAGCCTCTAGCTTCTGCAGTGCGCAGGACCATGCGGGTTTTCAGAAACCACATCGTCCCTCCCACACTAACTCGTAGCGGATATATAACTAGATATCCGCTAAAAAAAAGGCGTGAGGATCAGATAGAAGCCTTGTATGTATGAAACTATCTTAGGCGCTGGAAACAGTCAGGCAGAATGCGCCTTTATGGCCAATAGTCTAGCACCTCAAGCTCAGTAATCGTAGAACGACACGCACCGCGTGAATGAGTAAGGCTGACTGGGATTTTGAAAAGGCTTCAAACAATTGTTTTCGTATCTGATTACTTCTATAGCTAGCTGACTTGGGTAATATGCACACAATTTCTAATTGTGCAGTGTCCAAGGTCGTCGATTCTATCTGCACACATACCAGGCTATAATAGCCTATAAAAGGCAGTTCCTAATAAGGGAATATACTGCCTGCATTCAACATAGCCTCGTGATAAGGGGAAGGGTCTTCTAGTAGGCTAAGTGTATTGTACTAGTCTATACCTGCCGAGAATTGTTGTGGCTAAAAGGCTTGCAATATGATTGTTACTGCCCTGTAGTTAAGATTATTAAACCATATGTAAATATCCTAAAGGATCCAGGTTTTATGGGGCTGCTTGCATGAAATGACAGATAGATAAAAGGTGATAAGCACAGGTAGCCGTTGTAAAGGGGTTTACTCACCTTAAGAAGCACTTATTTGTATTAAGGCGTATTATGGTGAAGAGGCAGGCAGACTCACCTCAAGAAATCTAGAAGAAGTCTTTAGTTCCCGTTATACTACATGTAGCTAGAGGGAAAAATCGGGGTATAGATCTATCAGCCGTACGTATATCACCTGGTCAAAGCCAGGCTGAGGAGCAGGGTTTCTCGTGTTTATATCATTAATACGTAAGATTCTGCAGCGAAAGTTCTTAAAGACTCTATGGCGTATCCTAAGTAGCAGCCCTGTCTTTATGTTGACCGTTTTACTTTTCATTATACACTTTGAGAACCCAATCATGATCTCGAACACTAAATTATATAGATACGCGAGGATTGAGAACATATGGCCTTGGTTTGCATTTCGTAAAGGTAACATGATTAAAACTGAGTAATAAGAGTTATTTTTGCTAGTTGTTTATCGTTATTTTCCAAAAAAAAATCACCATCCGTGCGGTAGGTATCGAGTAAAACATAACACCGCAGCTTTGAATGATTACACATACAGAACTTGAAGTTTTACTGGTGGGGTACTTCAGCACTCAAAAACGCCTACTACAGCTCCCGTTAGAACTATTGTAGAAATATATTGCGCAAGATAAATAGTCTTCTACGTACGCTTTTGACGAAGATTTGGGCAATAGCATTGGCTAGAAGCCCCCCTGCTCGATAATCCGTGTTTCCAGAATAATTCTATCAGTGGCTGTATAATAGTATATAGGCACGATTATTTTGTCAAATTAGAACAGATGCAGCTTCAATAGACACCTAAATAGTCATAGATTTAATTATTCCTGCCTTATTTTCTGTTCCTTTTTTATATGTAGGATAGAAATGACAATCTTATCTTTTTTACTCCTAGAATATGAATAAGAGATTTGTATAAAATATAAGCGACTCTTAGATCAAAAGTGTTGAAAATACTAGATTTCATAGGGTAGATCGATCAGCTTTGGCGCCTAGTCTTGTAAAAAGTTCGCCACTGGCTACTGCTTACAAAGCGACAGCCACTAGAGATCGACATCTCTACTTTCTAGATTTAGCTTTATATCCTGGCGGGAGCAAGCCCTTGATATTATTATAATAGCCATAGCACCATAGTATTCCTTCATTTTAGTATTTTATTACAGTAGACACTTACCACCTATAACTATAAATTAGAATTAGAGAAAGAGTACAAAGTGAAGAATTGGGCTTACTGCTGGTTGTAGTTAATAGAAGATATCTCAGTAAATGTCTTACAGCCAACTCTAGTACTTCCAAGATTTGAATAGCCTAGTAACTTTTGTGTAGTGGGGAATTAACGTTATTTTCGGCAGAATAACTGATGTAAATGCCCCAAATGTTGGGTTGGTGCCAAGACATAGATGTGGCTTAAAATAAGAGCCTCACTAACGGTCTCAGTCCAAAAGAGAATCAAACTCTTCTCTAAGTTGAACAACCTGATGAGAAGAGGGTCTTTTCTCACCTTTCTTTTTTATACTCCCTCTCTAAGTTAGTTTAGTTCCCCATCTAAGTCCCTTTATCAACAACAAGCCTAGGCTTTTCCACAACGATTTCGCCAGGCTCACTTTTGACCACCGGCTGACCTTGGAACCTTGTTTCTTGAATTATGTGCCTCTCTCTTTGAGTTCCTACACTCGGTAAGCTCTGCTATATATATGCTTAGAGCCTCAAGCTCGGCCCTCATAAGTTTACTCTTACACTTATATACTCTAGGTCAGACGAAACAATTTCTCGCTTCTATTGTTGTGGTGGCTTATTTTTATTAAATAATCTTAGGCACTATAGTGCAGACCAAAACTAACTACATATACCTAAGGCAGGTTGGCCGGATGCATGCCTGGTGCCTAGGGTGTTCTCAACGCCCTCTTTTCGACCAGCCAGATATATTTATCTGCAGAACCTTGGTGTATCATTGCCGACTTCGATACCCTACAATCTATACATCTTATGATATCATAGAAAATTCATAGCCGGGTCAATGCTTACTAGCGTCATAGTCACCTTGCTATTTTATGAGGCACAATATATCCTCTCCCGTATTTACAAGGTCTATATCCCTATTCAACGCTTAAGTTACTCCCGAGACCCTGGATCTCGGACGCGGCAAGCACCGGCTTGTCTCGGAGTCTCTGAGAAGCACTTGTACAAATAATCTGCTGACCCAAGGCTCGAGCCTCCTGTGGGCCATGCAACTCGGGGACCTACCCCGGCCGGATACCTGCTGAGACAAGGCAGCTCGGGAGCAAACCCACGAGTCAGGCTTTTTTCTCTCTTCTTCTTGGTGCGGTATACGAGATAGTCAAGTGCCTGGACACGCAAAAAGCACTATTTCCACCAGTCGGTAGGTGTGAATTCCGGATATCGTATTATTCGAGAAGATTCGTCTCGGCGCAGTGCAGGGTTATATATAATCATTCAGAGACATGTATTATACCCGTGTTGAGAGCTACGTAATCTAATTTTTTTTTTATATCTAGCACTTGTCCAATACAGAACTGCTGCTTCTCTTGAGTTGATTTTTTGGTGTCAGAATGAATCTCTTCAAATAATAATAAACCCCCTATTCTATGGCACTCACTTGCAGATTATCTTCGCCAAGCACTTTGTCTTTAGGAGCTAGCAAGGGCTAGCCATATAGAACTAGCGTAGTCTCCGGATAACTGGAGATGGAAGGATGTGGCGTTATATAACTTGCTAGATAGTCCACCACTATAGAGTCGGGGCTGTAACGACATAATTTCATCTTGTGCGTATCTAGTATCCCGGTGGTGATTCATGTCAGAAGATCCCAGATCACCTGAGCCCTGCAGGAAATGAAGAGGGCTATATCGACGACCGGCAAGGTTATTTCAGAGACACGAGATTTGATATATAGGGTTTCTATTGGTCTTAGCTCTCGGTAAACGTTTTTGAGCGTAAACACCTGTCATAAGACCCCTGCTTATAAATGTCTATTTCTCAAAGAGGCTTGCCGGTCTATGACAAAAAGTTCTTGTAGCAAATGATAAGAAGGACCGGAAAACATAAGGCTTGGGATTGTGGCTCTGTCAATAAAATTTATGTCTCTCAATCTCTGCTCCACTATCCTGTACTTTTAGTAATACCTCATACGAAAATGCGTATCTTCACATGAAAAGTTCACAAACGTAAGGGAGAGGCTTAGGTTTCTAGATCTTCGTAAAGGAATTGCGATTATGGCCTATCAACTTGTCCTTGTCGATTAGTTAGTGGGCTTATTTAAAGGTTTGCTTTTTTCCTTGTGATAGTCAAATTATTCCGGCCTACCTCCCGTAGTACTCGTAATTTCATGACGTTTTGAGAATCGACTAGGTCCGCATATAGGTGCATATGACCTAAATATCCCTAGCCCTAAGCATTTTAAGAGGTTCAGAGGAATCCATTTGGTCTCTGTGTTGTGATTCAAATAGCCAAGACGCATTGTTGTGTTATTCTAACAGCATCTACTGGATTCCCACCCATATGCACCCATATGCAGACCCGGTCGATTCTCAAAACGTCATGAAATTACGAGTAATGACACATGCAATAGCATCGCATGCAGGTACGGTATGCAGCCTCTTGAAACTCCCTATAGTTTTACTTCAGCTATGATTTCAGGCTTAGGGGAGACATTGATAGTACTCATCCACCGGGGTAAGAACCAGAAAACAGGGGGGTCACGATTTGTATGGTAGAATATCTGTACACGACGCCACAACATACAGAATTGACCCCCCTGTTTTCTGGTTCTTACCCTGGGGAGTACCTTGTATAAGTAGTAGCGCATGCGCCACCTAGTGGTACCCAGATAGAATACGGCTCGGCGGAGGCTTTTCATTGAGTCGTAATTTTACTGAATTCTATTGGTTAGAGTCTAGTTGATACATGTAGTATCAATTTATTAGTATTGTTTAGCCCTAATATTCAAGCCAAGCCTCTCTTTCTCTGCTCTGGACTTAACACGCTTAACACGCTTCTGAACGGAGATGGTTTGCGAAGCAAGACTTTGCCTCCCTGATAAATGGTGCTTTTGAGAGGTCTAAATACATCGGCCAAGTCCGCTAACGCCTCAATCGACTTTAAGGACACGTATAAAAACCGAGCAATGCTTGCTAAAAGATTGATACATGGATTTGAATTGCGGTTATTCTTACTATCTGTAGAATAATCACGAAATTTGGCTCATGTTAGTCGAAGCTAACAAGAACAGGAAGAGATTTCCGGGTTTGCCATCGGGCAGTACCGTTGATCCTCAACTAGGAAGCCATATTCTGAGCGGTTTTGGCTGTTGGAGATGGCGTTTTTTTCAAAAGCATTACAATTCACGCTACATCATTATGTAAATGCAAGAAAAAACTCTACTCTTCAGGGGGGCGAACTCCACCCTCAGATGTTGGAAGTGACGTGCTTCTTCTAGAATTTCTTGTAAATCATGACGTCAAATTATGTGTCTTGGCAAAAAAAACAGGTGATCGTTTACATTATAGGTCACGGCAATCGTCCGTCACTATGCCCCGATAAGTGATAAGATTAGGATCTTTTCATATGTCATGACAGTCTCAGGTCGAATTATTATGGAGACATAGGTTATGAGCAGGGGGCTCTGTGGCTAGTATCCTAGTATCTTCGCCGAGGACAAAGGGGGCCAGTCGGAAGTCGCTGTCAGCACGGCACATTTCTACCGGAGACTGTATATTGGCCGCAAGCGGAAACCGAGAGTCATTCATATGACTGAGCAATACTTCATCGCCGTGTTCAGCGGAGCAAAAACTATCACAAGAACATGAAATTTAGGGCTTAGGTGGGGCTGGGGGTTATGTTCTTATGGTAATAAACCTTCAAGTATGGGTACCTTTCAGTTTACACTTTGCGGCTAGAGGTTCTTTGTCGAGAGTGGACATAGCTAGGCTTACTATTGGTCATTGAGGGGCGTATGATTGTATTGGGAATAGTTTCTCGTTAGATTCATAGCCCCATGAATAGTAGTAGAGACATTCATAGCATAGGAATGCCTATGTAAATGACACTATTATATGTCTAAGAGAGTAGGTAGGACATACATGTCGTACAATAGGAGGTATTGGCGCATAAAACCCAAAGGTGTTGCATGTATTGAATGAATCCCATTTTCATTGTTTGGGCCCCTACATCTGGCACCGAACTGTAGTATGCCTAGCAGGATACCTTACTCTGCTATAACTCTTGAGCGTTTGGATGTTGTGGGGAAGAATTCAGTGCTCAGGGTCACATTTCGTTCTTGTTACAAGGCGCATCGGTCAATCTTAGCCGGGATCCTCCATTGCATTGCATCCATTACAAGATTACTCCAAGACAGGGGGCAAATAACGTATAATACATATAAAAGGAGGGCCCCCTGCCCCGCCCCACTTTCTACCCAAGTTATAATCAGTAAAAATACACTCAGCTCGTACTCATAACAACCTAGTGCCTACAAGAATAAAGATATGTCTCTCAAACACCGTTCATTCAACATCTTTTCTGGGTTCGGGCGCTCCAAATCCTCACAGAAGCGTCAGACCACCATGTCCGAGAAACCATCACAACGGGGGATGATCTCTTCACCAGCGTCTTCGCATACACCATCAACAGAAACACCACCACCTCCATATGTAGCCATGACAATGGACCAGAATGGCCAGTATCCCCCACAAATGCCCCCGCTCAACCCCCAAGTCAATTACCCCCAGTATCATCCAGCGACCGTACAACCTCCTATCGAACCCTCGGTATCGCGTCGGTTCTCCTTTCGCGATAATAGAGTAGTGGGTGCAGATCACTATGCCGCTCTTGCTGGATTTGACACAGTCTTCTTAATCGACGATAGCGGCTCGATGGCCGGTGCTAACTGGCGTCAAACGTCTGCTGCGTTGGAAGCAATTGTGCCCATATGCACAGCACACGATTCAGATGGTGTCGACATCTACTTCCTAAACAACCCTGTTGCACATACCCAAATCCGCTCTGCAGGCGAGGTCCTCTCCATATTTTCAGCTGTGCGTCCTTCAGGGGCTACCCCGACTGGAAGACGGCTCGGGGAGCTATTCGATCTATATCTCAAGGCATATAAACAGAATAGCGGTATCAAACCCATGAATATCATCGTCATCACCGATGGCGAGCCGACGGATCCCCAGCGACTAGAGAAAAACATCATTAACTGCGCTAAGGAACTTGATAAGCTCAAGGCCAAAGAAAGGCAGGTCGGTGTTCAGTTCTTTCAAGTTGGCAGTGACGAAGCTGCAACTGAGAGCTTGGAGGAGCTTGATAATTCACTTGTTGAGGAATGGAATATCCGGGACATGGTCGACACAGTCAGCTGGAAGAAGATGAATGAAGGGAGGGGATTATCTGCAGATGGTATCTTGAAAGTAGTCATGGGGGCAGTCGATAAGCGTCTAGATAGGAAGAGGCGTTAAGGGTTTTCGGGGATTCTAGAGATTTTCAATATTTCATTTGTTTTGAGGGGGGCGCGTTTATTCTTTTTTTCATGCACATACTTTTTTTAACCCCCCTTCTATTCTTTGTCTATTTTTTTCTAAAGCTTTATTTTCATAAGTATCTTTTTTTTTTTTGAGGCATTCATCATGCTAATAACTTACGTTTTGCTAACACCTATGTTAAATTATTAATTTAGCCTACCGTAAAAATATTATCCACTTGACCTAATGACAGCTGTCGTAAAATAAATGCACCTTAACACTGCCCCGCAATCGCACCGGTAGCTTAAGATCATACGGAGCCATGGTACCGGTAAGTTCGCGCGTAGCGTCTGCCTGAAACAGTCACGATCGATCAGCCATGGGTTCTGTTGGTAAACTAGGACAAAAGTGCGAATATACTCTATATCGTGGCAGAGTACGTCGATCAACCGGGCTGCATAAACCTTAATTCTGAAGACTGCGCACCATTTCAAAGGACCCTAAGCCTTTAGGCGCCCATAAGCGCGGCTCTTTGTAACCTGGGGTAAAGGTTGTAGCTCTTGTAACAGAGATATGGCTAAGCCTCCCCCATTGATATCGCCTGAGTCAAGGTATCAGGTGAACGAGACTTTCTCAAGTCGGCTGATTTCAGCTTCATCTAACTTTTTTGACAGATCAAGATAACCGAACCTCCCATATTGGATAATCTTGCATAGTGGCGGTTCTACCGATCACATTAACCTAATAGTTCAGCTCAACAACTAGGTATCTGAATCACCACCTTTGGTTTTTTTGTTTTACACTTGGATTCAGCTAACGTTCTTGCGCATTTAGGGCGAAGGCGTGGATCACGCTCGGCAAATGGGTCAACAGAATTAACGAGTGCACCCGAAACACGTACGAAAACAACAACAAGATGTAAGGCTTTTAGCTAGGTAGAAACATATTCTTGTGTATCAAGCTACATATATGGAGGAATGAGAAAAAGGTCAAAACTCTATATACCTAAGTTTTGTAACACGTAGATCGAGTTTTGTTGAGTTTCAAATTTTTCTTGGGACCTCATCGCAGTACACGAAAGAGGTCTTTGAGACTAGAATATATTTTATTTAAATTCCTCCAATATATGTTCTTCCCTCAAGTTACTTAGGTAATCTTCTTAGTGAGCTATATTTTCCGTTTCATTCAGCTACAATAGTCATTGTCCAAGCCCCTAAAATCGTCTAACACGACATTAGTTCTAAAGTGATGACAAGTAGCTTTACTATATATCTAGAGTTTAAAACTATACACGTCTTACCATACGCTGTCACTTTCATGACTCTGAATGACCAATCCCTATAAATACTCTAGACAAATCGTTTTAGATGCTCTCTATATATAGATGCAGACTAGATAGAGCTGGATCGATGAAACTTGGTCGCATAGAACGTTCCACGATATATAGATCGATCTTTCAAAAAAAACCCGGGCCAGTTACATTCCCAATCTAGTATACTAAGCGGTATGATAGGAAGTGAAGGCATGTCGCTGCGGGTAATATCTTGGGCTGATGTGTTCTAACTCATACTTTAACCGGTCCTGTTTATTGGTGAGCTCGAGAGGTAGTGTTGAGGGTTTTTTTGAGGCGTATACATGTATTTAGGTTACTAACCTATATATACAGCATATGTATGTTTAATATTCATAGACCAAGCCATGGATTTGGGCTCGATCCCTCGAAGCAGGTATAGATAAAATCAGTCTATCTGATTAAAAACATTACCTATGAAATGAATTTGAAAACCTCAGTTCTTATAGCAACCGGATGTAGTTGATTGCCTCGATCAGGTCAATTATGATAACTGATCTATGATCAGTCTCGATGATTACCTAAATTAGTGGCTAGGACCTACTAAAGCTGCTCAAGTGCGTCGATCTACCATGCTTTTCTGGCGTTGGCAGAGCCTAGACCACGCAGTGGCCTTATTAAAAGGCCTACGGGGCGGGTTGAGGCTTAATATTATAACCAGGTGTAAAAATCTCCACGGCTGAGGACTATCATAATATGAAGTTTAAGGTCCAGAAGCCGGTACTATAGGCTGTTCGTGCACTCGGAGGCTGTCTATAAAGCGCGCGTCGCCCTGTTCTCAAGCCTTACCGGCTGGTCAAAATCCTACCCCCCGCCGTAGCCGAGGAAACATCGTCGATCCTTGATAAACAGCGGACTCCACCGGGTGAATTAGAGTCCTGAGTTACGGTTCTCGGCACCAGGAATATATTCAATTATTAATCAAAGAGGAAGTCCAATGTAATATTCGGCTATTAGTTCGACAAGTCGTGTTGATGCACTTTTCCTATCATATTATCTAGGCTTATGAACCTAGAGGTCAATATCCCTATGTAGATACCCCACCTTTTGATGATAAATTAAGAATGTGTTTAGTGTTTTGAGAATTCTGTGCATATATACAATAGTCAGAGAAATTCTAATCGGGCCGGCCACATGCATAAATTATCTATCACGCTCCCGGCCCCCGCGCACAACATGGCTTGAGATACGAAGGGGCGCCGGGTTTTCCGTTCAGGGCCCTGTACAAACATTGGCAAGGCTCAATACACACACTGGAAGCTAGACATCTCACTCCTTGTCACAATTTGTTTAGGGAACTCAGGACAACATGACAGGAAGCACTCTGGGATCAACCGAAAGCGGGACTGGGGATGTTGGAGCGAGTACCAAGACTCTTGAACAGCGCTATATAGAACTTTTGGAGGAGAAAATCTTGAAGCTTGAGAAGGAGCTCAAGGAGAAATCGGGTGCCTCGCCGCCTAGTACGGAAACAAAAGCAGAACCTGCTCCATCCGCAGAAAATAAGTCTGCCGATAAGGTACTTCATACTTGCACATCTTCTCCACCCAATGACTTAATCCGAGCCTTTGAGGTATGGTGTAGGATTCCTGCTAATAAACGCCCTATATCGTAAAGCCTGTAGAGGTAGAGAAAAAGTCTCGCACGCGATACATCGAGCGCCGTATCAACAGTAATGGAGATACTGTCGACAAAGAAGTCAAAGAGAGAGGAGCAGAACCTGAAGTTTCATCGAAAGATGAGTACGCCATTACCTGGCGCAGAAATTATGAAAACGCTGCGGAAGGAAAATCCCTAACGAGGAACGAACTCCTCATTGAGTCCGATGTGCTTCGAAAAGCGTTAGCAAAAGTGATAAAAAACTATGACTACATATCCTTCGAGACAAACGAGGTTGTTATTTCAGAGCCGTACGAATCCATATATCATAATCGCCGCGAGCTGGCAAAGTACGCTGAGACTGCAGACGAAGCCACAAAGACGGATATCAACATACTGTTAGAAGAGTTGGAGAAAGAACAAGAAACAGTTAGGAATGATGCAAAAACTCTACAAGAGAAGGGCATGATTAAATTCGAGCTATTGTGGACCTTATTCTACCCAGGATGTCTTGTTTTTGCGACGCCGATAATGAACCAACCACAGGTCTTTATGGTTAACTTAGTCAGTCTCGATAAATCGCAAGTAACAATCTGGGCATACTCTATGGATTATGATGGGAATGAGTTTGGTCGACTAGATGTCTGCTTTTATATAGACTCATTCAAGGGTACAAAGGCTATCTCCAGTCTTTTAACATATCCATTAGAATGGCACAGGAACAAAGAGGGTATGTTTATTTTTGTAGGACAATTAAGAAACCTAAGAAAGTTAATTCCTGTTGCTCCTAATTTTAGGGGACGACGACACTGTCGAGTTGAAGAAGCTCCTCATAGCTAGGGGCAGAGCTTTTGAAAAGCTCTGCACTGCCAAACGCACGGAAAAGCACTTCAAATATCATGGCCCTATAATCGACGAAGGCCAGGATGTTATGCTTACAGATATGGGAAATATGGTTGTATGTAGTGCACTTTCATTAACTCTCGTTTCGAAATATTCCGTGCTGATTATAAAGCAGGGTATAGAAGGGAACAATGGAGAGGCTGCCGGTGCCGGAGGTTCTGTAATCTCTAGTTTAAATCGCAAACTAGTCAAAAGAGAGAGGGTATGTTCCATAGAGCTCCAAAAACCAGCAGAACAAGAATATAATCTTACTAACTTACTGATAAAAGCTCTCAGAGAACTCCTATGTCATGGTTGGTTCGTAAATTCCGTCCTAGAAACCCTGTATCCTAGGTGATTTCTAATCCCAGAGTAGATTATGAAGCTTTCATTCAGTTTGGTGGAAAGTCCATCAAGGTTGGAAGCCAAACTACAACTCCAGCAGACGCCTGCTCGTGTGTTTTTTGCATAAACGGACGCCAAGAATACGACGGGGTCAGCCCGACAAACAAAAACCCAGAAAAGCGGCACTTGTCCGAAAAACAGTTGCTTTTATGCCCGCCGCGTGTTGTAGGATTTGCCATGAAAACCAAGGTCTGGATACAAATGTTGGTTGAGAATGTTGAGCCATTGGATACCGACGGAAAAGATAATGCATTCAAAAAGCTAGAGCTGCCTCCCAGATCAAAAAATCTGTTGAGGGATTTGGTAGAACAACACACTAAGCTACCAAATCGACTCGATGATCTTGTTCCAGGGAAGGGCAATGGTTTGATCGCTTTACTACACGGGCCACCAGGTATGTATCCTAGTCATAACATTCTCTAAGCCATGATATATATGCTAATAATATTCCAGGAGTCGGGAAAACACTCACAGCTGGTATAAAATCCATGTAGTAGACTATCCGCTTGTATGAGTAAAGTGCTAAAATTTATTTTAGAAAGCGTTGCAATCCTCTCAGGAAAGCCTCTATACTCTATCAGCATGAGTGATGTTGGAATGTCACCAGCGATTGTTGAGACAAACCTTATTAGGATATTTGATTTGGCGGGTGAGTTTCAAAGTTCTGTATTTTGGTTTTTAACTGCTGACTCGGCTTGAAAAATAGTTCACTGGCAGGTAAGGAAGATGCTTAGATTAATCTTAACGCTAAAAACCAAGTGCTTCTCAAACAATGCTGATAGGTTGGATAGGCCATTCTGCTATTCGACGAAGCCGATGTCTTCTTGGAGAGCCGTTCCCTAACTGATTTAAGAAGAAACGGTCTTGTTTCCGGTAAAGGGCCTCATCTTAAATATTCACATGAGATTAAAAGCATATTAAAGCTGACCACCAGTAACTTAGTACTTCTCCGTGTTCTTGAGTACTACCACGGCATTCTTTTCCTCACAACAAATCGCGTTAAAACCTTCGATGAAGCCTTCCAGTCTCGTGTTCACATCGCTATTAAATACGAAGAACTCCAACCTCACCAAAGAGAGAACATCTGGAATATGTGGCTTGACCAGCTGGACGAAGAAGATGCGGACATCACCGGCATCAAGGCAAATGTCCAGGAGGAATTGGCGGGCGCACAGCTTAACGGAAGACAAATTCGCAATATTATCACATCTGCTCAGGCAGTTGCGAGGGCACAAAACAGATTTGGTAGACTAGAGTACAAGCATATAGAACGGGTTACGAAGGTCACTACCGAGTTTCAGCACTACTTAGCACATAGCAATGAATTGGCAAGGGCACAAAACTTACGTTAGGGGGTATCGGAGAAAAGTTTTATAAGTACAGGACCCTTAGGTACAAGGGCCTTTAGATTATGGACATAAATTCTACTCAATTATGGTGTAAGATCATATCACATTATAGCACGAGAATACATCCTAGATAAAGTTATTTGGACATCTATTTAGGGTACCTATAGAGAGTATCTAGTTATTGGATCTAGTTTAGTGTTTTGAGTGTTCCGAGAAGGCAGAATACCTAGGGTATCTACTTAGACCGAAATTAAGTATTGCCCGCTGCTTTGTTGTAACACGATACAGATCAGGCTTCGTACCTGGTAACATTTAATTTCGCCCTAAGTACCGGTGAAGGATATTGACATTTTAGCTACTAAAAAAGTGTTTTAGACCTTCCAATTTCAATCCCTCCACACTTAGGTACCCTCACAGGATGCTTTTTATCTAAGCCCTCGTGAAATCACAAGATAAGCTCTCGGGTGCAGATTGTGTTCTTCACTCCCCGTTTATCTGAGGGCTATGATAAACTGTAATACCGTGAAGCAATATGCTTTACCTCAGCCCCTGAAAGGAGCCGCTGTGGTTGTTCTGCCCCCGAATACTAATCCCTGAGATCCCTGCAAGCCAGTACCCCGCAGCGGCTGAATTTACAATCTGGCTAGCTAGGCGATCCAGAGTATTACAGGGATATTCGAGGCTGTGAATGGACGTGTGCATATATCCATCAACTCCTTTTTCTCGAGATCTCTCTAAAGATTGATGTGACAGACATACCTCTCTACGATGAAGGAAACCCCCGATATTGAGATCCAAGAAATAGCCCAAAGCGTTAGGCTCCCCGAACCCCCTTTAGGGTCTGAGATAAGTCAGCAGCCCACACCATGGAGTAAATGGTACGAGAAGGACCATTCGATGAATACCAGGTAGCTATGTTATGACCCTTAATTAGTGCCACGACGCAACGACATGGCTAAATCAACACTGGGGTACATGTAGTTTAGTAGGGGCTGCAGATAGAGTTCGCGATAGTAAAGATGAATTTCTACGGGCCGCGAAACTCTCCTCCGAGGAAAAAGATATTCTTGAAAGGACTGCTAATATCGAGGATTTTGTCTCGATTGCCGACAAGGCCCAAGAGAAATGGAAAGGAAAAAAGGGCGCAAAAACAAGAGATGCTATACAAAGCACAATATCGGACTGGTCACAACTTGCTGAAAATTACAAGTCAACCGTTGAGGCCCTAAAATCAGTCAGTCCTGAATTTGGGGGTATTGCTTGGGGGACAATCGGAATTGTCGTCACGGTTTGGAGCACTGATTCAATATCTTTAAAACACAACTAACCCAAACCGCTCAGGTAATTGTAAACAAACACAAGAAAGAGCAAGCTTTGGATGTAGTAAGGGCCCTATAATGAGGTATTAGTAAATGTATAGCTAATGTGAACATGTATAGAGCATCCGGAAGATATCGCAATCGCTCCCACGTCTCGACTTATACTGTATGCTCTATCCAACTCGACGAATGCAAGAATGCGTAGCAAACCTATACGCTAAGGTCATGGAGTTTCTAAAAATGGCATACATATATTACAAACGCTCTGGATGGAGTAAGTCATGGCCTTTTATTAGCCCTCACCCCTTTTACTAACATACATCCGTGCTTTTCAGGGAGAGTATTATCTGCACTTTCAAACCCAGTTGAGATATCAATCCAGCCAGTTGTGGATGATATAGCTGCACTCTCTCAAACAATCAAGGACGAAGGCACTGCCGCACTGGCCGCTGAGATACGTGATGTACGAGCGACAATCAATAATGTCCAAGCCACTGTTAGTGCTGTCGAAAGCAGAGTTGGAAATATTGCCAGAAATTTGGACAAAACCATCTCTCGAGTTGACAAGCTAAATGGTATTCTAGAAGGTTCGAGCCTATCCCTAGTCCCGCATATTATTAGCATAATCTCACAGGTACGAAATTAGATTCCGAGGCATTACAGGCGAGGGATGACCTGAAGAAGATTAAACACATCTTTGCCGACAAAGACTATGATCAAAACCTGCAATACCAGAGTGTCAAGAACGTTCTTTCAGCCATACCTCGCAAAACCTCCGAGATCCAATATTGTATGCGACTCAGAGATCGAGACGTCATCAAGCAATGGTCTCATAAGATCATCTGGCTTTTACGACTCCCAGGTAGTACAGTACCTCCAATGTGGTTGTCTCACTTTGCTTTGGAGCGCTATGAAACTTTACGGCTAGAAACAGACCAACTTATAATATACTCCTCTTGTATACACGGATCTCATCCATCAGCAACAGTCAAACTTCTTTTAAAGCATTTCATCTACCAAATACTTTCCTGGAGACCACAGCTACTACGAAATCGAAAGGATCTAGAAGAGTTCCGGAGTCCAGATACCGAGCTGACGCTGAGCCAATTATGGAATTTAGCATCGAATCTCATTCCTACAGATACCCGTGTTACTTGGATAATAGACCGATTAGATGAGTGTAAATTTGCACGAGGGGGAGAAGAACGATTTGATAGGGTATTCGAGAACTTGGTGAACCTGCTGCAGCGCCCAAGGGAGCTGAAGATTCTTGTTACCAGCGGTTGCTCGATATCAAAACTACATCACGCTTCTACAGAAGATATGGATCTAGAAAGGGTCCATGAACTTATTGCAGAAATATGAGAGCTTCATAGCTCGAGACTTCATTTGTTTGTTTTTAGCAGGCTTGGCTACTATTCCCTTGATGTTTATATAAACTCTGATCTCTTTTCTCCTTCAAAATTTTATAATTATAGACTTTAATATAACCTTAGGGTTAGCATTGGACTTGAAATCTCCTGGTACCTTGTATAACAGAACCATAAATCTGGTTGACTGAATAGAATCGATATAATTATATGTATCCCACCAAAATTAACAGAATTAGTTCATTGAAGTATCATATCTAGTAGAAATATGTACTTAATGAGAAAAACAAAGAAAAAGAGGGGAATATATATTCCATTTATTATTTTTACGAGTGATAATTTGTGATGAATATGACTATATATAGCCTACGTGCCATAGCCATAAATGCGGACAGATACTAAGGTTAATCTCCTAAATTAGTTATAAAAGCAAAGTTTTATTTTCTTAGGACTAATCTCCATGTCTAGGTATAGTCACTGATAATAACTATGCTATCCCATAGCTCACCACAAGACTCGAAGTTAAAACAGTACCAATGCGTTATAGTACCAGGGATGGATTCAGATAACTCCTATATATTTCCAGTAGTCATCTTTTTTGATTATTAAAGTAAATAAACAAGAACTAGAACTATGAAAGTACAAGTAATAACAAGAAAAGAGTCTCTCCCAATATAACCCAATGGTGTCTAAAAACGAAACCTTGACTCCTCAACTCCCCCTATAACCCATCCCTACAAATAAAAGGTCAAAAACTAGTCTGCCCTCTCCCCTACAAACGAAGGAAACCTGGGTGTCCCACTCCTCGACAACTCCTGGTACCTATAAATTACAATACTTCCAATCTTCGGCGGGTCCCTGCGTTGCTTATCCGTCAACCCCGTCCCAATCTTAAACATCTTTCCCGTCGGCTTCCCCGTCACCGCATCCAACATCTCCACTCTTAAAGCACCTGTACAGTTTGAATTCTTTCCCGATCCTCTCTCATGCGCACGTACTATCGCATCCGCATCAAAAAACCGCTTTACCTTCAGCAGCGTCTTTGAGCGCCCATTTACGTACAGAGATCCAGGCTCACGGAGCATAAGTCCTTCACCGCCATTTTCGCAGATGTCGTCGAGCATTTCAAGCACATGCTCACGGTCCTTACACACTGTGTGCTCAAGAACGTGGACCCAGCGAATCCGTAGCTTTTTGAAGGTCTCTTTAACGAATGCAATGCGGTCCTCGAATGGTTCATCGGCCTTGGATGGGCAGTCGAAGATCTGATAGGTTACGCTGAATTTCCATGCATCGGGGTTGTTTTGGGTGCGGACTATAGAGACACAGTCTTGGAAGCCACCACGGCCTGTAAAAAGTTCACCATCGAGACAGATCTAATACGGTTAGATATGGAGATCAATAGAGAGATAGATAGATGAGGGGGGACAAACATCTTTTGGCATACGCTTGGTGAACCATTCTGGTGCGTAGAAGGGGTTACCTTCACGACTGAGAAAAGTCTTCCCGTTCCAGTATGCGCGAACTCCGTCGAGCTTCTCGGAGATGAGGTAGCCTTTCGGGTCCTTGCCATTATCGATGTCCCACTTTTCAGCGAGAAGAGGCTTGAAGGATGCGTCTTTGAGTTTCTTGACAGGTTCAGTCTTTCTCTTTGGGCGAGATGACTTTAGATCTTCGATTTCTTCGTCACTAATAACTCTTGACTTTGAAGCTGCTTTTGTGTTTCTTGTTTTCTTCGATACTTGTTTCTCTTCGCTGTCTTCACTGCCGTCTTCGTTACCGTCTGGGGTAGATCTTTTGGCAGCCCTTTTACCCTTCTTATTGGGCTCGGGCTTATAATCCTCTTCATCAGAGTCATCATGGTCGTCATCATCCTCTTCCTCTTCCTCTTCCTCTTCTTCCATAGTCTTAGGTTTAGGTTTCTGTTTCGCGGCTATTTCGACCTTGCCTTTCTTTGGAGAATGTCTGGGTACTTCCACTTCTTCCTCTTCCTCTTCGAGGGCATCTTCTTCTGCCTTCCGCTTCTTTTGGAATGCTGTGGTCTTCTTTGGCGGCGGTGCACTAGGATTCTTCAATTCCATACGCGCCTCCTCATAATCTAGTCCTAGCAAGCCCTGAAGATGCTTGCAGGTTCTCCCATTGACAGGGCCACCGGCCCTACGCCAGGATGGACATGTACAGTAGTCTATATCGTGTATTAATATATAAAATTTTATGAGGAATTGGAGGTGTAATTGGAGGATCAAACTAACAGTGGTCGCCGGTGCGCTTCATAGTATAAGTTTTATCTGAAGATTGCGATGTTGCGTCTATAGAGTGGCCATCTCTGAGGATAACTTTAGGCTTATAGCCATCCTAATAATGCAAATAATAGTGTTAGAGCAATTGAAGGGGAAAAGATACATAAATTCAAAGATAAAAAGGCTTACAATCTCAGCCAGCTCGTCTTTGCGTCCAGCTACTTCTATTCTTGACATTGTGGGTAAAATTGGTATGAGGAATTGAATGAGGGGATTGAATGAGAGATTTGTATAGTGATTATAAGGCTACTTAATCAAGTTTCTGCTGAATATAAAATATCAGGATGAAGGGCCTGAGTTTTTATACATTCCTGCCTCGTTCCAGCGCTTGTCAGTTTCCATATCCGGAATGTTAGCCAAGGAAGGCTATGAATCATCCTGTTGGCTCGAGTATGGAAGCCTCATGCACATCATATGGCGAATCGCCAAAGTGAGACAAAGATCTGTTACACAACGTCGCTGGCAGCCGTTGTTGAGTCATTGTTGCTTGCAAGTCGCAAGTTCATCAACAACCCTACCACGCGATCTCGCGCCCGGAAGACGCGTTGGGAACGCGTTGGCGCGTGACTCTGCTTCTCCGACGCGATGATGGGGCTGTGCTCACGTATGACTGTACGTTCTAAGATCTCCTGAGCCCCTTTTGTTTCGGTAGGAGGACGACATGTGGCCATTACACTGAGCGCAAAAACTGCGGTGAGAATCTTTGACCAGGGAGTTCAGCCCGAGTAAGTAGTGCAGCCTTAGCAAGAAAAGAAATAATCTATCGCGATGGTGGAAACTTGTTTAGATCGTAATTGTTGGCACCTTTCAATCGGTTATCGCAAATCCTTCTGCATGTGTTCAATGATAAACCCATCCCTCTGCATGTGTTCAATGATAAACCCTCACCCTCGATCGGAATCAAGAATCCCTTGATGTGCAGTTCTTTCATAAAGCTGCAATCCCTCAGGCGATGCTTGTCAATGCGGCAGCTACCGGCATATTGACCAGTAATTACCCATATCTTAGAATTACAGCAATTTTATTCGTTGATACATGCATGGGTCTATCTTCTTTTTCTTTTTCTTGTTGATTGGCCTTTCTACACTCCAAAATCCCCCTATTAGCACGTAGTTCATTAATTATGCTTGGGGTACAGTAGACCTGTACTATAAGGCATATATATACCTATAATAACTACATAACTACCTTACAAGTACAGCCTCCTTAGTAATGTCAGTTTTTGAGACCAAACACTCAAGACCTCCCACCCAGCTAGACTTTAGCATACATGTAGCTATATGATAAGAGGCTTGACCGGATTTCCGTTTTATTCACGCATGCCAGTAGCTAAGCGCATGTAATTAATTGATGTGTGAACTGAATTGGAATATTTTTATGCATCTGCAATATTAGTCTTAAGGATACCATACTTATTAATTCGCAACTATTGATAGTTTAAGATTCTATCACTTTATGCCTCATGGTCTATTTTTCGTAAGGAGTATACTAGCTAAATATATGTCATTCAGAAGGCACCTAGAAACCAGTCACGGCTCCCACGCTATCAGAATATACTCTCTATCTTAAACCCCTACTAAGGGAAAAGAAAAAGAATCTGTAAAGTATAGTGATACGGGAGAGACAAATCCCTATAAAGTCATAAAACAATCCATCTATACCATCCACCCCACCCGCCCTAATTACACTACAGCTATACGTTCAAGCACTTCAATTCAAATGAAATTTATTCTACAAAATAAGACCAAGAGGGTAATAAAAACTAAGAAAGAAAAAAAAAAGAATAATAGAAATGATAAAAGGGTAAATGTACGAAACAAGAAAAGAGAAAAGAGTTGGCCTTGCTATAGAGAGAAGGTTCAATACTTTTATCTATTCCACAATTAGGATCGAAGAAGCCTCTCCAAGTAGAAAGCTAGTAATAAAATGTTTAGCGTGAAAGAAGGCCCTATAACGACAACGCCAGTCGCAAAAAAGAAAAAATTGAAGCCGTCCTGTCCTCCATGTCTATAAACAACATCCCTTCACTTACCCTATTTCAGCATACATCTTACTCGCCACATAGATCAAGAGTATGGCCTTTAGTTAGCCATTTCATTAGCCCTAACTGCCAAAACTCCTAACCCAACTTCATAATTCAGACTTTACTGCTTTCTGCGTGCCTCCACATCACCCTCAGCTATTGAAACAGCAGCCTTAACCAGCTGTACGACATTAACGATTTGTTTTGCGGCGCAAACAGGAAATGTGATCGCCGCAACAACCCACGGCCATGAATGAATTGTCATGAACTGTGGGAAACTGAGAAGGTACATGGCAAGGAAGAAGACCTCGTTCGCCGCGCAAAAGACAAATAGTACTTTCTGTGAATAGATTAGCTTTAGGCCAATTGAAAACTTGACTGACACAAAAATCAGGGGAAATAAGTACATTATTGGAGTAGTAGAGGTTTAAGATACGGGAACGCGTCTTCTCAACTTTTTTGTGAGAGCCTGCGCCACGGTCTAGCGATGCGTACCTATGGATTCATTGTTCAGTATTCCCCGGGTTTATACAAGTCACAGGTACTATAGACTCACATGTGCATGTAGTGGCTTGCCAGGTCCAAGCTGATCAGGGACTGGAACAAAATGGCCCACTTGGGGTACGCCGAGGACAAGAAGCAGAGTAAACAACTCGTCGTACATCTGTCGGTGACCATGTCCAGCACAGCACCAAACTTGGTAGACTGGTTGTATTTACGAGCGGCATAGCCATCCAGAGCATCGAGGAGACAAGAGATGGAGTAGAGGATAGTGCAATAGTGGGGGTGATAGGACATATAGTAGAGAGAGGCACCCGCAAGGACAACTCGAGCGTAGCCTAGGGAGGTTACATTAGCGAGATTGTATGAATACTTGATGGTTAGAACCGGTGATAGGGCTGCATACCGATCAAATTAGGGATGAAGAGGAAGATGTTTTCAGAACGAGGCTCTGCGGACATTGCCGAGGACTTGACCCTGGTAGGAGATTTTGATTTGGCCATTGTTTTTTTGAGTGAAGAAATGGAATAGATGGATAATGGTTGGGATGAAATGGCAAAGGTAAGGAGAAGAGGAAGGGGAAAGGGAAGGGAAGGGAAGGGAAGGGGAAAGGGGTTGTGGTGGTGAAGAGTGATGGGGGTGGTTGGCTCTGTTTTGTGGCCCTTAGATACGAGCACGCGACAGGTATGCAGCTAGACGTAGTAGGACCTGTCTATAGAGAGATTAGATAACTATTTACCCAGCCAGAAACCTTTGGGTAGAGCGAGAGAGTCATGGGAGGGTTGACAAGAGTAGAGAGGGAGAGAAGGGAGAGAAAGAGAAGGAAGTGCACCAGTAACTTACAAACTCTTATAGTTAGCCCACTGTACAATGGGTACCGCAGTAGCACCTATGTAGTATTAGCAATTGGTGGGGAGGAGGGGTGATAAAGAGCGTCAGGGGGCGAGACAAGAGATATCGGTATCGAAGAAGGAGAGATGGAACGTCAAGCAGTTTGGGCAGCGGGAAAAGGGCTGAAGATAAGTGAGTGTGTCTGATGGTGGGTACGAAATCTGGCCGCATCCCGACAGCATGGATACATGTAGCCAGCCTGCGCACGGGTGAGAACGTGACTAAGCAGGGGAAAGCGTGAGAGCGAGAGCCCCATCATTCCCAGGAGTCCCCTCTAGGCAGCAGTTGCAGGAACGGTAACATCTTCAACGTCGCCTTGCGCCGAGCTCTCTTCTCCTTACCGCCGCAACAAAAAGCAGCAGCGCAGTTCGTGCCCGCCCCCCTCCGTATCGTCTGCCGGTCATATCCGTCAATCGCCAATCGCCGGACGTATATCCTGAGAACTTCCACACGGCGGCGCGCGCGCTCTCTTTCACCCGGGCCGTATCTACCTTACGTGATTTACCGAGTACAAGGACCGGCCATAGACAGCTACAACATAGCTTCATGGAAACCGTCTAGCAACCTCACTTTAGCTCTGTCACGTCAGCCAGCCAGCCCCCAACTTCCCCCACCACTCCTTTGCTGCAGAGCCTCATCCCACAGTATCCACGCCACACGGCATACGTTATACCACATCTATATCTTATAGTAACATCACTCGTCCCCCGTTCTACATATAACCCCTCATACAAAAATAAGTCATCACGTTAGTCTGCAGCCCTATAACCTTAATTCAACAACAACAACGACAGACCACACCCCCCCCTGGATCTGATCATCCCCCCCATCATCAATCAACCCCCCCTCCCCTAATACACGGACAAGACATGTCCACCTCAACATCAACATCATCTAAGACACCCCCACTGCATTCCCGTATAAAGTTGAATCCAGTCACCAACTCCACTCCACGTACATATACAGGGAAGCATCTCCCTCCTGGACAGCAACGATCGGTTGGGTCTGGGACAAAGACGCGACCTCCTCCATTACCCTCACCTACTCCCAACTCGAATGGTGGTGGGAATAATGGTGGGTCAGGGGGTCCTAATGGTGCCATGTCAAATGCGAACACTGGCCCAGGCACAAGGATATCCGAACGCCGAAGAACAGCTCACAAGCCTGGTGAATTCGCAAATCTAGCAAAAGGAAAGGGTAGAGGGGGCAGTGTTGACGACAAGGGAAAGGGTGCTGGAGTAGAGGAAGAAGGCGAGAGTATAGTTGTTCGCGGAGCACCGGCAAAGGTTGGTCCCCGCATTTCGGGAAAGAAACCTTTGCCATTTGTCACGGTATGGAGCGGAAGAAGGGCGGCGCACAACTATAATGGGAAACTATCATGGAAATGCAGAACTGTAAAATACGAGGACACCAGCTGACTTTAGAAATTCGGCGTGTAGAAGAAGAAGCTCCCACGGAAACCATTCGTTACTACTACTTCATCCATTCTCGAGAAGTTTCGGGGCCAAGCACCAAGTGTTGTAATACATCTACATCCTCAGCACTTCCGGTTTGAAGGGCAGGATGGAAGCTTTAGTTATGGAAGTCCTATGAAGGTAAGATAACCCCTGCTTTGTTCATCTTTTTCCCCCTGCATAATGTGGCGGCGATGATCATCGGGTTATTTTGATTGGATGGATACTGAAAATTTCTGCGTATGGTGCCACAGGCTTTCTTAGAATATCTCAAGTCTGAAATCATTCCCCACGAAGTAGTAGAAGAATTCCGGGATGCCGGAACAAAATTCTATGATGGTACCATTGCAATATCCCTTTGCTGGTATCAAATTTCTTAACTAATTGACTTCTTAGGTTGTCTTATTGTGCAAATCCATGATCATCGCTCTGCCACAACTGCTTCTTCTTTAAAGACAAATGTCAACAAAGATATCCCATACTCTATTCACAATCACAGCCTATGGCTTACGCCATCACCTTTTGTTCCTTTCAAGGCAAGCCCTCTGATCACAAAATCAAAACCCGGAGACGGTGAGAATAATAAAGAAAATACATCAAAGTTGAAAGAAGAGAAGGATGAAAAGGACACGAAACTAGAGAAAAAGACTAGAATATTTACCACAGTCCTTCACCCATCACCGATGACCCTCCATGGAGATATGGCCGTTCTGGCATCCACCCCTGTCTTTGTAAGATCAAATAGCTTCTCACGACAGCAACCTACATCTACGGTCGCTACACCAACCTCCGCTACCATTCCAATACCTCCAACACCAACAGCAAATTCCGCTAAAACGAAATTTACAACCACTGTGATAACTGAAAAAACTGCGGCCCAGTTTGAAGCAAGTGTTTTGCTGGCTACTTCGCCAGCTCTTCTACTCACCCCTGCTAAAGACGCCGAGCATTGTCAGAAAATCATCAACACCCTGCGAAATCCACTGAATTCATTTCCGCTACCCCCACCTAAATCTCGAAAGAGAACAACTGCAGAGTTGGCAGCAGATGAGGCACAAGCTGCAGAAGAGGAACGAGTATTACTCATTATGGATGAACGACACTTCCCAGCATCTTCCCATATTCAGCCAGAGTCAGCAGTTGGCGATGGTGTAGGTGTCGGCGGCGGCTTCGAACCGAGTTTCAAGAGATTTAAGTTGCTTGAGGATATCAAACGGAAGAAAAATGAGCAAAAGGAAAAGGAAAAAGCAGATAGTCTGCGGCAGCAGATGGACAGACAAAAGGATATGAAGAAGAGGGAAGAAGAGAGGAGAATGGCAGCTAGCAGATCATCACAACAGGGAAGTCCGGTCTTGGCACAGGGACCCATTACAATGGGACCTCTAAATCCAGCTCAGATGGCACAAGGGCAAATGCCTATGGTGAGGGGCGTCGTTCCTAATACTGCGGCTCAGGTCAATGGTGTCCCAGCTACCGCTCGGCCTGGGAGCGCTGGTGCAGGGCAAGGGCAAGGGCAAGGGCAAGTGCAAGTGCAAGTGCAAGGGGCAAGCAATAGTCCAGCTCATGTAATGAGGGCCGCGCAACAACATCATATGGCACAACAAGGTCAAACTCAACGCCAACAGATTTTAATCCAGCAGGCTCAGCAGCAGGCTCAACAGGCTCAGCAGCAGCAGCAACAAGCTCAGCAGCATGCACAATTACAACACCAGCAGCAAGCTCAGCAGCAGCAGCAAGCTCAACAGCAGCAAGCTCAGCAGCAAGCTCAGCAACAGCAGGCTCAACAACAGGCTCAACAACAGGCCCAGCAGCAGGCCCAGCAGCAGGCCCAGCAGCAAGCTCAGCAGCAGGCTCAGCAGCAGGCTCAACAACAGGCTCAACAGCAAGCTCAGCAGCAGGCTCAGCAGCAAGCTCAGCAGCAAGCTCAGCAGCAACAGCAGCCTCAACAACCTCAACAACCTCAGCAACCTCAGCAGCCTCAACAGTCGCAACAGCCGCAACAGCCGCAAGCTCATATGGCTAATCAACAGCATATGCAGCAGGCTGCCCATCACCAGCTCAGCATGCAGCCGCAGACACATCCCCCACAACAGCAACACCACCAAATGTCACAGCCCCCTACCAACGCAGCGCAAGTTGCTCCTACTTCTGCACAATATAGCCAAGGTCTTCAACAACAAATGCAGCAACGCCTTCAGCAAGCTGCTCAACATCAATCCCCTCGGCCAACTCACCTTTCACCTCACATCGGCCACCAATCGCCGCACCTAGGCCACCCATCTCCCCACATGCAACATAATTCCCCCCGTATCCCTCAGCAGTCTCCACTCATGCAACATGCTTCCCCTCGTGTTCCACAACTAACCCCCCAACAACAACACCAAAATGCAATGCTTGCAGCACAGCATGCGCAACAGCAGCAACAGCAGCATCAACAGCAGCAAATGCTCGCGCAAATGGCTCAGCAGCAGCAGAACGGGAATATGAACCAAAATATGAACCATGGCGGCGCACGTGCAACAATCATTGGTAAGACCTCTGGTGCGAGTCTCCGTCCAGGGAATCCGATTGTCGGTGGAAGGCCGCAGCAACCGCAGCAACACAATTTTCAGGATCTGCAGTTCGCGCTTAGTGGCCCCGGTGGTGGAGGTGGGATGATGATGGGAGGTATGAATGGTATGCAGCCAGGAGGTGGAATGGCGGGAGGGATGCAGATTCCGCCAGGGATGAATAGGGAGATGGTGATGATGATGAGGAATGCCGGCCAGGGTATGGGGAGGGGGGGGAGGCAGTAGATGGCAGAGAATAGAGTGTGGGAGTGTGAGTGTTTGAGTGGGGTATGAGGTGTTTGTGGATTCCTTTTTCTATGATTGTGTTTCTGATTTTATGTGCTACGGCTTATGGGCTGAGCTGGTTGGTTGGACTGCGGTTTCTTATTCGTTAGGGTTTTTGAGTTAATTCCCTAAATTTTGATTTTTCCCTTCAGTGTTATTACCGGAATGTGGTTGGGGTATGGAAACTTTCTTTTTCTTGTTTTATTATTTCTTGTCAACTTGGGTCGGCGTCCTTTCTTCTCCCTTTTACCCTCTTTTTTCCTTTGGGGGCATATTTCATCGACCAGAAATCCGTATGTTAATCTGCTAGAGACCTTGGTTCCGGGCTGGATGTGGGACTGCGCTGGTGTGGATGAATAAATGGCGCTGTTGGAACACGATGTGAGAATTTGGAACTTGATGAGGATGGTGATGGTTTTTCTCCTTTCCCTCTCCTGATGGAGTGTGGTTTTTTTGTTCTGGAGAGTGTATAGTTCTTTTGCAACTGGGTATATTGTTCTATAGGGTGTTTTTTCTTCTCTATACAAATATAGTACATTACTTCCCTCTTGACTATTTGGATGAAACTAGTCCTAGAAAGGCAATAAATAAGCTTTTTGACAGTTCTCTAGTGGCTTGGCAGCTTCCCAAAAACCCTCAGAAGTTCAGAAATTTTATAAATTTCCCCGTAAAAAAGTCCAGGTTGCCGAGTGAGATCCTATGTCTTACAAACCAATAGGACTAGGGTAACATAGAAATCCAATTACAGCCCGGAGACTAGAAACTATTTCCATACTCTAAAAAACTAATACGCAAATATATTTACATGGAGTACTACATTTTTTCTAGAAAATTACATACAATATCTACCACGAATCAATCTTCATAGTCCCAGTCCTCTCGAGCTCAGTGTGCATCTTGAACACATTCGCGAGCATATGGGGCTGGTGGCCCCATCCCTTCTTCAAACAGATCCTCTCGGCTGTCTCGAAGTAATCCTTAAGTTGGGGTTTGTATTCGGGGTGTGCACACTTCTCGATGATGACGCGAGCACGCTCACGAGGGGATAATCCACGGACATCAGCGAGACCCTAGGGGGGGGAGGTGTTATGTTAGCGCTGTGAAGTAAAGGGAGGGTACAAGAGACAAACCTGCTCGGTAACAATTACATCCAGATCGTGCTCAGTCTGGTCAACATGTGAGACCATCGGGACGATACAGGAGACACCATTAGGGTCCTTCTTGGACGGCCGGGTTGAAGGCGTATGCATTATCGATATTTTTGCATTCCTTAAGAAATCTGCAGAGCCACCAAGACCGTTCAACATCCGGGATCCAGAGACATTGGTGGAGTTTGCGTGGGCGTAGATGTCGACTTCGACCGGAGTGTTCATTCCGATAACACCAAGTCTGCGGATAATCTCTGGATGGTTAGAGACGGTCTGGGGACGGAGGATAAGCTTGTTATGGTAGTTGTCCCAGTCTTTGTAGAATCTTTTGAAACCGTCAGGGGAGAAGCGGACGGATGTGGCGGTTGCGAAGTTTAGATGGCCAGAGTCGAAGAGATCAAGGAAGGAGTCTTGGAGAACTTCAGTCCAGACAGTGAGGTTGGAGAAGTTGGCTTTTCCTTTGGCAAGACCACCAATGACAGCATTGGCAATGTTACCAATACCGGATTGGAGTGGGAGGAGGTTTGCGGGGAGGCGTCCCTAGGTGTGTTAGAGCTATCTAAAATAGAGTATGATGCGAGGGGAATACCTTTGTGACTTCATGCTGTAAGAATTCAATGAGGTTGTCTGCAATCGCTTGACTAGTAGCATCCTCAGGTGCATTATCATTGGTAACGTCTGGTTGCCTGCTCTCGACAATGGCAACAATCCTGTCAGGGTCAACTGGGATGTGTGGGGTTCCGATTCTATCCTCGGGAGCCATAATCAAGTATGGCTTCCGCTTCGGTGGAAGGTCGGTCATTGTGATATCGTGAAGACCCTCGAATGAAGGCATTAATGTGTTGACCTCGATAATTATTTTATCGGCCATCTGAATAATTTCTGGAGAAGCCCCGACAGAAGCACCACAGATGATACCACCCTCTTCAGTAATAGCACTGGCCTCAATAACTGCTACATCAATACGGTTTTTAGGTCGGTCCATGGTATAAAATCCCTAGATTGAACATAGGTCGTGTAAGAATAGAACTCTGAGAAATGTTTAGGGAACTACTTACGTAAATTAGGTCTACGGGAAACATAGATAGATGCTTGTCAAAGAATTTAATCCTTCCATCGTTGATACCCTTCGAAATCTCCTTTCCGACTTGGTGAGGTGTTCTCCTCTCAATCATGTCTAACTTTGCCCATCTATTTTCTACATCTGCACCTGAAGATGCACCAACGAAGAGAGTGTATCTCATCTGTCCCTGGAGCTTATTATTCTCGATATGGTCCGCCAATGCCATAGGTACTGTATAGTTTTAAATAAGCAATACGCCCAATATACCAAAAAAGTCGAAAGAGCCGGACTTACCAATCTTAGGAGCTCCTACGCCAGTGAATCCTGACCACCCAATATATGAGCCATTAGGGAAATGATGGATGAGGTCCTCTGCCCTTGCGAGTTTACTCAACAACGCAGGACGACGGACCCGTGCCTTGAGGGCAGCAGAAGCAATGAGAGACCCAGACATTATTATTGCAAGAGATAGTAACCGCGACCAGCCGGTACACAACCAGGAGGAAAGAACGATTGAGTGAAGATGATAGAATGGATGAGGATCAAGGACAGATTGGGAACGGGGGACCTTTGGGGTTTATGTACCATCTTCCCCCCCCCTCCCTAGTCAAAGCCAGACTACAAATCATATGGTTCGATACTTTTTTCCCTCTCTATGGGCAGTTAAGTAACGGCACTTGAGTACATAGACGAATCCAAAGGTCATGATTACTTTGCCATTAAGCCAATTTGAGGTGCATCTGCGCCTGCAGTCCTAATAAAGTTTTCCGCGAGCTTCCGCTTGGTCACAGTATCCGGAGATATTAATTCCTCCTACGAATCCATAAGCTTTTCGGCCTGAGGTTGCTTCTCCCCTGAGATACAATCCCGAGCAGAGTACAGATATCTCTCTTCCCCCTCCGTGGCATCTTGTCCCACTGACGTCACCTCCGCCCGGCCGAAGTTTATCCGAAAGGTACCGCGGTGGTAGATTACCTAAGCAAGCATTCCTCCGGTGGGGTCTTCCGGGACTATACTAGATCGATCGGTTAACAAATTCATTACCGAGATCGGTAGAGATCCGGGCTTTGGGGGGACGGAATAATTTGTGGGGTAGCTGCTACTAGCCGGCGCAAATTGTGAGTGGTGGTGGAGGTCATACAATCTCACTCGCCTTGTGCTGGATGCTTGGAGGTTATGGCTGTCTTCTTCTTACATGATGGGGTGGTGGGCTAGCTAATAATAAAGCAGTATCATAAGCTTTTTGGGGTATTGGGTTGTATATAAATATATAAATTTGTTACTTAGATACGACCTAGTTAGACCATAGGCCAGATTAAACCAGAGCAGGATAAGAACAAACTCCTGAGGTATGCATGGACCTGGAGCACCAAAGTGCCAAAAAGGGCTGGTTTCACAAATAACTATAACCAACCGTATATATATGTATGTTCACCTAGAGCCACTTCTACTACAGTCTTCGGCCTATCTCACAGGCAAAAGTCACTCAACCTCAGGTAATAACAGACCCGCTATCTCTTCACTCCCATCTCTTAGTATCCTCACCAGTATTTTATAGAAATTATAGGGGGCACACATTAAATAAAGGGAGAAACAAAAGTAGATTCCGATATTTTTAAAGTACAAAATAGAAATAATACTCTGAACCTACTTCCCGCCTGCATGCTAATTAAGACATTGTTGACCAGCAGTGTCTGCGCTCTTTTTTTTCCAATTATTGCGTGTTCTTCTAGTAGACGCACAGCGGGAATGCAAGTGCTGTTACCCACGATGCCCATGTCGATCATCATTGCGGCATTATACGCCTTAAAGGCCAAGTACCAGTACCAGTACACAAAAAACCTTTTAGGCTCTAGGCCGCCCCTATCTCCTACCAATGGGCTAAATGTTAACCTTACAACCAAGAGCCTAAAAGTTAGCCAGGCCCTAATTAGACCTTTACCTTTAACTGCCAAGCCCAACATTTAACACCCATCTATTATCACACACACTGTTGCCTTGCATCTCCATATATAGAAAGGTGTCTTGACAACAAGGCGCCCAGGGCTGAAACCATTTATAGGGGTGGAACAAGTCTGATGTTGTTACCAATATCTTGTTGGATATAGGAGGATTGAAAACTGCTCGGCGAAAAAGCCAATATCCACAAAAGATGAAAGACTATTCATACTAAATACACCTTTGTACTCTGCTCCACAAAGCTTGTTACACTAAGGCTGTGTGTCGTACCGGGAGTGCCATTTCCCTGGGTATGGCTTCGCTCGCATAAAGTGTCCTTCGAGTAGGTTGGCCAACAGGTCGTGGTCTATACTCAAGGAATATATAGCTTAGTAACAAGAGGTATAAATCTCTGTTTTTTAGAGAGTAATATAAGCCCCTTTCACCAAACTGGCTATGACATGATCATACGAGATCACTCGGCGAGCCTCTTTTTCTTATACCACATTCTAGTCTCAAGGGGATATCAAACCCTAACTTCCAGAAAAGAAAGAAAGAAAAAAAGATCCCAAATACACCTACAGCATATGTCCCAGGGCTGAATAGAGAGAGCTACCACACCTATTTCCTTTCGCCGAGTGACCAATCATGATCCCAACCAATTCGAGTACCGGTCCCGCCGATCAGCCGCGTCGTGCAGCGTTTTGTTCCATCCGCAAGCCTGTAAGATTAGAGAAGCAGAATATGCTTCTTTCCCGCGCCCAATATCTCCCACACCACCTGTAGAAATATCAAGTTAAAGACGCCTCCAGCTAAATATTCATGATAAGGTGAAGGGGCCAAGAGGTGGGTCCGGGGAGGAAGGGGAAAGGTAAAATAAAAAAATCCCGAGTATCTGGATAAGTGATAGCCACTAGGATCGACACCCTAAATGGAGCTCTTTCTCTCTATACTTGGTTTGTTTATCCGCCTTGTTTTTTATACCCGGATGAACCATCTAACCGGAAGAATCGACACGGCTGGTACGGTAGATTCGGGTTATTTTGTTTTCTCTATTCTTTTTGCATCTCTTCGGTAACAAAGGATGAGGGTATTGTGCGAGTGAATTTTATATCTTGAACCCATCGCTGCAACCGGCGAGAGGTGCTGTGTAAATGACCTTCCTTAGTAAACTCTCTCTCAAGACCTTTATGTAAGACCCTGTAGGTCTAATTAAAGAAGGTCGGCGGTTTATTTTCCCCCGCACCAGTGCGCTCGTTTTCTTGGTCTTAGAAACCCCTGATACGGTGACTCTTCACCGAAAGATGTTAATTCAAAGCTGGTAGGTCCCCATTACCTCAGCGGTCCTTAATCCTGAAACAGTCTTGTTTCGATGAGCTATATACAAGCCAACCTCAGCTCTTAGTAAAAGGCGGGGGAGTGGAAATGGAAGTAGAGAAGAGCAAAAAGCCACTCCAGGCGGTCCATCTCGTTTCGTAAACCATCGTGACATTGCGTTTTTTTTCCCTCTCCTGCCGGAGGTTTTGTTCCCTTCCCCCACCCACTTCTCAACTCCCGAGACTGGTTGGCACTGCTGCACATTAGAAGGGAGAAAAAAAAATTCTAGATCTTGTGATAACTACCTACTCCAATGGGTAACCCGTGATTTAAGTATTAATCAATAAGACAAGAGCATAGCGCTACGGGTGCAGAAGCAAAAGAGTTCCCCACACTAAAATCCCGTATCCCCGCCCACACCTAAAAGAGCAATATTTCTGTGGGGGGTGGAGCTTCCCTGCATGCAGCTGTCAAGCATGAGACCATATTATTGTCTTGGCAGCACACAAACAGCTGGAATCCAGGAACCTCAAATACCCCCCCCCAAGAACCTCGAATAAGTATAAAACTCCATCTATATACATATAATCTACCATGAGAGATAATGAATTATAACATTCGATTATAGTCCCATAATTTTGATTGGTGACGCGGGAACCTCACCCCACAGTTGGCAGTTTTTAGACCTTTTTTTTCACCTCGCACGGGAGACGCATGCCGATCTGTACTCACCTCATCGGCCACGTAGAGCGGAACTGGGGTGCAGAAGATGACGGAAGATTGCGCAAAAGAGAAATTATGGGAACTTTTCAAACACGGCCGGTTGGAAAATCAAGATGGATAGCTACACTCAAAATGCAACTATAGAAAGCTAGTTTCAAAGTTGATATTCATGCGATCGATAGGTTTATCAATTCTTGGGAAGTATCTTTTGAGAAATTCGACCTTTGCCCTACACGCTTATGGACGTGTTATCTCGGATTTAAATATATGGTAAAGTACGTAAAGACCAAGTATCCTCTCAAGGCGAAATCTTTCAGCTACCCCTTAAGCCTGTAACTACCCGTAGAAACATTTCTAGGTGTTGAAATCACTAGGGTGTTGGCAAACCCGTGTATGCCAAGGGGAATCCCTAGATAAGATTGGTAATCGTAGTTCAGCCTCGCTTTAAATTTCTATATGGATAGGGTTAAATCCGGCTCAGAATCCATTAATTATTCTGTTCCTGTGTTTATCTCATTGATCAGGAAATCGAGTCAGACTTCAATCTCGGGTCGATATCCAGCGCACCGAGTAGAATAGAGTAACTTGATAAGATCGTATAGTATTTGAGCCCCCTTGGGGGGTATGTCGTCCAGGCAAAGAGAGGAATGCTGTACGGTGGAGATTCGATGCGTGTACCATACGTAAAAGCACGTACGCTCGTTGTTGAAGGGCTATGTAGAGAGATTTTCCCTGCTGTCATCTTGAGACATCACCCAAGCTCCACCCGGTACAAAAAGACCCGATATACAAGATCCAACTATACTTTAGATCGTGAGAATAGAAAGAAAAAAAGGAAATAGATGTAACCAGAAAATATCCCGAACATGTGATAGCGACCGACTCACTCCGTGACCCCATTTATATAAAAGTAGAAAGAATTGAAAGGTAAAGGAAAAGACTCCCAACATCCCACCTCCAGACCTAATACTTTCCAACCATAGGCAAAGTATTATCCCTCTTCTTTCATATCCATCAGTTGGATCTCTGCTCTGAAGAAAAACTTTCAAAGGCTATAATATAAGACAAGTCTCGAGCACAAAAAACGATTGAAGTGAGGTGCAACGCGAGCAAAAAAAAAAAGGAACATAAGAAAAAAATGCACATATTCGCCCCTTTCATCCATCATACAAAAAATATCCAAAGGTCCAACCGACCTTAGACCACCGAGAGAGACCGAAGAAGATTAAGACGCCGATTTTCCCCGCTAACCGAAACCACCCTATGTCCGCAATGCCAGGTCCCGTTGTATGTCCGCCGTTGGCCCACCAAACATTGCTTTCCCCTTCCGAGCGAATGTGGACGCGCCGTAACCATTTATTCTCTCCATGAGAAATGGTTATCTCTGCAGAATGCAAATCGATACCCTTGAAACAACCCGAGAACAAAAATGTAAAAGAATACGAGTAAAAAAAAAAGAACAGTGAAACGAAGAATCTCCCGAGTCGAAAAAGAAAATCTATCCCAAACAGAGATGACAAAAGAACCCCCAAAATGAAACCCTTCCACGTTATATGGTGACTGGATCCATTGAATGAGCATTGCGAAGGCAATGGTTACCCATGAATACCAAGCTGTGAGTCGCCACTGTGAACCAAGGATGACATTCACCCATTATGAAATTCCGGCCAACAGACATCTCCAAGTTGCTATACATATCACCACTTGGCATCATATTACAATAGCACCAGATAATCAGTACCCGCCTTCCAATTCCCTTTGCGCCTGCGCTTGAGCCTGAGCGGCTGCAGCCTTCTCAGCCTGTTTTTCCACCCTGGCTTTAGCTGCCTCGGTGCCCTCGTCCGAACATGGCTCTTTGAACCAATCATGCTTCAATGCTTCCTTCGCCGTGATGCGCTTGCTTGGATCGTATACGAATATCCTTTTGAGGAGATCGAGAAATTGTTTGTTGAAACGATTGCCCCCAGGGATTATATCCTGTAATATAATCAGAATAAAGAAATAATAATTAAGATGGGGTAACATACCGGTAAACTCTTCATAGCATTCACGTATTTCTTGCTAGCTCTAGTTGTCTCAACATTTGGATAGTCCAATCTTGAACCTTTAAAGTATCTATAAAACTTAAAGTCAGATTCTATTATCTAGTGGTTGGTTGAATAAGGCTTTATGAGTGGAGATAGGTATATCCAGTGCAAGCACTTAATAGAAAGCAACCCCCGTATAGTTGAGGGTGTATATAAAAGAAATAGCAACTTACTTTCCAACGATGCTAGCATTTCCACCACTTCCGCCATTCCTTCCCATAACAGACCTCACTAGTCGCGTATCAATTTTCTGTGCGCAGACAGCTTGCATCATAGCTAAATGTTCGAGATTGTCGTGAGTTTGGAACAAAGCATCCCCAGTATAAAATTCAACAAGTATACAACCAATACTCCACAAATCGCACGGGAAGCTCCACCCTAGCCCCAGTATAATTTCAGGAGCACGGTAATGGCGAGTAGAGACGACGCTGGAATGATACTCGTCGTCGAAGGTTGCTGACCCGAAGTCGATGAGACGAATATCAGTATCTGTAAGAACTCGGCGAGTGCGGCCTTGTCGCTGTGTAGTTGTGGAAGACGAAGGAATGGGGCGGTTATAGTTGTAGGTTTGGAAAGAATTATGAACCAAAAGAATATTTTCCGGCTTGAGATCCGTATGTATCAAATTTAGATCGTGAAGAACTAAACCCAGTCAATCACAACATCCCAGTAATGATGACATAAAAGGTGATTACTTACAAGCAACGCTTGTCAATAACTGGCGAGCAAAGTTCTGAATATGGCTATTTGGAAATGGTGCAAAGGAATTCGCTTTCAAAAAGTCGAAAACGCTCATTCCAAGTAGATCCGTAACAATACCTACCCAGCATAAGTATCAATCCTACCTTATCCCAAAAATCCACCAATTCGGCGGGATAGACCTACATATGTGATTTCTGTAGTCAAAGCAATCTCGTAAATGGATGCATTTGTTTTTATTCTCCTTGTCGTTACAAGCCAAAGTTGATAGAACCCTTAGTTCGATTCGAGAAGCATCACGGTACTTTTGGACTGAGCGTATAACCTTGATGGCACATTTTGTCCGCTTCACACGGTCATATGCTTCAACGACTTTGCCAAACGTTCCCTGTCCGAGAAGCTTTGTGATGTGGTCTGCAAACGAATGATATGGTCAATTGACTGATTGCTGAGAGATAGGATGCAATGCAAACATACATCGTGCTGTTAAAGCGGTATCGGGTGTTATGATATAATGACCGTCATCATCATCAACCCTCCCTCCTAGATTACGGTCATTCTATTATGAGTTACGTCAGCACAGCCCCACAAAAATGCGGCCACGAAAAAAAGCAACGTCAAATATCAAATGCATGAAACACCTCCTATAAAAAGCCAACCGAAGGGAAGGTAGAGATATAAAAGCCTTGAAGTAGCTACTTACGTCTTGAACTTGCATAACATAGACATCTTTAGCCTTTATCGGGGGCCTAGGGGGTGGATGATAACTGGCAAAGGCATCGAGATTGTTATTTGCAGCTGCAGCCTGGCTTGCCCTAGTGACCCTTTTCCTCTTTTGACCGATAGGTGCAGCGGCAGCTGCCTGGGGAGGGTGGGAAGGTCCAGCAGTCCCAATCCCACTTGACCCCAGTGACGTTCCAGCCGTTGATGGATTCCCATTAATGCTAACGGTGCTTGAATGGGTAGATACGGTTGTTGGCGATCCGTAAGCGTGCGGTGTCTGGGTAGAAGAGTAAGAGTGATGATCAGGGTAAACCGATTCGTACTGTGAAGTCTGAACCTTTCGTTTTTTGTCTGTGTGACGAGGTATCTGGCTACCAGAACCATTTGTAGAGGAATAATGGCCAGTCATGGGTGCTGCACGCGATGTAGTGTTGAGCTGCTGCCTGCTCCCGCCAGATGGAGCGGGTTGTGGAGGTGGGGAGTCATCTATCACTATAATCTCTTTTGGGGGACCATTCTTGAAGTATTCATCCCAGTCGACAGGCCGCTTAGGGTTTTTCCTGGAGACTGGCTGGGATCTAGAGGCCATGGCTGAGAGTGTTGAGGAACACTCAGAGGAAGAAGAGACGGAAGATGACGGAGTCGCGGAGTTTGTTGCTGGAGCCGCCGGGGGTTGATATTGCAGAGGACTGGGGAGGTGAGCGTGGCGGACTGGGAGGAGGTGGTGGGGATGTTGGTGTTGATGAGGAAGACGGTGGTGATTGTAGTCGTATGTATGGAAATTGAGAGGTGGAAGAGCCGAAGCGGTAGAGGGAGTAGACATTTCTAGCTTGGTTGTCGTTGGGGGGGGGTGTCAGGAAACAGAGGAAGGGGGATAAATTCCCAGCTGTTCAACACCGGGGGAGAATCTTGAACAGAGAGGAGAGGAGTGTTCTTTTGTTCACGGCGACAGACGTAGCAGTAGCAGCGACGATGGAGAGACTAGGCGAAGGCTGCGAGACTGCGAGACTGCGAGATTGCGAGGGTATGGGTATGGCTGAGAATGGCTACTGTAAGTAAGGATGGCGACGAGCATAGGCGGCTGACAGAGGACAGGAGAGTCGCGTTCAAGAGCAGAGGGGGAGAGGAGAAGGTGCTGTGATTAAGGTACGGCTAGATCCCCCCACAGCGGTATAATGAGGTATTCGGCAGGCCCAGCGTAGGTAGGAGATTGATATTCACGGGGACGGCGGAGAATGGGGGAACAGAGGGTCAGGTCTCGAACATGGACAAGAGACTTCCGGGGACTGGCGACGAAGGAGAAGAAAAAGGAAGCCTGGTCTCCAGAGCTATTCTTGTCCTCTTTCTCTCTTTCTATCTCTCTCTCTCTGTCTATCTCTCTGTCTCTGTCTGTCTCTCTGTCTCTGTCTCTGCCTCTCCTAGGAGACGAGGTGAACGGGCCCTGTATGTTTTGGGGTTCCTATCGGTAGAGGTTGTTCTTCTGCACACCCTTCCCTCTCACGCTCTTTCATACACCCTCTGCGTGCTTGCTGCGGCCTTGCTCTTGGGCAAGACACACTAGGCTTGCTGCCGAGTACTCTGTGGGTGTGGAGCTGTGCGGGCTTGGGGATCCCGTCGATTCCTCTATCACATCACCTCCAATCAAGGCTGTTGAAAGGCACAGCAGCATTACCCGTACCATTGCCCGCTTGTTGTTGCTGCTGCTTCTGCTGCTTCTGCTGCTGCCGCTGCTGCTCTTCTCGCCTCGAGTGCCTTGCCTCACTTCTCTAATTTTGATACCTATCACCAGTACTACAAACTGCATACTTGAAAAAAAGCCTGAAAGAAAAATAAACATCTCTTTCTCCTTCTTTCGTCCTTTCCACGGCTCTCCAAACCGTCGACACCCGTAATTATTAACTACAAGTTCTGCCTAATACAGAAGTTTAGCCCCCCCTCCTCTGACCGAGTGGATTACCAGAAGCTCTTCCATTTCAGCTTTCTTGGTCAAGTCCCCACTTTTCTCGGCGAGCCGAAATACCACCGTCATTGGCCCAGCAACGAAGGGGAAAAAACCCTCTCCCACGAAGCAGAAAATACATTGCTTACTGTACCCCTACCAACACATGTTCCTAAATTTGTAAGACCTCTATCAGGCGCCGTGGATCCCTGAAAAAACGGCGATAGTCTTTTCTCCGTCACCATATCCTGGACTACAATGAAATCTCAGATACAGACCAAGCTCTTGTTTTTCCTGCTGCTGTACGCTGTAACAATAATTTGTGATCTGTTTCGTTAATGGGACGGCCGAGGTGAGGGTGTGCCCGACTGACTTGGGAATCGTACGTACTCTATCTAGCCACTGGTCAGGCGTAGTTCTACCAGCCAAGAGTCCGGGAGACAGTCCTCAAAACTGTGGTCGTTCTGGGCCCTGGTCACGCTTCTAAAAAAGTAAAAAAAGCCACACTGTGCTCACAGGTCTAGGTACGTATTTCTCTTAGGTTTATCTTTCTCTTGTCACCGAGATGACCCAGACTCATCACCTCTGGCTCTCTGATGAGAACGGGTATAGATGCAAATTAGGACTCCCACGAGGATAACTCGGGCTACTGACTGAGCCTTCGGCCCGGCTGCGTATTCCTAGCCCAAGGCTCATCGGCTACGCAGGTCATATGCCTGGCTTAAGTGTTGCCCGTTGCTTGACCGGCATCTTTATAAGCATTCTGATGGTGGCTGCTTGTTTTACCCCTCTCACTTCACGAATCTCGTCATTCAAAGGTTGATTCAAACATGGATATCTTTGCTTCCTGATAGGTATCGTGCGGCTCCGCTCATATTTTTTCTTTACGATAAACACACATGCACACGTAAGCAAGAGGTCCACCGGGGCACTTGATCAACGGCCGAGTAAAAATAAACAAAAACAAGCCCAAAAGAAAGAAAGAGAATCGGTGCTGGTATATTCCATTAAAGGCCAACCCTATCTTGGAAGCTGGAGGACCCATCGGCGATTGGGGAGAACAATGATCGCCCATCTTGGCTTTCCCGTCGGCCAAAGAGGAAACGAAATGTATCAAACGGTACGCATAAAAAAGCTTAACAACTCGTGTGGTCTCCCATATCTTCAACAAAATTTTGTTGTGATAATCTTTATAATCTACAACTAATTTTTTCCCCCCTTTCACCCACCCAGGAAAATACTTCTTGGATCACTTATCATAGATACCCACCTGCCTCCTAACCTGACCACCGGAAATAGAAGCGCCTCCTTCCCAACGCATCGACGCCGGATTAACGAGGGGACAAAAGGAACCTACAACGGATCCTTTGCCACGGCAACAACAAATTCAGTTCGATGGATGGAAGCGCGGAAGAGCAAAAAAGAAAGGGAAGAAAAAAAGGCGAGCGCCAACCCCCGGTCTGATTGATCCAATAACCCAACGCACGTGCTGCGGATCGATCTGCGCACATGCCGGAAGAAGCGAGAGGGGGAAGGGAAAAAAACGAAAGGTGTGACTTTTTTTTCGTGAACCGGATCCTTTTGGTGATTTTTAGTCAACCTATGGGATTGACGCGCTGTCTCTTTTGAGCCGGCAGTTTTCCCGGTGAGTGGCACAAAGTACACGGTCAATATACAAGGCACCACGTATTGTAGACATCTTGAACTAGCCACAGACGAAACGAAAGGGAAAAAAAATTGAGAAAACATCATACTATCGCAGACAGCATAACCACATTACAGAGTCGAAACTACGTGAAATCCCGTAAATCTCGAGTTCCTGGTCCTGTGCATATGCACGTCGTACTTGTACATGCCGGAGGAGCGACGAGAGAAATAGCTGTGCGGTATGTATATTAATATAAGCACGGCTACACCGGAGTTATTGCGCGAAAGAGGTATGAAGGCAGGTACAAACGTCATGTCTGGTTTATCGTACGGTGACTGACTATTAAAACAGGATATTTTATTCGTTCTTCCATCCAGTCACCGTAGTCGCCTTCAAGGAGAAAAGAGGGGCGGAATATCTCAACTCGTTTGAAATTTCGCAAAGGGGACTCGGGGCGGCTCGAGCAACCTTTTATTGCCCGGGGATAACGCGTCGGTATATTGAGCAATACCCGGAAACCACTGCCGTCAGATGCCAGAATGTTTCAGCGATTGCTTATCTTCAACTGTGGTTCTTCGAGTATTCAGGAGTGACATGCAAGACTCCTACCACCCCATCATATACAGCACGTTACGCGTTTCAAAACCGCTTGTGAAAAAATCATAACAAAAATATAAAATTGACACCATCTCTCACCTAAACTGTTTGCAGGTGGCTTTGTCTTATAAGATCGTCGCGCTGCCGCGCTTGCTTGTGGAATGGGAGAATTGCAGGATCTTCGGATCGACCACATGCTCAGGGGGGGTTTTAAACGTTGCCAGCATACCAAATCTCTTTAGAACAGGGGTCTCCACAACATCAAATAAATACGCAGTTTTATCTCGGCTTATCTTGATATCCAAATTTTGCTCCATTCCGACATTTATCGGGAGTGTTTAGGATGGCTCAAGTGCGAACGCTTATACTTAGACAGGAATTGAAGACACCCATTCAGATATCCTTGGTCAGCTGAATACCACTGCCAGCTCACTTCAAGATGCAACAGGCCCAAAGAAGGCACCTCTAACTTAACTTTCGAAATTTCTTAACTACGAGCAACTACCGAGCATCTTTCAGGAATTGATTAATCGAGGCTTTCCGGGGAACAAAAGAAAGCCACCACGAGATGAATAAAATGGCTTGGTATGTCTAACTCGTAGGGAATTCTGGGCCCTAATTCGGTTGGCCTTATCCGTCCCTTGCTCTTCGTCTTCGTCTTTCCCCACACCAACACCTGTGGTTTTATATTCGTCACCCCACTCCTTATCGATGCTTAACAATCACTATTTTGGGTCATCTTCGGCAACATTGTGTGAACCGCTGGCGTATGCCTAAAGGATTGACCTACTTCTCCTACAGGGAGTTTTGCGGATATACATTACAATAAAAATGATGGTATAGATGACTCGAGCGTGGTCTCATCAGAGGCTTTCTCCTTACGATAGATGCTCCCCCACGACTGTCAGGTTTCGCAGATCCAAATGGGGAATTCTTATGTTATGGGCTAATCATTATTCAAAGCAAGAACCGGAATAGTGTGGATATTACAAAGCTATAGGGGGAGATTCTGTAAGTTTGAAAGCACAAATTTGTAAGAGGGAAAGAAAAAGCAAAAGAAAGAAAAAAGCAAAAAGAAAAGTGGATAGGGGAAAGCTTAAACTTGAGCATAAAGGGGAAGAATACGCGATTATAGTATGGGTGTAGTGGGCTTATGGTACCTCATAAACGTTTGGATTTGTAAAATCCTAGTAAGGTTGATCGACGAAGTACGGGTTCTATATGTGTGGGGTAATGTGAGGCTATTTAGGTGTTTTTACTTAAGTTACCGGCCCGAAATCTGAGGAACCTATATTTCAAGCTAAGTCCCGGGTGATGACCGGTGAAGAAGCTACTATAAAATGGGAACAAAGTTTACACATAAATCTTGGGTTTCTTCTGGGTCATATTTTATATCTTATTCTAGGCTAGTTTAATGGGACAGTGGTTAAACTTACAGCGGTGAGTCAGGGTCTATTTTATGAACCCTTTACCGTTATACTCTGTTAGAAACTCTGGACGAGAGTTGATCAACACCTATGGAGTCTTATTCTGTGCATCTAGGGCCAGGGTTATCATATTTTATAGCTGTGACGTCAGTTACCAAGCTGGTGTTCCGTCATAGATCTACGGAACATTGACGTAACCTATTCTACTCTTTATTGCCTCCAAATAAGAGGAGTCGGGTACCAAACCTCGCGGCTAGTTCTTTATTTCTCATCTTTTTTTAAGAGAAAAACTGTTTATCAAGACAAAGTCATGGCATCCTCAAGTCATAATCGTCCGGTCACGGCAGTCAAGGGGGGGATGGGCCTCGAAAAAACACCCGCTAACACCTCAGCTGATCCGGACTCGTCATTCATGTACGGAACTAAGTCTGGGCTTCATGATACACATGATCAATCTGTAACTAATCCACCAGATTCATGATCGTTCTCGGTGAGATATGAAGTACTAACTAATGCAATAATAATTTTAGAAACCGGCCGTTGCTAAAAGTGACATGAAAGTGAGTGGTAGTGTGGGTGATGGGACAAAAGTTGGGGGTATTGTTAAAGAGGGGGTTAAAGATTTTATGAATAAGCTGGGTAGTAGTGATACTATGGATCCGGCACAAGGCTGAGAAGCCAGAGCATATATATCTTGGGTATGATCTTGTTTTTTTTTGTGGTTATTTGGTGTTTTTATCTTGACTCTAGTTTATTAACATCATCAGGTATGTATCTGTAAGAGATAGGGCGTTCGGTTTTGGTTTAAGAAATATGGTCTTACCAATTCAAGCGTATAGTAGAATAAGGGAAATGGTGCCTTACAGATTTCTACCCTTCAATCAAATAGTTTTAGTACTTAGCTTTCCGAAGACTTCAAGATCACCGATAAGGTGCTCATAGTCGTTTTACCAACTCACATTGCGAGCTTCTACCATTCTCTAAATCTTTCTTTAACCCTAGTTTAATAAATCACTGTAATTTTATCCTGTGCCTCGTATATATTGTGAGTCTCAGTGAGCTAGGCGTTCCCAGTCACCCTATTCCGCAAACGCTTGATGACTACGAGTATAATTGTGTGAAGTACAAGCAAGCCCTGCGGCAGATAGAAAAAAATTACGTTACAAAAATGATAGGAGAGGGATTCCCTACGGGTTTTCCGGTCTGTACTGTCAGTGCTGGGACAAACATGAAATGTTTTGTTTTCCTACAACCCCACCAGGCTATTGAAAAGTTAGTTTGTCATCAAATCTTGGCAATAATATAATCCTGTTGCATGTTGCAAATCCGGAGCTCGGAAACAACTAGTCCCATCTCTTGGCTCACGAGACGGTAGTGGGCCACATGCATACCTGCAGACAAAAAAGAACCTACGATAAAAGCATTTACGTCTTCGTGACCTGGTGAGCTATAATGTAATTCGCTAATTAACGGGAGGGGATATATCGTACTAGCTGCCATCTGTACTGCAGCTAAGTGCAATAAATGATGAATCATCTAGCTCATTCAACCATCTAAACTATCTAGCTAGTAGCGAGAAATCGGAATATTTCTTTTAATCCGAGGAGCAATTGAACGTGTAATATTTTTATTTTATTTTATATTTTCGTGATTTAAACCGATTACAAACTTGGGAAGTGTTTGTGTGGGGCGCCCTTTTAATCCCTATCCCTAATTCCGACTCAAGTGGGACTTGACATTGCCGACCAGGAAGTATCGAACATCAATTTCTTTAAGAGAAAGTTGGGTATTTACGCCACTGTAGCCTAGCAGGAATTAGGACCACCTGCAAATCTATTTTCCGAATTAAGTTAGTCCTCGTGTTCCTGGATAAGATTTTCATCCTTCAAATCGACTAATATCTAGAGCTGGTTCTCATAAAAAGTATATCTGACGCAGGTATGGTGCAATAGGAGGAATGAGGGGCGAATTGGCCTGGTTTTCGTTCACACAGAACGGACCTTATCAGATTATTGGCTTGGGAGTTGCATGTTTAGGCTGCTGATCGTTGTGTGGATAAATCCTGTTTTAGCGCCATAAAGTAGCTTTCGCCTCTATTCTAAGAGGCGGTGTATAAACAGGGTTAAATAGCGTTGTTTTCGGTTCTTAGCTTCCTTAATTACGCCACGATTGTATTCTATCTCTACACGCGGGTAGGTGTGGGAGGTTATGGGCAATCGGATCTGATACCATTAAATTTTGAATTTTAAGTTAATATCACTTAGGATCTTCAGTCAGGCTCGCTTCTAGGGTAGCCTGTAAATTATAACTCTTAGCTACTGTTTCTACGGTTGTCTCATTTGCCTGATTCTCATGTACTTATGATTAATTCATTCATTCATTTGGCTTATTCTGCTCCTATCGAGTGATCTGTCATGACTATTGTCGCTTGCATAATAATACCAATACGGGATTTTAGAGCTAGATTAGGCTAAAGGGGAATTAAGGGCGAGACTGGTGTAGACTAGTAAGAGAGAAATCAAGAGGTACATAGATTTGAAGTTCATGCAATAATAGCGTAAAAATAGAGCCCGGACGATGGCTATGTACCGGTATATTATATACACATGAAAAGACGGTAGTTTCCCTGGCCGTAATATTTGTTGATTAGCTTTATTAAATGTACTGATACATACCTAATTGTAAGGATTTATTTTTGGGCGAGTATAACAACCGTCGGACTACATGTAGTTCTTGAGTGCGGATGCAAGGCGGCAATATGGAATATAACACCTACTCTATACCAATTTCTAAAATTAAAGTTAATAACAAGCGCGGTGGAGAAGATGAGCGCAGATGCGGGCGGGTAGGGTCCTTGCAGCTATGAGTACCTTCTGTACTCGTGTGGCAGAGTTAACTATCACTATTGATTAATACACCATATATGGCCACCTGCTTTTACAAGTACTGGTAGCTTTTAACACCACGAGTACATTTATTCCGGGTCTTTACCTAAGACTGCGATGGTAGCTTATATATACATGCGGTTCTCTTATATAGCTTTAAGTTACGGATGTAACTTGAAGTGGGACGGCGATGTATAATGCCAGGAGGTCTTTTTTGCCGAAGTTTGTACGTACCTATATAGTACGTTAACACCCACCAGATCATGAGGTGCAACACCTAACCCATACCCCATGTTAATTCTAGAACTATACAGCTTTAAATTAATTCCACGGTCTCCACCCTAGAATGGTGTCTCCTGATTAGTTTTCTTGGCGTAAGCGTAAGCCTGCGATAAACCTGCGACAAGCGCCAGACTTGCCCCGCCCCCAACCGACACCCATCACCATTCCCCTTATCACTATTACGCCCCCAGATCATCGCTCTTCACGTGTCCCTTGAAAGCATGGCCACGTTTCTTCTCGATCTCATGTATTACAGATCCTCATCTCAAGATTTTTCGCTGTAATCTGCCAGAGGTGTAGTTGCGTCATGATATTCTCGAATCCAGTGGAGTTTATAGTGCTATTTTATAGTAGCCCAGTATCGAATATATTTTTTTGACTACTGTTATTCAAAGAGAGATAGGTATAGCGTTTAGTTGGGTTGGAGTATCCTGAGAATCGTTCTGAATATAAAATAGAGGTAACAAAAGAACAGGAAATATGTATGAGGGCACAAGTGTCCAAGAATCAACCTAAGATATTTCTGGGAATATGTAAGTTCTTATTTACTTTTTAAACCGCGTTTGAATAAGATCCTTTATAGCTATAATTCCATGGAAGATCCTTGGCCGCCGGGCATCACTTCAGCCTTCATCGATTTATTCGAGAGAAGTTATATTTATTTCTAACTAGAGTGGGGTGTGATGGGTAAGTTTCCGGAGTAGGTATCGCCCAAGTACCTAGAGACTACAGGTGTTCTGTAGATCGAGTGATATTGCATGTCTATAATGTCCTAATAATTCTATATATGACTAAGGAAATTCCACAGCCTTTATTCTACAGTCAAATTATGGACATATCAGCTTGTTAAAATGTCATCATAACTTGCTATACCCAAAAGCAGCTGCCCAGTACGGTATTTGTTAAAATAAAATCAAAATATCTTTCACTTTTGGTTCCATGTCTCCTACTCTGGTAATCCAGTACCTCATCCCACTGTGATTGCGTCCTATTTATCTCTCTAATAAACTTACCTGATACCGGGCGAGTTTTATAAACATGGTCTCTACTAACATCTAAAGATAAATAGACACTATTAGTATACAATTATAAAATCTAACTCAATTCATCAATCACAGTTAATCACTCCTTCTGGCTAGCCAACCAGCATCAAATACGGGAATCTCCTCTTCTCCCGCGGACAGAACACCTCACCGCAACCTTTCTAAAAAAATTGTTAAGGTGATTGAGGATTAGCTAATACTGGATTCTAGGTGTAGGTGTTCCTTTACAGACTATCCTAATAATGTGGAGTACTTATATAACACTAATCTGTGGTAGGTTAGCCAAGTATTCAATTAATTTCAAGACCGCTAAAGAATCTTGGCTTGGCGCTAAGCTAGTTATAAGTCGTACGTAACGTACTGTACAGTGAGTTTGGCAAATCCCCCGAATATCACCCATCAACCCCGACGCTAGAAGAGTATTTTCTAGAATATAGTTACGTTTAGGGGTGATGGTTATTATGGTGCGAAATTCATACTTTGTTGTGTGGTTACGTTGTAGAAAGTTTGTTATATAACTTATCTGCAAGCCTTCTCACAGCTATCAAGTCTCTGTGGATCATGGTACTGAAATTTATTCTTCCACAAACCCACTGCCGATCAAGTTTAACATACCGTTCCATATTCCAACGCCTCTTTAAGTATTCAAAGTTGCGGATAATTGACTTCCCCTGATAAGAGAAAAATAAAAGCAACGCCAGAAACTACGGGGGGAGATCGAGAGAAGAGGGGGAGGGGGAGGGGGGAGGGGGAGGGGGAGGAAGGAGATAATGTGCCCGGAAACAGCCCCCACACAGCCCCTACCGTCAAAAGATCTTATCCCTTTCTCACCCGTTCCTCTAGTACTAAAGATTATATATGTAAAAAGACAGCAGTTAGTAGAAATAGTAGAAATGAGCCGATAGAATTTTTTTAAGCCGTGCCCTGTGTGCACCCTGCATTTTTTTTCTTTCTTTCTCTTCTACCCCTGGTTTCCGTTATCAAACGGTGATAAACGACATGTAAGGCCTGAGCGCAGACATCTCTCGTGATGTGACGAGAGTGCGTGCTACGTGACAATGTCGTCAATTAAATGTTTAGGTACAAGCGTACAAGTTGGGGTTCCCAGGGGGAGGCACTGGTAGGGGATGTTTTACACATGAATTACTTGGTCCAGCTGTTTTGGCATTCCAACTTCACCCCATACCTACACTTGTACTACGTAGATCATGGTATCAGGGCTGGATAGCACTAGTGATAAGGAACATAAGGTAGGTATCACAGGGGCTAACGCGCCTGTGAGACCTAGATCGAGCCTCATAGGGATCCCCAAAACTAGCTAAAGTATATGCACGTATGCTGCCATAGGGGTCGGTGCTGTATGTACGGGGAAGAAAAAAAATGCAATATGGCACAGATTTCATAGATAACCTAATTCGCGTATATATTGCGTAGGTAGCTAAAAGGGATGTCGCGCTCACTGCTGTCAAAATACGATTTTGCGGTTAGAAAGGAAAGTAGGTAGGGAGACGCTAGAAATGTGTATCTTTCGTGTGTAAATGTTTTTTTATGTTAATATTTATCGATGGAGAAGCTCGAAGAGCACTGACCTGCATGGTTTACCCTAAGGACCTTACTATTCAGAACTGAATCTAGAGCTGTGAAAGGATGCTACAAATCCTTCAAGAGGGGCTATTTCTGAAATACGTTTCTACCCGTTCTGGAAGGTTACAGCCCTACCTCAAAGCTGTCTCAGCTGATTTTTGTGGCAGAGCTCGACAAATGCGGTTGTAAACGGGGGGAGAGGGGAGTTAAACGGTTTCGAAATATTTTTAGCGCCGTTTTGGAATCCCGGTAGAACCCTAGATGCATCCGTTCGACACATGCGCATTAGGATAATAGTTGATAACTCTATAGAAATTCTGAATAGATGCATAAATGCTTATATCTAGGCCTTGACTCCTACGAGGTTGTGAATAATTAAACAGCCAATCTGCCTAACTCGCCTTATACCTAAAACCCAATAAACACAAAAGACCCACACTACGATCAAGATCAGTTATATACACACACAGGATGCTCCAAAGCGTAACCGGAGGAAATGTACCGATTCCCGGTTTCTATACTGGGTCGAACTCCAATATGGAGAACGCAAAAGATAGCGATACTCGCTCTAATTATTCCACAGCCTCGGATGAATCCATATCGAAAGAGAAGCTCCCTAGTTCGAATCTTGATTCACTAGTCCCTATCTCTGGACTTTCGCGACCCAGGACTGCTCGAACCACCAACGAAACCCGCTCACTTTATGTTTCTCGATCCCGCTTTATTATCCGCCTCATTTCGACTCTTGCCTCAGTGGGGATAGTAGCTGGTATAGCTAGCGCATATGTCGCATATTACGATACTAAAGGTCGTGGGTTGATCTATGCTGGGCGAGAACTGTGGCCCGAGTATATGGACATGAAGCCGAGTAATATGATGTTGGGTGTTGGCTGCGCCACATCCTTCCTCAGTGGTGGACTCCTAATAGCTGGCCTATTTCCAAAGGTTAGTCAGATATTGACAGAAGGGTGTGTGTGTGGGTGTGAATTTGCTGACTAGAAGATTTAGGTTCGACATGTAACACGGATTAGTGATATCTTAGCGCTTGTTGTAGCTTCTATTGGACTGCCGTTAGGGGTTGTTGGTGCGTCTTACCTCTACTGGTATAACACCAACGGAAATACGTTTTTGTCATGGACTTGTGATAATACGCAAGTGGACCATCCTGAGATTCAGTTCAAGATGGTTTGCGGTGAAGTGGTATGTTATTACTCTCTTCAAAACTGTAGATAATAGTTGGATGGATTTCTAACCGATATATATTATACAGAGGTTTGCATTCGCAATGAGCTGGCTGGTTGCTGCGGCGGAGTCTTTGATGTTCATCAACGTCCTTGTTGGCTGTATCCTGGTTAAAAAGAATGGTGGCGCAAAAAGGATAGGAGTATAGGTTTTCTAAATGCCGTGAAAGGTCATTGCTGTAGCTACATGTATTTATGTATAAAAATGGGCGTCTTGGGCTTTATTTTCTTTACTGTAATTAAAAAGGCGTACTCTGGAGTTTAGGCAGGTGTCTATAAGTCTGTTGAATAGCTATATACCTGCTAGCTTCTATGATGAGATATATATCTTTCATTCTTGGTGCTGTCCTATCTGAACGACTGGCGTAAATCGGTTCTACTTCCTTGAACTTTCCCGATTAGGGTAGTCTAAACATTTTAATTCTTTAAAATTGGTCTACAACGAGAGAGATCAATCTATTGTCACTAGTAGGCCCAGTCAGAAATATCAAAGCCTAGTAAGCCTAAGGGCTTCGGTGCGGGTATACAACAATAATAACCATCGGGTAGCTGTCTGTGGATATACGTAGAAAATAGCCCTAACCCTTAAAGATGAAGTCAATAAAACAGAATACTTAGAAATGCCCGCCTTATTGTAACTCTCATAATGTTTGCATCACCAATAGTCACTCGGGATGCCAGGTTAACATAATTTGAAGTGTGTTATTATATAATTTGACACTTACCTATTGGAAAGCTAGAGGCAGAGAGGAAAAGGTCTAGAGTTAGGATTACCAAGGCAATTCAGCTATCTATGTATAGGATGCATTTTTCTTAGGACTAGGGCTCCATAGATGTGGGTAAGGAAGTTAGGTAGGTGTGTATGTGCATTTAGTAGGGTAATGATAACCTCCATGCATGTCGACTTTGAGGGCCCGGTCGCGTAGTAGTATTGAACAGCTAATATTTCAATAAACCCTCGTGACCATGCTTTTTTATTACTATGGCTCAAAATTTAATTGTAGGGGGTTTCAGATTATTGCCTAATCGCCAACATATGTAAGTTTAAAGAGGACCAGCGTCAGAAAAAAAGAATAGTTTATTCGTATCGAGGCTTAATATAATTAGACCGAAATGTGAATCTATCAATCATTGTTGTTAGCATTTTAGTTTTAGTTGGGTTTCTCTTAGCTAGTCCACTAGTGGAGTAGTGATCTACCCACTACCGAAATTAATCAAACCACTTCTCGCCTTAGGGCTGTCAACCATACACCCTCCCTTCTCACCAACTCGATACCTGACTACAAGTGTGCATCCTTCACACGCCACATGTTTTGTGCAGTGTTTGAAACACTCGTCGGTGTAAAGGTTGTGGTAAGATCCCAGCCGTTTTTTTCTTCAGTATGCGTCAGCACTGTTTGCCCTGGGATTATTGACGCCACGTTAGAACAACCAAAGTTTTTCTGCTCCCCTACAGCGGCAGCAGGTGAAACAATAGTCTTTGGGAATTTCCATGTCTTCTAGAAGTTTATCTTCCAGTAATGTGATAGTTTCGCAGATAGACATGGTTTAAACTGATACCGTGGTCTTCTTGAAGAGGGGTTTTTTAATTTCTCGTTGGGCCCTTAAGGGTTCTGGGATTGGGTGGAAATTCTTAGTCCTCTGTTGACTCAAAGCCTTTAGTGCAGACCGGGGATTTTCGTAGGACAGAAAGAATGTGGTAGAAGTAATATGATTGGCCCGGTTGGTGGTTGAATTGAGAAGTGGCTGGAGTTTTATTGGGGATGGATAAAGATTGGAGACATTTGGCCTTATAATATTTGCATTCCATACAATAGATCTTGTCTCATGACCTATATAGCTATCTTATCAGTGGGTAAAATATGGCTGTTTCACCACTCCAGCGTAATAAAGGTGCTCTGTAGGAACCTGCCTCAAAGGCCTTTTCTGTATAATCTCCTAAGCAGCTGTCTATTTTAGTAAACGTAAGAAGCCAGGAGATCTAACAATCCATATAGGCCCATTTCACGCCGTTTCCCGAGATCAGTTTCCCGCTAACCTCAAGCTCTGGTCTAAGCATGAGCATCAAGTTTCTTTCCGTGAAAAGGCCTGAGTTAACATATATTAGCCGGCCGGCCGGAACTATTGAGGTGTTGTCTAGCTTGTACCCTCCCCTCACGATTAGTCCGCCGTAGATATATGGATATGATCTCGCCGAGAACTAACCTTTGAATCTCATTTACGTGTGTTTTGTTTAATGCTCCTCTCAGACCCCGGTTTCAAAAATTCTTTGTTCAGTTCGTTAGGAGATTATGTACCCAGATCAGCAGACCCCACGTGCATGCCCAGCAACAGATCACGTAACAATGCACGCCCATCAGTTTGGAACAGACAAGGGGATCATGAGAAAAGAATGGAGTAGACAGAAATATGGAAAAGAGTACGCTGAAGTGGCCTCACCCCCAGCTGCCTCGTCATGCTGAACACGTAAGTGCGGTTTCGGGTGGCCCCGGTTGATATATGTGCAGCAGTGAAAAGTAGGCAGCCTCCCATAAAGTAGTTTTAGCATAAGACTCTTCTTCGTTCACTGAGCCTTTGGTAGCTAGCCAGCTACCCGCCATTAAAGGTAGGGAAAGAAGAGTTTAAGAACACAAGCTTGTCATAGTTAGTCCCGGTATTAGTCGAGTACATATCATGCTCAATTAGAACTATCATAAGGGCTTGAGTGATCGTCTTAAGGCCTGCAGGTATGCGTCAGAGAGAGTGCTCTTCTTTCTGCGTAATCCATCCATGGTTCGGCCGGGGGGAATGACACGATGGCACCCAACCTTGCGATGTCGCCACACAGACTGGGGCAAAAAAACAAAATACACGAGGGTTTCTCTCGCTCAGCGTGACGCATGCTCTTTGTTGTTCGTTCGTTACTACGGGTTCCTGGGAATAGCTGTTAACTTGCATGGATCTGCTGCCTACTGCGGCTCCAAAGACACGAAGGATCCACAGGCCCTGCAATAACCGGCGCCAACCTTCTACTGCATGCTACCAAACATTATCGCCTCTCTCAGCCTCCTCATGCTCACTCTTATGTCAGTCAGTCTGTTCTAAATATTCTATTTAACGATGGATACCAGTGCAAGGCACCGCCTGAGATGGCTGGAATTGCAATTAAACCCCCCCTGAGTCTATGTTCCAACTTCCAAGACAGTTACTGCTCCACAAAGATACGCGGAGCCTCAACTCAGGTGTGGTAATTTGCGCCCCATCCACTCATGCAGAGATGTTTTTTCCGATCCGCCTGTAATCATATATATGCCAGGGGATAGAAGTCAGAATTTCGCTTGCCCCTCTTGCATGTTTCCTTCTCTTCTCTTCTTCTTCTTCTTAAACCCTCGATCATCGTCGGCAACTCACTGCGTTTGTTCTGCGCAAGACACTTCATCATTCAAACAAACGCAGACATCCACCATCTTGTGTGAGGGACCGGGAACTGAACAATCAAAAAGCAAAGCGAGGACCCAGATTACGCGGGCTAAAAAAACCAGACGGCGAATACGTGCATCGATCTCGACATGTAGGTGCAGTTTCGAACTGCTACAACGAATACCCGACGAGGCTAAAGATTTTTTTTTTTTTCAAAGCACTTCAACTGCCAGCTAAATAGATAACGCCTTGTTCATATCAACAGTCAACCAACCAGTGCCTAGCCTTAAGAAGGCCCTGATAGTCACTCAGGTTCAATAAGGCAGCAATATCACCCTGGAGTCTACAACGGAAACCCAAATTTTTTTTTGGGCTCTGGAAGAAAGAAAAAAAACCCTCTACTCCCACACTTTGAAATCACCCGCACACTTGATATACTGAACTAAGGCGATAACAAAAATGTGTCAGTACGAGCTTTGGGTATACCAAAGGTGTTTCTCCTCATCCCCACACCTCCCCCACCAACCGCACCGTACCTATTTCCGTGTGGCCAAGTGCTTAAAGTCCCCATTTTGCCCTCCGCCTACGCCTCGAGAAGATTTGAAGTCGACCACCGAGCTACCAATACAGTGGCGAGACCGGTACTGTACAACTTGCTTTGAGGCACTTCAAAACTCGATGGGCGGTAGCGGGGATAGCTGCTGGCCTTGTGGCGAGGAAAGTTGGCCTGATGAGCGGCTGTGCAAAGGGATCAAAGTTGTTGACTTGGAGGGGTGGAATGGAATGGACCGCACAGTAGAAGTAGAGAGTAGTGGGAGTGTTGTTGACGCAGGTGCGAGAGCCAGGAGGCTAAAGTTTTTGGCGAGAAACTGGAAAGGGTGGAATGAATGGGGTGGAAGTGAATTTGGAGGCATTTCATGATTGAAATTAGAAACATGCATAGCTGTAACAGACGGAGTTTTTTTTTGGGGGGGGGGGAGGGACATAAAGCCTGAGATGGGCTGGCGTTGTAGTTGAAATCTTTTTTTTTATCTGTTTCTTTCCTTTTTCCCCTCCTTTAATTTCTTTTTCTTTTGTCATGGCCCTCTGTTGGCTTTACCCTATTAGCTAGTTCCATTTTAATTACTCGTTGGCGACCGAATACTTCCTTTAGAATACAATATTATTATTATATCGATAGTCTTTGTTATTACTACTGACACATGCGCAGTAAGTTTGAGTACATTGCCTTAGCCTTTATGCAAGTTGGTTTAACGGCAGCTCTGTAAGGTAAGGTGCCAAGTCTTTGTACAGACGAGTGACGTTCCATGACGGCAGTAGTGTCGGAAGCGTTTCAGTTATAATATATTAGCCACTTTGATACCTATTACCTAGAATTCTAATCCCCCACAACCCCCCCGGGTTCTTTTGTGGCCAGCTATTTAGTATCTCTGATAAGAAGCATCGCATATGATACGAAAGGGGGGAACAAGTTGCCTGCGCGGGTGGGGTGCGACGATGACGATGAATTAAGTCCGAGGAGTGTGTAGCTTAGGTATTTAAGGGGGAAACACCCTCATCCGGTCATATACTAAATATTATTTATCGATAGGTGGAGAGACATCTTAATCCGGCCTTCTTGAAGGTTTCCGAAACGAAGAGTTTATCGTAATGAATCAAGCTGCGATTTAACCTATTACTTGAGCCAATTGTTCTCGAAGGCAACCCCCCCCCTTTTCTATGATCAAATAAAACCCTAACCCCAAAACTACTCAAATAATTAACTTAAGGAATAAATAATATTTAGCTTAGTGAACTCACTGGGGGTTTTTTTTGTATACTGGCCGTACCGACTCGACTATCTTTTGTTTACCAGATTATTCTCTTACCCCAGCTTGGCCTAGCTCCTATTCGCCTATTTTATTCTAGCTAGCTACATTATCTAGGGATGTGCGAAGGGCGCTTCTGTAAACGAGAATTGCTGGGGGGTTCTCTAGTTCCATGATTATTTCTTTTTCTTCTTGATTATCGTCTTGTGCACTTGGAGCAGTGCAGTGTTACAACACTTGGGGGGGCTTAGGGGGGAGTGCAGTCCTGTTTATGACAGGGGGTGCAGACCGAACTGTAACTTATACAAGCATATAAAATGCCTTGTTCAAATCTGCAAAGATGTAAACATGTCCTAAACCCCCACGGCAAGGGAGGGGTTGGTTGGTCTAGAAATTCGTAGTGACCTGTAACCCTAACCCTGGGGCGGCAGGTAAGCGAGAAAAGCTTTGCATCTTGCTAGTGTTTGATTGAATATTAGTAGTACATGTATGTAATATATAGTTTATAAGAGTATGTTTTTTCTACAATAATTAGGTGTTTTCTATGGGTTTAGGTTCATAAAAGGTCACTCGAATCTTGAGATTACTAGTGTGGTAAATAGAAAGTACGATAGTATTACTGCCCTAGGGGCGTACTCCTACTCCTATATATCCTCCATATCGGGCCGTGGTCGGCCCGCTGTGGAGGTCTCGCCGAAATGACAAGGTGAAGATCCGGGCTATTTAGGAAGATCTACAACAACTAGGAATCCTTAGTTTGGACTACTACTTGTATTTTCCACGGTGGTTAATTCATCTCCTGAAGAATGTTTTTTTTTGATGTACGCATGTGGAGAAGATGATATTATATTATATGTATTAAAGGGAAGGGGATCCTCGTGCTGGTTTTATGTCCTCTTAAAAACGTACCTACCATAGTAAAATCACCGTAATAAGTTTTTTTTTCTTATAGACTTAATGTATTCTAATGTACCCGTTATGAAAAGCGTTTTATAGGATCACATGAGAGTGATCATTATATTAATCAGGCCTGAAAACTATTTAACCGGCATTAGGAAAGTAATGCTATGGATAGCATGTACGTGCTCCTTGCCAATATAAAGACAAGAAAGCGGAAGGTTCTACTATCCCTTTCCCAGGACTAGACATACCAATTTAGGAGATGGATCTTGTGGTTTAGCTAGTTTTGTTTTCTAGTGCATGGGTTTCGAGGGATAACCGATTCTAAATGGTCATACTAGATATTAAAGTGGCCAATTAATCCCCAAGCTAGAGTTTTTGATATTCCCCGAACCTCTCAGCCCCCAGAGAGCTTTGGGGGCCTATATATCCGTGTAACCAATTGGGGGTAGTTAAGGCTTATTATCAGGTGTGGTAGAAGTGTTAACAAGGATTTGTGACTCAACATGAATTTTTCCGTAGCTCTCTATCGGTAGTTTACCCCATCCTATTGTAATTTTTGAAGTAATGGAGGTCCTTCACTATCTCCGGTCATAATTTCGACTTCTCTTTGGGAGGATAACCTTGACTACAGCCCGATAACCTATTATTACTGCTGCTTGTTGAAGTTCTATTTTTTAAAAGTATACCCTGGTAGCGCCTCTTTGAGGAGGAGCCTACCAACCACTATTCTCCCTCACTTTCTAGAAATAATCTAGCTATACGACTATCACTAAGGCGAATATTTCTAAAACCCGGATTCTTAGGAGCAAGTGTGCTAACCCGAAAAAAAGAAGCAGGTCCTGCCCGGAGTCGAACCGGGATTACAGGAATGATCGAAATCGGTCAGAATCCTGGGTGCTAACCATTACACTACAGAACCTCTTTGGGAAAGCCGCTGCTTACTGAATGTAAACCCTTTTCGGTTATCGTGTCAACCACTCCTAACCGGGTATATTCATCACGCACAAGCTATCAACCGGCAGCCTTAACTGTGCATAGTGTCGGAAAAGACTTCCGGAATAGGTAGGGCATCTACTAGTGAATAGACGTGCACTAGGCACTATGAATATGATGATCGGGAAACTGCCCAAATATCATACATTTTGTATATATCATAGCTCTAAATATGTGGGAATCAGAGCTGCCCGTTTGGGTAGTAGAAAGTAATAAAATTGATCTACGGGCTACACAGTTTCCACATAGGAGGGTATATATGAACATGATTCAACGGCGCCAATTCCTCAACTATAATATACATAAGGTGAGATAAATTATCTTTGGGCCAATACGAGTCCATAGGTTTTACCCTAGAATTAGAAATTTATCTCTACTATACTTTGAGATATAAATAAATGATTAAATTTTTGACTCCAAGGCATATATGTATTCTCCCAAGTAAAGGTGTGCTTCTGGAAAACAAATCTAGGTATTTCATCCTAATAACTGACAGATTTATTATAAAACTGAGGTTTGTATTTATTTTGTGTTGCTAGCCTAGCTTGGAAGTTACTTAGGACGGGATGGCCTCCACTAAGTTTTTCATTTTCGTTCATCACTCCCGCTCAATAGAACTACATGTATACAAAAGACTATCAAGAGTCTTGAATATGCCCCGCCGACTTGCTCCCCGTATCTCGCCAAGACCTAAGGCCACTAGTTCCAGCAGGAGGAGTGAGCACGTGACGCTTACAAATCAGTAGGCACAAACCTACATACATCCACTTATCAAACACGTCATTGGGTAATGGACTGCATTGTTCAACATACACACTACCATAGACACTCAAACACTCCAAGAGTTCTCCATGAACTATAGTTTCTTCAATGAGGTGTCCTTATATGTCTACTTACCGAGACAGATCCAATGCTTTGTAGGACCCCTGCATCCCTATCTTATTCTATCCTATCCCATACTGCATCTGACTTCACCAAGGGTAGTTGGAATGCTTCTTGGTGGAGGAGTTGCAGGGTAGTTATTAAAGGTGACTCTAGCTAAAAAGTTGAAGGAGTTGTCCAAGAATTTAGGATAAAGTCAGAGTTTGGATAACCTGAAAGAATGTAAGTCGGCAAATTGGTAGATATAGATCCTATGGAACCCCTGTATAGTTGCTTGGTGTTTATTGACCAGAGGGATAGATACCTGTAATTATGTTTGAAACTATATATACAGCGTAAGTAATAGCTATCGACACTCAACGGATTTCGGTTTAAACGCATCTCTTGTCCGGCACCTTTCTGCAATGGCTCTAGGGGCTGTTATCTACGGAAGATACCTAGTAGGATTAATCAAAACTAGTACTCTACCGATGCATTATAGACCCCATAGACAAGTTTCACCTGGATGCTGCACTAGGTATAGCAAGGGAGGTGTAGTCGAATCCCAAAGTGTACCATGAGATCATGAAGCTGCAACCTTTCTTTTAGATCACTAGATGGCGTTGGGCACCTCCGCAATCTACGGCTTGAGGAGCACTATATCTAGGCCACAGTATCTCGAGAAATCGCTTTATTAGTAAGTCTATGAGCTTTCGGCAATACAAAAGATAAAGACTTATATTATAGATGAATATTATAGGCATATATGATGTGTGGCAACCGGAGAATGATTTGCAGACAAGGCAATGGCTTCCGCTCCTCCGAAGTTAAATTTTCAGGGTGGCTTAAATCACAACAAAATGTTTGAAAGGCTTTCTCCATTCAACACCATACTTTAGTACTGACAAGATTACTTGTAATAGCGATACCACTGTACCCTGGGGGGCAGGAACCTAAAGGTATCCTGAAATACTCTGTAGGTATAAAACCATTGGAAGGTGAATATCGTTTTATATATAGCACCAAGGTATTGGTTTATGAAACGACATATGATTAACAAACTATGCTCCCACCGAAGAAACAAACTACAAGCACAAACACCTACTGACTACCCTCATCTTACATCTCTAAGGATCACCCGATGCTACGAATCCGAAATTCTCAAAACTATCGTACTTAGGAGCCTACGAAGTCTGTAAGGGATGTAAAAAACATAAAACATAGGTTCTCGCAAGGAAATATATTAAAGATTACAAAAATGCGAAAAAGAAGCCTTTTTAAAGCCACCATAAAGGAAAATTGAGAGTAGACTGGGATGCTTGAAAAGAATTCTAGAAGCGAGTAGATAACTGGGAGAAGGCTCACAGAAGATTAGCTAGGATTATGTCCCTTTTACACGGTTAGGAATTATATTAGGGTGAAAGGACTGTTGAGTTCGAGGATGAGGATAGATATTTGAATATCTATTCTTAATATAGAATACGTTGTAGTCTCGCTATTTTTTTTTAAAGAGATTAACTAATATCATTTGATCTCACCTCAAATTTCTCCGCCAAGTAGTTTTCAGTGATCTACCACCATAAATTCCTCTTTTTCGTAGGGTGAACTAATTTTCTCTAAGACTTGTTGCCTTTATTCTTCCGAGGGGGGTCAATGCGAGTGACACAGGGTGACTCATCTTACCTCCCAGACTGTGACACAGTATATACTGGCCTGCGAAAATTACCGTTGGTAGTATGCTATTTAGTCTATCCTGAGGATGAATCTGTCTCTAGGCCACTTGAATAAGAATTCCTTCCCTTACATCGAATTATGAGATAATCATCCTATTCCATCACTCTATCATCTCTGGGATCACCAGTCACCTAGATAAGAACTAGGTGACAGACAGCATCGTTATTCAGCCCTTTAAGATTGGTTTTCACAATTGGGTTTCTCACTCATCACTTTTTATAATTGTGTATATCTACAGGATTCCGAGTCACACGATCCAAGAACTCTGTCTTGATGGAGTTTTGTGGTTGAGGGGGTCTCCTTCTGCAGGGAAGTTTGGCAGGGCAATCTCCTCGCACGGACCAACTGCTTATTTTTCCCGCAGCCCAACACTCCAACACCCACAACTCAACTTCCTCAGTATTTCCTTCTCACCTCAATTCTTCACACCCCCCCCAAATATTGCCATGTCTTCATCAATCCCCGGTTCTCGTGATCTTCCAATTTCCCGTTATGATCTCTCTACATATTGGGGCCGCGTTCTGCATTCAGCAGACCTTTGCGACCCACGGTATTCCCCCGCCTTCAGCTCCGTAATTACCCAATTAATTAAGAGGGCTAGTATCTGACGAACCGTAGCACATTATTCACATCCTCTGCTACTCTCGAAGCCTCAAAAAACCTTCTGACACGCTACAAGTCCGGCGAGCTCCCACATGGAATGACACCGGACCTATGGGCCGCAAAAAAACTCATTGACTCCACCCTCCACCCTGACACCGGGACTCCCGTCTTTCTCCCATTCCGCATGAGTTGCTTTGTATTCAGCAACCTGATTGTCACTGCTGGTATGCTGCAGCCAAATCTTACTACTCGTGGAACACTGGCTTGGCAGGTTGCCAATCAAACACTTAATGTGCTCATCAACACATCCAACGCCAACAAATCCTCCCCTCTCGGTGCTGGACAACTGGCTGGTAGCTTCGCTCTTGCGGTGTCTGCAAGTTGTGGTGTCGCGGTTGGGCTGGGGAGGGTAGTAGGTAAGCTTAAGGTTGGTGCGGGTACAAAGCTTCTCCTTACTCGACTGGTTCCGTTTGCGGCAGTTGCGTCAGCTGGTGTATTGAACGTCGCTCTCATGCGCGGGGGAGAGATCCAAAACGGGATTGACGTGTATCCTGCAAAACTGCCTGTGAAGACGAAAGAGACAGGTGGTGTAGAGGAAGTGGAAGAAGAGGGGAGTAAGGAGAGCTTGGGTAAGAGTAGGAAAGCTGCTATAATTGCGGTGGGAGAGACTGCAGTTAGTAGGGTGCTTAATGCAACGCCGATTATGGTGATTCCGCCGCTTGTACTGGTGAGGCTGCAGAGAACTGCCTGGCTGAAGAAGAGGCCGGGGTTGCAATTGCCTGTTAATATTGGTGTGTGCTGAATTTTTACCCTCATCTCTTCCTCTCCCGTTTTCAATATAGTCTAACAGACATATTAGGTCTTATCTTTGCAACATCTATATTTGCCCTCCCTCTCGCTCTTGGTGCCTTCCCGCAGCGCCAAGCTGCTAAAGCTACAACTCTTGAGAAAGAATTCTGGGATAAAGGTGGAGAGGGTGGGATGGTTGAGTTTAACAGGGGTATTTAATCTGCAATATAGAATCTCTTGCGGAAAGAGAATATATGATTTAGAGATTATGCCCATTGCTTTTGTCATAGATTTATATAATGCATTTCTTCTGGTGCTTTTACCTTTACGTGGGGATTTTTCTTGAGATTTTTATTCATGGAATACATCCATATAACTTAGGTAACGTGGATAATTTTTGTGGCGTTTTAAGGTTATCTATCTTATTGTATGATAATTTATGGGGTTCTTTTATTACTGCGTATCATTCTGACTATTTTGCTTTCCCCTTCATCTAAGGCTTGAAGGGGAGGGGAAGTTACAATTACGGATTGTAAAATTCTAAAACCTGTTAAATTCAATAATTCAACATAATATATAGAGTAGAGTAGAGTAGAGTACACCATTGGCCCATTCATGCGCCTAAAGAAAAAAAAAACCCAAAAAAACCATCCTTCATCCAAAACTACATGTAGTCTCCCACCCCTGCCCAAAATAACTACGATAAATCCGCCACATCAACAGAAACATACTTCCCAAACACCTGATCCCACTCCTCCCAGTCGAAGTCCATCATATCTTCCCCTCCCGCCATCGGATCAAATTGATTATCCTCTTGCATTGATGAGGCCTCAGCCATAGCTGGCATACCAAATCCCAAATCAACATCATGCGGCCGCTGTGATTGTAAGAAATGCGCTGTTACAGCTTCTGTAAAGAATGCTTTATCCTCTTCATTAATGATTGTATCTATATGGAGGAGCTCCTCATAGCTGCCACCGGTAGGGCTAGCACCAGAAGTAACCGGGGGAGGGGTAGGAAGTTGTATATTCATAGACTGGAAAGGAGGGGGTGCTTGGAGTGCTTGGGGTGGCTGGGTCACGGTAGTGGTTTGGGCCGTCGCATACTCTGGGAAACTAGAGAAAGCCCGCTCCTCCTCTGTTGGATTTGTTTTCTCTGGTTCTTTCTTCCCCCCACCTCCTTCCTCTTGCTCGGCTGGTATTTTTATAGAAGCCTTTTCATAGGCCTTTTTACGTAGTCTCCAAAGCATCCTCCATGCCTCTCGCCCCCCCTCCATTAATGGGCGATTGCCACCCTCGCCGTCACCTGTAGAGTAATTCCCGTGCTCACCGAATACAGCGAATACCTGATCAACAAAGCCGCGTGACTTTGGTGCATCGAGCGCGAATGGTCGTTCGTGGAGATCGAGCAGGAGAATCATAGTTGCGTGGAGAGGTTGGTATGTCCCAGGGCAGAACCATTGGTAGGGTTGGAAGAGCTGTGTCCGAGAAAGATGGAGGAATTTACGAAGGAAAGAGTGGCAGAAGTGGAGTGCACTATAGTATCAGTTAGTGAGGGCCCTACAATAGAGCAGAGAGGAATCGTGGGAAGAGTTGGGTATAGAAGAGAACAGACCAGTTACGTGAATGCTTCCACATATTACTCTTTGCACTTTTTAGGAATGGTTGGTAAAGTACCCCAAATGCCCGGTCACTTAATAAACTCAACATGATCCTCGCCCATGCGTTGAAAATACCAGCTCTCTCTACTTCACTCGGTACCTTAAATCCCCCCTTGGAATCTGGAGGTGGAATGAACCCCATTTCCGGAATGCCCCGGGCTGGTATTCTTGATATCTTCTTCTCGAGCTCTACTTTTAATTCGTATATCATCTTTCCCATCTCCATCAGATCAGTTACTTTGCTCCCCCGTATCGAAAATAGCCGGGTAATAATTCTTCTGAGCAGAATTGTCGACTCAAAACGCCCCACAGCTAAAATCATAGCAGGTGAAGACCGAATGTCAATTTTTTCGTTGTAAAATTCCTGACACCGTGCATTATGGGGTGTCATTGGTGTAACCGGATCTGCAGCGCCAGGAGGAAGTCCAATGTATTCGTCCCTCAACTCAGATACCATCTTCGTATCGTATAGGTCATCACAGCTACCGCCAAGGGGTGGAAGACCTGTCGCGATAGCACCTTGAACGTCGAGATACATAATATGCCACCAGACCCTCCGGCGGACCTCACACTCGACCTCTGGGAGACCAAATAATGACCCGTCGCGGTGAAGGCCCATTGACTGCGCAACTCGCATTGCCATCCCGACAAAGGAGCAGGATGTAAGTGGTTCTTCTTCACGAATAAGACATGTCTGAACGACAAGGAATGAGATGAGGGAATTGACTGTTGGAGAGCGAGGGAAAGCACATGCGGCAAGTGCACTCATAGTTGCACCGTAAAGAAGGGATGAAAGCTTTTCCTTCGTATATTCACCCCCCGTAAGTTTCTGAATCGTTTTGCTTGACATTGAGATGGCGCCCGCGTATAATACTGCCAATAGTAACGGTAGGAAAGTCGGGTTTTCCGTAAGTTTAGAATCAGGGCAGATGTGTAGATTATCCGGGTACCATTTCCAGAAACACTTGTAATCTGAATCAAAAGTCGGTGCATGAAGCAGTGGCATGACCGGGTGCACTCCGTGTAGAAATGACTGGTAGAGATGGTCCGAGAAAGTCTTGTCTGGAAGCGACCTGAGAATCGCAGGAATTACCTCGCAAGTGCGAGCCTCAATCTCACGGGGCTCGAATTGGAGGAATGAGGCTTTGTTGAACATTGCCAATTGTGGGCATACATCTATATATGGGGTTGGTCCTGGCTGGTGCTCTGGTGGTGGTGCTGGAGGGGCGCCTGAACTATCCCCAGGAGCGTCGGGAGAAGTATTACCATTTAGGAAAAATTTCTCGCAGTCAGCACGATTCGCCATCCTGTCAAAGTGGGAATTGGTTTGGGTTTTAAGAACTTGATTTAGTTCGTTAATCTGTTGTCTACTGTAAGTTCATGGTGGATAGTAGAATAATAGTAGGAGAGAGAGGATGGAGGGGATATTCTCACCTCGCTACTAAGGAGGCCCCAGAAGCTGTTACCAACGTAGCGGGACCGTCCACCACCTTGGATGCTTAGATGGCCTATACCGAGATCATCGACATCATCGTCTTTTCCGCTCTGTCTTGTTTCTTTAATTTTTTCGTTGAGTATTTTTATGGTCATCTGGCCTGTAGAAATACTCCATCCACCTGTAGGAGACTCTTGACTTCGACTGCCAATACTGCTCCCAGGTGTTGTAGGGATATTTGGAGACAACGTCTGTGTAGGAGAAGGAGACGCTGATGCAGAATTGTTCGTCTCGATAGAGCTGTGTCTGATCGGCCCCGTAGATTGTTGTAGTAGATCCAAGTAGGTTTGGTTTTGTACGAACCCACTTTCAGCCAATCCATCAACTACCGAACGATCAGACCCTTGAGGGCCTGGCTGGGTCATAAGGCCATCCGGAAGGATGCCATGAGCAGAGGCATCTTTATACCACCGACCCACAATTTCCGCAAGCTTATTCATTCTCGTCTCTAGCTCTGCTTCCTTGCCCGCACCCAACGCCTTAGGAGGTGAGGTAGTAGTTGCTCGACCATTCCCGCTCGTCCTATTTTCCCTTGAATACCCTTCCTCACCACCATCGCTCGCCGTCGAGACTCCCTCATTTGTCCTTCTCCGTTTTGTCCCTCCTCCAGTTTTCTGGCTCTTTTCACCATCCTTGTTCCCGTTAACCGCATGGTCGTCGTAGACACAAGATTCCACAGTCTTTGTACAATTACTGCACACGGGGTGTTGACGGTCGCATTTGACCTTACGACGGCGACAAGCATGGCAGGAGTAGGATATCCTGTTTCTGTGGATTTGGCGGGGTTGAGCGGGTAGTTTCTGCTGCTGCTGAGACCGTGTGGGAAGGGGTTTATTGAAGTTGAAGATATTTGGTACGGGGCTTCCCGAGGGGAGACGGAAGTGGCTTGAGGTGTCCATTTTGTCGGATCGGTAAGCCTCTATCATGAGCAGGGCCCTCGACAGCTAATATCTCGAGGTAGGAGCTCTTGTTCGTATTCGTGTTTGTAGAGTGAGAGCTCAAGAGGAGCGATCTGGGTATAAGATGCAGCGATAACAGCGCCACTCGCGTCTGTCAGGGGGAATAAGCAACACTTGAATATGTAAAGAGATAGATGTGGAGTAGGGGTAGAGAAGTAAAGAGAATAGGGTACAATAGCTTAAAGTGAAACTCAATAATACCTTCTCTACATATTCATGTAGAAGCAGAGAGAGAAGAGGGCTAGCCGCCTGTGCCCCTCACCCCCGTACCCTATATGGTACGCGTACATACAAATACTACATGCAATTATCGTAGCATGGCAACAAGGGTTCATTCTCCCGCCTATCTGCCTGCGGTAAAGCACTTAACCGGAGGGAAGAGATGAGCATCCAGTAATAAATGATGCCTCCTGTCCTGCCACTTGATCAATTGAAGTTTGTACCCTCCATACTGTTCTTGTATGCCACTCAGAGAGAGCAAGGCTGAGCTGAACTGAGCAGCTTCAATCAATTCTCTCCTCCCCAACGATGTTAGTCTCTCAGCTGGCCAACTGAACGAACGGTACGGTACGGCTTCGACTGCTCAGAAGGAAAGAAAAGGATCGTTGTGGTTAATCCCCCACCCCCCATCGACTGCGGCTGGCTGTGACGTGCCGAGTAATACTGCAAAGTTGGTTTAAACGCTTCTCACAAAGCCCACGGTCCCAAGGTACTCAGATATCCGTAAAACACCATCGCTATGAGGAGGACATTCATTTCCGGTCGCCGAGGTTGGAGGCTGCAGGACACTTATTGTGGGTCAAGCTCTTTGGTTCCGGGAAAGTAGAAGTGGTATTCTAACACACTGCCGACCGCAGTTTTTATATCTAGATTCTTTGCCACATCTGGTGCGCTGTCAAGGACCTTTCATAAGAATGGATCTAGAGTGTATTCCACCATCGGTAACCGCGAATACGCAATTGATAAGAGTGTGGTAGATGGCGGTGAGAGGGTACGTGGGAGGAGGAGATTTCACGATTACTTTACTTCACATCTACCCGGAAGTTCAGTCTTCCCAGATTCCGTACCACCCCAGTATGTGAATTCTTTCTCCTACTCAGCTCGAGGCGTTAGGAGCTCCTCTTCACTTTGAAAAAACTGACCCATATTCAGCAAAAAGATCTCACCAGATACACGTGCCACAACTATAGTCCGTATTCCTCTCCACTCCGCGAAACATCACTTTGGGGTAACCCGCTCCCGTGGTAACCGTCCCTACAATGAAGACTGGTACCAGGCCGGTGTAATGGATATCCCAACCTTTGCGCCCCCCTCCCCGACCCCGACCAAGGCTCCATCGCCTCCAGGAGATCCCTCGGTATTCTACTTTGGTGTCTTTGACGGCCATGGCGGTGAGGACTGTAGCAAGTTTTTGAAGGACCATTTACATACTTATATCGAGGAAGGTGCGGGGAACTTTGGGTTAGGTAAACAGGATGTGAATAAGGAGTATGAAGAAAAGAGGGATAAGATGCAGACAAAACTGGTTGGATGGTGGAAAGATACGGTTGGGGGGTATTTCAGACGATTTAAGCCGGATTTTGGGGAAACTGTAGGGGTCGAGGGAATATTGACCTATGCTTTCTTAAAGGCGGATATGGATTTCATCACCAAAACAAGTACAGAAGCCAGAGGGGAACCCAAACCAGAGCCCAATGACGGTGGGGATAAGCTAGAAGCCAACCCATTCAAAGGCGGGTCCACGGCATCAGTCGCACTGGTCTCTACCGCGTAAATATCTCATCATCCTAATAATTCTTCGCATAGCTAATCATCTCTTATAGAACAGCAACACCCTTCTGGAACCCATCTACCTCAGCAACACTCATAACTGCCCATCTCGGTGACACACGCATCCTCCTCTGTTCGACTGAAACCGGCCTAGCAGTTCCTTTGACTACCAACCATCACCCTTCTTCCCCCGCTGAAACCCGGCGTCTCCGCCGCTACGCAACTGCCTTCGTTTCTGACTCATTTGGTGAGGAGCGGTTTGGTGTTCTAGCCAATACCAGGTCATTTGGTGACGTTTCTCAAAAGCGTCTCGGGGTCTCTGCTGAGCCAGAAATCACACGGCGTGAGATCACACCGGCTGAGTTCTCTTTTATGGTGCTTGTTTCAGATGGTGTAAGTGCCACATTGACGGATCAGGAGATTTGTGATATTGTAAAGGAATGTAAGACGCCTGATGAGGCGAGCAAGGAGCTGGTAGAGTTTGCTGAGGAAGTCACGACTGAGGGGGATAATGCTACTGCTGTTGTTGTCCGGCTTGGAGGCTGGGAGAAGAGAGGGATGGGCGGAGAGGGGTATATGGGGACTAAGGATCTGAGGGCATGGAGGAGGGATGAAGCGTTGGTAGGGAGTAGAGGGAGGAGAATGTAATTTAGGGACTTGATTTTTTCTTTTTTTCTTTTCGTTGTGGGTGTTGGGATGTAGGGAGGGAGGGTGTTTACTGAATCCTAAAGAGGGACTTTTTTTTGGGAACAGGAGTGTGACCGCACTACACTTATAGAGTTAGTATAGACTTTTCGTACTGGAGATGAACTTAGCGGTAGGTTGAGTGTTCGTAAAGTAAGGCTGGGTGTAATTACAATTGCTAGTGAGTGATACCCCAATCTGGTGGACTTTGTGCTTTATATAAAATATCGACTAAGTGTCTAAAATGATAGCTAGAGGGGCATACACCCCGCTCGACCCTGGGGCTAATCATCTAAAATGTTCGGGGTTATGTACAAGTTCGTTTAGAAGTAGATATTTAGAGAACTAACTCAAGTAAAGCACTGAATCATCAAGATGTCTTCTAAGGGGGGGATAATGTATAAATGATCAGTAATGTGTTTGAACGTAGGTTTTAACCAGAAGGAATCAGGAGATGATGGATCATGGATGATGGATCAAAAACAGGATGTTGGAGAACAATAGGAGGAGGATGAAGATTAGGAGGGTGAAGAGGAAAAGGAGGACTAGGGAAAGCTACAGCTCACGAAAGATCTTTAGTAGGGTGATATCCACGCTAGAAAATAGGCTTCTTTTTGAAGACACGTTGATCAAAGGGGTCTATATCGCTCGAAAAAAAGCAACTTCCGAATCACTACAAAAAGTTCCTAGCTTACTATCAGTATTACTAGTATTTCTGATATCCCAACGGGTCTACGGTCTTCGGGGGTTGGCTTAAAAAATGTCTTGGTCTTTCATATACACTCTAAATACTACCAGCAATGATATTTATCCTAGCTAACAGCCGAGGAAATATTGAATCCTAAAATCTTTAAAGAAGAACAATCGGCTGCCAGGAAGTACATACACAGGTTTAGAGGAGAAGATGCAACTCGTAAAAGACCAGAAACTCTTTTTATGATCAGTGTGGTCCACGAGGCCGGGGCCTCGCTTCGAGCCATCGGCTGGAGGAGGGGCAAGGCTGGAGGGCTACAAGGTCGAGGTATCTCGAGCGGCCTCGCAGACTACTGTTTATGACAAAGAGGACCCCCTGGCACGGTTGTGTCTTGCTTGTTTGCGGTTGTCGGGTGTGGGTACGAGACAAGCCATGTACCAATGCCGAGTGATATATGATGATCTGGGCTGTAGATTCACTACAGTTGATTAGTTGAATGAATGAATTAATCATAAATACATGGCAGTTGATTAGTTGATAAGGTGAGGAATCTTCCGATCTAAGCCAATGGGTGCCTCTAAAAACCTATACTGTAGGCACGACCGAAGACACCAAATATGCGATTATTTCTCTCATAATTATACAGCACCCCTAGCTAGGTATATATTATTGGTTCTTTTTATACTTCAGGCGGGGTTGATAATAATAATATGCGAAGCCAGGTGTGTATATGGATGCATGTATATCGTACCCAAAAGCCAGACCCAACGCTTAGAACATTCTGCATTTAGTCGAATCTTTACTCCGGTGCACCACCTCCAATGGCTTCCCATATAATTCGTATATCACTGGCTATATCAACTCTATGGTCAGCGGTCGATCCTTTCGACGAAATGTCTGGGTACGGCGGAATAAGGCGTGCGTGATTTTCACACAAACGCCGACGCGATACCTCGTTTAAATAATTGGTGTCGAAAATATGATCAGAAACTAGGCACTTTCATCCTCTTCTCTTAGTGAGCCTGTAATAATTGCAATCGACCTCTATACCAAGACATCATATTATGCTTCTCTTACAAAGAAAGCCAGCTCGGAGTCACTACATATAGCACTATGCAGTAAGGATAGAATACTGAGGTTCGTAAAGAGATGATCTATGCCGATATGATAGGCATACGCAAGGGCCTACCCCTTATGGGGGTACCTAGTCTTCCCGGCGTGTGGTAGCTCTATCTGACCATACCGCTAGCCACTTATATGGCCTACAGTTACATTCTATAGTAATCTACCAATACCAAAACTTAATTGTTCGCTTGACAATCGATATTTCTCTAGAAGCTATAATAAGTCACTATGCTATAGTGTTTCAAATTGGCTACGTATACGTACATACCTTAGTGGCCCCTCTTAGACCCCACAGCAGAAATACGGTGAGAATTTAGGCGGCCGCGGTGGGGGCGGGGAATACCGAAGATTAGAGAATGGATTGAATTTTTTAAAAGCCGATGATCCAGATACTGGGCCGGGGAACTCGGGGATAAAGACTATCCAAGCCAAGACAAGGAAGGAATCAAGGCTCGATGATCTTTAGTATAAGCTATAGTATAAGCTATAGTCAATTACTAGTGAATGAATGTTCCCTAGCTACGCTTGTGATCGATCTCTGTAATTATATATAAGACAGCGCATATCTAGATTTTATTTTACTATAAAATACTCCAAAACCTTTCATAAAAAGCAAGATTGCTGACGTATATAATTGGTGTTCAATTTACCCCTCAGGCATATTTTAAATGGACGTCTCGTGCTGCAAGGCAAACGTTATAATTTACTGGGCTTTACCAAAATTTCAAATGAAACTGCGGCTTAACATCTCGGGACGATGGGAAATCGACTCGGGTATCGTATCCCTCTTAGGGGTGGGCTCTACTATTGCACTTTCCGGCATACATATATATGACGGGTCACTGTAGACTTTGGATATGCTTGATTAAGCGCGTGTACCGCGCAGCACATGCCCCTGTGTGAACCCTATGTACCCATTTATGTAATATAAGCAAGTACTTTCTTTAGAATTTTACTTCTAGGAGCCTCTTTAGTGATCACTCGTAGATTCATTGTTAGCCCACATTTCAGATACATGTTTGGCACATTGGCTAGCATAGTTATAGTACTTCGTACCACTGGGGGTAGGTGATCTGTGCACGGTAAAAGAATTTCTTTGCAAGATTTGAAACCTTGTAATTGAGACTAGAGTTTTAGGGTAAACCAATTAAAGGCCTATATATGATTTCCAAAAGAAAACCCCTAAAAGAGTCTTACTCTATTCATTGACTAAGCCAGTCGTGATATACTATATATGTAATTTATATGTTTTCGTTTTCACCTAGGCTAACTTCTTTTCCTTTCCTTTTTACCTTCAAATTAGCTTAGGGTTTTGTAGGCTGGACCTACGTTGAGTGGAGGGGCTTATATCGTTTTTATACTGGTGTTTTAGGGGAAAATCTTTTTTTATACCTCTTATTTTCTTTTTACTGTTTGGTATGAATATCATAGCTTTAATCTTATCATACAGTGCTCCATGTATTATACCCAATCAACCAATCAGCCAGGGACTAGTCATCTGGAGGGGAGGGTTCAGAGGTAAAGGCGCAGGAACGAGAGACCATGGGGGAGGGGATGATGAATCGGGGTGGGGATGGGAGGATCGTGGGAAGAAGAGACGTAGTGATAGGATGCAACGAGGATACAGAAATGAACGAGTTTCTCACTTGGTTTTTGATATTTACTTTTGATCTTATGTTTTTCTTTTTCTTTGATTGATTAACATAGCCTCAAGGCTCTATGTATGAAATAAATCATATGCATCATCTATCTATCTAGCTATCAGCCAGAACAGCACTTGGAAATAGCACATCGAGTGATATGTTGTGACTTCAGCATCTCTAGCCCCCACGAGGTTCTTTTTAAAAGTAGAATGGAAACAACACCTCCTGAGTCAATCTGACAATCATACTAGCTTTTCTTCTTCTTCATTTTAAAGTGACCCTATACTATGGTTGGTGGCCTGAAGGTTTTAATCATGAGATTAAAAATGGAGTGTCAACGTGTTCAACTAGCGCATTTAATCGATTATACCCCAGAATTATGCACTTATATTCAGTATACGAGTCAGCTATGGGGGCCTAGATATCACGGCATTACAAAGTACAAATCTCAATGTGATACTTTACTTGGTTTTTGAATTTTTGTAAGTCTTTTAATGACTAGCTAGGGGTGTGTTGACTAATTCTATTTATAACCACTGATAACCTAAAAACTCTTTTGAGAAATGATACATTCGACAGTTTGAGCCGGCTCGAGATATCAGAGTTTGATTAGGGCTGATAATACTTATACTGGTTATGTATCACCTATATGTACTTTGTGATATAAGGCGGCCCGTCCCGCATGGCATCCGATCCCAAGATATGACATACATACCTGCCAGAGAACTGGCTAAAATGACTGGTTCCTGTGACAGAATCATATGAAAAACCGGTGGCAAGCAGGGCCGGTGCCTCCAGGGTTCTAAGGGCGGCTCGAAAGTGCTGTCATTGTGCAGTCGACAGGCTTACTTAATTGATCAAGTCGAACTACTAGCAAGGCTCGAGTCGACCCTGGATATGAGATTTTAGGGGCATTAGACTTGGTCATTTTAAATAACCCCACGAATTAAACTGGAGAGGGATACCTAAAAAGTGCAATTCCAAAGTATTTATCCAATTAGTCGGAAATGTGGGGGTACTTAACTGATAGCCCTAGTTGTTGTTTTCAATTGTCAAGAACATTTTCACAAGGTACATTAAATTGAGACAGCTGGTTCCACAAGTTTTATACTAAAGGTCGATTCTAAGTAACGGTGTGGGACGTCCAAGATCGGGGGGTTCTGTTGGCTGTTTCCGCAGCCGACGTTTTCGAATGCACAGCTTAGCGGCCCTCATCAGTGGGATTTAGTAGCCAATCATATACGTACCCAATCTATATTGTCACGAAATAACAAAAGGATGATCTCGCTGCTATAAGCTAAGTATACCCTTTAATTCTGTTTATGTAAATTAACCGTGTTTTTACGTTTTAACTAGAGTCTAATGAGGTCACTGTAGAACTATGGTGCGCGCAGTTATAAACCCGGACCAACATTTTGAGCCGATATTCCAACACAACTAATAGATAGAATTTTATATAAAAACTTGGGAAACTTCATAATATACTATTAAAGCTTCCCAAGTTTTTATAGGCTATTAGGGGCTATGGTTGTTGTGGAATAAAACCTCACTTTTGGGTGTGAAAAGTGTCATATGGAACGGTTCCCTATTATACTCAGCCCATGACCAGATATACTTAGGTAGATATTTTCAGTATTATATATTAAAGTACTGTTTTTCATGCTAAAAATACTGGAGTATACTCTTTAAGTCACTGGAGATCTTTTGGAAGTGTTATAAGAGAGTTTATATTTTTGAGGGGAAGTAGTCAACAATATTAGGCATACATGGGCATACTTGGGCATACTTTGGCTCTTTTGGGCATGATAGGCGTGTTCCAAGCCCAATTTTTATTGGTCCGGGTTTAAGACCGTGCGCACCATATATCATTCCTGAAGAGCAGAACCCCTCTTACTCCAAGGTTCACGTTAAATCTACTATCATTTCCTCATTTCAGACATAGAGTTCCTCTATTCGGAACTTTAGTGTGCGTAGACGTTACATGTACGTACATGTACTACCCATGAACATAGTATGCCTAAGTGTAGGATTACCCGGCTTCACTACCATTACAGCAACACATCCCCACCGGTCGGTCTCTCTATACATATGGCCATTCTTTTCCTAATTAATACCCCACTTTCCACCATGTTTCTTAATTGGGATGGTTTTTCCAGCAAGTAGTAGATTATATTGGCCCATAATGAATAGAAAAACTCCCACTTATGATCATGCTGTTGAGCGTGACAGTCACGCCTTCTTAGCACCTAGTAAGGCCCGATCGAGGCTGGTGTGCATGCGGTATATATTAGCAATCTTCCTATGGGTTCTAGCACCTTGTATACTGATACATATCCTAGTTTCTCCTTGTTACTCCCAATATGATAGATTCAATCCTTAGCCCAATTTTAAAATTACTTGTCATAAGTGGTAATATACCTAGCTTACTCTAAGGATTTCGGGCGAATTCCACGTATGAGACATTATTAGAATTGACCATAGCTAGCGTGAGATCGGGGACAGTTTGCTGCTACATGGAGATGCAGAGCCAAAATGTCTCTAGGACGGCTAACCAGATCACTTGATTTCGGTGTAGTAGGAGGTTCTCGGGAATATAAATTGTGCCAATTCTCCCTCACTATACTCTCATCATCAACTCTCGGAACCCGCCTACTCTTACACACTTACTTCTATTTATACGTAAACAACGATCTATACTTTCCAAACAAATCAACAATGTGCTTCAATGTTGTGGTTAAGTGGAGGTGTGGCTGTGTTTATAACGGCCCTGAAAATTTGGAACAGGAAGAGTCAACAGGAATAGTGCGATGTGGGGAGTATCCGCATTGCGGGAGAAGCGGTGACAATGGCGAAACCGCAATTGAGCAGGTCATCCAGGCCCGTGGCGTGTGTGAAATTCATGGGAAACACTAAAAAATTTCCTGTAAGTTAAGATATCCATATTTACTAAAATAAATATATACTAAGAACTTCACCTTTCTTGTAGTAGCATGATTTCTAGCCACGAGGTTCATACGGTCAACCTAGACGTGTGCTGCGGTTTGATCCGACTCGGGAAGTTTTTTTGGAAGATGTTTGTGAGCTTGGGTAGTTGTCATTTTCTTTGGCAGAGGGGCGGGCCCCCTGCTTTTCCTTATTTGTGTTTGCAAGTTTTTCTGAGGAGGGAGTGAGTGATGGGGAGGGGGGTTTGATTTCTTTACTACATATAAAAAATAAAAGATGTACCCTTGATGGGTAGTTTTTATTATACTTTGAAGAGTGAAGGGGGGGTAGTTTCTCACGCTGATCGTAGACCTATAAAGTAGACTAAGACGTTGATTCCCTCTAGGTTATATATTTTTGGAACCAGCTAGTCTTCAAAGATATGTAGTGACTAATGTATAACCTCATCTATTACTACAAATACGTATATCAAGAATATAATTAACATAAGCCAAAGGGGTTTTCTTTTTCCTTTTGAACACTGCTAGAAACCATTGAGTACGCGTGAGCCTCCCATTAAACCCTTATAATAAGTTAATAAGTATGTTTCTGTATAAGAGTTTTTCCTACTACATGTAGTTTCATATACCTAGCTTAGTTGAGAGGCTCTATGTATTTGTTCTGGCCCGTTGGGGCGACGTCCTCTATATGGGCCAGCCTATGTCCCCTGTATGGGTAACAACATAAAAAAAACCCTGGCTACAAAAAAACACTCAGAACAAAGCTTATAGCCTCCTACAAGTTTAATAAAACATAGTATAAAATCCAAAAAAATCACAAATATAGTTCAAGATAGATTTATATTTTCTAGTTATTATTCTTATTCTTTTGAGTGTCCCTGTATTAATTAGGCTATACTTTGTTGGCCTGCCCATGGGTGTCCCTCCAATGGGTAGGGCACCTAACAGATTGCCCGTTGAGGGGACGTCCCCCCAACGGGCCAGAACATATTTATGATTGATACATTTATTCTTTGTTTTGGTATCATGGTTTCTCACTCGACATATTATACTTTTACCAAATTCACGAGGTGCATGTATATGTGTATCATGCTATATGTCTACGTATTTTCTAGGCATATTTTTCCTCCAACATATGTGTAGACGTTGTATAATTTCCTAAATTTAAATATAAAATATTTTATTTACCAAAATTTTTCTATTGCCAGATTTTATAGCGAGTTAAGTCTTTATAATATATATATGTATTATAGCTTGGATTCTAGGTTGTATAGAGCTCATGTACGTAGCTACGGGGCGAACACGTCCTATAGCAAATTAAGTCTCATCACTACATGTCACGTTTTAATGAAGCTTCCCAGGTAGTTCTCTGGTGTTAAGTGCGAGATCTTTGTCACTCTATATACATTTTATATATAACCGTTCGATCATACATACTGCAAAAAAACCACAAGTCCTCGCTACTGATGCAAACCTTTCAGCTTACTTCAAAATATATCAATATCCCTACAGCATAGTAAATCTCGATAAATAGAGCTGTAGTACTTACGGGTGAAATCATGAGAAATTACATATTCAAGAAAGAAAAAAAGAATTGAGATGATAAAGCCAAATTAATTGGCCATCCTTAAAGAATCAGAAAAATGATAAGAAATGTCCCTCACCCAGTGGCTATATATATCATATCCTATCACCAATATACGTAATAGCCGTTCCCACATACGTAACCCTTTCCCCAAACACATATATAGCTACCTTTCAACAACATTCACATTACTCCTTCCTACTCTCTCTACCCCCTCTCCTCGATTCTCCTTCTCCAGTCTTCTGTCAAAATCCACCCCTCAACAACCTGCACTCTTCCCCCAAATCTTGCCCTAATCCCTCCTTGCGTATTATCACCCCACCACTTCCCCTCTCCCTTCGACTTCCTCATCTCCGACTGACTCTCCTCGTCATCCTCACTATCAACTAGCCCCGCAAACTGGTCGTCCTCGCCAACCAATACAACAACTACGCATCCAACCCACCCACCATCAAGAAGATTGGAAACGATGGTGCCATTGGATGGAATGGTCATTGACTCTTCGATATACACGATCTCTGGAGTTAAAGTACGAAGGAGTGGTGTAATGGAATCAAAATCGGTGAACGGAAGGATGTGTTCTAGAGGATAGGTGGGTGGGAGGACAGCGGTAGCGAGGCTATAGGTCGAGACACTTGAGGATCGAGCGCTGGGTGCACGGTGGGGGGTGGAGAAATATGAAGATTGGGCTGATTCTTTACGTGTAAGCCGTGATGTTTGGGTTTCAGTAAAATGAGACAGTGGGTGTGTGCTGAGATGTGGGGAGGAAATGAGGATATTGAGTTCAGTGAGAGACAGGTCCAGAGGATATGGGAGATGTGAGAGGAGAGACTATTTGTTTGATTGGTAAGTATATATAAATTTGAGGTATAGTGGGGGAAAGAAGGGGGACATACAGATGGTAAGCCAGTTTCTTCATAATCCGAGTCTGAATCATGACCCTCGAGCGCCTTCCTTTCTGAAACTACAATCGCAACAGTCTTCTTTTTCGCCGGGGGCGGCACATATTGCTGCTTCTCCATTGAAGCCTCCTTCTTAAGCTCTCTCACTGCTGGCGACTCCTTCTTCGCCGGTAACACTTCTGCGGTCAATTCCCTCGCCTTCTCAACAACGTCTACTACAGCATGCTGAACCGTCCTCTGGGCTTGTATCGCACCTGTCATCACCGCACTCGCCGTATACGCGCCCGCAGATTTACCCTTTAGTCGCAGCCGTTCTTCATCGCGCCTTCGGTCTTCCTCAAGGTCATCAGTATCTTCTTCTGATATACGATCATGTTCACGAAACCGCCGACGCGACCTGAGTCTGCGATGTCTCCTTTCCTTTTTACGGTCTTCGTCGGAACTAGACGAGTAGTTTGACTCGGTGTCTTGCCAGAAGTAGAGTCCGACTGACGCGATTGCTGCCGTAAGGCCGAGGGCTATAGGTACAATTAAGTCACTGCTAGGGTTTCGGCGACGGCCTGCAGGCATCGGTCGTAGATTTTTGTGATTTATATGGAGGGGGTGGCTCGCGAAACAAAAGGCGAGGTCTTGAGAACTGTTCTCGTGTGGTAGGTACGAGGAGAAGCAAGCTGACACGACAGCAGGTACTTGGAAATGGTACTGTTAGAGATCGAGGGCAGCATATGGACAACCTGACCAGCCTACGCGACAATTGGCCCGTGGGCGCCGGGGGCGTGCGTACATGCGTGCGTGCCAGCTGGCAGGGATTTTTGCGCGTTTTTGTTTCTTATTCGGGATATCCTATGTATTCCCGTGCCGGCTTCCTCGGCAGGCCAAGTTTAACGAAACCCCCAGCTTGGTAAAGTCCAAAGCCTTTTTGGGCGACGATATATATATTTCGGCCCTAGATATATACCTCTCAGTTCACCCGGCTCAAGAGCAAGCCTAGGCAAACCCGTAGGGCAGACCGGATTTCCTATAAAATGTAGCTCTTACCCATTACCGGGAAATATATAACTAGGAGCCTAGAAAGGGTAACATATACATGCTACTGGTACAGCCAACCGCGTAAAATACGAGATATGGGAAACGTACGGTATAAACCGCCATTGCGTCCATGAGGCGAAAAGAGCCTGGCCGTTTTTCGCGCCAATATATCTTGCGGCTAGCCAACCCGATAAAAGTCATCATACGAGTCAGCTACTTTGTCTTCCAAAAACACCTGCATATAATTGCATGTTGGTGGGGGACACTTTGTTAGCCTCGATCAGCCCCTAATATAATATCTAGATACACGGCTACCCCACTACCCCTTTTACCGGCGCGCCTAAAAATTTAGTCTACAAGGACAAAATAAACGGTCATATCAGGGCAAAACTCCCTTGGGAAGCTCAGGGGGAAATGTCCCACTTACGATATCAAGAGAGTGACGGCAGTTATTAGGGTCTCTTCATAAATCGACTCATACAATTAATCACTTGTCCAAGTATAGCTAGGGTTATCAGTGGTGTCATCGATTAGATAAATATAAAGCTTGTTCCTCACTGCAAAAAACACAACTCTCCTTAATTGTGATGGCTATGTAGCAAACCGCATAAGCAGGGGCACAAATAACAAACCCTAGCCTTATCCCGAAGCCCGAGATTGTGGAACTGTGGAGATTGAATGCAAGATCGCATGATGTGAGTTTGCTTTTTGGTGCCGTGGTGAGCCCAAGTTCTTCTTTCACGGGATCAGTTGGTTTCTTACTGCTTCTGCACGCGCTATTGGCCAAGGTCAAATCTCCCGGCTTTCTGTAGCCGCGTGCTTCGAACCGCTGGAGTGATGTCAATTGATGTGCATTATACAAAGGGCAAGAGTGATATGATAATGCTTTTTGGGAGTTATACTAAATATCAGGGCTTATCACTGTAATCAGGAAGGTTGTTAGTCTACTTCTACTCGAGGGTACGCAGAGACAGGGAGTTTAAACCGCTATGAGCCCGTTTACATACTTCTTGCTAATATAATTCATACAAGCTCTGCTGAAGAATTCACACCGGACAGAAACCCTGGCAGACCCGTTACAATGGTTATTCTCGAAGCAAACCTTGTGCTCTACAAATATAGAGTTTGTGCCGCAAACAAGGGTGGTACATAAAGGAGAGAAGGGCTATGGAAGGAAAGAATCATGCAGGTGAATACGCAAGCTGCAGCTCAAATCCCAAGGCACTACCTTTAAGGTAGCTAAGCATTGCTTGATGTTCCATTCTGGTCTCGGGGAATGCTTCACCTACTTGTTTCGAAGTCCTAGATTTGTTTGACAGGTACCGGTAAAATTCGGTTGAGTAGCTATAGGGTCCCCGCCGACAGTGCCTCTTGATCTTCGCCGAAGATCAAGTTTAGTACTTTTAAATTAAGCGGGGACTTAATCCGACAGACCCTTAAGGAAGGTAATAGTCCTACCGTTAATTAAGCACGATGGGATATATAGCAAGGTATCTAAAGGTACACCACAATGAGAGCGGTTATGCATGTCTACGGCAGAGCCCAGAAATGTCGCACTCGATGCTCATGCTCAGACCAGCCTTATACAATCCTGTATCGACAAAAATAGCCGCCTAAGCTAGCATGTTGCACGGAATTTGCTCAGCCTTTCATAATTCCCTAAACGTCCCTGACGGTAACCGAGCCGGGTATTGGACAAGACATTCGCTTGTGTGCAGTAGCCTATGTCTATTCTCCACGCCTTTCTCGGTCTCAAACATAAACACCATATATCATTCGCTACTAGTATCGCGGGGTAGCCACCAACACAAAAGTGCTCGGCCACTGCTGGGACATCAATATGAACAACTACAAACTATGACTATGTCATTGATGTATAGAGGCAACACGTAATTCCTGTGAGCTGGCAGTATCGAAGTATTAAAGGTCTCCAGAGGTATAGGATATAAGACAGGAGTTGAGAATATACATCCTGTTGCAGAAGATGTGATAGCCTGTGAAAATATTGCCCGAAGCGCTATTGGGATTCTGACGACATCTCCACGCACTGACAGAAAATGGGGAAGCTGTCTGAAGGAAAGCTTGTTGGTATTGGGGGAGTATCCAGCCCGGTAAGGTACAGCCCCTAAAGAGGTTAGCCATATTCAGCCTCAGACATAACATTTTGACATCGCCCCCACTATTTCTTAAGAACTATCGCAAAAGGAGAAAATTCTGACGGGACTTGCAAGGAGCGTTAATTAGTTGTGAGTATCCTAGCATTGTGGCACAATGTCAAGCATTTTCGCAATACCACTCGCTGCACGCCGCCTTCGGTGTGATCCACAGCTAGATGCTATCATGCTTAAATGGGGGGTAAGTTGGTACCTTGTTACCGCATATGGGCAGACTTCTTGTGGGACCATCTCCCGTGTACCTCACCGTACTGTGAGTATTTATGTATATAGAATGCCCCCCCTTAGCTTGTCTATTCTGGCTCGAGCATAACACCCATCTGAAGTCGATATCAATTTGTTTCCTGTCACGCCTTTTTCAATAAAGGTGACTATACAGTCGTAGCTATAATGACTGAACAAAAGCCGAATGCGTGGCCGAAGCTTATTTGGGCGTTGTTCGGGTTCTCGGTGTTAATTAGTTGCACGGTTTTGGCCAACCTTGGCTGGTATGGCCTTACGGGGAGTGGATTTTCTGCAGAGTTTCCTACATGGTTGCCTAGTGTCGCAGTAAGTACCCAATGTCATAAAATCAATAATTTAGTAGTTTCTCTAACCTTTGACCTGTGAATAGGCGGCTCTTACACTCATCTGCACTATTATAAACATATCTTCAACAAACCCAAATTCCTACGAGATCCTCATCCCCGATACGGCTCAAGTTATACTATGGGTGGCCACTATCGTCGAAATGGCATTATTTATTTCAAACAACGGCAAATTTGGGAGCTGCACGGGAGCTGCTGGGCCCTTTAAAAGCACTTGCGCTGTGTCGCAACTCGTTCTCTGGTGTGGAGTGGCTCTTGTGTATGTGGAATAAACTTAAAACTAAACAAGTGGAATTAAACGCTAATACGTTATTATAGCCATGTCTCATTCGCTAAACTAGCGACAGCATTTTATGTTAGGCGAGTAGTCCAGAAGCCAGAGGTTCAAATTCTCGATTGCGAGAAACAGTACCCACCTCCATTACTATCATGATTCTCTGTACTGGAAGAAACTCCAGTTCAAGCAGAGTTGATGGAGTCGAAACTATACCCATGGGCTGAGCTAGATGGTTGACTAAGGCGGGTTGGTTACTGGCTGATTAGTTATATAACTCCTACTTCATTTCTCTTTACATATTTTTGTTCGATTCTTTTTATAATTCCTTATACTGGGCCATGGATTTGTCTATCGACACTTTTTCTTTGTAAACTTTTTTCTCATGGTTTTTTTTTACCGGAGTGCATGGGATTCAACAAGCTATAGTCGGTTTTGTTTAGGCGTATACTTCATAGGACGATTTAGGGTATTCACACTTTACTGGGTGTTGGGGTCTAGACATATAATTAGATTCTGGAGTTAAGTAGGAATTACCTCGGTCAAAGGGTTAACAAGAAATCCGGTAGCAAGTTCACTCCACTATTTTCACACGCATAAAATTGAGACGGTGAGTTAGCTATAGATAGAAGTTAAGATTTAGAGTATCCTCTGTCGGTAGCCTGCAGCGATATAACTGGCAGATCTTATAACCTTAAAATCACTCATATGCGCTGTTAGTCAATTTGATGGTAGTGAAATTGTCGGTGAATCTTAGGGATTTAAGGTAAAACGGTAGGATAGATACTTGAAACAGGGATAAGAGGCTTGCCTCTAACTCTGGGGACTACAGTTGTGGCAAAAGTAACTGCTGCATATATGCAAAGTATTGTTTTTTTCTTATATGAACCTTGCCATCTTATTCTAGGTGATTTTAGTTGCTATGTTATCTTGACATTTTAATTAATAAAATTAAGCTTTCTCTGAATTAAGCTACCTCATATCTATCTTGGGCTGATGGCATACTTGGCATCAAGCTAGTTTGTTTATTATCGAGTGATATTCTGTGACCAAGAGTTCTTGCTAAAACACCCGTGTGGGAATGAATGAATTAGTCATAAATACTAAAACACCCGTGTAATACACGGGTATAGAAAACAAAAACTTAAATTAGTGCATGGGATAATCTATATAGGATGTAATTTCATCCAAAGTTAGTGATAATTGGTGGCCTCGAGCTCGGGGGATACCTAGGTTGGTCACTTATATACTATAAACCATCTAATTTTAATAAGATGTGGTGATATTTACAAGAAAATTTCAGTCGTTACCTTAAAGATCGAGTTATGAGCTAACTATAGACCTCTTAATGTGAACAATAGAAAGTAGTTTGGTTAATATGCTATATGTTTAGTGTAGAGCTAACCTGGTGCCGGTGGAGCATGTATATAATCTTCCCTACTAATAAGCTTACGCCAGCTATTATATCTATATACTAGATGAATATCTTTGATCTACTTAAGCATAAGATAGATTTACTTAAAGTAATACTGACTGCGGGCTTTATTACTGGGCCGTTGATGGGGGCAGGAGGCAGGAGGCAAGGTGCATAAATGTCGGAGATAGGTACGTCGGGATTTCTAACCTTTGGCGGGAACTCTGTTGCATGGCGCACTAATTATGCAGTAATACCTTTAATTTGCTACTTAGGCTATTACTGGCCTTATAATTTGACTTTGGTACCTGTGGTCGGATTAGGTGAGCTGTCTTTGTCACTTTCGCCTTTGGACGTGTAAATTTATTGTTAGATGCTTGAACCCGAAAATAAAAACAAGTAGGTATAGGGCCTGTGATTTTTCTTTTGGACTCTAGGATAGAACGTATTTAACGAGTGATATTTTGTGATTACGTGTGAATGAATTAATCATAAATACATGGAGCCCTTGGGCTATGGCACTTTTGGTTACGTCTTTGAGCCTTTGAATTTACACGATGATTGATACGTTGTATATATAATGGATTAGATATTCAAAGGATTGGCCTCAACTGTAATGATATGTATTGTGAAATATCTGCAGGAGTAATTAATCAAAGAGCAAGGGGTTTCCGTAATATTGGGGCAGGAAAAGTTGCATGTATAGCAGCAGTATGTAAAGCTACTTTGTAATTACGTACGTAAAACATATTCAACTGGAATGCTCTTGATCTCAATAAACTTTTATCTATCACTTTAGGTGTAGCATGGCCATATTTCTAGCTATCTAGCCATACTACTAATATAATATTCTTAAAAGCTAGTTCTGGAGTCGATTAAGATTGATGAGCACATTTCAAGGGGTGGCATATAGAAATCGAAAAGTAATATGATCTGCTTTACCTCTCGGGTATGTGCTGACAACTTTAAACGTGACAGATACATCGCGCTGGACGCAGTAACTTAGTTCCGTATCCCGGAAGAATGGTTAGTGGGTCAGTATATTATCATTGTTTATACGTGAGAAATAGGGGAGGTTTTGGTGGTAAATTCAGGGTCCTAGGCCTGATACTATGTCCCGGAGATTATACCGGCAATGTATATTCCCATGATCACTCAATATAGCTTTGGAGAGCTCAGGTATTAGCACGGTTATATGTCAAAATAGGTAATCTAGTAGCATGCTTCCCCAACCCGCTTCTATCCTATCATCTATTTCTTGCGTTAATTTATGAGCAAGTACAGTTCCGCCATAGCAAGTGGTAATCGGACTCTGGGGACAAGTTTCCAATGGAATCTAAATGAGACGCCTTCTAAATTGCTCATGTGGAAAATGCAAGGGGTGTTCAAACATTCCAGATTCCCCACACCTTTACGGAATGAAGTTACCTCTCCATAGTTCACTCCCCAGCCTAGGGGGGTTTCGATTGATCATGCTTACGCGGTAACTATCTTACGTCAGGGTAAAATAAGCTTTATCATTGAGGGATCTTCGCCAGACTCTCTCCGGACCTAGGATATAAAAACGGCTTCGGAGACGTACTTGATCGTACGTTGGGGGGGTGGGGCCGATTCTATGCCTCATGGTTGAGGGCTATTAGTCAATTAACATGTCGCATGATTTACGGTATAAGTGGTATATGATCTTTATGAATATGTAAAAATCCTTTCTATCGGTGGTCCATTATAATGGACTAGCTAGCGGTCGTGGCTAGCACATGTACAGTAAATTTCTAAAGTATCTCGGCTAGCTAGATCGGTCTAACTCTATCACAAATATAACTTGTATTATATTAAAGAAGTATATACATATAGTCCAGATTATCTATAAGATTGTGCTTAGCAGACAGTCCTTTGGATCAGCCTTATTGGGCTATATGTATTTTGTAAGGTCGCTCCAGAATTTGGTTAGAAAACTTCTTTATAATGCTCCTAATATCCAGTAATATTTGAGTCCCAGCAGTATTCTGATAGATAACAGAGCTTCGATCTACAGTTGTCTATACGTACATACCATATTCAATACTAGACGTACGGACCTATAATAAACCTAACTGGAATTTATTCCTATCGATCGCACTATGCGATTCGATAGCTAAGAGTGTAATTTGTGACTAAACATTTGATGTACTTATTTCTAGTACTTTTCGAGTAAAGATCGGTGTCTATTTACTTTAAAATGTGATATCTCTGTGGTCTCGTTTGGTTTTAGTAGCATGGGGGCTATATGGACCCTTTATTTCGCACGCACCGCTCTGGCTCTAGCTAGTAGCAGGTGTAACGATCAATGTGCGTGGGAAATCTAGTATTCCGATTAGCTTTGAGTCATATCATTCCCCGAAAAGCGAGACCTGCTTTCCTTCTTTGACTGCTTCATCAATCAGGTTTTCTGTGGACCTGGTGACCTTCCAGTTAAAACGCGGATTCAGTCGCTATCCGTCGCCTTATGTTTTCTTTTCCCGCACGCCGTTTAGGAGTATTGTTTTTGGTTAGGCTGCATATCAACGCTTGTCTCATCTGCTGGTCGGTACAGCTGCCGTATCATGATAGATGCCGGATTAGTGGATCTCCGGTAGTTCATTAGTATTGATAGATCCTGCGCGATCATACTGATTTTGAGAGCCAGACGCAATCATCAATTTTCTTTTAGCGCGGGTGACAAACGGTTCATGAGGTATCTAGGCCAACAAGATTTTGAAGCTTTCTGGGATCACGATCACCGCTATGTGGAATAAATTGGGATGTAGATCTACTACCCAGGTGTTTAATCTCGATCATATAGGTAATTTTCTGCAATGGCTCAAGTTAGAGTTATGCTTAGATCAGGCTAGAACATGGTATTAAAGAAAAATACCATTCCCAAAAAACACGGAGGCAAAAACAGATTCTCTTGATATCTTCTGCCACCGGTGTTTATCATAGGATTCTCAGATTCAGATCACCAGCCTAGTGGATTATTTCTCATCTTCCATACCCGGATATGCAGCCGGCATTGCAACTATGCACGGTCCAAAGTCTCTACATACTGCAAGTTGCACGTGCCCGTTCGCCCAAGAAAGCACCTATTTCCCAGACTACGCGTCCGTAGGATTGTTGAAAAGCTGCTGGATGTCCTTTTAGCCCTTGCAGTTTGTTTACGATTAGGATCAGCAAAGACTTATTAGGATCTTCCAGCCACAATACCATTCTAATTTTTCTAACAGGATAACTTTATAGAGAATATTTATCATAAAGTAGATCAAAAGCTGGCGCACTAAGTCAAAAGGATTCGCCAGTCTAGTCGCCCCCCGATCACATCACGAGCCTTGTCTCGGTGAAGTCACATATCAGCCTCCTTTTATGATATTATGAGCTCTCATTTGGCTATATATAAGTGGGACTTGTTCGCAAGCAGCTCATCCGACAAATAGTCTTGATATTACGCAGCACAAAAACACAACATATTCACACGACTCAGTATACTTCCGGCTTACCCCATCTAAGGAAGCCTACCCATTACGATCAAGACCTTGCGGAAAGTACAAAGCTGCGCACCGCTCTCAATATCGAGCTATTGTCATCTGGTCTTCTCTTAGTTACATAGACCGGCCTCTAGCCCTCGATCCTTCTACCGCCTCTATTAGCATCTTATACATTTCTCTTTTCCATTATCTCCGGCCCCGGATTTACTTCTTCCATCAACATTCAATACAATATCAAAAGTAAGTCGGCTACTGTCGCAACATCACTGATCGATTTTACACGTTATTTCGCGAGAAGACTGAGCTTAATATGCACTCTTACGTATCTTTCTCTCAAATACTTTATATTCTATTATTACCTAGCTAGGCTTTAGCATGTTTCCTTTGGGAGGGGGGGGGTTCGTATTTGCCACTGTATTTTGTCGATGGTTTTTTTACTTGTCATCTGTCTTTTGTGTTTTTATAGCCTAGTTATATGATCTACCCCCTGATACCCTATTACCCTCTTAATTGAGGTATTGAGCTTCTAATATTTCTAGACCGGTATATTTATAGGAGCTCTTTAAGCTGACCTTTCTCCGAAATAGTGCAATTATACGATAATATACTATCTACTATGGGGCCGTTAAGCCAAATAGATGAAAATCTATTCACAAGCTCTCCCAGTCACCGTAGATTTTCGGCGTCTTCAGGTATTTCCTGTATCACCAACCCTAGTTCACCTACTAGTCCTCAAACACCAAAGTCAGAAGGTTGCAGCTCACTAGCAGAACTTGACGAGAGCTCATTTGGAGACCTTGCGATGAGGTTTCAAGGGTCGAAACTCCACTGCGCGCCATCGATCGCCCCAGGCCTACTATCGATCAATTCTCAGGAGGACCTTCTCCAGCCACATCAAATTGAGAATATAATCCAAGCGCTTCCTAACCCCCAACCGCAATGTAACCAGTCATCCACTATTCGATGTCAAGGCTCAATAGATCCGTTTATGGACTACTCACAATCTTTCTTCTGGGGGCCCGAAACTAGTCCCGGGGCCGCTGCGATGACTGCCCTGCAGTGTACAAGAGATGGATACGAAGAGGACTACGATATGTCAAGTGACAATTCACACCACTCATCACCCTCACCAGAACTGAGCTATAACTATAGTCTACCACAACTACGACCTAATAAACTTACTTTGTCAACCTCGGAACCGCCACGCCCCCGCCGCGCCCCCCACCGCCGCGTACTAGAGGCATCTCCGGAGCAAGAAACACCCCCAGATGTAGTGCTAGTCGTCTCTAACGCGAATAAGCCCCATGGATGTTCAGTAAAAGGTTGCCTCCGTCGATTCAAGCGTCAAGAGCACCTTAGACGACACGAACGGACCCACACTAATGAAAGGCCTTACAAGTGTAGTGCACCAAGATGTGGTAAACGTTTCTCGCGGACCGATAACCTTCGGTCTCACCGGAGAACCCACATGAAGGTGGGAGGCAGAAATGAGTATATCCCGGGTTTGGAGATGCTGTGATTAGTGTGAACTGCTGTAGAGCTTGTGCAATACTTTCGTTTTTCTGCTCTTGGAATCTTTGCTTTGTGTTCATATGGTCATGTCATGTATGTAGCTCTGAGAATTCTTGTATCGGAAGTTATTCCTTTTTATTTCATGTTTAGTTTGGGTTGGGTATCTCCTTTCGCTATTATATATAGGGCGAAATTGCTAGAGCGATAGTTTATTATAGTGATCAAACGCAGTGTCTGGGGGGTTACCTGCGTTCGAAACCTTTCTTCAACTACTTCTGTATCGTAAGATCGGGTACATTTTGTTTATTTTTCTCGGCGTCAAATACAGTTAGCTAGTGAATGGCAAAAAACTTGGGTAGTAAAAGTTGATAGTCATATTTAACTATATCCTAAGATTTCATGCAAGGGTTATAGGCCGGGCTGGGCCCTAGGAAGTAGAGGAGGGCCTGGCCGGGGGTATGACGAACCCGGGGGTGTGGCGAATTCCACCAAAAATCAAGAAACTAATAAATGATTGCAAGCTCAGGCACCAAAGTTTTATGCCAGTCAAGAGAGTCCTTGAGATAATTAAAATAACCTAAAAATTCAGTTTTGTTGAGGTTCATTTTCTGCAGAATTCGTCGTATATTTAATTTGGCAGGGAATTCAACGATCACTTCCTAAAATGGGATATACGCTAACCGAAGAGTCCTCGCCGGTCGCCGGTCGCAAGGTCAATGATTAAGAGGTATCCTTTTTAGATTGAGTAAACGTTCAGTATACCATTTTGTATATATGCCGTATACCATCTTCCCTATATGCGCACTGTCTGTGACTAACTTAAAAGTGTTGGTACCACCTTTTACCCACCCACCACAATCACAAATTCACTATTTTTTTGAAAAGCGCCCACCATACTTTATGATTAGCTTTGTACCAGTATTTTAGAGAAACCCAGACTATTCCTTTGAAGTTCCCACCATGTTTTTACCAGCCCAGTGTGTGAATCTGTGACTGGAATTTCAAAGGGCTAAAGGGTGACAGTACCTAGCTACTCTGTTGTGATTGTTGTCTTAAACAGAGTTTCTTGGGTGGGCACAGACTCAGCATGGATAATGTGGTATACGGCATACAAACCTATTACAGACAAAGTATTCTGAACGTTTCCCCCTTTTTAGATTAGTATCACGCAGAAAGTGGTATTACTTGATAATTAATCCCTCAGATGACCGGCCTGAATGAATGAATAGTACATGCAGCCCTAGCTAGAGCTATGGTATTCGCACCAGATGGCCGACCTAATTGAATAAAGTCTCAAAGAAAACAAATCAACCAACAACTGCCACGTTCTGGCTGCCTAGGAATATTCTGTCGGGTCGAGGTAAAAGAAAAAAGGAAATAATGTTCAGTTTGGTTGAGTGCGCTTAATTTCTGAACGTTCCTCCGTCAACCGTGTCTCGATCCCCGGCCCTACACAACCCCACACTAACCTAGACTTTATGTCCTGAGCATCTGAACTAACAAGGTTTCGCGTTTGACATACACATACTTGCTGATATGTCAGATACCCGAATACTTGGTCCTTGCAGCTATTTACCAGGTTATATTACGGCCAATATCTCTCCAATAGCAAAGGAAATCTATACCATATGACAAAGCATCCATCCTGGTATTTTAATACAGTTTTTAGTTCATTTGGTAATTCAATTGCCACCGTAATCTTAAGGTACCGACTAACTAGGTTATGTAGTATATGTTGTACATAACTCATTGTACGAATCACGGGAAAGTGATCGGCATAACAGCCAGCAAGTACTATATAATCTATCACAATACAACATCCGGGGCCTATTTAGTGTGCTGTGGCTAGGCCGGATGGGATATACATACCATTTTAAGGATTACGCTCAAGGATGAAAGGTACCATTGATAACACGAGGGTTGGGAATATGATATAATCCTAAAAAAAAATAAAAATAAAAAAAATATATAGATTTTTCCCCATAATTTCTCAGTCAAAAGCACAACCTATCCTTGCTATCCACTCCTAGCCAAAAGGTCTCGGCTCTTTTATGTTTGTTACGATAAGGTAATCCGCTACGTAGCTAGCGTACATTGCTCCCATACGCCCCACATACATACATGTACATATATAACCGAACTTTTATGTTTGAGATACCCGCGACTGGCTAACCTTATAGACTCTTATCCCGCTATCTAAGACTTACTTCATGGAGGGGGGGGGCTTTATATTGACTATACAACTCTTCCTGTAAGAACTGGTTGATAGTAGGCACAGGCAATCAGGTCTTATAATTTTTTAAAAAAGAAAACTTAAAAGCTTGAAGGAAATAAGGGAAGGTTAGCCATTTTTTCAAAAAAATTGAGTTACTTTGCGCCATCTGAGACCTGTACGTACCACAACAGGTTTTTGTTGTATTTTTAATTACTCTAGTTAATTCTCAAGTACTTGTACCCCCAGGGAAAGAACCAGAAAAACAGGGGGAGGGGTCTATTTTGTATGGTGTGGCGTCGTGCACAGATATTTTTACCATACAAATCGTGACCTCCCCGCCCTGTTTTCAGGTTTTTTCCCCTGGGAGGACAAGTATATATGCTGTCAATCTAAGGTTTGAGTCAAAGCTGTGAAATGTGTGGATTTCCGGCTAGAACTAAGTCGGTAATGCGTACTGAAAGATCGGAGAATTGGAACGATGAGTCGCCAACTAGGCTCTTTCCTATCCCTCACCAGCTATTGCAGGTACCGAGGATCGCTCATATATCTGCCGCTGTAGGTTCTGTTTATGGTTACTGGTTTTAAGATTTGTATAGAAAAGAGGCTAGGCCGGTACAGGGAGCATGTGGGGTGGAGAGTGGGGGGTTTGAATCAATAGCCAAAGTGCCGTTAATTAGATCATTTTACGCCTTCAATACATTAATGTCCACTACATTGGAAATTTCGGCTCTATTTTCTCGGCTGTCAATGGAAAATAAATATAACGAATTGGAGTTATAAATCCCGCTAATATAATACGTATAGGTATGTAACCAAAGGCCTGAAATTAGTATCACTAGTACACAACCACAATAGATAAGGAACAGAAAGTTCAAATAAAGGAATACATTAATAATGTACCATCTACCTACCTTAATCAATTTACCGCTGTAGAGTAAGATATCACATCAAAATAGACTCGGTTGCTATGTGAGCGACTAGATATTTTTTTCCCTCCCACAATAGTATTTCCATGACGAGCCAATCTGATATTAGTACTATAGTTATTATACCTCGAGGTTAAGATCAACTTGACTAGACTTATTCAATCTAGACTATTATTCTTTGGTCCTTGATTACCACCGGGTTGTGTCACGTCGGTTAATTTAGATTATTTAGTATCCTTCTGTACTAGAAATTATTCATGATGTATCACTCGTTTCATAACTACTCGCGAACTTGGAAAGTTTCGAGCGGGTCGGAACCTGAAATCCTAACCATTCGGCTTGATACTTTTTTAAATCCGCTAGTAGTCATGATTTTTTTAGATCCCCCCTTCTTATTAATTAGTTACACGGGTAGGTTGCTAATTTGATCATAACCCATAAAAGCCGTAACAAACTCATAGGCTCAACATACCAAACAAAAGTAACTAAAAAAGAATTACAGAAAAAAAAACTCTGACGTTCTTCAAACTCTACCCCATTTCTTCTCTAAGTCCTCCGATGGGTTTGGAGGTTTGAAGTGCACGTATATAGAGGCTGTAGCGTAGGAGCGCTCGGGGGGTTGGGTCCTCCTAAATGGGCAATATATTTGTAGTCTACATCTCTTTTGAATAGATTCAAGGGTATCTAAATATCAATGGTACTCGTGAACTGCAATAAAAAACAAGTGTGATAAAAGGACTATCCAGCTCATCCTCAAGCTACAAAAATTATCCACCTCATACTAATATTAACCACCCACCCATCATCTACTCATATCCTTCACAATCCCCCCCGCAATATGGTGCGCTATGGCCATAACACTAATCATCGGATTTACTCCACTCGCACTCGGAAACACACTCGCATCCGCTACGTACAACCCCTCCGTCCCCCATACCTTCCCCTGTGCATCAACAACAGATACAGCTTCATCACTCCCCATCCTACAAGTCCCCATCTGATGGGCACTTACGAAACTTGTCTGGGGTGATGGTAGACCATAGTCTTCCAGCTTCTTGAGCCAGCGTTGGAACCTCTTATCGTTTATTCCGGGATCTTCAAACATATTTTCCTCCTCTTCGGTAGGAGTTTGGAGATTGTCACTCCAAAATAGTTTCCCAAGGACATTCTCAGGCGCATCGTTTTCTTCTCTTTTTTCTGCTGCAAGTTCCTCTGTGGTGGGATTCCGCTTGAACATCGGCATGCCGGCGTGGTAGGGGACAATCTCCTCGGCACCCTGCACAAACAGTATCTTCGAGAGTGCAATAACACCTTTCAGCAGCATCGCTCTATCACCCTCACTTGTAGAGTAAGTAATCCTAGGCTGTCCAGATTTTGGATCACAATACACAGCCCCTGGGTCCTTCTCTTTGAGTAAGGCTAGGAAGCAGCCTGCGCGGCGGTGGTTGAGAATATGCCTTTTCAACTGTACAGGGTTATGAAAGGGTAGTGGACGCATCCATACCATAGGCGGCATTATAGAAGTTTCTATCTTGACGCCGTGGCCGAGACCATCAAGGTTCTCAAACTCAGTGCAGGCAGTTGTAAGGCAAGAGCCAGACATAGGGCTGGTGGAGGTAGGGAAGAAACCAGTGAGGAGACAGACAGGGTGGGTGTAGAGATTTTTACCGATATTTGGGTTCTATGACGGCTAGTGTTAGAGAGTATATATGCCAGTCTTTATGGGGTTACTTACGGTCAACCCACTCCTGATTAGAATTGTAGGAGAATGTAAGCTCCCACTACTTATGACGACCTTTTTAGCTCTAATGATAACTTTAACTTCCTTCCCTCCTTGCGTTTTAGCACCCCAGACACCCTCTACACCAGCTGCCTTTGTCTTTTTGGCGTCCGTGAAGATGATTTTATCAACGTAGAAGTCTTGAATAAACTTTGCGCCTGCCTTTGCTGCGTCTGGCAGCCATGTCTGTGTCCTAAATCCATATTATCAGGATATTTGTTCAAAGTTCCTCTAGGAGTGAGGGGAAAAACAGGATTAGAGAAACCTACGTTCCCATCTTTCTTCCTTCCCCGGGTTCCCTACATCCACACCCAAAACAACACCACGCATCGCTATGCATCCTTTCCATTTCCTCCTCTCCATCTAACGCAGCCCCAGTGTTTTGCGGTACCGTGATTGCCCGCCAGCCAAGCTTCCGGGAGCCTTCGAGGATGGTCTGGTTTCGGTGATTGTGGTTGATCTTTTCTGTAACACCCATACGTTTGCAAACGTAGTCCAGACATTTTTGGTAATCCTGGGACATGAAAAATGGAAGGTCATTTTGTGTTGCCCATTCTTCTCGTACAAAACCTTGGGTCTAGGATTCTATTAGATTCCTTTTTGGCTATCAAGGCTTGGAGGCTAATACCTGTAGGCTAGCCGCCCAATTCACCATGCCTCCTCCCCCAAACGTGGTGGCTGCTACGATGGCAAGGCTTCCATCGTCGGAAGTGAGGGTCATGCCTTTCTCAAACAGCTCTTCGATTCCCTTACGCTCACATAGTGGGAGAGTATCGGTCGGATGCCTGTTACATGCGTAGATATCAGTATATTGGCATCTTTAGAGAATAAAGGGTCAGGGCATACCAAACACCCTTCTCTACCACTACAACCTTATATCCTTCTTTTGCTAGTCGTGCTGCAACTACGGCACCACCGCAGCCGGAACCAACAATCACTACATCATACTCTATCTCTTTAACAGCCTCCTCCTCCCCTGATTCCTGTCCCGTAGGGGGTGAAAAGTCCAAGAACTCGAATTTATGGAAGCCTCGTTTCCCTTCATGCTCTACTTCTTCATAGGCCTCTTCCCCGGGGATCTTTCCAGTCTTGTCTTTGTACCCGAGAGCTCCGTAGAGAGTCTCAGCTTGCATCGACCTCGCCCATACAACCTGAGTAATGACGACCATAGTCTTGGTAAAGTTTCGTATCGGAGGGAATAACACACGGCAAGCAGGGTTGAGCCAGCCATGGATTAGCTGTTCTCGAGTTGCAGTGAGTTGTAAGTGGAAAGGTGTTGTTGAATATGTTAAGAGGAGGCAGCCGGGGGTCGAACTATTCTCGTATCATCAGCAGATGCACAGAACCATATGAAGGAGGGGGGAATAGTACTTGAGTAAATTTAAAACAATAGCGAATTTTTTAATAGCACTCCCTGGAAGCTTCGTACTCAAGAAAATCTCCAAACACCTTCGAAACTCCGTGTTAGTATAGTTACTCTCATCTGCTGCGAGGGCCTTGATATGCTCTGGGTTGATATCATCCGGTGCCTCGGCCAGGAGAGAGTCAACATCCTTCTGCCCAAGCGCCTGGAAGACGACTGAGGTGAAAGCATAAAGGGTGAGCCATTGCGAGGGCGTGAGGAAGGGAGGGAAGTCGTGTGGGTTATCTGATGGTGGCATTGTAGCTTTGGGTGAGGGTCGATGGGGTTGATGCAGAAGACCGGAGGAGGATGGGTTACTGTAGATATAGTGCCTACTAAAGCCCGTGATACCTAGGTCTCTTCAGCTGTGTATGCAGCCGCCCAGGAAGGATTCCGGCAAGTGCCGTACGTGCGATGATCAGCGGTGGAGACATCCAATCAGTAGGCATCTAGGACCTGTTGAGGATCATCGCACCTCATTCTCTACCTGTCGTGCTCGAGGGTGCAGACAGGTGTTATTCTCGCCCATAAGAATTCCATATCTATAGACATCACCCCCGATACATAGCTGTATGCATATATGCTTGTGTATCTAGGATGACCCGGACGCGTGTTACATCCATGAGCGCGATCAGGCCCCACCACCCCACAAAACGAGTTTGCGGGGTTACTACCTGGTTCCCTGCCGCACTTCCCGTAGATTGTGGCTTGGCCCAATGGCCCAACCTATGCATATACATAGCCGATATCCCCAGTATTTCCCCACAAGAGTCGGCATGTTTGCGGTCCGTTTCGGGGGCGCTGGGCGTATGGGCGTACGGGCGTACGGAGCGGAGTAGCGGTCGGAGTACCGGCTTCCGAGCCTCCTAAAGTCTCCCCGGGACGAGTGATAGCACGTATAGTAAGGGAAATGAAGAAACATGATGACTTGAAAGAGTTTTACGCTTCTTGACTCTTTGTTCTCTTGGGTTTTTGATTGGTTAGCCTTAGGTATCAATGGTGCATTGAGGCTTACTCAGACTTTGTCTTGCTGTGTGATTCGATTCTAGAATACGAGTTCGTGCTAGAAATATTCACTTCTGAAGTTATAATAGTAGATGCCGGTATTAATTCCCTTCTGCTGATCACCTAGCTATTAAGGCAAAGGCCTGCTTGAGGTTAGTAAGAAAGAACACGAAACTGATCAATCGAGGAAAGATGTCATCAAGCGAATAGAAAAAAATACGTGTATATATTGGTTCTGGGGGTGCAGTACCTCTATCTCTCTGCAGAGTAAGTGGATTGTAACCGAGCCTTAGTGATGTAGGAAACCCACGTATGAGCATTATTTTCATACTTGTAAATGAGCTACATGTCATTTAACGGCCTTTTGTGTCTTCTACAAGGAATAAACCCTTAAAACCTACTTGAAAGTAGAGGCTTCTCTATTACAGATTTAGATAATTTAATGTAGGGAATTAGAGACCCGACCGGTCGAAACTACAATACTCTTTTGTTCATCTAATTAAGCAAAGATCCCGGAAAACAATCTCCCGTTTCTGAATGTGAGTTAGCTTTGTTCTAGTTCATCCGCGTCAATTAATAATATTTATACAATTAAGTAATAAATGAAAGTTGATAGTCTGACCAAGGCTTCAGGTAATGGGAAACAGGAACACGAGCTAAGATCAGTTTTCTAGGTAGAAACTAAGACTTATGTGAGCCGAGTAGAGAAGAGACAAAAGGGGACTAACGAAGGACTAGCCGGTAGTCACTGCGGGGGAGCGAGGTATTTACATAGATTATACCTCGCTCCATAGTCAAGCACGTGTTCTTCTACTCCATAGTCCATCCAATGTTTAATCGAGTGAGCAGTTATGATCACTGATTAATAGTTCTCTAAACTAGGGTTAGGGGAAATACTTTGGATATTTTCATGATCGAGTTATGGAAACATTCTCTTAAGTTAATTTTGTCTATATAAATCATCTGTGTATTTATCCAGTAATTCGAGTTACTCAGATGCCTAAGCCGGAAAGAGTTGCTGGTTGTCTAGGCTGGGGCCAATCAACATCTGATATGATTTCCATTGGTCAGTACTATATGTAGCTACCGGCATTAATGCTCCTTCCTTAACTCAGAAAATAAGGTATTTCTAGAAACTCTTCGTATAATATGCAACGAGTAGAGGCTGGAAGATGTGGACTCTCATGTAAGTCACTCTATTCGTGCTGGAGCCCATAATTCCACAATTCCTCCCTTCTAGAAGTCAAAATCCGCAACCCGCATAGTCTAGTACACTTAAATATATAGATTGTAGTAAATCCCGACTTAATTCACTTCATTGAGCTTACAAGCCGCTGATTTTGCGATTTTCCGGAAGAATGACGCCAACCCTTTCCACTACTGTAGAGATAATAGTGCCCCTCTTACAACCCAGATTATACACTGGGTTGAAACCAGGGCTAGACTAAGTCGATCCCCGATCATGCAGCAACTAAATGTGGCCCATGTGGCCCATGTAACCACCAAGGTGTCTCTATCTACAGTAAAGTTTTAAGCTATATAGGTGGCACCCCAAGCAGAGGAACAGCAATGCGACGATCTCTCAAAGAGCAGTGAAGCTTACCTGGGAAGATACTGAATATCCCCTGGTTTGATAAAGCGGGGATCTTGGATGCGCCCGAAACTGAGATACTTGGTGCGGGGCCATGCAGAGTTAGGTTCTATCCCTGCAAAGTTTATTTTGACAGCACAACTTGAGGTATGTTACTTTATCGCTGTTATTAGTCAGGTCGTTTACTCTTCAATTAGTATTAGCTAAGTCTTATAACAAGCCTAGCCAAGTGGTCAAGCTCCATCCAGGGCTTGAATAGATTATAATAAACCGTAGGGCCGGGAGAGGGATACTTTTTGGTATTATTCACCTAGTTTTGTAGTTTAAATCCCCGGGACATGCATCACACATAATGATTAAAGCCTATAATATGAGTGGGCAGCAAAGCAAACACGCTCCGGAACAACAGAAACAGAGTTAAGTTGAATTTGAGGAGACTCAGGGTCTTCATATCCAAAGAGATTCTCGATAATAATGTAAGTCCTTGCGATCGGCTGCTGTTTACCTACATATGGCTATATGTAGTAAAATATCTAGCAACCCATAACCCTCAAAAAAAAATATGTATAGACAGAAGGTATGCGTATTGATTTTAACTGAGGCACTAAGTGAGAATACTTATTATGGGGGTTTCTTTATACCCCGGTTGTAACTTTACCTTACTGTATCTGTATTACTAAATTTACTATCATAGGATATCACTCATGCCTATAGTAGAACTTGTCTGTAGATTGACATATTATGCGTGGGGGGTCTTTAAAGAGATATACTACTCTATCTGAAAAAATCACCGTTCGTGATATATAGCCAGAAGTCTTCTACTTCCTTAAACGGTCGATTTTTCCTAATAAGAACCGCCTACTCTGGGAGAAGCAAAAATAATTATATATCTATGTAATCTTTATTTATTACATTACCAATAACTCGCCGTAAACCAACGTACCTATCAATGAGATAATAAGCAAAAACAGAACTTCCCCCGAAACCCGTGAATATTGTCTCTAATGCCCCTATTAGGTGGGCTAGATACAAGCCACTCGCCGATAAAACCCTGTACTCCCGAGCCTTACCCATCTGAAAGGGAAGGTAAACACCAGCAATGACGGCAATGCCCCCCACCCCCGTATTTACCTCATAGCTGTAGCTAGCAGCAACCATCACAAAGATCTACAGGTACGTGCCACCGGGCAGAATTAAAAAAATCTGATAGCTTAAAACCTAAACTTAAAAAAAGATGACGATCTGTACCGGGAGGGTCCGAGCGACATTGTTGATTTTATGGATTAGTAGTGGTCTGCACATGATACGATAACGTACCACGAGGGCCGTCGGCAAGGAGGGGGGCATTTATTCAGAGATTAAGGTAAATACCTGTTGCAGAATCATAATATTCGTGTTATCTAGTACTTGATAGTGAGAGTCTAATGTATAGAAAGACTAGCGCTCCTCGGAGAAAAGATTCAATCCATCGTCATAAATACCCCGCGCGGTTAGCTCTGACTTTCTCGGCTACTTGACTACTGTTAGCTAACCTTGAGAGAGGAGGTATCTGTTCGGCTATTTACCCATGTACCTGCGTTATAAATGGCTTGCGCTAAATCCGGAAGGTTTCCAAAAGGTCAGAGATTTGAGAAGTACACGCATTACTGTTAAGCTCAAGAACTTATCATTGGGCTTTCTAGGCTCGGTGGATACGAAAAACACGAGGGCTTAATTGCATTGTGGGTGCTCAACTACTAGAAAGAAATTAATTCAGCACCCGCAAATTCACAAGGCTACCGAGAGGTTTATCAGCTGAGTCTTCTCCAGAGAAGTATAACTGCAGAGGTATACTTTTACTGCTAGGTTTACGACGAAGTGCATTACTTTGGCAAAATCAAGCGCACCTCTACTCTAATAGTTGAAGGTTTCTTTAAGGGGGCTGATCAACTTACCTAAAACTGCAAGTCTTCCGCAACACAAGATTATCGAAGCTTTAAACTATGATTGAGTGGTTCGGATTAACTGTGTCGTTATGTAGAGTGCCCTTATATTAACTACTAGCGTCCCCACTGCAGGTTAACATCTGTAATGCTGTCAATCCCTGGCTAGTAATACTTTCCTTTACCTTATCAGTGTTCGTCAGTACGCACAACCCTTGTAAAGTGACCCGAATCTCTCCTTTCCATTTTCAGATTCCCTTTTTACTTATCGCAATAGCTGAAATCATAGTAGACTGTCTTTAGTTGAACTCGATTAGCAGGAAACTTGACCCTTTGCGGTGACTTATCCGGCTGCCTTGAAGACGTACTGGGGTCTTCGAGGACATCATTGGGTGCTGGATAGGAATGTGCCAAAACAAATCTCCTGAGGCATGTCCAATTTTAATTAGTTAGAATTAGGGAAGCAACTTCAGTTCCTTTGACTAGGTATAAAGTCTAGAGTGTTGGCCTTTACGGGGGAGATTTGAAAACCGTTGTTCCCGTGAGCACGCTACATAAAACCCCCCTAGCAACTGTTACTATGCCCTGGACCGTGTGGCACTAGGATCACATAAGCCACCGACGATCTCAAGGATGAGGAACAGGATTGGTCGACCGTTCTAATTAGATTGTGGCGTAAGTACATGCCCTAAACATAAGACGTCGCACATTTCTTTACATAGAACTTCTGTGGGTGTTGTCAACTTAGAATATTTGTGGGGAAGATAGGTTATGCATACCTGGTAGTTTCTCGGCCGGCACCGAGGACATTTTTTGGCAGGTCGGCAATAATTAATTCCCAGGCACATGCAAACAAGTTTTCAACCTCAAAAATTAATTGCGGCTACCGCTATCAAGTCTAAGGTAAAGTTGGGAAAAACCATAGCCAGAGACTAGAGTTGGAGCTTGGTTATTTGACTGTTCGATCACAGAGCTCGAAATTTAGTTATACGTTACCTCGCGTAGGCACCCTAAAAATACTAATTGAGATCTATTATATATAGTTACCGTACGTAGCGTAGGTACGTAGTAAACTCACTCGCTAGGAATTTAACAGGAGCTTCTATAAAACGATGTATGGTGGCCAATAAGCAGCTATTGAGCACTGAAGCGATCATGGAATTTCAAGATAGATTATTTTTTTATTAGAGCTTCCACTTATTGCCCGGGTAGGGGAATATCCCTGGAAAGTGTGCTAAGCATGGGAATGTTCCCGCATGACCCCAAAGCTTGGACTCGGGATCGACGGCCAACCGTAGCTGCTGTACCCCCAACACTTAGATGGTAACAGGTAATTCTTGTACCCACTTTGTATGGTACCCCAATCCTGGCACTCCTATTGACGTCTCATTCGACTCGAGCTGAGCCAACAATACCAAATATATGGTAGCTATTCAACCTTTACCCTAGGTTACCGTCGACATCTTGTGTATTAGACGTGTTCTAGCATTTCCCTCTAATATTAGGGCTTGCTACAGATTAATAGGATATTACTACATGTAGTTCTTTTCCTATCAACCTTACTGCATACATAGAATATACAGACACCGTAGAAAAGACCGGACTACGATTCGGGGTACAAGCCGATACACGCTAATCGACACAGTTTAGGTTTTCGGAGCTATGCATGTCATATCCTAGACCGCCGATGGGATTATTGCCCCTGCAGCTGCTTTCCGCACTAAAATAGAGATTCTACAACGGGTGTTTGTCAGGGTCCTAACCTTCCGAATTAGGTTACATCTAACGTTCAAGTGATAACGGAATAGTCCGAAAACAGTTTCCTTCTTTCTTCAATTTCCTTCTTTGTAGAATGATCCTTTTGACAGCATGCTGATGGATCTCGCCGCCACCTTGATCTCCTCTGCACTACCCGTCAGCCGTGATACCATTGAAATGTGGGGTACGATAAGGTTACAATCTCTTACTAATCGGGCCATTCCGCTACTCATGATTCTCACTTGTGTGAGAAATCTATCTGGCCGTGATACTGGTATAGCGAGTTTACCTCTACTTTAATTCGAATCAGGAATGTGAGATTCACATAAGTTGTACTGTCTGAGGAGTATAAATACGGCCTTCTCAGCTCTATCCTTACTCTCCTCATCCACTCGACAAGTGCCTTCTCTAGTCTCTCAATACTCAAGCCGTTCTATCTCCAGCACTCCAAAATGAAATTCGGATTTTCAGTCATCTTTTCCCTCCTCGCGGTGGCCTCTGCACGCAAGTGTGGTGCCCCCGAGCCAACTAAGGAGCAGCTCAAGGTCAGCGCGCAGATGGCTATTGAGGCACTTGAGAACCCGAACCAGTTCTCGACGGCTGCTACTATCACGATTCCTACCTACTTCCACGTCCTCCGATCTGGTACCGCCGTCTCCCAAGGGAATATTGCCGACTCTACGCTTCAAGAGCAGGTATGTATTAGATAGGTGTATATACTTACACTAGAAGTTCCTTTTCTAACCTAGAATACATAGTTGAATGTCTTGAACGAAGCCTACGCTGGCACTGGTTTCCAGTTCAGTCTTGTTGCGATAACCCGTACTACCAATTCCGCGTGGTACAATGACCAGGCTGAGGCCGCAATGAAGCAGTCCCTTCGTAAGGGAGACTACAAGACACTTAATGTCTATTTCCAGAATCTTAGTGATGGTCTCCTCGGATACTGTTACTTCCCCGAGACCCAGAGCTCCAGTGCCCTCCTTTACGATGGTTGCTCCATCCTGTCTACTTCCGTCCCTGGGGGCACTGCTTCACCTTACAACTTGGGACAAACTGCTACCCACGAAATCGGACATTGGTTTGGTTAGTATTTACCTATTTTAGCTCCATAATGAGTCGCCTAGGATAGTTATTGACAAATATTCATATATAGGTCTTTACCACACTTTCCAGGGTGGATGCTCCGGTGGTGACTCGATTTCGGATACTCCTGCTGAGTCAACCGCCACTAGTGGATGCCCGACCTCCAAGGATACTTGTACTGGATCCTCTTATCCTGGTGTCGACCCCATCCACAACTACATGGACTACGTAAGTCATCAATATCATCTATTTTCTGGGTATTTACTTACAAATATATCTAGTCCACCGATGTCTGTATGTACGAGTTCACTGCTGGTCAGGCGACCAGGATGCTCCAACAGTACAATGCTTACAGAGCTTAAATTCAAGCTTCTCTTGTTTTGTTTGGAGTGGTGAGGGGGTTACAAACAGCTACTAGGACTGAAGGAAAAAAATTGACTTTTTATTTTGATATCTAGAGTTTTGAGTGGAGGGTTATTTTTTTAAAAAAAGAAACTATATCTGGTAGAGAGAATAAAACGTCTGTACTTGCACTAGTTTTTGCGTCGTGAAACCTAAGAGTTGTTGTAGTGGTTTCTTTTAGAACAAATAGCAAATATGAATATCCTTGAGATGTTTTCTTTTCTGGGCGATAATGTTTTATCTCAATAAGTACTACTATAGATGCATCTCCCCTACTGAGCTAGCTAGCTTTTAATCGCGGTAGGTATAATACTCATCTTCCTCTATTTACTCACGCTACTATTATTTACTACAATTATAATCACCACCACTACCGACCGCATCATATGTTCATTACTGTAATGTAACTCGCACCAGTCCCGTATGTATCCGGACAATCTTGGCTAGCTATTTGTCCTCAACCGAGTCAATTTTATAGGTAGATTACTACTATTATCATAAGTCTCCATAATCAACCTTTGGGTTCAAGAATCTAGGGCTAGGTTTACTACCTGTAAAGACCCGAGTGATTTCCTAATATTCACCACTACATCCAAGGTAGTATTAGGCACAACTTATAAGGCCACTACTAGGGACTGGCTAAAAGCCTAATAAATGAGAAAACCCATATCCGTGGGGGCGAAGCGGAGGGCTTTGTAAGCAAGTTACCCAATCCAAATAAACTGACCGGCATTACTGCAGTAGATGAGTATCTTATGCAGGTTATGCCTTCCTGTTTGGCCAATACCAGCGTCTCCTGCGGCTGTCAGAGCTGTCACTTTCGTTGCCTGGCAACCAGGCAAACAGTTACTCTCCGCTACGTGTAAACACCTGACCCCTTAGAGTAGGAGGTCCGAATCTCCGCAGGGGATCCCCCCCGGTATGGTGTTCTACTATATTGAATGTCCCTCCTCCTCCCCTCTCCACTATCGACGTTGTGTTGACACAACCAGCCAGAGATCAAGGGGAGAAAGAAAAGGGAAGAAAAAAAAAATGTACCTACGTAGGAGGCTGCCTGCATCGTCAAGACTGCGATCAACACTTTCGACGATAGTGTTCCTCGGGCTGCTCCCATACATCGCCGGTGCTATCCCCCTCAGCCTTTTCCCCCGCCAAACGGTTTCCTCGGGGAACCCTAATATTACAACAACAGCGACCGGTGGCTTGTGTATACGGCCGGCGCCGTGGGCGCAGATTCTCTCCTTCTTCCTTACAAACTATATCGCGCGTATCGCAACGTTTAAAAAGACATCCGGCTATGAAGGGTCTCGAGACTATTTCCGCACCGTCGTCTCGCTTTTCGTCCCATTCTTTGGGATTAGCCAAGCCGCATCCACAATCGCCAGGGGAAGCCGATTCCTAGGTAAAGATGAACTTGGTCGGGCCCTACATGCAGGGACCCTATGTATAGTGAAGCGAAAGCACTCTTGGAGGCCGAAGAATGGTGATGTGATTCGGGGTTGCATTCTCGAGGCACCTAAAAAATCCAAGAAGCGAAACAGAAGCTCAAATTCGCACCAAAGAGATGAAGCAATCCTGTACATACAACCTCCAACCATGAGCGAGATATCACAGCCAAAGAAATGGAAAATTCAAGGACAATACTCCCTTCCTCACGGCTACTGTTTCGCAAAACTTCCCCCGGGAACATCCCTAGGTGCTATTAACCCAGCAACAGACCGTAGCTCTGTCGTTATTGCTTCCTCCTATGGTACTGCGAAATCCTTCCTTGGTGCCCTCCAGATTCTCTTCTCTGTATTCTCACTGTACAGTGCCTATGGTGCTCAAGTCGAGAATTACGGATATGCAGCATTCGGGTTCTCAGTCATCCCATACACAATCATGTCCTTCCTCAACGCAATCGCAAACATCATCGAAGCAGACTACGACACATTGTTCATGATCGAAAGCGAAGTAATGGTGGAAGCCTTTGAGCGTACAGGCGAGGAGTTTGTCGGTGCGGTGGCAGCACTGATTCCCGACTTTAATAGGAGGGAGTGGACTGATTTAAAGTTCAAGCGCCATAAGGAGCGAGGATTATATGCGTATGAGCTTGATCTAGAAGATGAAGAGACAGGGAGAAAGTGGAAGGTGATCGACACGGATGAGCAGGCTGCTGAATCTGCAGCAGCAGCACAGCCCGAGCACTTACTCGGGCAGGACTCGAATAACGCACAGTCTTTTCCTATGGTCCAGCCGAGGGAGCCGGTATCTACAAGTCACTGCGCTACGATTGTCATCCCCGGCGCAGGCCAGTATCAGCGCAAGAAAAAGGAAGTCAAAAAGTCGAACCGCTTCTATCACCAATCTGTGTCTATAATCGTTATCAGCGCCCTCATCCTACCATACATAGTTCTTGGCGCATTGTCGAGATTTAAGCCCCAGGGAAGCACGATAAGACAACGCACGTTTATGATGGGATGGCTGGTGTCAGGTCAAGTTATTGGGATACTCGATGTCGCGGAGACAAAGGGCGGGAGAAAGAAGTGGTGGAGAATGATGGAGCTGCTGGTTAAGACTATTGTTGTGACTATGGGATTTGCGTTTTCTATTGGTGGATTTATTGAGGCAGGGAGGATGATGAGGGATTTTGGGTTTTGTTTTCGCCTGTGAATATGCGTATGAGTTGTGATGTATTGTCATGAGCGGGATGAGCGTGGTTTTACGGAGTTTTTCTTCTGTTTCTTTTTCTTTATATTATGGGAGACATGATATTTTGTTGTGTAATTTGGGACTGGATTGTTTGTATATACATGTACCTTCTGTCTTGCTGTCTCTTTAACGTTGTCTTGATATCATGAGGGTTATGTTTGGAGTGGAGCGCTGAGTTGTAATTTAGATACTGAACTATGACATGTAGGGTCGGGGCACTAGTGCGCCTTTCATTAGACCAATTTGATAAATCATCATGATATTTGATCTTCGTAGGCATTTTTTTCACTTGTAAGATATGCTCATTGAAAAAATAGGAGGGTAGTTTGGCTAGGATGAGTGATGCTACATGAATGTCTAATCTACAGCTCTGAGGCTTCAAGGACAAAACTAGGAAAGTCTACCATGCAAGTTGATATCCCAATCCACCACCAGCACTACCGCGGTATTGTGTTAATATAGTCCATCCCCTCCTTACGATAAGTATCGTTCTCTATGTAACTTGTGTCATTCCGGAACACAAAGTTTTTGGGGCTCGATAATTTATAGACCGGCCACTCTGGAATTCCCTTGACTTTGTGGCCGTTTGGATTAAGATCAGTAACAAAAGATGTCCACATTCTAGCCATCAGATGTCCTAGTTCCATATGTGATGGGTCGTTCCCAAGTGGTGACAATGTTGTGTTATCTGGGTTTGAGAAAACATGCGGGATCTGTATATTGACACATTTAATTCAATATGCCATTCCTCAGAACCATAAAATAATACTAAGACATACCTCAGAGAAGTGTTGGACCCCAATTCTTGTAGTACTGTTAAATAATGGGCTGTCGAACCGGAATGAGTATACTTTCTGGGAGGCACTCGTAAAGGACTCTGCCGTAAGTCTTCTGGGTGCATCCATAGTCACGTCTCCTGCTATTGATGTATAACGCTTATACTGTAATCCGAGCGATGGCCATGTTGTGTTTCCGGTCCCGTAGGGAGAGCCAACAGTCGGGTCATTAGGATAGAAAGTGAGGATCTTTTCAGCTTGATAAGGGGTTATAACCCATCGTTTTGATGCTATTAAACCACCATATAAGTAAAAATTGAATAAGTAAGAGAACGTGTATGAGACACTTACTAGAAAGCTGCTCAATGGCCTGTGCATCCGTGTTTACTCCTGTTGTACCAAAAGAAACACCTTCATCGGTGTTTGAGCCGACAAGAATTGGAACTTTAACGATCTTTTGAGCTTTAAGGGCTTTCAAAGGCCACTGTTGAACAAAGGCACCATCTATTACGGCGAACCATTCATAGCCAACATTCATAGCAGGATATATTGTGTCGTAGGGTACTTCCCGGAGACATTCCAGAGTGTCGGTAGCATTGTAGCAGCTATCAACGCCAGTCAGTACTAAGTAGTGATCTTGAAGTATGATTCCAAAAGGATACGAACCCTGCACTTATAGCGACTTTGTCATACAGAGGCTGGTACCAGCGGGTATCGTTGTATGGGGGACCAACGGGTCCACCGGATTCGAGAATGGCTGATGTATTGTTAGTATGATAGGATAAGCTAGGGAAAGCTTGTGGTATTTACCTGCGCGGAATAGCCCATCATCCCGACCACCATAAGCCAATAGGTGAGTACCGACGCTGTACGCTCCGGCCGACTTCATAAAGCTTGTTAATACCCTCAAACTTTATGTCTCATACAAAGAACTGATTGATCACTTACTTCTCCCCAAATAGTAACTTTGTTTGGGTCACCGCCAAAGGCCTTGATATTCTTCTGGATCCACTGAAGAGCCAACCGCTGATCTCTCAGACCGAGATTTGTATTTCCTGAGTTCTGGCTCCAATGTTAGCGGTTTGAATAGGGTATGTGTCTTAGAAATAGTTACCATAACATCTCTACCGAATAAGAACCCGAACCCGCCAGTTCTATAGTTTATTGAAACTCCTAGAACCGGCTTCCCAATCTCGGCACTTTGCTGAATGATGTAGCTCATGTTGTACCTATTATTCTTGTAAGCTCAAGCTCCTAAAATCGATATTTACTGAAAGAGCCAACCTCGGGTCCGCTGTGGCTCCCTGTCAATTCCAAATTGTAAGTCTATGAACATCTGAGGCGGAGGACTAGACTATCTCTTACCTGCATCCAGCCTCCACCGTATATCCACACCAAAACCGGTAACCCATCTTTCTCCCCACTTGGGCGAATAACGTTCAAGTTCAGACAATCCTCATCTAGCGTGATGGTACCCGCAGCCACAAGTTTAGTTGTGTCGCCTCCATACGCAGGACACGAATACCCGTATTGCTTCGCTGGGGTAGTCGCCTTAGAGCTTCCTCCAGAGAACAATGTAGCCGGGCTGAATCGTTCGGGTTTATCTGCATACGGGACGCCGAGGAATAGGTCCTGCTTGAACTCAGGAAGGTATCTTCCTACATACTTTCCTGCTGAAGTCTGAACCGTTGGATCTGCTGCTTGGACCGAACAGGCCGCTACAAAGAGCCCGGTCAATTTTAACAGGCTTTTAGCTAGCATGGTGAATGAGTATTTTCAGTGTCTAGGAAGAAGAGCATTCCTCCCTCCTCTTTTTTTTTTTTTTGGAGCGTGAAGGGCTTTTATTTTAACAATTGAGACTCAGTGTTACGGGATAATCGGTACCGAACTTGCGGCTATGATAGCCTACCCATGTACGGTTTTGCGGAGAATCTGGGGGAGTCAAAATATGTTCGGTAATCTGGGGGGATGCTTACCCCGGAATCTACACTTTATTTTTTTTTCGGCAATTAGGCCTAGATAGGCCTTTATCCAAATTTTACGCGTCAGGTCCCTTGTTTGAAGAGCTCACCGCCGAGTCAAGGCTAATTCGGGTAGTCGGTAAATTTACTTATATTACGGACGACTGGGTGAATTGAACTCAAGAAAGGTTCTTATCTTTTAATTTGGATTAGAAGGAGAAAAATGACGTATCTATTGATTCCTTAAGATCATGTGCATATGGGTTAGGTTTGGTATGTAAACCAATACAAAGTAGTAAAATATAATGAAATGGATTTAAATAAAGGAATTAATTCAAAATTTTTATATAGTGACGGCTAGAGGAGACTCTAATTCGACTTAGAAAGCTATCTCTAAGGCGCTTGGTAGATAATTAATTCAATTAAGAGCTGAAGTAGCATCTTGCTGTGAAGGCGCTGGACCTGCAGTCTTTCCACAGCTAGCTCCCACGGGAAGTTCGAGTTCATACTCTCCATCCCCATACTCAATATCAAGGCCAGGGTCAGGAAATGTAACTTCTGTATCCCTCCATGCGGTGTTACACCCATTGCCGATATTTGCTACTAGCATGTCAGGAAGATGAGAAATTCCGCTACCACCCTTTATAATACTAATGCTAGCACAGTTCTGGAACATTTCATGTTCACGATTAAACCATGACCTATATACATAACGTTAGCCCAAAACCCAATAAACCAAGAAATAAACTTCTGGGGGGGGGGCGGATATATTACCAAGAAAGAAGAGCAACACCACTGGGGGCCTCCTTAGGAATCGTGAAGTAGAACTTTTGCTCAGCTTGCGCGTCGCGTTTGGGGCAAGAGCCAATAAAACTTTTGATGACCTTGAAAGTTTTACCTTGATCGTAAGAAAGTGACACTTGACAGCTTCCTCCATAATGGTTACCACCTTCTACTCCCCCTATGCTGGTGCTCCATGATGGACTTTGCGGTTCAAGTCTAGCAAAAGAAAAATGTGATTAGCTCGGTAACACGTGCGTTGCCTGTGTTTGTCGTGTTTCACAAAAAAACTTACATGATATAGTTCTTTTCCCCTGCGGTCCACGTCACGACCTGGGTACCCTCGTAGGTGCCCATAAGCTTCGCGTACCCACGACACGGGTAATTGGATCCATCAGCCTTTAATGGGTAGTTGTAGGTGCCATCGATTGGTTTGCTCTTATCACGAAAGACATTAAGTTCATAATTTAGAGGGGTTGGGGCTTTCATATTCATGTGACCAGATGCTGGAATACATAAAGTAAAGCCTACTAATGCTATTGCGAGATAATCAATAATCATAGCCTTTGTTGGGGACTGGAATTTATATACGTGAGAATTAAGGGTTTCTAGTGATATAGTGATAAGATTTGCTGGGGGTTTTATAATTCTAGATAGAATGGGAGCCCACTCAACTTATAGTAGAGCTGTTGTTTCGTGCATTACTGATCATGAAACAAATTCTTCTCTGCATAGTTAATTAGGCCAATCAACATGAATCTAAGCTTGCCATTTATATCCCGAGAACTAAGAGTGACTTCAGATATAAAACCAATAGCACTTCTAGTTTATATGCTATTTTCAGTCTTATTAGAGATTAAAGCTCTCAAACATGACGGACTTTTAGGCTGGCATTGTTTTGTTTCATCATAGCGTATTTTATGCCTAGCTCCGAGAACCAAACAAAGGTAGAGCCAAGTTACAAATAGTACTGAAACCTTCGCTACTAGTAGGAAGTTTCAGGTTCCCTAGAATAAAACTACCTAACACTTAGTCCCGCGCCCAGCCCTAATAGTTGTTTCAAAAGCAACCATTCGAGCTACAGCTGGGCACGAGACTACTAACCACTATACTTTCTCCAGTCCCACGTAGAGGGTGTTTATATAAGGAATACTTCATGAGTATAGTGGAATTACGCCTAAATAATCCCCATTATATTTACGAGGCGAACATAAAACACATTTACAATTCCCTCACTTCAAAAAGGAATTATAGGTTCTAGACACAAGGGAATTCATTAATTAAAGAAATACTGACTTAACTACCTACTCATACTTGTAACATAAAACTCCACCCACAGTATTCATTATATCCCTGACTTTAATATCATCTCCTAATCCCCAAAGATCAAGCCCGAAATCGAGCGTGACATTACCTGTAGACAACCCGGTACGATTAGGTGCTAGTATATCCGACCACGGTGCAATCGGGCCCGAAACATCCCAGAGTCGGGCTTCGGGGTTGGCAGTTTGCCATTTCCACCATATGCGATCGAGGTTTGTGTGATGTAGGTAGAAAAGTGGTTCTGGAAACAAAGTTAGTAAATCATAAAGATAGCAACCAAATAAATACAAATACATACCAGAGTTTGAAGTGTGTACATCAGAAGCAGAGCCTAGAGTCAAGAAACGTCAGGAAAACTTTCTCAAAGGATAGTACTAGCTTCATTGAGACAAACCTCCAACAATGAAATGACCTCCACCATGTACTCCCATCTTCTCAAAATTCGGCTCCCCCTCCAACACTTGGCTCATGGAGCCATAGTTTTCCTGTGCTATGATCTCTGCCTCAATATTGGAATTGCACCACGTGGCTCCAATATATGGGTTGAGACTGCGCTGTAAGCACCTATCTTCCCTGATTAAAGTGGTGTTTCTTCCGATATGAAGATTCCAGTCCACAAATGGTCCGTCGGAGATACAGCCACCCCCTGTTCCAAAAAATAGTTCTAGCCCGGGGAATTGAGTGATATTGACATATTGGCCATTGCCACCAAACCCATTATCTGGAGAGAATATAGGTGAGGCCACAAGGTTTGTAACTTCAGTCGTAGGCGGTACATCGAGTGAGTAATCCCAGTAACTTCAGGTCAAGTTAGATCTGCATGATTATCAGGAGGATTGGACAAGGACTTACGGTTGGGCACCTTTGTAGCCACAGCGGTTCCGGAGGTCGCTTTCATAGGCCCACATAAAATATCTATGCCATGGTAGGAAGTGACCCTTTTTAGATGCGATATTAGTTGGTAATCTAATTATAAGAAGGGATTCAAACTTACCACTAGATGTATATAAGGTGTCTGAACTTTGTGAACATAGATATAATCCTCGAATACCGAAATACCATCAACAATATTGGCGTACTGCCCAGGAATGCTATGAAGGCAATTCACGGCCCGGAGATAGTCTTTTTTCTCATGCTCTGAAAGACCTCTCCTAAGTAACGTAAGATTCCATTCGTGATTAAAAAGGATTTCTTCAAATAATTATACCATTCTTTCCGTATTCTTGGGTTCTTGCAGCTTTTATCTCCTCTCTCCTCTAAAGGAAATGAAGACACGAGGCTTAACCCAACAACAAAGGCCGATAAACCCTTCAGAACCGAAGATGCGGAAAAAAGCATGATGCTTGATATTGCAAATATATCAATGGCAATGCAATTGACTTCCGTAGTGATGCCATCTCTAGAATGGGGGCAGTATTCAAGGGTTTTTATAGTTAATCTCCCAGTAACTTTTTTTTTCTCGAGCACATGCATGATAGCTCCCCTCAACTACTACCCTAGTGAGAGTGATAGCACCTCGTTCATACCTCACCCGCTTAACGCGATTAAAACCGTCTATGCCGCATGAATGCCGGATATATTAGGAAGAAGATGCAGGGCCCAACTCTACTACTCGTATAAGACTGACGTTTTTGGAAAGAGATTCCCGTGCATGATACAAAATCACACATCCAAAATATTTTTTGTATAGTATGTAGGCCCACTGCATTTAAAAACATCAGCATTACATTAATATACACAATTCCCGCCTTAATGACCTAACTAATTCCATTTGCACTCGCATAGCGGTACCAGAACGGGATACCGTAAACGCGGCTATACAAAAATGCAGTGCGAGACACATAGGTTGCTATTATAGTATTTCTTTTAAGCGATTGCAGTACTCCACTAGATTGTAGTACCAATTAATGGATAAACCCTGTTACTTAGGGGTGGAGGGTTTTTTAGGTTCTCGATTGTGGTACTACAAGGATTATCAAGTCTGAGATCAAGTCTCTGTTGAACATGTGTTCTCGGTGGCTAGATTAACCTAGTTATCAGGTAGCTAAATACGAGTCCGAGTCTCAGGAATAAGTAGTGATCCACATTCCTCAGTACGTAAGTAGATCTAGATATTCATAGTCCCAATTAGCGCTTCTATCAAGTAGTTGGAGGTCCTATGCCTTAAATCTTGCTTACTAGCATGCTCCACAAAATACAATGCATCCCATAAAATGCCTTCGGTATATTATACCCTCTGAAGAAAATGTAGACCACAGAAAATCTCTAAACCTAGTTCTTCCAAGACTTAGCCAATATAATTTTAGCCGCAAAGAAAAGTGTGCTCGTGGGGGGAGAGGTACATGGAACTCCCTGCTACCAGATTACCGGGACAACTACTCGTAACTTACATGTATGTTTGATAAAACTCCCAGCACCTAAGCTGTCAGTAAAAATAAAGTTTTTTAGATTGATTCAATTTTGCGTACGCAATATGCACTTATGCTACCAAGTGATATATAGTGCATATGCATGGTAGTAATGACCAATCATAATAGCCTAACATAAAGCCAAGATTTCCTTTAGTCACCTCTTAAGCATCTCGATCCGTCTGTGCCACATCATTACGACAGCAATAAGTGAGGAACTGCCTGGATTAAAAATTCTTAAACGCCTTGTTTTCTATAGTTATTATATCTATGCTTATTGTCTAGGGATGGTAAGGGTGGGTGGAATGCTGCTGCGACCCAAGCGAATGTTTATTCGAACCTCGATTAAGTGCATATGTAAAACACTTAAAAATGTATCAATTTTCGAGTTCAGCCTTATATCTTTGCCGGTAGAGTAATTTCGGCGCCATTCTTGATCTAGGTGGATGCCTAGGACGGTGGAGTCGGGAGTTAAGCTTTGAGTTCGACTAAATACGTGTCATATCATAAACTCAATACTTAAATGATAAATTCATTCATTCATTCATATCATAAACTCAATGGCCTATATTCTTACTCCTAAGCCACCACAGATGAACTAAGGCGCGAATCCAGAGAAGTTTAGTTCCAGCCGCTGTATTTTACTCGGGGCAGACAAGAAGTTGGAGATGAATTTTAGTTTTGCTGGTAGCAGCTTCTGATTCGCCTTGATATTGTAAACCTGTGACCGAACCCATGTTTTGAGACTTTCATTTGCCTATCCCGAGTACTTCTCTACTTTCCAGCTACCTACCTATTCAGATAGCCCTAGTCGTGGCTCCTCAACTTGGGGCCCGCCTTACTCCGATTGCCCGTCGGGTATTTCTCCTCCCCAGAGTTAAGCGTGCTTTAACTGCCGATAGCGCACTCCTGTTTTTCTGTGAATTGGGCTACATACCTTTCTATTATATTACTCATAATCCCATGACGGACTGCTATTGCATACCACATAAAAATGTGCCAAGCCTGTGATTTTGTATGTTATGCAATAGTAGTCCGTTCTCAAAACGTCGTGTGATTACGAGTAGAAGCGCTAAAGTACATAAACTCCGTGGGACTCTGATTTTGTTAAAACATTCTTGCTATAGGTTTCATTCAAGGAAGAGCCAGGTAACTATTGGCCAACATAGTATCCGCTTATTCTCATGAATTCAGGCCTCTGGTGATCTCTATCGGCCCCGTTCCGGCTAGCCTATCAAAGATGCTAAACAGGTAGAATTTAGTCACGCAAACACAAATCAGGAACCAATATCCAGCCGCCCATCCCATGTTTATTCGTCATTATCATTCTTGTATCGGTGAGGAGTTTTAAGGCCCAGGCTAAACGTACTGAGGAGCCAAAACGCGGAAAAACAAAAGCAAAGTAATAAGTCTATGCCCTGTTCACCTTGCCTCGTCACCGACCTCAGGAAGTTTAGTATTGATTAAGGGACTTTTCTAGCCTAAGACCCCCCAAAACAAGAGTCAGAGGTTGATATTCTGATAAGACTATTTCTCTTTTAGTCTCTACTTACTGAATCTGTTATAAATAATTCTATTTGTTGGGTTCGATCTAGATCTGAGACTTACATGATGTATATCAGGGGAAAGTCTCCCGCGATGTCTCTCATCATACATATCAGTATTTACCATTGGAGCTTTCAGTCTCGTTCCATAGATTTCTATTCTTTTTCTTTTTCTTTGGTGGTGGGGTAGCGAACTTTAAATCAATCTCTGCTTCTCATCAACTTTCACTTATTCACTACCTTCCTCTTATCATGATTAAACCCCTACGGTATTCATTTTTAATTTCTTTGCAATGGTATTATCCGAGACTTCCTCTCGCTGATCAAAGTTGCTGCCGTCACTCCCCTCGTGATTTCCCTGACTGCCTACTATTTGTTTTCTTGCTAATGTTCCTGGAATCATGCAGTCATAACTGTGGCCAAGCCCATTGCTGTACTCTCCCTCGTCGTAAAACAATACTACTGCTGTGCGGGGCTGAGTTTTTCCTGAACAGCCTCCTAGATAGGTTTCGACTCTTATGAGATGATTTCTTCAGACCCATATTATTTCTCCAAAGCAAGAAGCGCTGGTTGGCTGTTACTAGTCCCGGAAACGGGATAAGGCACTTGTATGAACAGCTCTTTCTCCATATATGCAGGAAGGCTCTCGGACTGCTAGCCGTCAATTTTACAGCAAGCTCTTCTCGCTGAGTGTTCGCCTTGGCTTTCCTGATTGATATAGCGATCTTTCGCAGGGGAAATCATAAGTAAGAGTTTGGTATAGTCAAGCTGTGGTAGAAGCCTTGGATTCCAAGCCTCCCGCAAGAACTGCAGCCGCAGTCAGTCCCTAAACAGGGCTATCCACGGGGCCATGCCGAGACTCTAGTCGAAATGCCATAGGCGTATTAGAATGATGCTGTTGTGGCTGTGGCTGTGTCTTGAACCTACAGTTGGTACCAGGATTCAGAGCCTTCTCTGCAGGTATCGTGGAGGTTCGCCAAGCTGGCCTCAGCTAGAACCCTTCCAGCGAGAGCGACCGTGTCTCGCTTAGCCAATAACGCGGCCTGTTCTGCAGCACCACGTGATGCACCGGCCCACTCTATCGCTCTTATCAACAACAACAAGGCTACAGCTGGCGGGGTTGCAGTTAAGACTCAGTCTTATTGAGCCCGCCCGTTTCTCTTGCGGCCCAATCACATAGCTGGCCACTGGTGTGATTCAGAAACTGACCTTGATGATCCGCCGTGTGTCACTCACACTAGGTGTACCCCGCCATTGCCCTCAGCGCCATTGGCACATCCTAGAGTGTAAACCGAAAAGACAGGTGAGGCTGAAGCTGCGCGGTCGAGTGGGACAATATGATAAATTTTATCCCGCAGCAGCACCAACAGTAGGAGTCAATCAATAGACGGGTATTATTCGCAAGGCGGCCAGTACATATAGCCCAAAAAGCAAGAAAAACAAGCAACGGCCAGGTCAACGCTGGAAGGAGCCCTGAGTCCACAAGGAGCACCTAACAACAACGCTTAACGTCCTCTGTCATCATCATCACTGACCACGTTTCTGCTCCTAGGGGATTCTCAAGGTTACTTACCCTCACTTCACCGGTAGGATCTATATTGATAGAAGCCCAACTGAGATTGCGCTTTCTACTACTGTGAGAATACAGTTCCAGGAAAGTCGCGTGAGGGTGTTGGACCTAGTCTTCCTTTAACAGCGTGTTTGACCTATCCGAATAGTGGTGATCGAGTCAAATTTCTCAAGTTTTTCCATAATTACCATCACAATGGGATTCTCGTTTCGTGGTGTCCGTCGTGGCGTCAGAGGCCTATTTGGACGAGCTAGGCGATTATGTATGATGTCCCCCTCTCACCCTACATATCCCACGATTTTGTACCTGGCTCCCCCCCCCCCTCCCTCTCCACGGTATCAACTAAGAGCTAACATAAAATATAGCCGGGAAAACTCGCTGCTCGGTTTGCTTGAAATACTACAAATCAAACCTTTTGAAAACCCTCCCAGTCTGCTCCCACAACTACTGCCGACTGTGCCTTCGCCGCGCATTCTCTCGTCTTTTATCCGAACCCGAGAGCATCATTCCGCCTCGCTGTTGCGGGCAAGAAATCACTCTCGCGACTGCTGGGGACTTTCTAGATGGGGTTGAAAATAGCACTGATAAAGTTGGATTGAAAGAGCAGTATTTACATATACTAGAAAGACGCACCAATGACCCTATATTTTGTTCGAGAGGGTGTATGAAGGTTGGCTCCGACCAGGGGAAATTAGAAGAGGGCATTGAAAAAGCATGGTTCATTACCCCTGAGGAAATCAAGGAAGAAGAGGACTTGGCAATATGCGGGCGATGTCAGAAAGGCACCTGCACTCTATGCAAGATGCCCGCACCGCATATAGTTGGGAAAGAAGCGCCATGTGAGGTTGCAGAAGAAGACGAGAAAGAGGAGATTAGGTATAGGAGATTAAGTGGAAGGAATGGGTGGAGGTGCTGTGAATCGTGTGGGATGATGGTTAGCAGGGACGTTGGGTGCGCGCATGTTGTTTGCAGGTACTGATTTCTTTGACTTTTAGCGATACTTGATTAGTAGGGTGGGATCAGGGGACCGAGGGCTCAGTTTGCTAACTCCTGTGCTTTTTAGGTGCGGAAACGACGTTTGGCTCGCATTTTGATCCCCTCACATCAATTTTTCCAATGGGACCATCTATCAATGAAAATATATGAGGGTTATCAAAATTCATCTGGAATCTCACCATATTTAGCGGAGTTCAGGAATCCAGATAATTCTGGGTGTTACATGTAGTATTGAGTTGGACTTTTGCGCATTACTTTTCCACAATGTCAATGTTCCTTTGTTCTTTGTCTGCGCCGGCGCAAATGCTTCTTTCCTTCCTCCTCTATTCCCTATGTATAATGGTAATGTTTGATATTCTTTGGGGAAGAACCGGGGGTTTGGAATTTTTCCTTCTTTCTCGGATAGTATCAGACATGACGATGGAAGACCATAGATCTAGCTATTGGGACTTTTCGGTGTGGGTCATGGATCTAGTGTAGTAAGCATAAAGAGAACATATTTGTCCTTAGGTCCTGGCTTTGTTATCTTGAGATCGCTCTCTTCTCTTGGGATTAACCCTGATTATACATTTATCGATAAGCCTAAGAGCAGAAATTACAATTTCTACGAGCATAAACACTTCTCGACTACGCAAGTATATAGCTTTTTTTATTCAATTCATGAATTTCAGGGCAATCCCAAGTTTTAAAAGTTTGAAGGTCATATAAACAGAGGCTTAATACATTTCGGGACCTCTTAACTAGAATATAATGCCTAACCCCATTTTTATAACCAGAAAAGAGCCAGCAGCCCCACACCATATGCATTTACATGTAAATTTGATATACTACGACCCAATGACTAATAGCGGTACGACCTGCAACACTCGCTACCGGATGTTTAATCTTGTTCCGAGCTAACGAACCAAACCGTTTCTCCAACGGCAGAAAATCGTGCCCTAACTTAAATCATAGGCCTCCAAGGTTTACCTAACCTTCTCACCCACACATCTTGCTTCACCACAATCTTTGCTTCTGCGACCCCTGTAACACATCATGGATTAATACTACATACCGCCCCCCGGCCATCAGCCACCGCCGGTCTCAGGCATAAGGAGAGTGGACATGATTATACGGGTGATTTTTTCTAATAGTAATACATGACCCACCTTCTGTTCCTCTGTCATTAATAATGGCGGTAATAGAGTTTAATCCAGTTTCAGGAATCTTCCTGTCTGGAGGGTATAACAAAGTCTCACTACCACATCTGCTACCCCACCACCATGACCACACGGTGTTACCACACTATCAGCAACTTTGATATCCGGATGTGAGGCCGGATCTGCACTATACTTGGGGGTGTTAGGGGCTAGAAAACAAATATGAGATAGGGCCAATAGTAAGGATGAGTATAGAATAAGCAATTTATATCCTCCAATACTTCTCACTATGGATGGCTAATTGACAAAGGCTGTGATAAAGGTAATTTACCCATTAACGGCTAGTCTCTGGCAAGTAAGCCCTTTTTTACACTCGAAGTAGTCTTTTGAATTCTAGCTAGCTAGCGTGTTAACTTTCTCGCTGCTGTCTTGGGATTGCTTTTATAAGATGTGTAATGTAGTGAGAAGCTACGTAACTACAATATGCACCATACATTCGAGTAAGAATCGGCTGCGGTCTTGGCCTTCTACGTTTCTGGTCTCAAGCAAAATACAAGTTTATCAAATCTTGAGTGACAGGGGTACGGCTGTTACTATTGGTATGGTTGCGCCACACACGGCAACGTCTGGCCAGTCGCCGCCATCCTATTGAGCCGCAACTCTAAATAGAAGTACTTTAGCCGCATGACGTCACCACAATAAACTGGCCAAGTATCAAGCCAGCTATAGCAGTAATCATCACAGTGGAAGATATGCACCTGAAAGGGAAAGTCGTCCAGCTTTAATGTGATGTCACATAGCCCTGTTTTTCGAGAGCAGTATATATAAATGACCTACCCAAAGACTCTCGTTTTCTAGTTCCATTGTCGCTCGTTCTCCTGCTAAAATCTAGCCTTTTGTTCTGCTTGCTTATCATGGCTGCGCTTTTCCTTCCACTGTTGACCTTGTTCCCGTATGGAGCTCTTGCTGTGCCAACAGACCTCATTGTTCGAGACACCGCAACAGACCTGGTCACTAGGGCTCTCTCAGACGATTTCAACAGCTTTATTTCTAGTGTTTCGGATGGCGTAAGCGTGGATGATATCAAACAGGGCATTCTTCCTGATTTCTTTTCCAACATTCCGGATGAAAATGATATCAAAGAACAGCTCGGTCTCAATGACAGCACAATTGAGCAGCTTCCTCTTGAAGTCCTCAACATCCCGTTTGTTCACCTCTTCTATTCCTTTCTTTGTACTTTAAAATAACCTCTTTTTCTAGTGGCTACGCGAATTACACTTCCCGTGGTTGGAACCTCCGTATTCATGGACAAGCCTACAAGCAGCCTCTCTCCTCCAGGAACCTAGTCTCGAACGAGACTCTCGACGAGGCAGCAAATAAGTTTCTCCCGGACTTTGACATCGACGAACTACAACCTCACGAGCAAGATAATGCAAGGAATCTTACAAGTGCAATTCTCTCGCTGCCGCAAGAGGGGGTGCAATTGATCTTTACGATGAATGTGGCAGAGGGCCAGAACATAAGTAGTAATTGGAATGGAGAGGTTACGTGGGGGAAACGGACCGATTCAAGAGGTATGTTTTTCCCTCTGGACTATAGCTGGGAGGGGATCAATGAAACTGATAGATATCTAGGAGAACTTGACGGGTTTGTCCAGCTTCCTGCTAGCTCTGATGATCTGCCGGCTGGAAACAGTACTAGACAAATCACAGTGTTAGATATTCACACCAACGACACCGATAGTAAGCCCCCCCTTTCAACCTGTACTCATATCCCCACTCCTACATTATACTAATAGTCATGATTTTAGCTGGTAACGCAACCGGTTATCTTGTTCCTAACCAAGGCGTCACAATCATCTCCGATATAGATGACATTCTCCGTGTCACAAAGATCTACCAACCGAAGGAAGGACTCCTCAACACCTTTGCCCGCGACTTCGTCCCATGGCTTAATATGCCCTCTATCTACGACGCTTTGTCAAAACAACACCCAGAAAACCCATACCATTTTCATTACCTCACTACTACACCAGAGCAGGGCACGAGGATTTATATGCAGTATATCTACCACACATACCCTGCCGGTTCCTTTGACACACGTCCTCTCAACTTTACCACTGTGGACCAGACATTTTCAGTCAGGAAGACCTTACTGAATAAGATCTTTGAGACATTCCCAGAGCGCCAGTTCGTACTCGTTGGCGATACTACCAATAATGATGTGATGAAAGACTACCCCGAGCTAGCAACGACCTTCCCGGGCCAGGTTGCTTGTATCTTACTGCGAAACACTAGTGCGACAGACAGCGGGAATAAGTTCCCTTACGATACAAGCGGCTTCGAGAAGTTGAAGCAAGAAAACTATATGTTTTTTACTACGCCAGATGATCTTACCGGGCTAGACTTCACAAGAGGAGATTGTAGGAATAATAGTGCGGTAATGGGAACAGTGGAATTTAAGTGGCAGGGGTTACCATTCGATAGCAGTGCTATGGGTAGGGAGAGTACAACGATGGTGGTTTGGTGTGCGGTTTTGATGATGGCGATTGCGATCTTTTTATAATGAGGGGTAGGTTTCTTTTCTTTTATGGGGCATAGGAGAAAATTGAGTGAGGGGAAGAGGGGCATGTGTGTAAATATACTAGCGATTTCTGTTTATAATTTTGGGAGGCATCGTTTTTTTTGTCGTTAATATATGAACGCTCGAAGCGTATGGTTATGAGTAAAACAATAATTACATATCATTACAGCTTCTTAAAAAAACTCTTACCCGCCACTGCATCTCTTAAATATTAATAGCGGACGAAACTATTATCAAATAAACAATCACTGAATAGTCTTTGTAGGGCTTGGAGACAAAAGAACTCCGCTTAATGCTTTAGATCTAAAGTATTACCAGTTGGATTAGAGGATACCTATGCCCTCCTATCTGAAAGAGAAAGTAACCAGTTTACCCTCTTGCTGACTTTTGATGGGTGCCATTGTCTTATCAGATCCCAACCCACCCAGCACCTGTACGTAGTACAAATTACTAGGTACATACATGTATTATTATTACGTACACAGGAGGAGCGGCTCCTAGACAGATTATACCCCCTAATACATCTATTCATTTGTTACTTATTACGAGAACTTGCACAGCCCCAAGTAGACCGACAAACTAGCACGCAAGCCTAACCAAAACAATCCCTAGAACTCCCCGGCGTAATATGTATCGGCTTAACTCTCTCGGCACTTCCCCACCATTGCGCTAAATTCTAGCGGCACTGGCAGCCCCTACTAAAATCGTTGATCCCTTTATTATTGTCCATACCGCACTTCAGGTGCTTCAGGTGCTTCAGGAACTTTAAATATCGCAGCTTTATCACGACCCATCGATAAACTATCCAGCCTGCTCTCTACTTCTTCAATCTCGAGTTCAGGACCTGAATCACTATCTCTAGTCTCAGAACTACCATTATCAACAACAAAATCACCCCTCCAAACCTCGTCCCATCCTTCCTTCTCTGCATCCTCGGCAGAGATCTCAATGAGTGTTCCATCCGTGGTTTCGAGGTAGTGCCTGCTTGGTAGACGTTCAGTGTCAACGATGGGCTGGATGATGGGATAGATGTCGTAGTGGTGGATCTCGCGGGTTATGATGGTTGTTACTTCTTCACGCTCTATCGGCTGGATACGAGTATTGATTATTGCTAGGTGGTGTTAGTTGGTGAGGAAATAGCTAGAGAGAGGGGGGGGGGGTTAAGGGACGATTAAAGAGAAATGCACTTTACGATCTAGAGACCTGCTTCTGATAGTGGTAGTGACGGAACCCTTGCGTGTAGGATGTAAGTGTGGTCCTTCTAGACTTTTTCTTTGCGCTATTCATATCAATGATGAGTTCGTAGAGAATATTCATATCTTTCATAGATTTTAGGGGCTATTCATACTTATCTCATTAGCACGCAATACCCAATGCGTATATCCTTCCTCTCCTTCCTCCTCTTCCCATTCTTGCTCTACCTCTTCTGTCGTCTTATCTGCATTTGCCCTGTTACTACTAACAAAGCTCGGAATCGTCTCTAGCGGTTGCCTAGGTCTAGGACTGGTATTTCCACAATACAACGCTGGCTTATGTCTGCCAGAAAGTGTAAGACTGCTAGTGTCATCTCCGCCTTCGGTCGTGGGAAAACTCCTAGTTGGTTGGGACTCTGCTACTGGTTTTACTAAAGGCTCATGTTTTCCCGCTATGTCGACTCCTTGGACATGGCTATAGGAATGAGATGTTGGACGACTAGTAGGGTGGAGGGAGTGTGTTATTGCTGTCAAAGCAATAATGTCAGATAAAATATATCGGTGGAGGGGGCATGAGATAGAGGGGGCATGACTACATACAATGATTCGAGTAGTCACTTGTTTGACTACTAATTTGAGAAAGATGTAACTCATTTACCGGCTGGTGTGCGACGAGTGAGTGAGTGTGCTACCATTCGCTTTACAGAGACTTACCGATGAAATAGGCTGGTATAAGTCCCCCCCATCAAGGATGGGCTCCGAAATCTGTTCAGGGCCACGCACATGACTATGAGCAGGCTCTGAATGACGATCATAACCAGGAACAAGTTCGGAATTATCGTCATACTCAACACCACGAATAAGCTCTGGATCACGGTCATGCCTGGGATCAAGAACTGATTCTTGGTTTTGAACATCGTCAGGGCCAATCGCAGAAAGCCGTTTCACCTCTGGAGGTCCTCCATTATTTCGTCGCTCAACAACTCGCCCTACAGAAGCTGGAGTTGAAGCCCTTGGGGGGTTCGATGGAGTTTCGCGGGGATTTGAAGTTCTTCTCGCCCGAGGAATAGATGGCGCAGACGCCGACAGCTCGAGTTGTGGGGAACAGACTCGTGAAGGGGGAATCACTCGGGGTTCGTCTCTCTTGAATTGAGATTCTCCATGGCCGCAAGGGATTCTCAGGAATGCCCTCCAGAGCTTCTGTCTGAATGGCATCTCCACTATTAGTCTTTGGATTTTGGTAAGCCAAAGTGCGTGAAGCAGAGCTCTAAGTTCTTTAGATGCAAATCATGGAGATGTGATTGAGATTGTAAAAAACTCTCTATAATCGCAACAGTCAAGGTCCAAGAAGCAACAACCAAGGAAGGTCTAAGAAAATCCAACCACTTAAACAACCTCAAATATCATTTGCTGGCCGTTAGAAACAGGGAAACAGGATTCCTCCACTCCCACTCCTCACTTCTAACTGTTCCACCCCCTTACCGACGTAATAAGCACTGACGACAGTTTGATTATCCGTGAACCCAGAAGCCAAACAGAACGTATTCCTCGTGGCCAACAACGGGACCTAGAATCTTAGTAAAAATCTCCTTGCCGTGAGAGATTTATTACCCCGCGGATCTTTGATTTTCAAGATTAGTGCCCTTTTTTTGCGTCACTCGTTGTGAGCTTAAATCATGCCTAGGACAAGGTGAGGAATGCCACCAGCCATCTCCATGACCATGACGTGAAGGGCTGAAGCCGACAGCGAAACACATCTTGATATGGAGAACCGGGTTGTGGCTCGGGGTGTGGGTATCTGGAAGCGCTACAAAAACCTAACCATTGGTGGTATACCCCCTGTGGCGATCGAACAAATACTAGAATTTCCGAGGTCTCGGTATCCGCCAAGTGGCTATTCTATCAGCCAAGAACCCGCCAAGACCCAGTGTTAACTCTGCACCCCACCCAAGCAGTTTTGATAGGAACACAGAGGTCTCAGATAGAGCCTTATACTGTAAGTAACGTAGTGGGTGAGTGATAACCAAGCAAACGTAAAGATTATGACGATTGCATCTTAACACCCGATCTATTAGTACTTACCCACTGGTCAATTATTCACCAGCATCGGAGTGTCCAGCGCCAGCCAGCTCACGCACCCTTCCATGCTGAAGACGTAGATTTCCCTGGGTCTTGGTTTGTGCCTCAATGAGCGCATTTTGACCTCAGAGGTTTCTTGATGGGTTTTGGGGGATAATATGACGTAAAGTGAGTGTTTGGAGTGTCTATATATTATCCTTAAGTAGCTTTTACCTATTCTCCATCAACAGCATCAACAGCATCAGCAGTATCAACAGTATCACCAGCATCAACGAGAAGCCCACTATACGACTCTTCCAAAAAAATCATTAATTCTTTTTTACAAATTTCACCTTACCTACTATAAACAAAATGCAAGCCGTAAGAGCCGCTCGGGAGTTTATGTAAGTTATTAGACTATAGCTCCTACATTCCTCAAACTCCAATTCCGCAAGAGTTACCTCTAAGACTAGGACCATGACTAATCTTAGCCCTTAATAGTGCTCGTGATAAGAAGCATGACACAGAAGTCCGGGAGATCTTCAATCCCGCAGTGACGAAGGAAGTCATTATTCCAAGAGAAACCGAGGAGACAATTATCGCTATCGACCGCGAGCTACACCAAAGGCATTACCAGACAAGGGTTCAGCCTATCGAGGACAAGCAGGTGCTAGAAGAGGAGCACAGGCACAATATTTTGCCAGTTGAGCACAGGGTAACAAAGGATATCGACGAAGACTTTATCAAAAGGAAATTAGAGGAGGAGGTTAGTAACATCTCTCTATCTTTATCTTTCTAACATTAACTAACCTCTATCAGAGGCTCCAATTCAAATCCACCCGTGAGGTCCTCCCAGTCCAGCGCACCCGTATCGAAGGGGCTACTATAACCGGCGAACATGCCCACCACCACGTCTATGAGCAAATCCAGCCCGTCATTGAGCGCGAAATCATCCAACCAGCAGTTATCCACACTACTATTCCGATCCACGAGAGAATCGAACGCCCACCTACATTCCACCCCGTTACCATTCAACCTAGAATGACTCTCGAAGAGTACAAGCGCGCTGGTGGTGTTTTAGAGGGAAAGGGCGAGACCATCGATATGTTTGAGGGCGAGCCTGAAATTAGGGAGAATGGTGGAGCCAACCAAACCTACCCATATGGACATGGACATGGGAAGAAGCACCTCCTCCGCGGCCTTCTTCACCGCTCCAGCCACTCTAGCCATTCTTCGGCTTCTTCTTCCACCTCGAGTGTTAATCGTATCCATGCCCATTAATAGCGAAAAGGGCAAATGTTTAATTGAGATGAGATAATGACTCTGTAATTTTGCGGGTAGCTGTTATGGGATTTGTATTTTTAGTTTGCAGGAGAAACGGTCGTTTTATTTTCTAATTCCCCTCCCCCAATGCGTTATACATACATGTATTTGCGATAAGAATTATATTTCCAGTCTTTTCTTTTTTCTTTTTCTTTTTTGCTAGAATAAAGTCTAAATCGAGCGTACAAATTTCAATCAATAAAATTATCTCTTTTTGCCTAAGCCATACAACTATTTCAAGTTTCGGACCCTTATTTAATGATTTATAATTGCGCTTCTCGCGTGCCATGGAATCTTGCTTGCGCCTACATACATAGATCGATCTACACTAACCTCACTTTCGTTTAGAGTATTTTTCTGCAGCATACTACAAAAAAAAGATCGAGAAAGCAGGGTCTGTTACTAGGGTACTGTAGCCAATCCTACTACTAGAATCCTCGCCAAAAAAAAAAAAGCTAAAGAGCGAATAAATCCTATGTCTCACCTTTCTCGATCTTTTTTTTTTTGCCGGTCCGCTGTACTTGCAGCAAAATACTACGACCACTTTAGGTCAAGTTCGCGGACTATTCCCCGAGACTTAACAGTAGCAATGAGGAGCAACGAAAAGCACATTGCTTACACAGAGCAGGAAATCGTCTTTGCAGGTTGTTGCTGTGGCTGTTTTCTCCAGGAGGTAATTCTTACACAAGCCAAGCATGTAGCCAGCAGGGAAAACAAGTTATCGCACTAAGCGCCAAGGGGGATCTGCATCATATCAAGTCACTCGTACATAGAAAGCAACAACCTCCCTCCATTTGACTCAACTTTCCCCCACCACACTCAATTCAAGTGTTGTGGCACACGCTAGTAGACAAGGCTAAGTGTTACTAGCCACCTGTCCTTATAGAGGAATGACCCAATATAGATAATCCCTCTGTAGATTAGTTAATACAATATCATCCTTGATAGTAAGGAACACTAAGCACCCCCCCACAGTGTTTGATAGCCAACAAATATTCAAAATTCACAACTAGAAATCGCGATGAACACAGATTTATAAGAAGTTCACGGGATCAACCGCATTATATTTTTAATAATAAAAAAAGAGCACGATAAATATAGTACAAAATCTATCTATAATATCCATCCGCCATATTCCGGATCAACCAGATTAATAATTACACTAGTGTAACCTTTCTAATTTGCGCACTTAGAACTTGAGGGTGGCACCGGCAGTTCCGTAGACAGCCTTGTAGACAGCTGAAGCGGCAACCTTGGTGTAGGAGTATGGGACACTCTTGAGGGTACCGGTGGAAGCAGTGTTTGAGGCACCACCAAAGTCATTACCAGAGGCAACAGCGTAACCAGCATCGGTAGAGTAGAGGGGCTTCTTGGAGTTGACAAAGACGTTGTTCTCAACCAACAATTGGGCACCTTGGCGGGTGTTGATACCATCAGAGACGTTGTCGTAGTAGTTGTTGTAGAGATGGCCGGTACCGAAACGGAAAGAAGGACCGCGGGAGTTCAAGTTGAGGAAGAAGTTGCCAACATAGGTGACGGTAAGATGACCCTTATCCTCGCTGCCGTTGGAGTCGGAGTGACCGACGAGGGATGCCTTCCAGTGGTCGTGGATGAAGTTGTTTGACAAGGTGACGTAGTCGGATGCGTGGGTAACATCGAGAAGACCATCATAATAATCCTAAAAAAATCCACCAGTCAGGAAAAGAGTAAAAAAAGTTGGGAGAGAACCAAACATACTTTGTCATGGGAAACATCAGAAGACAGGTCACAGTGGTCGACCCAGACGTTCTTCGAAGCCTGAATACCGATGGCATCACCGGCAGCGGCGAGGACCTTCTTGATGGTCAAGTTACGGATGATGACGTTCTTGACACCGTTGACACGGAGACCAACACCAGAGAGGACTATTGGTTACATGTTAGAATATATACCAAGCAGGGTCAAGGAGAATTGAGCAAAAAACATACCGGCATTGTAGTCAGCACCGACAATGGTCTTGTCAGCAGCAACCTTGATGACAGTGTTGCCAGAGATGGTTCCCTTGACAACAATGACCTTGGCACCAGAAGAGGAGGCAGCAGTCTGGAGGGCAGCGAGGGAGGAGACAGTGGTAGTAGAACCACCGGCACCACCAGTGGTACCACCGTTCTGGGTGGCGTAACCAACACCAGCAGCGTCAGAGGCAGAAGCACGCTTGTTGAGCTTTCCGATGGAGGACGGCGCAGCCGCAGCGAGGGTGGCGAGGAAACCGACGGTGAAGATTGAGAATTTCATTTTGAATGAGTGATAGATAGTAACGTTTGCCTGAAACGAGTGTAGAAAGATAAAATAGAAAAGTGAAAGGGAATGGAAGAGATCGTTGATCTGTAAAGAGAATGAATGAATGAATGTGGATGAACTGGTGAGAAGAAAGTCGGTTGAGGGGGGGAGAAGAGAAGCTTTATATAATTCCTTCTTCACATATATATCGGCTCAAGAATACAAAAAGATGTAGATCGAGCCCTGTAAAGCCCGTGCTCTACTTACTACATAGATTCACCTTATTTTACAAGCACCTCCATGGGTGGGTAGGCAGAAACACCCCCCGTAGATTGGAGTGGGAGGTTTGGGTCAAGGGAGTGCAGCCGACAGCCAGGCCCCGGGACCGGAGAATACGCGAGTGCCGTACTCGGGTGGACTGACATCTACCGTGGTGTGTACGTAGCCAGGCACCCAGGCCGTTGGGACTCCGCCATTACCTCCGACAGCTAACGCAGGGGCTGTATATTGTACTCTACGGAACTTAATTTCAACCTCTTGGCCTTATCTTGGCAGGCATCTAGACGAAACGCGGAGATCACGTTTGCTCGGTTAAGATCCGACTCTACTCCACTCCCCAATCTAAACCCGGTACAGTAAGACGCAGAGGGATAATATAACCTTGTTGTCGAGGAATCTGCTGGGACCAGGGGAAAAAAATGAACACCCTTGCGTAATTAACGCTGGCAAACTCTACTAATTCTTGCTGTGTTGGCATGGAATCATTCCACCGAGATAGCGAATTAACCTTGAAACACCCTAACATACAACGGCGGCAAAAAAAATGCTAGAAACGATATGTTTCATGAAACATGGTATATATTACCATCACGGCGCTAGATCTTGCCACAACAGACGAGATAAGGCGTAGTTCACGGGGAAAGTCCCGCAGCTAGGTCAAAGGTTTTCATAAACATACAGTTTAGGCGTCCAATATGTACTTTAGAGTTACAAATACAAATAAAGGGGGGAATTCCTAGTACACGGAACTTACCATAAGGCACTATCTAAAAGTAAATCAATAATAATCAAAAAAAAAAAGCCTTATATGTAGGTACTTTATTGAGACACCTATCTATGTTTTCATTACCTTTGTATTCCATGTCTGAATCATCCACCTTCAGGCTCCGGGATAGTAGCTTATAAAAAAACTACTAATGACAATAGGACGGCGCCAAGATAACAACACCACAGGAATTTGTACCAGGTATATGAACCCGGATATATTGATAACTCCTTTTATTATAGCAAATAACCGGGAATTCCACGCGAGGCGAAAAAAACAAAAAGCTTACGAAAACTCAACCTCTAAAAAGCTGGATCCACCAACCAGGATTAATCACCACTTCTCAATAGGGATCTCGAGTCGACAATTTGTGCAATCGATTACTTCTACAGCTTACTAAGGTTCTTATGGCTAGAATTCTATGTAGCAGCAGCAACAGATTACAGCTCAGAGAGCACACATACACACAACCTAGGAAGGGCCAAGGAATGAGCTAGTTATTTATTTTCTTCTTCAATGGAGAACCTATGCTGTAAATGACTTCTCCGAAAAGAAAAAAAAACTTAAGCGGGAAGTTCCGTGCTAGTAAACCTCTAGTGTAGACTCGGCACATCTCTCAGCCTTCTTCCCCACCGATCGGGATCCACTCCGAAACTTCACTCTAAATCCTCTACGGGGGTGTATATATACACACGTAGGAGAGTATCGGCCGGAATATTTTTTATTTTTTTTTGACGAACTCGGCGGTAAGCTGAAAAGTTGCGTGATCTAGATCTTTCTTTCATCATCAACAGCTAGAGCAAGGTTCTATTTGTTTTTGTTTTTTTTGAATACATCCATGGTGACGGGGGAAATATCTAGCTTATGTTAGATTTAAGGGGTCATTGTCTACGGTTTAGAAAGAAAAAAATGACTTGAGGTGGCGGCGCGCGCATGGAGTGATCAATGCGCTCTACGCGATGACTACATAGAAAATTGAAAGGGGCTGGCAGTGAAACACAATGTTTGAGTCCTCCACTTCGTCATTAGTGGTAGATAGTGCGTTATCGAACGTTTGATTCAGTTATGAACATTCTCTAAACGAGGATATAATCGTCTCAATCACGTGTATGTTATGTTTTAGCTAGTTATCACTACACTTTTTTACAGTGAATTAGGACTTTTCCAATATGTGTATTAGAATTTTATGCATTTACGCTTCAAACATCCGTATATACATGTGCATGTGTACAATAGCTGAGAATAGAAAGCAAAGTGATAGAGAACCTGAATACGTGACTTGTGTCTCCCGTAAAACCTGAAAAGATCCATAACTTAAGAAACCCGTAGAGCTCTATAGTCAATGTTCCTAAGTTAAGAGAATCATACACAGGTAACTATAAAGTCACTCGAGTAAAAGAGATCTCAGTCCAAAGCCAGAACGCGTAAAAATCACGAGCTATACAAGTGCTTGCCACAAATTTGTAATAGACTTCTAAATGTATAATTACACGAATTCTTCTAATATTACTAAAAATTATTACACTTTCCTCAGTACCTCCCATAGGAATTTCTTGTATTTCCTACACGAAACTTGAATGATAATATGAGTGAGAACTGGTGACCCTCCAAAAACAGCTAGAGCTAAGGGCTGCTGCCAAGCGTCATAACACGTCACCCGAATATTAAATACTTGGCAAACATCGGTCAACCAGGTTCATGACCCTTGAAGCCAAGAAAAAAAAAAGGGATGCCAACTCCTAGATTTACCTAACTGTATACATCGGGCGGACTTTTGTCCTACGAAATACGAAAGCTTACAATGCATAGAAGCTAGTGTTCGGAGTATTTTTTCTTCCGTGCTTGGCACTTCCTTCTTTGCTTCCTTCCGTCCTCCAGAGGGCCTAGTTTTGCGCTGGTAAGGATTCGAGAACTTTTTACTTAAAGTAATCTTTTTTGTAATTAGTCTGGTGATCATTCCTAAGTGCTAACTCTGGAGAGTTTAAGCGTATAGTACATTATAGATATAGTATTACTTTACTGAGCATATAAGCTGGCATATAGCGAGGGGGTTTCGGTGAGCCTGTAAATACTAAATGAAAACTGAGATATCTCCGAGTCGTCATCTACAATATAGACCCGCCTCCCCCTTCTTCTAATAATTTTTTAGTAACCTCGATCATAAAGGGGCTGGAAACTCGAGTCATTTTTAGCCGAAAGCTCCAACACGCACTCAATCTAAAAAATGGGTCCTGATGTTAGGCTCTATTTTAGCTCAAACAAACCTACGCTACCTCCCCTATACTACCGATATGGGTCACTCGTGAAGATAGGGGTGTTTCGATTCCAGCCCTCACGATCATTTATGAGCCTAGCCTAGTCTAACCTATGTCTGTGCCCTTCGGACATCCCCCCGCCGCCGCCCTACTCCCCAACTTTATGGTTCTAGCGCAACTCCGAATAGTGATACTTTTCCGGTCAAATCTCGAGGTCTAGCGCTGAAGAGAGACTAGGGTGGCTTTTATATGCTTTGAGTAGTATTAACATATCTGTTTACCTAAGTTCGGTGTATTTTTTTATATACCCCAGCCGGAGGGCTCTATGTATTATAATTAATCAATTAATCAATCGGTACATTTCTGATATTATATTCTCATCTATTATATATGAATTTGAGTGGTAATTGGAGATGCTGTTATAAGCACAAGGTAAGCAATCTCATAGCTACATTGCATGATACTGATTTCACCTCATAGGAGAGGGGGTTACTGACACATCACGATTTTTTTTTCTCGTAAATTTGTATTCTTTGTAATATCATCACAGATAGTATAGGGAGTCGGTTTTTTATGGTTAAAAATTTAAGAAAGACAAAATTTCCTATCTCAATATAATTCTATCCAAGATTGATCTTACAACTAGCAATAAAAACTTAAATAAATGTCATCTCTCTACTCCTTCACTTCGCCGGGTTGGCCGTTCATAGGCGATAGTTTATCAAAATCTCTTTATTATTGCAATTTTCTTTTACATTCCTAGTCTCATCCCCCCCCCTTCCCTTCGAAAGTTCAAAATACGCCTATACTTCCCATAACTACAAATAGAAGGTATAAGATACGATTGCAAGCATAAGATCATCTCCTCCTCCTCGTCCCACCACGAATAACAGTAGGTCTATTAGTGACGACTTTTCCACCAACAACAACCGGTCCACTAACAGCTGACCGTCTGACGGTGGACGGTTCTGGGGCGTTGGCCGGTAGACGAACCGTAGGCTGTTGTTCCCTATACACCGTCGACCAGGGCAAAAAATTCCTATCCTCAAAGTACTCACGCCGATTCTTTTCAGCAGCTTCATAAGCTTCTTTTTGGGTCCTGTTCATGTTAGGGAAGAGATGCGACCTCCGGCAATATGTTAGATACGCATGTTTCTCGCGACATTGCTTTTCGGTGAATGATTGGCCTGTCTCCTGTGCGGTTTCATAGGCTTCTCTCTTGGTGAAACTCGTGGTTTCAATATCTATGTCTTCACAGTATTGAGTATACCCGATGCGGTCTCTATCGGATTTCCCGAGGTGCTCTATCCGATGTTGGGTGTGTTTGGTGCTCTCACTGTCGAGTTCCATAAGGTGGTTATTGTCCGATTCTGTGATAACCCTTAGTAAAGTTATCTTTTGGCTTAGAATCTCTAGGCTGTAAGAAGTCTGCGGAGATGGGTCGGGGGGTGCCCTAAGTATGGGACCGTTTGTAGGATTGGCATCTGTTTGTGGATGACTTGAAACCCTAGAGAGAGAAAGAGAGAGAGTTATTAGTCCTTTTCTGTTTTATTTAAGATGATGGGATTAGATAAGCAGAATACCTGCGAGAAGCGCGGGGCTGGGAACTTCCATTTTGTGGGCGAGAACTCATGATCAGGTGGGAGTGGATATATGAATACGGTAAAAGAATGGTGAATAGCTACAACTGATGAGTGCGAGAGGTCTTTATAACGTCTACTCTAAATACATATATATAAAAAAAACATGGAAACATTGCGTCAAGATATATAGACGTAACTACGTAATCACAAAATGTTACCGCTCCGTTTTAGCTAGTTCCACTCTACTCATTTCAAGTCCCACCTAGCTGCTATCTACGTTTTGGCCCGTTACTGGTGGCTAAAATAAGTAGTAGATAGTTTTTCTTTACTGTTGAACTATACCTGCCATGAAGTTTCTTACAAATAATACCCACCCTAGCTAGTTTTCGGTCAGTCGAGATTCAGACCATACAGCAGCTATGTAGTTAGGTAACCCAGGAGACTACCGCAGACTAACTGAGACTAGTAATTGGTGGGGAAAAAAATCGGTTTAGTTTATGGAGTGATTCAAAAGTATTAGGATAAGAAAAGGCTAATCTTAGGCCAAGACTAGATATATTCTTCATACTCCATATCTCAATCTATCTATGCGACACAACTACGTTAGAAGGATAAGCTTTGAAATAAAAACCCCCATCTCTTGATTTCTCCCGAATCCAAAATTTCTCAGATCTACAGTTTGGGCGATGTACGCCCACTCGCCCTAATTTCCTCCTCCCTTCCCTTCTGCTCCGGTACCAGCGTCAATAGGGTTCCCTTCTCTAGTGCAGACTTCACATTTTCAACCACTAGACTCTCCATTTTATGCTGCAAATTCAATTCATCAGTCTTGTTTCTTTCGCTTACCGTCACCCGAAGGAAACATACCTGTGACTCAAACGTGAAGGTTCCTAAATGCGGGAACAACACGCAATCGTCTCTCCCTATCAGTCCCTTATGTATCTTTGGCTCCTCCTCAAATACATCTAACCCGGCTCCGCTAACCTTGCCACTTTCAAGTGCATCAACAAGCGCCGCTTCATCTATTACTGCCCCTCGTGCCGTATTTATAATTATGACACCATCCTTACACATCCCCAGCTCCTTCGCTCCAATATAATGCCTTGTCTTTTCAGTGAGTGGTAAATGAACACTAATAATATCGCACACGCTCAGAAACTCCTGAAAGCTGGCGATATACCGTGCTTTCGTCGGGTTTGCAGAGTCGGGCACGGGTTTACGGTTATGATATACCATATTCATCCCGAATCCCGTCGCACGTACCGTGAGTGCCGTCCCAATTCCACCCATTCCGAGGATCCCTAAGGTCTTGCCATCAGGGTCATGTCCGAGTGGCAATGCCCCGCGCCAATTGCCCTTCCGGAGTGAAGATTCAGCTTGGTAGCAACGGCGCAACGTCATGAGGAGGAGCATGATTGCGATGTTTGCTGTTGCATTGTCGACTGCGGTGGGGGTATGAGACACGAAGATGCCTATCAACGAGAGGTATTTAGTGACTATTTTAGGGGAAGGCTCTTTAAAGAAGTTTAGAGCTTACCGCGCTTTGTGCATGGTTCTATGTCAATTTGGTCGTAGCCAGCGCCGTTGTGACATAAGTACTTGAGGCTGCTCGGTAGGGTGGAAACAAGTTCTTGGTCGAATCTTCCGGTGAACTAATTCGATCAGTTCCTCTATCCTTAATCACTCGGAGGAGGGTAGGGACCTCGGCAGAGTCGAAAGTTCGGAAAATTGCAACAACACCATCGTATTTACCACTCTTGAAGTCGGCAAGTGTAGATTCGCGAGTTCCAGTTGTAATTTCCTAAGAATACGGTTTAGAGAGCTGTTTCTAGAGATATGAAGAGTAATTAGGGACACACTTTCAGATCTGCAATCTCTCCAAGAGCGTCCCATTCCTTCCTTGCGTGCACAATATTACCAATCAGAAGAGCAGTAGGGCGGGCCATGGCTATAGCTGGTATTGACAATTGAGTGAGGTGACAAAGGGTGAGTGGGTTTGCAGGAACGCGCCTTTTTAGGGAGGAGATGAAGCTGAATTTAGAGGAACTCAGGCCCAGTACACAGAGAGCGGAATGGATGTTTAGACCTCGGGATGATGCTTCAGTGCCCCGCATGTTACATAAATTGCCCCGCTCTATGCAGTTGATTACCACGCGTCTGGTTTAGTTGTACCCCCACGTCCTACGTGCAGTAGTGCGGGTAGTTTTTTCTATCATGATGCAACGCCTTCATGGCTTCTCACTCGCGCAGAGTACATCTCTAAATATGGATCTTATGGATTCTATCGTTAGGAAATAATGTGAGTGAATTTGTAATTCTATCTAATTTACGCATTCGATTACTATCATTATTGCCCATGAACCCAGAATAAATCCGGGAGCAAAGCAAACTTAAGCTGCCTCGAAGATGTTGGCACCACCTTGTTTCCAGTCTGGGAAGCCAAAGTTGATGGGCCATGGCGGTGTAACAAACCTGGTAACTGCTTTTAGCCACAATGGTAGAGAAGGGGAAAATAAGGACTACATACCTCTTGGGACCCTTATCTTTGTAGATGCTCCCTAAGACTGCAATATCATCATCGTCAAGCTTAAGTAGTTTGTTATTCTCGTCAATTCTTGACGGAGAAACAGATTTTGCCAAGACGGCAATACCACGGTTGACTAGCCAATTGAATTAGTACAAGAGCAGAATTGGATGGGAATAGCCACATACTGTGATAATTCAACAAGACATTTCCAACAGAAACACCATGCTTTTCAGCAACCTTCAGCACCTTCTCTTCCTTCAACAGTGGCCCACCAGCTGACCCAAGAGGTGAGTACGCAGTTACGAGGATCCCGTTCTCTTTGCATAGCGCTACTACATCATCCTGAGGTAGCAGAGGGTGGTTCTCGATCTGGTTTACCGCGGGGACAACAGTTGTCTCTTTGAGAAGCTTGGTCAAAAACGGGACTGAATGGTTGGATACACCGATAGCCTTATCACAAAAGACTTATTAGCTTATCCCGCCCTGTAACAGGAATAGAGGTATCAAGAATAGATCACACACCTTAACCTTCCCTCCCTCTAGCAGCTTCTCCATCAATTTCCAGGTCTTGATATAATCCCATCCTTGGTGTAGATCACGTCCACCATCTGGCTTTGTAGGGAATTTATCATGGTTTCCCTCTGGGTTCAATGGAACAGGCCAGTGCATCAGGTATAAATCAACATAATCCAACCCCAACAGCTTCAAACTCTTATCGAGTGCCTCTTCAACACGAGAGTGATATGTTGACCAGAGCTTAGTGGTGATGAAGATATCTTCTCTCTTTACGCCATTGTCGAAGGCTTCCTTCAATCCAGTACCAACTTCCTCTTCATTGCCGTAGCACCATGCACAGTCGATGTGTGTGTAGCCTCCCTTCAACAACGCATGGGAGACAGCTTTTTGAACTTCACCTGCAGGAGATTGCCAGGTTCCTAGAATGGAATTAGTACGGAAAGATACACAATAGAGTAAGAGCAACTGACCAAGCCCGATTGACGGGATGGAAGCACCGGTATTGAGTTTGAAGCTTGATGGAACTGACATTTTTGATTTTTCTGATGGATGAGGGTGATGATGGAATGATGGAGGGAAGTGAGGAACAGGACAGAACAGTTATTTATACAAACATGTACTTTACTAGTTACACCATCCCATAACACCCTCATCTCAAGAGTATCTGCAGCTCATCTCTCGGATATAACACTCAATGGATGGCATCATGGCGGGGTTTTTGGGTGTAGAGGGGCATAACTCCAGGGTTCAACCGTTCGCAACCGTCCACTAGGGCCTAACATGGTTTAGCTCGTCCCATAGTTTTATCCGCTCTCGGAATAATCGGCACCGAGGGCAAAACACCAAAAACACTGCAATTGAGGCTTAAAGCAAGAGAATCCAGTAGTGGGAAGAAAACCGGCCGAGGTCTCGGACCGTTGCCGACCGAACTTCCTAGCGCCGCTTTTAACATCTCATAGCGGTTCACCAGGGTGTCATCCATTTTTTCTAGGTATATCTAGTAGAACATAGGAATATCGATTTTGAGTTTAACTATTTCGTCAATACGCCTACATGCGCATCCACAGTACCTACATGTAGTTAGTATTCCAACCATATACACTTTACGGGAGCGGGCCGCGAATAAGATTTTTGCCGGGGAGACAAAACCAGAGCCTCCATACTATAAATAGGGAGGCTACAGCTCTCACCACTAATAAAAACAAGTCAAAAATCTAAAAACTTACAGTCTTGTTTTAATTCCATTCGTGACCATTGATACAGTGCCTTCAATATACAGATACAATATCTATATTACAGCCATAAAATATCACTCGGATATACCTAAGTAACTGTATTTATGAAGTATACCGGTAACTAACTCTCTAGTAAATAAGCTCGTGCTACGAGAATCTCTTAATTAAACCCCTCGTCTAATTTAGCCCTATATAGCTATTCGACAATATATTTATCTGAGCAGTACAAATATCACTAGCAACTAACTATAACTGAATAAAAGGGCCCTAACTCGTGTCTTGTTTTTCCCCGCTTTGAAATAAGCTCTACACTTTAATTTACTATTGCGGCTTTACCAACACTATACGCTCAGGTCCCCAGAATAGGTGATTTGCCAAGCAACAAAGTTTATCTGGAACTTTTGGCAGTAAGGGTCTAAGAGCCGGCAAAACACCTAATTCAACCACGCACTACAGAGAAATTTCCCCGGCAGATAATGCCGTACGGCCTCTAATAAAAGGTGAAAAAGCGAAAAAGTAAAAATAGGGCATCCGATACCCAGAGTCCAGATATTTATGGTGTTGGGCCCTAATCGTAGGACCCTACAACGCTCACTAACCCTTAAACCCACATCTATTTCCCATCAAATGTATTGTATAGCGTAACTAAATGCCTATCATTACTTCTTTCGCGGTCCGTGATCGACGCTTTATGCTACCATCAATCGTTTCTCCTCCCCCGCTAGGAACCCCAGGGACTACCAGTAACTATATTAATCTATGAGCATCCCTAAATATAAGAATATCTCATTTATAGTATAGCCTATATAGTTTAAACTCTTGCTATATGCAATAGCCTAAAAATAAAGCCTTCTATATACTAGCAAGCAGACTTTAGTATGTACATATGTTAATCAGTACTTAGCCCATATATTTTAGCAGCATACAGGTTCGTCCCTAAGGATTCTCTTTTGAACCACCCGCTACCTCAATAATTGCCGAAAACCTCGGCTGTAGAGGTTCTATACTGCCATTTGTCTATAGGCGTTCTGGCGAAACTAACTCCTGCCCAAGGGCCTTGATCGTATAGTCATGCCTCTATCTATTACTTAGTATTTCTAGCTACAGTCAGTGACAGAATATATGGAAAAGGAAACCGAAAGTATAATCCACCGATATCCTTTATTGGCACTACGTACATATAGTCAACCGTACTACGGCAGAATGATAGCCAAAAGGCTTAGGCTAAGGTAATTTAAGAAATGTAAGCTATGAAAGGAATATTTTAATTTTTAAATGGTGGTTTTTGAGTTTCGTACCTGGAAACCTTCACTAACCCAAATGAAAATGCCGGTTGCCAGAGCTATGTAGCTTGGCAGTCTAGGATCTGTTGTCGCACTAGGCTCACAATGTAGTAAAAGTAGATCAATGTCATTATATTGACGTCAACCCGACGTTACGAGGGTCACGGGGGCATTGGTACGAAAATCTATATAACCTTTTCAGGGATAGCTCAGATTTGCGGCGGCGTCCAGCGAGGAGAAACAGCAATATGTCAACACCAAGAAAATAGTGATAATCACGATTACCATGGCATTACGACTCCTCCAGGCCACGCGTAAGTTCTGAGACCTCTTGCTACTTCCCGGTATTACATTGTTTCTGTGAAAAAAGGGTTATTTATATGAGTCGTTTTGCTTACCTGAAAGTTATAATCTTAAATCTTTAAATGCACAACTATAGTTACCTTACAGCAGAGCCAGACCCTTTAATTAATTTGAAACTCTCTAAAATCAACCACCATGCATCTTCTCAAACAAAAATACCCGGCAATAATCCCCCTCCTCCGCCCAGCAGGCATGTTTCTTAAGCCATACTCCCAGAACCCTCCCAAAGCTCTGCTTCGGAAATTCACTTCTTCAGTTGTATCTCATGCCACTACACGTCCCCCGCCAAACCCACCCCCTACTGAAGACAAGAATCTCCAGACTGGGAAAGAAGCACCTACGTTTCTTGGTACCAAGAAGCGACTTCCTGAATTCAATCTTACAGACCACGTAGTTCTTGTTTCTGGTGGTGCTGGTGGTCTTGGACTAGCACAATCCGAAGCTCTCCTTGAAGCCGGGGCAACTGGTGGGACATTTCGATTTCCCCATTAATATAATAATAAAACATTTATAATAATAAAAAAACTGCTGAACTAACTGAAACAAATATAAAGTCTATGCTCTTGATCGCCGCGAAGTTCCTCCACTAGAGTTTGAATCGGCTTGTGATCGTGCCCAAGAAACACTAGGAACAAGACTACAATACCGACAGATTGATGTTACCGATGAATCCGGGCTTCGTAAAGTAGTTGAAGATATCGCCGACAAACACGGAAAGATCGACGGCCTTATCGCAGCAGCGGGTATCAATAAAGAAGGCAGTTCTTTAGAATACACAGCCCAAGACTTCAATAGAATTCTACAGGTCAATGTCACTGGAGTTTTCTCTACAGCTCAAGCAGTCGCCAACGAAATGGTAAAGCGGAAAACAGCAGGCTCTATCTGTTTGATTGCCAGCATGAGTGGGACTATCGCCAACAAAGTAACTAATTCCTTTCTATATATAGTCGAAAACGTACTATTCTAACTAACTAATATTTGCTTTTGACCTAGGGCCTAATATGTACTGCTTATAACTCTTCAAAGGCCGCTGTATGCCAGATGACCCGGAATCTAGCCTCTGAATGGGGCAAGTTCGGAATCAGAGTTAATTCGATCTCCCCCGGCTACATCATTACCCCCTTGACCGAATCTGATTTCCTATCTTCACCTGAAAGAGAGCGTGAACTTAGTAATGGAAATATGCTCGGCCGGCTTAGTAGACCGGAGGAATACAGAGGTGCCGGTGTGTTTTTGATCAGTTCTGCTAGCAGTTTTATGACGGGAGCAGATTTGATCATTGACGGGGGTCATCATTCATGGTAGATCAATAGCTGAATCATACCCACCCTTATTCTTTAATGTCTATTTATTTTTTCTTGGGGAAGTGGGGGAAATCACGATAATCAGCTACTAAAGGTTTTCTGATCGGCTAGCTATATAGGGGACTTCTAGGTTAGATGTGGAGGTTACAATTATAGTACTTGATAGAGCCTGATAGATTGTAATTAATAGTCAGGGTTCTTTGTCTTGGCATGGGAGTTTTACTTTGTTATTTGACCAGCGTTCGAACTTAGCACTATAGCTATTAGCGTTTCATAAAGCATATAACATAATCCACTTTGAAAGTCTATCAGCCTAGTCAATAATGGCCGAAACACCTAAGCTACAGCGAGATATTAAGAATTAAACCTTTTCTCTATTTTGTGAAGTACTAGATAGATATTCTCTGAAACGAGTGCTCGGTCATGAATATATGTTGCCTTCGGAATTATTTAACTATTACAAGATCTAAAATAACTCTGCTTGATGGAGCTACAGGCTAAAACTAGCCTATAGATTATTCTACCGAGTGTTGGAAAGAAAGGGCCAGACTAGTCACGATCATACGTTACTTTATTCAATGGGTCTCTCAGAATTGACCCTTTGGACTGATACACCATATTCACAGAAATTCGGGGGTTAAATATGAGATCTCTATATAGAGAGATGCAGAGATAGTATGTTAAAGTTTCCCAGTGTGGCTAAAGTGCAAAATGTGAGATACACGGATGTGTCGATCATTGCACTTGACCTACAGGGGTAATTTCGTTAAGGGAACTAATTCGGAACATCAAAATACAAAGCACATGTCAATGCTAACCAACCCGTGAGGGCTTTTACCGAATGTTTACTACTAGGAAATGAACAGTACCACCATAACTAGAGTTAGCGGTTATAAGTGAAGTATTTGCTAGTCTTTATATGCGCTAAAATGTAAGGAGGTGGAACAAAAGCAGTTCTACTGACTATCGGGTACCCAAGCCCCCACACAGGGCTCGAGGCCAGTATACCTCTGCTGTTGACCGGGTTCGAACGCCAGCATCGTTGCTGGCACCGGGGTTTGGGGCCCCTATACCGTTAGGTTAGTGGCCCCAGTGTATACTAGCTGTTTTCTGGTCCTTTTGACCTCCTTCGTTGGTAGCTGGCCATGGGGGGCTGCTGGAGTATTGTTGTAGGCGGGCAAAGATAACCCACCTATAATCAGGGTCGTTGTCGAAAAGCAGGAAAGCAAAGTGTACTGACCGCCGGAGAAAGACAGGGAAGAATCTCTCCTTCTACTATGTATTTATGATTAATTCATTCATTTAGTCTCCTCTTCTGCCCATGTACTTATGATCAATTCATTCATTCATTCATTCGGTCTCCCTTCTACAGGTCGTGCGAGTGACTATCGGTGAATAACAAGCGCTTTATCGAGTCCGAGCTTGTATCCTTTCGAAGAGCTCTTTAATACATGAATGTAGTCGGCAGGTTTCTTAGAAGCACTCCCAAATAATCTTTCCCATCGTATCTATGACTAGATAGTTGCTAGACTATGTAATTACAATCTCTCCTTCCGAGTGACAGTGTATACACGCATATACGTACACGTGTGCGATATTTTCTCTTGGTCAATCCCGCATTTCTACGTATGACTTCGTCCCACATTAAACCTCTATTAGAAAGAAAACTATGTGTCAATTAATGCTCACATATGGTAGAGGTATTTTTGGATATTCCGAGGCTACTAACGGGCCTAAAAGTATACTGTCAAGTTTTTCTGCCATAAAAGTCCGGGATGGTACATAGGATTACAAGACTGTGAGATACACAACGGCCTAACACAGCCATCTGCAATTCAATTTATTGTTGATTAAGCAATTATATTCTGCTACTTTTATACCACATGGCCAGATCCGAGGAAATGTGCAAACATGGGTGAATCGGATCAGTTCTGCTGAGTGCTTTGTGAGCCACAACATATATCATATGCCGTGATAAGGGGGGTCAGTGGGCTACCATTAGTAAAAGTACCAACCAACGATGTTATATTCATAAAGACATTTTAAAACGGCTGCTTGTCAGGTGGCAGTACCCGTGACAGCTGACTGTGTAACTAAGACTAATTTCTATCCCCGATATCGTAGATTTGGCTTACAGCCGCCTCAATCCATCGAGCTCTATCTGCACGGATGCCCATACATACCGCCACTGACTTTTATGATTAATAAGTGGTACCTTTCTCCCAAATAGGTTACCCTAGTTTATCGGTCTATTGTCGATGGCTGGGTTAAACTGTGCTACAGCATCTGGTAAAAAATACCGAGAAACGTAGGATTCAGGTTTAGGTCTTCTAATTGGCCTTTTGTCCTTGTGGCAAATGTTCTAGCGACCGTACTTGTTGTAGGACCCCTGCTCACTGGCTCTTGTTTCTCGATCTTTTTTTTACCAGAAGCTGTACCTAACGATGGGTGTAGGGAAAGACCTTTTAGGGATATTTAATTGCTTTTTTCGAGGGGCTATTTTTGCTATTGATACGGATGCAGGGGCTATGTGATTTCGCACTTGGCACACTGAACTGGCCCTTCGACCGGCAGCAACAAACACTAGCACGGCTTGTTCACTCAAACCCGGAAATGAACTGGATTTTGTGGGAATGACGCAAAACTCGGCTCAAGCTTCTTGCTCCCCCATATAGGGTAATGCGCACGATCTTCATTTAAGATGCGAACCTTACACAGGGGAGCTTTCTCATGAGACAAACCCTCGAGAGCTCAGTGCAGGGGTTATTTAGGGCTATGTAGCTAGCTTGAACCAATTGAAGTAATAGGGATAGAACTTGAGCTAAGAGAAACCCCTAATTTGTTCGGCTTTGGAGACCAGAACCCTAAGAGCCCCCGCTAGTCCTATACATAGCCACAAACCAGGATCTCCGAATGCAGCGAACCATACGCGTAGACGCGGCAAGCATGGCATGAGGCTCCGCGGTATAACCCCTGTCTTCGAAAATAGGCGAGATGCAGACTGACTAGAGAGCCTCAAGGTCAATAATCGCGGCTGGCGCATCTTTAAATTCCGATGTTTCCTGTACTCGTGTCATGGGCGAAGTATTGGGACACACTGGAAAGGGAAATACAGCAATCACAAAGATCCGTGATGCAATAAAACACAGCGAAAAGTGGTGATAGCAGAACTGTGTCCACTTAGATCCGTGACAGCCTGGCCGGTCTATCTCAATACTTCACCCCTGACACGAGTACATACTGGATTCTAATCAGGGTTGATACTACATGTATTCTACACACGCAGAGTTTTAACTAAAGAAGGATAATGAAAACCCAAATTAATAACTCTAGTATATTTTGGTTAGCTAGATTATATAGGCAATAATTTGTTAAGATCTAAACACAAATTCCAGTAGAAATTGCTGTACATACAATGGGGGTTAACTCCTGCACTTTCCCACGTACCCCACGCGCCTCACGTGCCTAGAATTCTGACATTATCATACCCACAATAACATCCCTTTGAGTCATAAAGGAACCTTGTCACAGGTTCATTTAATAAAGGATTGTGTAGATATACTTTTATTTTTAGACTCACAAGGCTTAATCTTAGGATTGTCCCTAGATATGCGTAACTAGCTAGACTTAGAGTTTTCCATCGTATCCAAGAGCATAAAGTTAGGACTAGAAAATTACTACTTATTACATGTTGGAGTTCGTACGTAACCAAGCACCGCTGACTTCTCTTGCACATGCCTTTCATCTTATCACTAAGAGTGAAAATTGCACTAGTAGGCCTCATGAGTGTAACTATAGCTTTGTGAAGTTTTTATTCACTTCCGGATCTAGTTGTCCAAACTAATCATCGTTATGTGTGACGTCTCTGTTTGGAGGTTTCGCTCAGGCTTGCATAGTATAAAATATCAATAGTCTTGTTGATAATACGAGAAGTGGTGGTGTCATGCATCTCGGTTACTTGTGTCGGACCCCACCCAAAAGGCTATTAAGCGGGGATCTACGCTAAATGTAACCTTGAAGTGTATAGACAATAGAATGCGACTGAAAGCTAGGTTCCCCGGATTTCTATCGATAGAAACGTCCATAAATGAAATTCTCACCTATGGACCCCGATACCCGAACTTGAAACAATTCGGTTCTTTGTTTTCGTGTAGGACAATATATGGTTCACGGCGAGTGCTTTTGCGATCTACTTAGCCCTCATCATGGTAGAAGATCCTATAGCGCCAATCGGGGAAAAATGTTAGTTTCCATTCTGATTCATTGTACGCAACGCTTACCTTTTCTGTGCTTCAAGACTTCTCATCCCTATTCCAAGGAGTATTGACTAAGATTAGAAGTCAGGAGAACTCGTATTCTTAGTTAATAGCGCTGAGCAAACGCCTAGAGGGTATGTATGTTCGTACAAAGACTTCTCTTGGGAGGCACTGTGTCGGAAGGGCCCAGCCCAGTGAAGGGTCCTTACCGATAGGATCGGTGATCTCCTTGGGCTGTAGTCCCCTTTCGCTTGTAACTCTCGGGCTCTCGAGCCTGCTGTTATATCTTAATTATGATCTTCTGGCAAATATGGCTTTTGCGGTAAGCCTGCATGTATGTAGGTCTCAGGTACGGTGTAACCCCTGGGCATCACGTCCCACCGTGGGCTAGCGTGAGAATGAGACATACAGTTGGATGTGGACGTCAGTAGATCTCCTTAACCTTACCAGAATCAAGGTGCGGCCAATGTTGAAGTCGGACAATTGGCAACGTACGAGGTGCGTGAAAAAAAACAAAAGAAAAACACCTGAGATGAATAGGTAACCCAATGGGACAGTCTTATTCTGTTGTACACACTCGGGATGTCGCGTACTGAACGGGTGGTTAGATACTGGTCAGTTCCGAACGTATATAAGGGTCAGTCAATTTCACTTTTCCCGTCTTCTCCAGTTCAACAACTCCACGACACAGACACTCTCTTTGAGAATTACCTACACTCGTTAAACATCTAAAAAAAAGGCTATCATGAAGCCGCACTCATTTAGTGTGCTACCTATAGCACTAGTACTTGCCGGGGTTGCTAGCGCCGCTCTGGATTCTCCCCCTGCGGATACCCCATCACAATATAGTATTGTCAGGAGCTACACCTCAGTCCATACACCTCCAGCGTATACCTCAGTATATACTCTGCCGGCATACACACCTTCGGGGTCTTCCGCTCTCTACACGCCTGTGCATACCTCAGTCTACACCCCCCCGGCATATACAACTGTTTATGTTTCTACAGAGTACCTTCCAAACCCGGATTATACAGCCCCTCCAAGTTTTGATAGCAATTCAGACTATACCCCTCCAGTGAGCTATGTTGCCCCGCCATTTACCTCTGTACCGTACCCTACATATGAGGAGCCTACTCCCACCCCCACAGCTCCCTTAGAATACACTCCAGGGCCAGGTGAAACCTCATATACTCCGGATACAGATGAACCAATTCACACTCCTTCTATTTCAGAAGCCGGTGCCGCATCTGCGGCTATTCCTAATGTTTTGGCTCAGGTCGAGGGCTTTACTCCTGTTGTTGGCGCCCCAGGAGTTGAGCTACGTCTACCAATCGATGAGCTCCAGAATAGTTACCCAGAAGTCTGGAATATGTTCTTGATTGGGTTAGAGTCTATGATGGCCGTCGAAGAGTCTATTGATGTTAGTTACTACCAAATTAGTGGAATTCATGGTGCTCCTTATATTCCATGGCAATATCCTGCTAGTTCTACCCAGGATTCTACTCGCGGTTACTGCACCCACGGAAGTGCACTATTTTCAACATGGCACCGACCTTATATGATTCTTGTCGAGCAAATTCTGGTTAAGCATGCAGTAGATGAAGCCAATAAATTCACTGGACCAGACGCACAAAAATACAAGGATGCTGCGAAGAAAGTTCGGATACCGTATGTTAAAAAAAACTCAATCTTATCATTATAGTCAGGACTAATAATGAAAATTCTAGGTATTGGGATTGGGCTGCTGAGTCAACTAAGTCGCATCTCCCGGCATCTATCGTAGTTGAGACTCTCGATGTTGTTAAGCCTGCACCTGAGACTGGAGAACCTACTCCAGCCACCATTTCTAATCCTTTGTTCTCTTACAAATTCACTCGGGATGACTATAGACAGAAGTATTTTAACGCAGGATTTGTATGTTCCTCATTCCTTAATTACTTTCTTTTCCTAAACTAATATTTTCTCGAATAGTTCCGCGATGTAGACAGTACCCGCAGACAGCCAGATGGGTCTGGAGCTTCCCGAAACCCTCTAGCAGACCAGGAGATGGCTAATAGTTATGATGCGTGAGTTAAATATTTAACTTTCTATCCGAAATTATCCCCTTGCTAAGAGAAACACCCCTAAAACAGTCGTCGTCAAAATACCTTCAATCTCTTCTCGATTCCAACATTCCAAGGATTTTCAAGCAATGCATGGGACGGTGGCTCATCACCCAATGCATGGACCAGTGTGGAATCTATCCATAATAGCATTCATTGTAAGTAGCTCATGAACCCACTATATTTCTACTCGTCTCACTGGGATATTCTATAGCCAATCTTGGTGGATCCTTTGGACACATGTCATATGTTGCTTATGCCGCTTTTGACCCCATCTTCTGGCTCCAGTAAGTATCAATCTAGGGTACCCTGCTATATTGGGATACTAACGGTACTATAGTCACTGTAATGTCGATCGCTTGACTGCCATGTACCAAGCTGTCTGGCCAGGAAATGATGTTCAGCCTCAGAAAGCTAGTGGAACATTCGCCCGAAAAGTCGGAGAAGATGATACTGACGATATCAATACACCCCTTTACCCGTTCCGTCACACTAATGGTGCAGAGTGGACTTCAAGAGATGTCAGCGATGCTCAAAGTATCTACAAGTACGGCTACGCTTACCCCGAAGTCCCACCAAACTACCAGAAAAGAAGCCAGAGGGAGCTTCAACTCTTCACTACTGAGAAGGTCAACGAGCTCTACCGACCACCAATGCAACAAGCTATTACCGCACCTTCCGGAGGAAATGTCCGCTCTGAATGGGTTGCGCATATGGCTGTTGATGAAGCAGAAATTCCCGGCGATTTCGAGGCCCTCATTTTCGTTGGGGATGTTCCACAACGTGTTGAAGAATGGAAGACAGCACCGGAACTTGTTGGTGGCTGCAGTACATTCGGTGGTGACTCGGTCATGCATCATCATGTAATCAGGGCAACTGTCCCATTGACAAAAACCTTGATCGATAATGGCGTTGGGTTGGATCCTGAGAATGTTGTCAAGTACTTGAAGGAGAACTGTAATTGGGTTGTGAAACAGGTTAGTCTTTTGATCTAAAATAACGAACTCTAGACGGCTACTGACATGGATATTCACAGGGTGGTCATTCTGTACCCATATCAGAGCTCAAATCCCTGAAGGTCGGTATTTCGGCTACGGAGGTCCAATATCCAGATGACCAGTCGGAGCTTGCCAAATGGGGTCGGTCATACACTTATTACGAAATTACCGATGGGAAGCCGGGAGGCCTTCAAGCCAATGAAACATACCTCGTTCAGAGCGAAGACGCACCTCCTATGCTCAGCAACAAAACCCCCGACAGTGATACTGTTTCCGGCCCAAGGTCAAGGTCAAGGTCAAGGCCTTCTAGATTGTAGGGTCATGTATGATAGGAGGATTATTTAATCTTAATGCTGGCGATTAGATATCTGGAAGTGAATTAAGTAGAGGAAATAGTTCAAATAATTTTCCTTTTTGTTGGTCATTTCATGGTGGTATTCTAGCTGCATCAATTAACTTCATTAGTTCGTTTTGGTTAGATTTCTCTAGCTATTATGAAGTTTTAAATTTAAATTCTCGTTCCACTATAAAGTCTAGCTTGGTTTGGCTTCCCGCGCTCTCGGAATCTAAGAGTGATGTGCATAAGTTGTTGGATCGTTCTAGTTGGTTACGCGACCGTCGAAGGTGTTATTTCACATGTGTAGGCCCACATCTTCAAAGCGATAGATTGCTTCACTAGTTCTCAACGTGTCTTTTGTGCTTATGTGTGCTTATCTATAATTTATGGGAACTTACATTTATATGCCGGTCTACATCGAATTATGTGCTTATATGAGACTGAGGTACGTAAACTAAGTATCAGGTGCTGAACTTTCAAACCGTGACCTGGCTAGATATATCTAAGGGAATACAGATACTTCCCATATTACTGCTGATAAAGACATGGACATGGAGATTAGATTTACTGTCGGTAGATATATAAGCTTTGGAAGTATGTACTACTTAGTTTTACAATCAATATTAAACATGCCTTCAATGAAGGGCCCGCAGAAGGTAGCACAAAGAGTCACACGTCCCCAGTCCCACGGGAGGTACAGATGTCTAGGATGAAGGCAATTGGAGGGAAGACTCCATTCAAAGAAAGGTTCATCTCTATGCCCTGTGCCTATAAGCATAATCTCGCCAGAACGAGGACGAAGAAGTCATTCCCTAGTCATCGGCGCGACTAGCACTTATAAAATAAGGTCTCTGACCGAAGAGTTCCTCAAAAAAATTTGACCGTCCCGAGAGCCCAGGATCAGAATGTACTTAAATGATAAATTCATTCATTCATTCATTTGCCCAGGATCAGACAGGCCTCTAGCTAAAGAGAACTAAGAATTTCAGGAAAGAAGACGAACTTTTACGTATACGGGTCAAATCCTGCTTTTCAGTGAACGCTTGAAGGGGCTCAGCCAATAGCTTAATCTGACCGGTAATATCCTCTTTTTCTGAATCGGCTCCCTAGATAACCTCTGTAGTGTCTGCTTACTTTATCTTTTTTGTCTATCCCGTTACAGTATGCTTTAATTAGACCGATTATTAGATAACTGGGATAATTGTGCATGGGTTTTTAAGGCTAGCCTACTTGGTCCCCCCTACTGTAAATATTCTAGTTGCTTATTAATGCTGTGATGGTACGCTTTGGTTATAATTATGATTGCAAGCTCACTGTAGTCTTAAAAATTAGTGAATAATCAGGTATAATTTAATAAATATCACCAGATAGAAACAGCCTTAGGCCTTGAGATACCGAGACTTATGTCTGTCAGGTGTTGGGACTTGTTTCTAGTAGAATTTGGCCGTTTTTGTATAGATAAAGTGATATTTATGAATTAAAAAGATATTACATGCGGGTAAACATTATGCGGTTATGATACCTGTATGTAAGGCCAGTGATTGAGAAAGATAGTACGGGATACAAAACAGTTTACATTTAAGATACCAGAAAGACAGGTCCCTCAGTTGTATCCAAATTCCAACTACTGGGATTTCTTGCTCGCCAACACTCCCTTTCGAAATACCTCGGTTGTTACAAGAAACCCTTGTACGAGTAAGACTATTTCGGGAGGTTAGATGTAAACTATCCTGGATTTCTTGTGCTGATCTCGGGGGTTACGTGAGACATACCACTTGGGATGATGATCCAGAAGAAATTCGCGGTAAAAAAGTATGCCCAAAAGTAGTATCTCTCAGGCCTAATAGTTGTAAACATTTCAATAGATGCAGTTGCATAGTATAAAACGTCCCCGTAGAGCTGACCGAGCGATACGATTATCTGCATTGGGTACCGAGCTGGGTGAGAGGTTATAATCGCGTATACCAAGAAAAAGGATAATGGCCCCCAGAAAATCTATATCTGGTTAGGTATTAGAAATAAGAAAGGAGTGAGCTTGGATACGAACAGCTGTAACACGTTCCATTGCGACGGTAAAAGCATCATAGTACATGTACCGGGAGTCTGAAAGTGCGTATTCTTTCCATAATTGCGCGAACAGATGGGTATTTCCGGCGATAGTGCCAGCATTACACCCAAAGTAGCCTTCAAAGAAGAGATGTATGAACCCGCCTACCAATAAGAACAAGGGTATAGTCAGCAGTGGTTCCCATAGAAAGGGGGGTAATAAAAACTAATAACCTACACAAGGCAAACCACACCGAGACGATTTTTTCATATTTAGAAAGTCTCTTGTTGGTGGTGCTTATAGCAAAAAGCGTGCCGGAAATGATTACAATGGCCATAGCCGCAAAGCTAGCCAAGAGGTCAGGTGTTCCCAGGCTATTTGGGACATAATGCGGTAGATCGAGTTTTAGCGGGTGGAAAGGGTGCACAGTAATGTTTTCCATAACTAATTGGGATCAAAGGGTTGATTTCGTATTGATGATAGATTTGGGCCTACTGAATGTAGTTGATGTGCGTAAAATTCACGTCCATGGTTCCCGTAAAATAACGCTGTGGACCGCGGGGCTCAAGGTCGCGGAACCGTTGCTCCCGACCATCGTACCAGGCCGGGTCTCCCGTAGCCGGCAGGGGTCATTTAAGCACGGGTTACAGATATTTACGAGACACGAATCTGAACGCGAAAACGTTACGCGAGACTTCAGTGAACCTAGTAGAGTAAGCATGAATATGCTTCTCTCCCGCAGCTATTTCCAAAGTGGGTAACAATATGTATCTTCGGCATAGATCTTCAGGGATAGAGTACGGGTGCTCGAAGATCGCGTCTGGATTCGGCGCCCTATGTACGGGGTTCAAGGCCCTATTGGTGAGCTCTCAACAATAGGGCCCACGCAAGCTGTTCGTGTCTTTTGTTACCTATTAGGAAACTGTGCGATCCGTAGGACAGCTATTTCTTTGTTCTGCTGCTTTTACCGCTAGATTGGTCGACCCGTAAGAGACGCGGCTAGAATATCGTCGATGAGGTACATTAAAATGTATGTGGAATAGTGGAGGTTTCCTTTCCGGTAGTTATCGTTCTTTTCTAAATCGTATACTATTACTAAATCATAGATCATGAGGCAGAGACTCTACATAGCTGTATAGTAGTTGATTTGTTTATTGATAATTGACGGGAGTGCCATGTACTGGGTATTGTCGGGGGACAAAAATAACCGACACCATAACATATGAGTACAAGTAATGTTTATACAATGTTACTATAACACTACTCTCTGACTAGAACCACAGCTCTAGAGGCTTTTTAGAAGCCATAGAGTGCTCACAGAGCACTCTAGCTGGTACTTAGGTTTGTTCACTACATGCATTGCCTGCTAAAGAGTATTTGTTGTAACAACCATTGTACTCATTAGTTTAGGGGGTCGGTTATTTTTGTCCCTTGACAATAGTACCTTCTCAGACTACGTTTCGGGATTGGACCTTTGATGTTGTTAATTGTTCTATATATATATATATATATGTACTATTGGATGAGGGGGAAATTATTTAGGTCAGTAGAGAGGATTGATATCGGTAGTAATGATAGTAGTGATGTTGATCCTAGTTTAAGTAGAGGCTTCAATCGTCTGAATATTCTTAAGATATCCTAAATTATAAAGACTCCTCATGTAGGTAATGCTTATAGGAGTGGCCTTTTAGGTTAGAGTTGATTTACAGCCTGTAGAAATTTCTATAGGCAAATTTTATGTAGTTTTTGTGACAGTAGGTTGTAGCACAATAGAGGTGAGTGCAAGTCTACCTTTATATTCTCATAGAGCTTCAACGGTAAATATATAGATCGAATGAGTGTCGGCTATATTTTAATAGAGTCTACTTAAAGCTTATAGAAATTTCTCGGATGATTGCAAGATAACTGTAATAGATGTAAGTATATTTTACTAAGACTATACAACTGAGCCATAAATCTCTGAAGATGCAATCCTATTAATCATCGTGTTTTTGGTTCAAGGATTGCTCTCCCTTTTAAGGGTCTTGGGTAGAGGTAATTTGATTTTATTCCAATGCCTCAAATTAACAAAGTGTAATAAAGTTTTAACCAATAACTCATATACAAGTAATATTACTTACACTAAAACGATCAACCAAAGAAAGACTTAACCACAGCTCATATTATCAATGACAAAATATTTTCCATTCCTTGAGGGTAAATCCTGTAGGGAACTTCGGACTAGTATCCATATAGTTCATCCAAGCTGAACTATCTGGTACAATCACTACTCCATCACAAGGGTTTGTCTGCCGACAAACCTCCATTACCTGTATGTAATTTCTTTTCCTTATCCTAAATTCTTTTCTCGTCTCCATTAGAGCCTCCTTTCCCGTCACTAATCTTGACACAATTCCTCCCACCAGCGTTCCCCTTCCTATCCGCCGTTTTTTCTTTCCTACTAAGGCTCCATTCCACGACCTTGCCCCTGGCAATAGCTTCTTTCTTTTTCTTACCCATACCCTCTTTTTCGCCACTAATGATATCAATGCTTTCTTTCCCGCTCTGTTCCTTAGAATTTTTCTCTTTAATAGTTTTGGTGTTATGTTCTGCGGTATTTTCTTCGGAGGTGCCTTCCTTTTCGGTCCGGGGAATATTTTTCCTGTGGCGTGGCTCATAGTCGCTATTTCCACCAGGTGTTGATTTAATAATAGCTGGGGTAGACCCCTCGGAACCTTTATTGACTGCTGTATCCTTGGCTATTCGGGCAACCTTGAGTGTATCAATTGGCTCAGAACATTCATCTCTGTAGTATTTGACGTTGCAATAGCCATCTTGGCAGTATTCTGGCCGGGTTGAAAAATATTTCTTGACTTTGGCCGCAGTCAAGAGCTTAATGAAAGAGACAACAACTTTGATCTCCTTTGGGGTGGGTTTAGCGGCTGATTCTGGGGTTTCCGGAGTGTCATTATTAATAAGGCAAATACCCTGAAGATTTGAGTCTGCCTGGCCCCAAGCTTCGATATCAAGTGATACTTTTTTGATAAAACTAAGCTTATTGAAGGCCAAGGAGGTTTTGCTAGAGTTTGCGAAAAACCTATCCTTTTCTTTACCTCCCCAACTTTTCATAGTGGCTTCGACATTGAATGTTAATAAAAGACACCGGGTAGCGCCTTCCTCAGTAACTGCCTTTAATGTTAAAGGATTTACGGTTCGTTGATCATTATGTCTCCAATTAACGAGGACTTTGGCACCATCGAGAATGAAGAAACCAGGTTCTTGATCATCAAACCCACCATACGGGCTCTTGTAAGGACCAGAAGATTGCTTACCGCCCGTTACCAGCTCCCAAAATTTCATAGCTCCTTCCTCAGAGTAAAAACTGACATGGCAATACCAGGTTTTAGTGTCTTTTCTATTTAGACGGTTTTCCTTTTGTGAAGATCCTGCACCTCTTGGACCCTTCCATGCGGATGGATGTGGTGATAACCCTGATATATATATATCTTCAAGCATTCCACCCTTGAGTTGTTGAATGATCGAATCATAGGTGGCTGTACTTGGGATGGGGTGTAGGAAAAACTTCCGACGGCCCCCTACTTCTGTGGAAGGTCCAGTCTTAGCCTTTACAGTAGTGGAAATTATTGGAGTGATGGGTTTGTGTGGTATGATTCCTGGAACCTTTGGCGGTAGAGACTTATGTGCAGAGATAATTGTAATTTGTGGGTTTTCCACTTTCTTAAGTAAGGCATCTCGGTAGTTGAATACCGGCAATGAAAGAGTATCTTTGGCTGCGACTCGCGGAGTTCTGGGGGGGTCTACTACTGGTGTAGGTACTGAGATCTTCCTCGGTTGGTGTTTTTCTTTAGGTACCATTTCTTGTGCTAGGGCTGGCCGTGGGGTTTCTTGAGCTAGGGCGGATGCTAATTTCTTCCGGAGTTCCCCTCTGAACTTTAGGTCCTCTTCCTTCCCTATAGACATACTAGCATATATGTCTTTCTGTTCCTGATGCGCCTCAACCCGTTTTTCCTCCGTACATAAAGGGTTTGAGGAATTTTCTGTAAGTTTGGCCTTTTTGAGATAGTCTAGTGGTTGGCCAGCAATAACGGCGTCTTGGGCAGGGCTCATGGTAGTCCTCCCGGGTGTCTCGATATCAGCTATTTGGGAGTCCTGAAGTTTATCTGAGCTCTGATGATTACCCCTGGAGATTTGTGTATTGTTGGTAATCTGCCTAGTCTCCGCTTTTATACTTGAATTATCGACGTAAGCTTTTTGAATATCGCACCCGACGAATTTCTTCTCCTCAGTATCATTAGGGGTCTCATCATCAAAGGTCTCATCACCAAGGGATGTCTCTACTTCTATAGAGGTAGCCGCTAATTTTTCTTTATTTTCGCCTAAAGCCGAGAGAAATCTAGCTCCGATCGTGCGTTCGAGAATCTCCGCTTCATCATCAGAATCCCAGCTTGCCCAAGATCTCGGACTAGAAGCATCCTTAATAGTATTAAAAGCTCCATTCTCCCAGTTCATGTTTCCAGGAGTTTCCCCAGTGAACTCTTTAGGGAGATTTGTAGCTTTACTTGAGTAGGGGTTGTTCTCACAAGAGCATTCTCCATCTCCATAAATCTTAAGGCCTTCATTATTAGGTGGCGTCAAGCTATCTGGTAGCTGCCAAGACATTGGATCGTAGTCATACGTGATAGGGCTGACATCTTCTGGAGGAGTACGAGGATATGTTTTGGGGGTGATATAGAAACCAACATATTCGTCTCTAACAAAGACCTTTGGGGTGCTAGCTTCCGAGACAAATACAAAGTCTGTGGCTTTGGGGTTGAAAGCAAAACTGGGCTTACCGAGAGTTTTAACGGTGCATTGCGAAACTGGCTGGGCCTTTAGTTGCTTCGAGGTGCTTGGGATATTGCTACCTTTGGGGTCTGACAATTGGATGGCTATTTCAGTGGCGGCTGGGGCTGAAGTAACAATGAGTGGGGGTGGTGACTTTTCCACAGCGCTAGCAGAAGTTGAAGGTGGGCTCAAACTCGCAGAGTCAACACTGGAGAGTGGTTCACTATAACCGCCAAAGTCCCTATTATGACTGAGTTCTCCAGGATTTCCGCTGCCAAATTGGTCGGCTCTATTCGTTTCAACCCAGTGAATGTTCGGGGCCGCTGGTATATTCATACTTGACCTCGAAAAGTGTGGTTTCCGAAATTTAGGTGGAATATGGGCCCTAGGTTTTGATGAACTTTTATTATTGTAATCTGGTAGCCTGTTCTTGTTTTTGCGGGTTTCTTGGTGCTTAGATGAGTATGACTCCTGCTGAGAAATATTTGCGGGGCCTAGGAGGTTTCTTGCATCTTGGCTAGCAGGAGCACTACGGAGATTTTTATAGGCCGTAGTAGAATTTTTACTAACGTATAGACTACTAAAGCCGATATTTAACCGGGTGTTATCTTGAATCTGCCTATCATTCTCAGAAGAATTAGTTCTCTGCTCGTGACTCTGTTGTGGGTTATGATCAGAGTCACTGCTGTAGGTACTCCAGTCCGGTTTCTTTGAGCCCTCGAAGAACGTAAGAATCGGTGGGTTAGCACCCGGAAAGGATGTTCCTCTATGTCTCTTGTGTTGAGTAGGCTGATGGAGAGAATTTTGTTTTCTAAACACTTCTGGACTTGAAAGGTGATAACTCTGGCCGGCTGGATTGGCTTCTGGAATTACTGGTGAGTTTTGTGGGACAGCCATGTGTTGGGGGGGAGACTTCCAGGAACTCGGCTCCCCTCCGAATGTACTCATCTGCCTCCCGTGACCCATATATGTACCACCTAGAAAGAATTAGCATGGGGATATTAGAGTTTTGCCTTAGAATCTTTACCAGCAGGTCGCCAATTTACCTGGCGTTCATAGCGATTGGAATTATGGTATGGGTTGGGAGTATGGTGTTCGGGCGGAAACGGCATACCAAAACCCGGTTGAGCTTGTTGGTAGCATGGGTAGTAGCTGGAGATGGGGTGCACTGGGGGAAGCCACATGTGGTTATTATTTCCTGCCTGCTGAGAATTAATCATAGGCATAAGGATACCCTGTTGGTAATGTTGGTCATAGTATGGCATCATGGGAGCAGCAGCATATGATTGCGGGAAAAAAGGCTGGGCCATAGGCATTAGGCCTTTTTTACGAGCCGGAGATCCGCTGAGAGCCTGACTCATAATAGCTAAAAGTTTATGCTCAGTCTCGCTACCCGATATAATTGGTCAAGTGGGATGTACTTATTCACCTATAAGATAGAGAGTCCTACTCAAATTACACAGATGACGTGAGGGGAGTAAAAAACGTAGTCAAGAAAGTTATTTAGAGGTATGTGCTAAGGGAGATGGTGAAGATGGCAATGAAATCTCAGTTATAAAAAGATGAGATGGGAGATGGAGAGATGGTGATGAGGTGATGGTGATGATAGAGAGAAGGTGATGGTGATGGTGGTGGGTGATGGTGGGTGGTGGGGTAGGGTCAATGAGAGAAAATTTCCGCACACTGCTTCTGTATTCTATTGGGCACACGGGGAATTTGCCCTACCCGCCAATAGCAGCATTAGAAACCCTTGAGGTGTTTTTGGTTTCCCTTCCCTTCCTCCGCTTTCCCTTTCAATTTCCCCCTGGCCATGCATACTTTCCCAATCTCTTGCTATTTTACTTTTACCATTCCATCATAAAATCCCTTGCAATTCCTCAACGTAATCTAAGATGATGGAATCCTCCCACGCAAAGCCCCGGAGAAATCGTCCCCCGCCAATAATAATTCAACAAAATACTGCCCCTACAACTAGGCCAACCGCTCCAACATCTGCTACGTTGAGGACCTGGGTGAAAGACAAACTTAGTATAGTTCCTGCTATGTATAGCAGATATGACGAGGGTATGAAAGCCATAAAAGATCTTATACAACAAGACTTTGCTCCCCAGTATCATAGTATTGCTATGCAAGCCTTTTACAAGGAATTCTATATAATCGGTGTTGGGTCCACAGAGACTGGATCCGAGCTCTGGTCCCGCTGGAGACACACTGATGAGAAACATGTTACTGAGTTTATGGGACTTCATGCACCAGCCAGCTACAACATAGTAGAATCCGGGGGTGATACTAGTCTAGGCACCAGCTATGACAGGAGAACTGCTCTTGATATGCCCACTGGAACTAGCCGTAGTGCTGATGCGACAATGGAGAGGCAACTAAGAACTTCAGCATTGATTTCGGAAGCAGAAGCTAAATTACTGCGGAACCGGGACTCAAATTACTGGGGAGATCTTGCAACTCCTGTTTGGCCCCAAAGCCCTGGTAAAGCAAAGGTTGTGTATATCCGCCCCAAGTCATCTAGAAACAACTCCAGTCCTGAAGACCAGAATTATGACATCAACTCGAGATTGATGGAGAGTGATTTGAGTAAGAATGGTTCTAAAAGCTATAGGAGAAATAGTTTACCACCCCTGGGTACCTCTATAACCAATAGCACCAGTAATACAGGTGGAATTTCTCAGGATATCCCAGCTTTAGGAGAGCTTCATACATCTTTAGAAGAGATATGCCAGGAAATAGGACCAGCTGTATTTAGGCCTATCGAAAAGACTCTGCCCACACCCGTTCCTCCTCTTAGGCTCAGGAAGCCTTATAGTGACGGATCTCACCCTATTCCAATGGCCTCTCAAGCTATTATTGAAGAATCTCGGCAGCAATCAGGTAAGCATTCTCCACGCTATAATACCTTCGCAAGCGGTACTGGTGTTTTCCGAAAAGGGTTTAGGACACGTTCGGACACGCCCGAAGATAGAACACCTGGAATCCGCCATAGCCGGTCTGAGGGACTATTCATAGGTACATCTATATCCATACCTACTAAAAATTTCAGAAAAAGGTAGTCGTCTCCAAAGAACTAATCTCAAAATCCAAAATTCTCTAGGTTCTGAGAGCTATGTTCCATCTCTTAGGGAGGATATGAAATCAGCTACTAGGGCGGATAATAATGAGCCTGAAATCTGCTGGCCTGGCCGCAGCTTGTCTATCCAGGAAGTTCACCAGGGACATGGTATTTTAGGTCTCCATAGCCCAGTGGAGAGCTTCGTTGCATCACCGAACAAGAAGTCTCCTACCACTAGGGAAGGACTCCACCCCTTAACGACACCAAGGTCTCCAGAGCGTTTAATATCTGTGTTCCCATTAACCCGAATACCCCCTTCTTCTTCTTCAGTCTACTCAAGTGACTCTAATGAGTCCCATAATATCACAAAGGGTGAGAAAGGTATACAAGTTAAAAAAACTCTTAAAATTCCTCACCAAGCTCTATCTAAGGATAGTCCCGGCAAGGTATATAATAACAATGGTGAGGGTTATCAATTTTATGGAACGAGTTCTATTGTGCCTTTGTTCCCTAAGGCAACTAGTATTCCGCATGCTGAGAATTTTCTTTGGCGGGGCAAACAGTTTCCCCCTCTTGGTCAACGAACTCGTTCTTCTCATATTCAAACTAACAATAAAGATTCTCCAGTCACACGAAGTAATAGTGGTGAGCATTCACGCAAAGTTACATTTGATAGAGAGGTAAATAGAGCTCTTAATCACCCAGGAGCTACTCAAAAACTGTAAGAGTCACCCTAGAGATTTCTGCCCATTATTCATTTCAACCTTCAACTCTCTAATACCCCGCTTGAAGTCGCTCAAGGTTTTCATTTGTTCTCCCCCAAATACATCTTGGATCTCGGCCCGCTCATATCAACCGCAGACGTAATTCTATGCAACCTTCTGTCATGAGGGTGACTAAAGAGGTTACCCAAGAAGAGGAAAATGATTTTGGTGGTAAATTCAACCGGTCTACGTTCACGGCGCACGTCCCACGTTTTGGAAAGGATCCAATGAAGGAGATTCACAAAGCTCACGCAAGAGGTGATATCAAAAAGCCTGCCTTTTTAAGAGTAATCCAGGACGCTGTGCAAGACGGAATAAGCATAACCAAAAAGGTTCACTAAGGATAAAATCATCAAGTGGGACTATAAATACTAACGACAGCGATAGAATCCCCCCAGAGCTAACAAAATTGTTATCTCTGGACCAATTCATGACGGCAACCCACTGCAAGTATCTAGTAGCACATCCACGCCAAAGATTTTACTCACTGCACTTCCAATTATAAGCGCCACTCGTAGTGGTTCTAGTACTTCCCAGTCTGCAAAGGGGCTCTCCAATACTATGGCAAATCCACATAGAAACAAGATCCCCGGAGCCGTTCTGCTTCCGTGGGAAATGGATGATACCTCTATGGGTGAAGATGAGTTTCTATCAGACGGAAATGAGTCCATAGCCCAACATACGTCAAAGAACAATAAACTTTCTCCGGGTGTGGCTGCAAGCCCAGCCATCACTATTGGTCCATTTCAACAAGCTGCACTGTATTCTTGGATTGAATGTTCGGTTGTTCAGGCTTGCAGCGACTTCCTGAAGCAGCAGCAGACTTCTTTGAATTTAGATCTCTTGAAGAAGGAAGTAAAGAAGTGGAGAAACGAAGAAATTAAATTTGCTACTGGTGAGGCTAAAAAAAGGGATCGGCCTGTCGAGTTCATGTTTGGGATGGAAGTACAGTGTAAACTTGTTGAGGGGAGCCATAAGTGAGTTTTCCCCCCGGCGCTAACCGTCAATGTGAAATATCTACTTCCTAACAATCGGGACTCAAGAGCACTTATATTTTCAGGGCCCTCGGCAATGAATCCCATCGCGATCATCGTCGCTTGGAAACATATAATTCCATCCTTTTCTCCTCGCACCTTCTGCTTTCCCGACTATCTAGTCCTAGAACATCTTCGCGTTATAGAAAAAGTTTTGCACCTCTTTGGACCAGCATACTGGGATAATAAAATTTACGAGAAGAAGCGCGCAGAAATCGTGGCTTGTATAATCGACTCCGGGCAAGTTCGTAAAACACGAAGTGCAGAGGAGAAGATGGAGAAGTTACAGAAGGAGAGGGAAAAGGCTGAGGCGCAATTGTTGATGGAAGTTGGTATTTGGCAGACCGAAGAATCTATAGTCAATAAATAGTTGGCTTGTGAAGCGAGTAATGGAATTGGGTAGATATTAGCTGGTACATATTGATTTAGAAACTAAACATCTTTCGAGATATATATTATGCGGATAAGAGTCAACTAGGTGGTAGTTGATGTACAAACTGAAGGAGTTGAATTCTCCCGCCCTAGTCTAGCTAGTTAATCCCCCGTTATTTGTTTCTTATTAGTTATAATACATATATTCCACATAACACATTTAAGATTCCTCGGTTTAATGGCCCTGGCTGTGGACACCCGGCTGATAACCTCAATGAATTTTCTGTTGATTTAGTGCATTGGTCTCTCTTAGAATAGATAGGTTCATTATTCTAATACTCGAGAAAAGAATAAGGGTCTAACTTAAACGCACAATATGCTAATCTGGTAGCGAAATTAAAAATTAGCAATTTCCTTTATGCCATGAGCAGCACCTTGTGGAGCCAGCATTACCGGTATCTTCGGTACTATGTATTTCCGACGATTAGCGTCCTCAGAAACTAAGTGCCAAGCCACTCTCAATCTTACCCCTAAGCCTCCGATGCTACCTACAGTTATATCTTCCTTAACCATGACACCCTTCTCTATTCTAAATTTCTAAATAGTGTTAATTGATTCTCCTTCCCTTATGTAGACCTGTTTTATAACTTGACTCTCCCAAGACGCCAAGCACTGCACACCCCACGTGTTAATATCACCGATGCGCGATCGTCTAGTAATCCAAATAATGGCAGAAGTACAGGGTTGTGCATATATGAATCCAACGGCCTTCGGGAATTCTAGATTAGAGGGGATGGGTAGGCCGGGATTGATGTGTCCCGAGAATATGGTTGTAATTCTTATAGTATGGAATGAGATACCAGGTGAATGGCAGGCGACAGGGAGTTGCATGAGAGAGTGTGATCTACAGCACCAATTTATAGCTAAAGATTGATTGTAGAAGCACTAAAGGTGCGTCTTGGCTTCTCCAAGAGATTCGCGGGCGGATAGCTGCTATTTTTCCTGGTTTCAGAATCAATGACATGTTATTGGGATACGACGAAAGAGAAGTACAAAATAATAAAAATTACGGGTATATAAAACTTATCATAATACTGCCGCTAATAATCCTTGGCTGGAGTTTTAAAGTATCATTGCTAGTGGTGCCTAGTAGCTCCATCATAAAAAGTCACTCGGTATTCAAAGGATAAAGTTGTTGTTAAATAGAGGATGGATGGATGAATTAATCATAGGTTGTGAAATAGAGAGATGAGAGAGTAGATGGACTATTTAAAGAATCGGTCTCAAAGTCCCTATATATACGCCCCTGATAGACATTCGGGCCCTCCCTTAATAAGCTTACGCGATCGCAATAAAGATATTGGAGCCCTTAAACCGTGTCTAACCGGGTTTCTGAGATCTTGTTTTCCTGATATAAGTTCAAATTATTAGCCTAATTACACCAGCGTATTCATGTACTATTTCTTTAGTGGTCTTTAAATTATAGTGGGTCGCAGTGCACAGCAAGCCTAGTAACTAATGTGGCGATGTAATACACGAAGAAAGCTGATTGATATATCGAATTACAATTCTCTACATTTTTATCTAACAATAGATTATATAAGTGACTATCAAACATATTATATTGTAAGCTTTTGAGGTATTGTGGGAATGATTGTTTCGGTAAAGACCCTAGGGTTAGGGGGTGTTTCATTCATTCGTTCACTTGCTTTTGGCTCTTATGGGTTACATTAGCCATCGTGCTAACGTGCATGTAATACAATCATCCTCTCCGGCCTGTTACAAGAGATTAATGTTGCTAATTTGACCTCCAAAACACAGAAGAGACAAGATGCATAGACTTAAGTCGAATTAATTATCTGGGTTGTTATAACTATAATATAAGACTTGCATGCATGAAATACCTGATCTTTTGCCTTTTGACTATAGCTAGAGCCTCGATCAGAGATATTTGTTTCACCTACATGTAAGTAACAGCCATGCACTAGATTAACCTCGAGAGTATAATTACATGCAGCTACTTATGACCTGACAGGATTCCTTAAGGTCTTGTGGCAGCCTACAGCTATAGCTCTACCTGTATAATCACAATACAGCACTATTCGGCTTCGCCGAGATGGCTAAATACTGCATCCCGATATGTCTTGTGTATGTGGGACAAAATTATACATTTGTCTCAAGACAACGAGATGAATAGACTTCATAGTGGAAACTACTAAGATTGGACGTCGGTAGATTAAGAGAGAGAAAAATGATTGAATGGAAGAAGCGAGCGAAAGGGCGGCTAAATTTCCTTGCTGCTATTGGACTCGAATACTATTACGTTAATATAATTACTCTATAGCCAAATACAGTATACCGCATATTATTTAAACATCGCCGGCATGAGTAGATCAATATAAGAGGAACCCTACACCAATCTTGCAGACCCGGAAGGATCTCTCTTCAAATCACCGGGACCGACCGAATGTAGCACAAGGAGTGTTGCTCTTTCTAGAGTTGAGCTGGCTTCGTGGCATCCTAATCTGCATATGATCGATGGAATTATTAGAAATATATATAAAAGAAGAAATTGATAGCACTTGTGTTCCATAGCTGATAATGATACCGTGATTTCGATATCAAATTAGGATATTTTACCCCACAACGTCGTGCACGGCTCATATTGTTGTTTCACAATGCGGGACCCGCTTGCTTGTCTCACAATAGAGAATATATTGCAAATTGCTACTGCTCCATAGTTTAGAAGAGTTTTACACAAGTTCCACAGTACTCTGCCTACCTTATATATATATACCAAGGAAAAGTCGCCCCGATACACCGAAAAATGGCTATTCGGTAATTCTTTAGATTTCGTGAGTCATGTAAAGATGAGCTGGTTTTCAGAACTCGGGTTATGAAAATGTATGTAGAGTTGGTAGCTAGTATGATGGATCCGGTGATATATGCAGAATATCAAAACTTCTCATACCCAACTGCCGAGAGTGGTATAGATGTATTGTAGCTTGCCGAGGTCTCACCTGTAGACACTCTAAAGAAGATCCCTGTGCCATAGGCTGCTTAGTAGTCAAGTGTGCCAGCGGCAAGGCCGAGAAAGCTTAGAGCAAGTGCTTGGCTGCCAAGCTTGGATTTTAGCGAAGCCACCCGTTTCTCCGCTGGTCGCAGTCCATCCTTGGTATAACCCAGTACGTGAATATGGGGGTCCCCTAGCAACGGTTACATATCACAGTTGACACCTAACGGACCCGTGTAACCATACATCCTCCCGATGCCACGCATTCTAGATCCCACCACCTACAAAGGGTCGCACCTTATGTTGGACCCTTGCTATCTTTACCTGGCTTTACCTTGTTATCTTGGTCGAAATCACCCTAGCCCCGAGGTATAGTTCTTGGCATCCGGTATAACGAGGCCTACCGCCTATATCCTAGTAGATGCCAATGGAATTATCTAAAATGATAATCTAGTATGATAAAAGCGGTTAGTAAAGGAATTTTCCTGTCTGATATTTACCGTATCGGATAGAATACAACCCAAAGCCTTGATCAAGCCGAAAATAAACAGCTGAGTTTCTATAGTGTGTATAAGGATTGATTGAGACTGAGCCCAACGGCATCAGTAAGTCGTTTAATGTACAGATTTTGAGAAAGAATGTAGTTGATAGGCTTTCAGGGCTAAAAATATCAATATCTACCTAGTTTTCTATCATTTAAGTTACTCGAATGGAGGATGTAGGCTACATACATATATGCACTATGCGAGATGTAATTAAACCATGTGGTATTTGGTGGTCTCCTACGTTCAATATTTCTATAGCTAGAGCTTCTAGGAACATTGCAATGTCCTAGCACCCCCAAATACCACAGAACTACCACATTGAGGTTTGGCTGGATTAATCTTTCCTGGAAACATGCATAAACTCGCAGCACTATACCTAAGAGGTTAAAAGAGATTTGATTTTGCCATTCGGATGGGGTTTAATTACTGTATTAACTAGAGTAAGACTTTCAGCGAGGTATTTTAGAAGGTACTATTTATGCTTGAAATTTTAAGGGTTAAGTATATGTATCTAGGGGAGTTATAATATTCAGGAGTGATGTTAAGCAATCCTAGTTCACCTCAGGATCTACATGCACCAGCGTAGTTTTATATACATGGGGAACTACACGGTTGGTAGCCACAGCGATCCGAAACTCATGAGGTACCCAATGCATGATTGGCAACCACGAAGCCGTAGTAATCGTTCCTATAAAGAGCACTTGATAAGGCCCGAAGTACAATATTCCTCTAATCCTGTCCTAGATCAAGCATAAAGATTTTAATAATTCTAAAGGTTAATTCGGCCTTTGTTTGGTGACTGATTGGTTGCCATCATATGCACCTCGGGGGAGGGGGGTTCGGATAGTTGTGGCCAACCATACTAGAGGCCGCCACGAACCTTCGAGAGGTATGCATGGCGGTTTCTATGTACTCGTAATTGCAAGACGTTTCCGGAATGGCCTGCTATTGCATACCATAAAAAATACTAGACTTGGCATACTTTTTGTATGGTATGCAATAGCAGGCCATTCCGGAAACGTCGTGTAATTACGAGTAGTCTAACCATGATCCACGCCAGCTCCCACGTTTTATGGATCACTATGAGATGAGCACTTATACTACCCCACCATCCTTTCAATAGTTTCTGAATCTGTAGAAATTTTCCATGCTCGCAATTATGTGGCAAGAACCAATTGGAATTAGGGAGGATGAACTACCTGCGGACTGTGGGCCTCCACCTTGTTTCAAAACTCTGGGGGTCTTTACGCCTCAAACACGTGTATTCCAAACAAGTTGAGCCTACTGTTACGAGAAAAAGCCTGCTCTGAGACTTACGGTACCGGCGGTACGTAATGGTATCTCAATAAACCCACCCATATCAGCCTGCCGTTCCGCCACCCATGAATCCTGTAGATACCTGCGTTCAGGTGGCCAATGGCCTGTAAAAATTACTACCAAATCCAGAAGTGAAATGCTAGCGCTATCCAAGAATTGTCCGATCCTAGTTGCTGGCATATGATCTGAGTTAACGCAGCCCTGGGCCCAAATTAATGATCCCGCTATGTATCGCCTTCGACCTGTTGCATATTTAATTGCTTAATCCTGGTTACAGGCCAAAGTTCTAGAATTTCTTTCGGGTAGTCATATTATTTTCGGCAAGGGCCGATCGCGACGCGATTTTCAAGCTAACTACAATCATGATTTATCACTCACCTTAAAGTTACGCCAGATGTACCTCTCATAGGTGCTTGATTCCCTCTGCGGAAGCCAAGCCACCTTTCCCTCCTAAATATATTCATCAAACGATCGGCGCCCCTTGCCACAAGCCAAGAGGATCAGTCGTTGTTGTGAATAGACCCGTGGATTTTAGAAACCCTCGGCTACTGAAAACAGAAACCAAAATGTGTAAGTTTGGGGGTCACTATTTTCCCTCTAGAATATTATAGGGAAACCTGGGTTCCTTCATCTCTATATATCCAATGAATGAGATCTAGTGACATTTGATCGTAAATTGCGCATTTTAGATGTGTGTGGAACTGGCGACTCTCGATCGATTTAATAGGCCCCACTCTTAGATGTGCATAAAAGAAACGTACGTGTAAGACCTCGGAATAAATTATGGGGTGAAAAGACTAGGGATATGTCGGAGGTAATGGGAACTCTTGGAACTCTTGGAACTCTTGGAACTCTTGGAACTCTTGGGACTCTTGGGATGCTTGGGGCAGGCGACGCCTTATGTACCGTCCCTTGGCCCTTGGCAGTATGAGGTTGAATTGACCAATCAGAGCGCTTCAGACAAGCACGTTCCAAACCCTATCAGGGACTAGAATAGGATCACGTTTAACAGGAGCACCAGTAATTGGTCAATCTTTCACATCTCGGGGTCAACTCCCGCTGCCAGGCGACTTACCCAACTGGTCGATTAGATGGCTCAGGTTACGAGCGCATAATTAAAAAGGAATATGGACCCCTCCACTCTCGGTAATTTATCTCGTGCCCAGACTTATATGCTTGGCACAAATATCTAGGACCTCCCTATCTTGAAGAGCTATCTATCTTCGGTGAATCTTTCGCAATCAATCTGACCATTGCGAGTGAAAAAATACGCGAAGCCGCCACCAACAGCTAGCTGTAGTAGGAGCCTGGCTGGGGATGGGCTTATACGACTCATGATCAGCTTTCTCCTTGGCCTTCTACACGTGTTTTTTTGATAGGAGGATCGAGTGGAGGTATCTTAGGCCAGATGCTTTTGGTAAAATATGTGCACGAGGTGCGGGGTTATGCAAATTTTTCTTTTGACAATGGTAGCTGAAGGATCGCATACCGGAGGTAAGCGCGAAATAATGCAATCTTGTGGGTATTTCCTATGTATACTGTCGTTATATTAGATGAGAATTCTGTTGTGCTATGGCCAGGGCTATCACTGTAGACTTCATCAATCGGGATTGAATTTACTTTCTTCAAATAAACTTGATTAAGCATTTTCTTCCGTGGATCCCAAGGCTAAACTACCAACGGGAAGCAAGGCTAAATGTTCTTGTAGTGTATCCTCACAGCTCATGCGGGCATCCAACCCATGAGTTTGGTACCCCCAGCCTCGTTTCTTTTTGTTACTTTTTTTTTTTACCACACTTCTTAGCGTTACAACGGCCCTCTCCGAGTAAGGGAGTCCTGTGGGTTATTTCGAAAGCTGGAAATGGATTAACCCACGTGGGCGGTAGGACTGGTTCACTCAAAGTGGGGGCGAGTAGTGTGGAGCTCTGCTGCCTCATAAATATAACCTGCTTCTCACCCTCATCGAGGCTTTCCCCTCTGGTTACCAGTTAACGACTCAGCGGTATTCTCGGTCGTCTCCTAAAGAAACATAACACCGGACCTTACACCTGACTGCTCCTCAGTCACCAGCCGCCGACATGGTGCAAGCACTACCCGAATATGACTACATCTTCGCGATTGCGATGCTCTTTGCGTTTTTGGTGAGTGGCCTTCCGTGCTCATACCTCATACCAGATACGAATAGTAATATCAAACCGTATTTGTTTGAATTTGTCGCTAATTAATATTGGTTGTTTAAATAGGATGCGTGGAACATCGGCGCGAACGATGTAGCAAATGCTTTCGCCACATCAGTTTCTTCAAGATCTTTGACTCTCTTACAAGCAATGTTAATCGCTTCGGTTATGGAGTTTGCTGGTGCTATACTTGTTGGTGCTCGTGTTGCAGATACTATTAGGTCCAAGATTGGTAAGTTCTGGTTTATCTAATGGATATATGGATAACACTAATATATCGGACTATAGTTAAGGTAGATTATTTTATTGAACAGCCCGGCGTACTTATGCTGGGGATGTTATGCGCTTTGGTCGGTTCCTCTACATGGCTTACAGTTGCCACTGCTATCGGTTTGCCTGTATCCACCACCCATTGTATAGTCGGTGGTGTAATCGGTATGGGGATTGCGACTGTGGGGATCGACGGTATCGCCTGGGGGTGGGAAGGCAAGGGCGTTGCTCAGATTTTTGCTTCTTGGCTCATTGCACCAGCCCTTGCTGGAAGTTTTGCCGCCATTCTCTTCTCTATCACAAAATATGGTGTTCTTAAGCGGAAAGACCCTCTTAAGTGGGGTATGGTGATGGTTCCGATATACTTCGGTATTACTTCTGGTATCTTGACCATGCTTATTGTCTGGAAGGGGGTAAGTTACAATCATATTTAATGTATGATATTACCGTACTAACAATCGACCGTTACAGGCTGCTTCTTTGAACCTTGATGGCTGGAATACCGGTCAGGTTGCTGGAACGATCTTCGGTGTCGCGTTTGGTGTTATGGCTATTTGTGTTATTTTCTTCCTGCCTTATATCCACCGCAAACTAGTCAAAGAGGACTGGTCTCTAAAATGGTACGACATCTTCTATGGTCCCGCCCTCCTGCGCCGTGGACCCGTTCCCGAAGCTCCCGCTGGTGCCCAGACAGAAATAATTCAAGACTACTACCGCGGCCACGCCACACGCGAGGATCTCGAAGCTGCCGCTATCAAACCTTCCATTATAAATGACCTTGAAGCTCATAGGGAGGGTGGAGCTGACTCCAGAGACTCCGAAGAAATCATGGCTGCCAAGCAGAATGCACAGGTCACCGGCAAGAGCCTCGAAGAAGTTGAGATGACCGACACCGGAAAGTGGTATACACCTAAGAATATCTTGAAGTTCTGCTGGGACGCTTTTATGCATGGTGTTCGTGTCGACGTTGTTGGCGAACAGAACCGTAAATCTAAGCTCTCTGGTAATATCCAAGACATACATGCTCGTGCTGCTCACTTCGATAACAAGACCGAGCACTTGTACTCCTTCCTCCAAGTCTTGACTGCTGCCACTTCATCGTTCGCTCACGGTGCTAACGATGTTGCCAACGCTACTGGTCCCCTTGCTACAATCTTCTTGGTCTGGAGGTCTGGGGTTGTTAATAAAAAGGCTGAGGTGCCACTCTGGATTCTTGCCTACGGTGGTGCAGGTATCGTCATCGGACTATGGACTTACGGGTACAACATCATGCGTAATCTTGGCAACCGTTTGACGCTTCACTCTCCCTCTCGTGGTTTCTCTATGGAGCTTGGATCTGCCATCACTGTCGTCCTCGCTACCCGTCTAGCCCTCCCTGTCTCGACAACTCAATGTATCGTCGGTGCCACCATGGGTGTTGCTTTCTGTAATGGGGACTACAAGGCACTTAACTGGAGGATGGTCGGGTGGTGTTATGGTGGCTGGATTTTCACCCTTCCTATTGCTGGTATTATTTCTGGTTGTCTTATGGGTATCATCATTAACGCACCGCGTTGGGATGGTGTTGCTGTTTAATTTGTCTCAAAAGTTTCTTTATTGTTTTTCTCTCTTTCATATGTCTACCAGGATTATCTACAACAGGATAGGTTGTAGCTGCGCTGAAGATAGGGTCTTTTATTATTCTATAAATTTTTCTTAAAAATAAACTGTTACTAGTGCTTGTTAAGAAATATATACCCCTATGATCATCGTAATTAGTTAATCGACTACATGGGTACTCGTATACATCTAACCACATCTGACTAGTATAGTGAAAAACGCCTTTAATTACTAATTACTACTTCCATGAGAAACACTAGTAGTACATTATGCCTTAAAATGGTTAAGTATTTAAAAAAGAATCGATTTCGTGGGGTTTGTAGGTTTTGTGCATTGACTAGGCTAACCTTATATATAGGCGCTAGGGATCGTTAAATCAAGCGATATCATGAATACTGTAAGCTGCCGTGCGTACTCTTGGCCCTACTCCGCAGAAAATACAAGGTATTGAGCTAGGTGAATATCTGACTAGCCTAAGAAAAGTTAGAAAGTGTAAAGCTAGAGAAGTCCCACACTTTAAGGGTATAATATTGTATCATCTCGATCTATTCTCAAGTGGTGTATAAAATGGGTCTAGACTCTTCCTATGTAAGGGTCTCTTGCTACACTCATTCTTAGCATAAAGCAAGGGGGTTATCACCCGATGACTTTACCGCAGCTTACCTAGTATAAGATGTACATGTTGACGTGGTGTTTATGGCCGGAGTGTGGACCAGGTAAAAAAAAGTAGATCATAATCACTCGTACACGACCTCGGACTACCCCTATTTAGATTCTCGTAGGTGATTGGGTTAGAGAAATTTAGTCCTACTATCTGAATACATATATAGTCACGAGAAATCACTATATAGTAAGACTGTGAATTGTACTATCTGCAGACAGCCGAGTAAGTTATTACAAATCAGGGTACAAAAGTTGTTCTAAATACTTATGGTTTAGCTTGTCTTAGTTAACTATGTATAATTAAGGAATTTTGTGTTTTTGATGGACTTGTGTTAATTACATGTACATGTATATACTGTTGTAAATTAGCTGGGAGACTAACTATTTTACTAGAGCAACTATTCTAAACATTACTGCGAGTTAAGCCTAGTTTATACATAACGGCATGCCAGATTTTATACTCAGAAATAAAATTACGTAATTTAGGAAAGAAATCTTTACTACGAGTGACACTGTATGATAATAATTGTATGGAAGCATATAATCAGCTAGAGTTTATATACAGATGCATATATATGCACGAGATCTTCTAATAGATACCTAATAAAAGAAATAAATAGTTTTTAGCACAGTCACTATCTAGCTTATGACGATCACTCGAGTGATCTGTCATGACTTAAATATACGAAACCAATACCAGCCCTTCTTTATAGCTGTAACTCACCTAGATTAGTGCACCAGATACTATAGATAGGATAGTAGGAAGATCTTAACTCCATATGCGGTATAGCATACATATATACCAAGCTTAAACGTTCTTGGCTAGATATAACTATGCCTAACCCACAAGCCTATACTACATAGCTTACCGCTAGAGTAATCAAGAAGCCTTCCGTATTTACTCTCAGCCCGTTTGAAATACAGTTACGTTAGCCCTCCTCGTCTTAGTTGCTTAAAACGATAGGTGTTCTGTGAGGTTGAGGCGCTCCAAAATGATAACCTAAATACAATTGAATTTGCACAGAGTAAATTATAGGACGTATACAAGCTTAAACTCAGCGCCAACTAAGGTATCTTGAGTGGTCAACTGATATCAGTCGAGAGGGTTACTATAGGAAGGGCTTGGATTCAGTGCCAAGACTAGTTTGTTAGCTGGCGACCCGTAGGTCCGTGCTCATACGGCGCTAAACCCATTAACGTTAAATTAGTCCGGGGCTGTTAATGCCAATGATAGCGCCTATCTATTTGTTATATTTAGGAAACTATTATATCTTCTTATATATATGCTGACTGATTATGGTATAGTGGAATTTAGAGGTAATATGCCTTAATTATACTGGAATCCAGAGGCTCATACCACTAGTAGGGAATTGCCACCGGTAGTATAGGCTCTGAATTTCAGTACTCTGATACCACCAGGTAAGATAGGTTTTGATATATTCACCGCTCCATAGAATACTTAGACTTCTATAATAACCCTCGGGCTAGTTGAGTAGCAGATGTAGGAGTGAATATATTGTAGTAGGTAAAGTATAAGAATGGTATTCATCTTAAAGACTCTGGGGAGCATTCAAGAACTATCTTAGCTTTAGGCGACTAGCCAAAATTATTAGCATTGGACGGATCTAGAACTTTAATGTAGAGATAGTGATGGGCTAAAATTAATATTTATGCCACTACAGCTACTAATCCCCTAGATGGGAAGGTGGGGTGATGGTGAAATGGTTTTGAGGTAATAATGTGAATATAGCTCACACTAGGCTGGGGATAAAGAAAATGTATTATGAAAATATTCTTATAGGAGGGAAATTAATTTCTCGGGTCCTATTTCCGAAATTCGGATCTTATATCATCCTAGATGCCTTAAGTATAATGTGAACCTCGAGATATATATGTGTATAGGCTATATATAGGATCAGAGCGCCACAGACATGGAGATAACACCACTTCAAAGGCCCTGATAAGGCGTAGATTTCCTAGCAGTCTTTGCATAAAATATAGGTCAAGGATAATAGTGGCGAATTGGGTCGTAGGTTATCTTCACCAATAGATTTCTAGGGCTACCTAGCCCTTTAATAACTCAACTACAAACCTCCAAAAGATAGTCTGCTGTTGCCCCGCACTTCATGACTGCTATTAGTTTTTTTTTAAAAAAAAGACCAAATCAAACAGTTCCTTTCACGATTACCTCCGTCAGTGGCTTCGCTTTATACGACGCCGGCCTCTCGACGATATGACAATTAATTCCCGCATTTGAGAAAACAATCTACATGAAAGAAATCGTAACGCGGGAGGATTCCAGGAATCGGATGCCCATCAATCCTGTTTTTCTGGATACCATATATAGGATGATTTTAGCTTCTAGAAAAAAAAGCAATTGAGATACAAACATTCGAATAACCCATGCATATGTACCTAATGTTTGGACTTGATATGCACATTTATCTATGTATCTTACATGGTACGTATCTAAGGGCCAAGACGGTTATTATTATGGGGTTATAGATTGAGACTAGTGAGTTTTTTTTGTTCAAGGGTTAAAACACAATAACCTACGACGAAATGCAACGTAATGAACTTTCACATGATAGCAAGGAAGGTGCCTTATAATTCGTAACGCCAGTTACTTAGGTAGTACACAATATAATAAGCATGCAGGAGTTCAAAAATCAGACGCATTAATAGCGTAAGTGCATAGACCCAGCGATTACGTCGAAGAGCACCTTCCTAAAATGAGCTGTACCAGAGCTTTCGGTAATATAGGGAAACGATCTCATTGCAACGTTGCGTGGAAATATGCAGCCTCCACGTTGAGTGGCGAGAAGAGAGAACTTTTGTTTGAGGTTAGTAATTCACGGGTATGGGTGGGGTATTTCTTGGGGGAGGGGGTAGTAGATTAAGCTATCAGCCCCGCGCACAAAGCTGGACCCTATAGGTCTATTTATCACTCGAAATCCAAGACGCAGTTGTTTTCAGCAGCGAGTGAGAATTTTTGAATGAGGATTTTTTTAAGTATCCTATAGGCCCACCCTAAAACGAAACCCGTATTTCATCCATTGTTAATTCGGATTTGTGGAATCAGCTCTGATATTTTGATAAAGAAATTCTGCTAGCACGGACCTATGTTTCGTGGCTATCTGCCACTCACAAAAGACTGCCGTGGCAGCCCTAGAAGATCATTACAGTGGGGTTACGTACAGCCTGCATAAATGTACGCATACACCTAACCCTTTATGATTATAATTATATCTGATCGACGGCCCCCGGTAATTCAGGGGCCAGTTCATGGCGCAACCTTCAGCTATTTTTTATTATAATTATGTATAGTTAAAGTTTGTCTTACATGTCGCGGAGTCGCGCCGGTACTAAGGCTTTCTGACCTAGCTCTAGTTCTTATGTTCTAGCTTTTCTAATTGAATTTTGCGATAAGTTATAATTACTAGGGTGCTTTCTTGGAGTCGGGGAGGGGCTAGGGCTGTTCAAATATCCATGACTTCACACCCCCCCATCCTGTACACGAATGGGAGCTGCTTAAGCCAATGCAACGATGCATGAATATAACTTGCATATGCAGACATGAAGCCCTTAAGTACCCTATTGGCGGTAAAATTATGATAGGATTGGACGAAAGAAATTAAATGATGTTAGACCCGAGCCACTTGAAGTAAAATATATTGACTGTAATAGTACTACCATTGGTTCAAGACAGCACTGGAATATAAACAAAACTGAAGATATGTACTTCCTAAATCCGGCATAGTTATATATGCAAATGCACATAACATCATATCTTTACAGAAAACAAGCCAAGACGCAATACGTACATCTCGAAAAACCCTTATCCCCCTCGACACCATATTTTTGCTGGAGAACATCCGAAAAAAAATAACTTAGATAAAGAAACAGCTAATTATAAAACACTGAAAATACAAAGAACCCATTTTTGACATTGAGAAATCAGACAAAACTCCCTGAGCATAGGAAAAGAAAAAAAAAACATAGAAAAATAAAATCCGTAGTGGTGTTTTATGAGTATCTTCGGACAGGAGTCGAGTGATAGATGCCTTCTGCTGAATTCCGTCTCCCGTAACCCCCGCGTGAATCATTCGTGTATAGTCTTCTTTCACTACCATAGCTATCATCACTCAAGGAGGAGCTTCCTGACCCTTCCCTGTAGCCGATATAACTAGGTCGCCCTCGATCATTACCGCTGCTGATATTATACCTCCTCGGAGTTGCTGATCGAGACCCACTCACATGGACATGAGGGGCGTAGCCAGTATGGTGGGATGTTTGGTAATGAGCTGAATGGCCTTGATGGATGATTGGGCCTAGCCCGTCTTGCAAGACCACTGGCTGGTTGAAGCCCATTTCACCACTTCGGATACTTGAGGTTGGGCTATCCAAACCACCACCACCACGGCCAAAGCGTCCTCCGGAAGTGGGACTCAACCTTGGTGATACTTCAGCACGTCCCATAGGTGTGCTTTGGATGAGAACCGGTGGAGGAGTTGTTGATCGTCTTCTTGAGGAAATAGGAAGGCGTGTGGTTCCGTAACCACTATCGCGGCCATAATTGTCGGCTTCTGACATATGGTGTAGAGAGCGCCTTGGTCTTCCACTTGATGGGTAGTGTGAGTGCGCATGTCGGTCGTAGGACTTCTCGATAATAGGGATAACTCGATTACTGCTGCGAGTCTGGTACTCATACTCAAGAGGTTGTGAACAGGTACACATATTGAGTTAGGTTTGTGGTTTGAGGGTTATGTAGAAAGTTATAAAAGAGATGTTTCTTAGAATGGAACTAAGTTTGAGAAGGCAGTGTAGAAAGATATCTCTGAAGAATGAACCTCGGATTTCTCTAGGAAGCTCGGAGGAGTACTTATATGTATAGCCCCTTGGTCCCAAGCATGATAGGAAAAAAAATCATGAAGGGCTTCTCCGGGGGGTAATTATCAGATGTGTAGGGATGATCCCACTTGGGATTAGGTGAATAATTGAAGCAGGAATATATCAACGGAAATCAGCGAACTACCTAGTTATCTTTTGAATAGGGCTACATGAGTACCATTGATAGGTCGTATTATAGAAGGAGGCGAAATAGGGCGCGATGTTCCGGTACGCAGATGCATCCTCACCCGGGAGGGGGGGTTAGCTCAAGTACATAAGATGCCGTATATACGTATTTTTGCTCATATAACTTTGTCAATGGCTACTATAGGTCTATAGAGATGTATGAGAAATTAAGGTCATTCGCTGTAGAGCTGCCGGCCGCTACTATACGTGTAATGTTTAGCATTTCTACCAGTAGCAGTACTAAGGTCTCTGAATAGCAACCCTTGAAGATCCAACATTCAACAGAATTAAACTCGAGACCCTGAAAAGTGTTTGACTGCACGCCGGACATAAAATCTAGAACCTTGAAAGCGCTGATACTCTTGATGACCCTTAGAAAGGTCTAAAATCCCAGTCTGAGGCGACAGGAGTTTGAATCTCAAAGAATCCTTGCAGGTGATTAAAACGCGTGCCATGACAGTTTGTGTAGATCAATTAATAGTCGCCTGCATTTTCGGATGCGCCATGTTTGGATTCCACCCAATTGTATAAACGGTTCCTACTCGGCGTTTGGCTACCGACCTTATCGACTTCTGCGTCCTGCAGATACACACACCCCCAAGACAAGTGACCAGCACAGCCAAGAACGAATTGAAGTAGAAAAACTATCTATCACAAACATAATGAACCAATAGAAAACTGCCCAAAAAGCAAACAAAAGGAAAAAAAAGTGTAAATCCTGACGTCAAAAACATGGAGCAATCGTTGCCGTAACCACGCGGCTTGCTCGCAATGCGATATTCTGTTGGGTTTATAGCCTGATTGGAAACTCGAAATGCAGGCCCAGTTTGGTGTCACACCTTTACTTTTACGGATGTTTACATTCTAAAAAGTCTGCAACAATTGGAAAAAATCGCTCAAATTCCAAAGCAACATGCGATACTGGACCCTGTAATTAGGGTATGTAGGCAGTACAGGAGAAGAGTCGGTACGTACTGCTTTCATACACATTTACCGTTCCCCCCATTTGTTCAAGCGAGAAAAAAAAACATCCAGTAAATAAATGCCGTTGAACTCCTCTAGGGGTGTATTACAAGCCGTGTGACATGACATCCGACGGATTTGGGGGCCCAGGCTGATATTTCCCCACGAAATGGGTGTCTCATGCTCCCTTTTTTTTTTTTTTTCACTTTTCATTTTTCATTTTTTTTCATTTTTCACTTTTTCTTCCGTACTTTCCTGTTTTTCCGGCATTAGCGGTCACAGAGAGCTAAATGCGTGTTCAGTAATTTATACCACAGGCTCAGAGTAACAGAACTCTGTTCAGGGTAGCCTTGTTTACCCATTCTGTTAAGCTCTAGGGGATGGGGGCTGAGGTAGTACAAAATCGCTTTATGTGTAAATTTCTTTCAATGTGAATATTTCTAGGATCATGTTCCATGGGATGGAAATTTCGACATAGGGGACCTTCAACATTTGTACGCCTTGCAGTTTCGAGTATCCCGTAAACAAGTTAGTATGTTGATCAGGGCGCCCTCTACGACTCTGCCCACTCCCATATCGATCAGAAACACCCGAGGGTCAATCTAAGACACAATCCATGTCACCCGATTCATTCCTTGCTTGCTTGATACCCCCCCCCCGGGAGAATCTCAGCTGTGGGGGGAGAGGTACGACACGAGACTAACATGATATCTGATAGTTAAGCCCTAACATCATATACCTTCCTATTGACGATTTGACCTCTCCCATGCCGAAGACAACTTGGGAATACGTGATAAGCGGCCTTCAGCACCCGACACAAAATTCAGTACCTAACCTGACATATTTCGGTAGTTTTGCAAATAGTGCAGGGCATAAGCTGAAAAACCATCACTCCTCAAACGTCCTATTTCGAGATGAATCGAGTGATGGGGGAGACCGTCCGATGATCTCGAAGAAGAAGAATTTTTCGTCCAATTGTTCAAAAGTTTGTAGTATTTGCATTATAATGTCATCGCGTAATTCCCATAAAAAAAAAATAGCGGCCCACGATCGATTTATCAATCGCGGGGAAAGCTGGAGGTGGCTTTTGTTTGACCTGGTTTGCTAGGTTTTTACGAGTACTTACATATATATATCAAGCTACTAGCTCTAGATGATGCCGTTAGCGAAACTGCAAGGTATTTTAGCGACCCCATCCACGATCACGATACTAAGTATTCGGCTCGTTTGAAAATTTCAAAAACGGAAAGTTCATCGAGGGAGGCGTAAGAAGCAGGGATCGCGGTTTGATCTAAAGATCGATTTTGGTGCGGCAACGGCCAAAGGAAAAAAAAAAAAAAAAAAAGGAACTGCTGTAAGACTTACATCGGAATCGGGTAGTGACTTCTGGGGAGCTGCTTATACAGTTGAATGCGACCGATCGGCTTTGTTTGCGAGCTCGATTCGGCCGTGCCTGGTGCCCGGTAGCTAAAACCGTTGGTGCGGGATACTCGCCTTGGGCCTCGGCAGCTACTAAAATCGTTGATTAGGTAGCAAGCCTTAGTAGGAATTGCCAAGCCTCGTATACTCTAGCCAAAGAAGCAGATACATGTAGTATCCTATACGATGGGCAGAGCAGCCACTGACAAGGCGCTGAAAGCAATGTATAAACTGCCCGCTATGCTCTTCAACTACTCTGACCGCCGGCTTTTCCCTATACTCTAGTTAAGGACGCCAAAAATTTATAGTAAACCGTGGCTGGCGTATGGCTAAATGATAAAAGTGTGCATTGACTTAGCTATACGTACATGCTCATCCAATTAGGCCCTTTAGGCTATAAATATGCATCGCATGGGATTTAATTTAACCCTTTACAACTAATATAAAGAAGTCTGAGCTTATATAGTTAGTACTAAGCTAGAGATTTCAAAATGTCAATCTCAACTTCTAGCTCCTAATTACTCAAAACCTATTTTCTCACAACAAAAACTCAATATATCCCTATGCTAGCCGGCTCTCTCTGCTCTTTTGATTTAATTACTACCCTTCTTTGTTTGATAAGAGTAGTCAACTCTGCGGAACCAATATAACTACTACCAAGCTAGCCAAGCACTTTTCTGCCAAGCAATTGTAACGAGGATATCCGGATCCGACGAGTACATTACGAAGCTTGATATAGAGCCAATACCCAATATCCTAGAAGGACAGAGTTCTAGAGCATCTAGACTGAATTATGAGACCATTACTAGACTAGTACTGCGGCTGTATGTATATATACATAGGCACGGCAACGCTAAAATACGACAAGGGCCGAATACGAACCGGGGGACCGAATACGAGGCAGTGAAACAACTTAAGCATTATCTCTAGGTAGCTTATTAGGACCGATACTTTATGAGTTACGTTGCCGTGCGCACGTACGTTAACCTTAATGGAAGGTCGAAACGCTCTTCGCAGTCATCGCCTCATGACGTTCCGTTGCGCTGCCACAACCGCCACGCGTAGTCTTGGCTGTTTCGTCACCTTTGGACCCTGTTTGAGAGCTCGAGCTGGATATTCCATTGATAGCGGGTCAACCTTCAAAGTAATACACACCCTTCCTCCCCCTCTAGAGATACGAAAATAAAGGAGATAATATAATCTACAACATCACAGCGAACTCAAGTAATCCTCACAACAATACCAAGCCCTCAACGTCTACTAGGTTTAAATAAAAAAAAAGAATACGAACACATCAGTAATGTCGGACAGAAAAACTCCTAACGGCGAGACCCCGCCTGCAATTCCTCCTCGCGGACCTTTCCCCGCTTCGCCTCATGCCCACCAGAGCTACGAACAGCAGCAGCAGCAACAACAACAACCATACTCACCGATTAGTAGTTTACAAAATTTACCACCGCCGGCATATTCACAGTTGCCTTCGATTGATTCGGTCCCCGCTGGGCCGGTGGTTGTTCCGGATGTCAGAATTAGCTCGGAAGGTGGAAGAAGTAGTTCCGTCTCCGTAAACCAAAGTGAGGTCGTGGAGGAGTGGGATCATGATTTACCGCCAGCTTATACAGAGAGATATGGAGAGCTTGACCTAAGTCAAAATGGAATGGGAACCCATGCCAAAGTTTGCGGTTTGTCCCCTCCCTCTCTACTGGAGTATATTTACAATATTACTTTTACTTTTACTTTTTTGTATGTTTCGCTAATTTATTATGTAGACGATGGACGAATTAATATCAATATCAACCAAAAGTCAAAGTACCTATCTACGCTTCTTGCTCCGGCAATGAAGAGTCAGATGCATTTGGCCCAGCAAGCAGTAGAACGTGCAAAGACTTCTGGGCTGTCTGAAAAAACACCGGCAGTGGACCTCCGCGTCCCCGAATTTGCAAAGGGCGTTCCTCCCCTAAACATCCTGATCCAAATCATAGGAAGTAGAGGGGATGTGCAACCTTTCATCGCGCTCGGTCAGGTCTTGAAGAACCAGTACAGACATAGGGTTAGGGTTGCAACACACCCGACGTTTAAAGGGTTCGTGGAGGAGAATGGATTGGAATTCTTCTCAATAGGGGGTGACCCAGCAGAGCTTGTAAGTCACACTCTTGGTAAAAAAAAACGGGGAATGCCGGACCTCGTCGATTGGCAATAGCTAATCTAGAGCACGTAGATGGCTTTTATGGTCAAAAACCCAGGCCTAATCCCGGGCATGGATAGTTTGAAGAGCGGAGATGTTTCAAAGCGAAGAAAGGGCATGTGGGAAATACTTCTTGGGTGCTGGAGATCCTGTAAGTGATTTTATTAGTCATCTCGGCCTAGATATATATATTCACAGAAGTGGAAGCTGACAAACTCAGGTATTGAGACGGGAGATGGTACATCTTATGCTCCACAAATTATGGGTGGTGGCTCAAGCAGCAAACCTTTCATGGCGGATGCAATTATTGCAAACCCCCCTAGCTTTGGGCATATCCACTGCGCAGAGAAATTAGGCATACCTTTGCACCTAATGTTCACGTACGTAGCTTCTACTATGTCTTGATTTGATAATACTGATACTTAGGACTTGCAGGATGCCGTGGTCACCGACAACAGCGTTTCCTCATCCTCTTGCCAACATTCAGAGCTCCAATACAGAGAACGGAGTGACAAACTATCTAAGCTATGTTCTTGTAGATATGATGACCTGGCAAGGGTAAGTATTACCGAATCCCAGCTATCTTGAATAACTAAAGCTGATACCGAGAACCAATAGTCTGGGCGATCTAGTCAACAGGTTTCGAGAAACTAAATTGGGACTAGACCCCGTGAGCACAATGTGGGCACCTGGAATGATTTCACGTCTCCAAGTACCACACACCTACTGCTGGTCCCCAGCGCTCATCCCAAAACCTCTGGACTGGCCGATGCAGATATCCATAAGCGGATTCTATTTCCTCTCATTAGCAAATTCCTATAACCCTCCTCCTGACCTTGCGCAGTTCTTGCAATCAGGGCCTCCACCTGTATACATCGGATTTGGTTCGATCGTCGTTGACGACCCTAATGCGCTTACAAACATGATATTCACGGCTGTCCGTAGAGTTGGGGTACGCGCACTAGTCTCAAAGGGATGGGGAGGTCTTGGTGGAGACGAATTAGAAATACCACCTGGAGTGATGATGCTGGGGAACTGCCCTCACGACTGGTTATTCCCGCGCTGTTCTGCCGTTGTACATCACGGGGGAGCAGGCACCACCGCCGCCGGCGTAAGGTGCGGTAAGCCGACCGTTATAGTCCCCTTTTTCGGCGATCAACCGTTCTGGGGAAGCATGGTGGCCAGAGCTGGTGCTGGACCTGAACCAGTGCCTTTTAAGAAGTTGACGGCAGAAATTCTCGCGGAAAGTATCAGTATGGCGCTCGGTCTAGATGCGCAAGAAAGGGCGATGGAGCTAGGGGAGAAGATCAGGCATGAAAAAGGTGCTGATGTTGGAGCGGCAACATTTCTCGCTGGGTTGGCTGGAAAACCTGGTGAAGGCGGTATCTACAGGTGTGTAGTTGATAAAAACAGACCAGCGGTATGGAGGCTCCGCAGGACGGAAGCAACACTGAGCTCTTTTGCTGCAAGTGTACTTGTTGCGAATGGGCAGATTGAAGATGGGTGGGCAGGGCTGAAACTATGTAGGCATAAGGAGTGGGAGACTGATACTGGCCCGTATGAGCCAATTAGTGGGGGAGCTGGGGCAATCATCGGTACTATGGGTAGCATCATGATGGGCGTCGGGGACCTTCCGAGGGGCGTATTTGGGACAGTGAAGGATGTTGTTGGTCCCTCACGGGCTAGCGAATCGCCACTGGATTCACCTGCAGCACAAGAGGACGAAGCACAAAAGAACACATACCCGAATGAGAAACAACTTTTAAAGCAGATATCCGCAGGCGGAGAGTCATCGGGTAGCCGAAGTCAATCTCAAGAGGGCAGATCTATTAGGCGAGCCAAAAGCGATGATGGCACTGGGAGTAGAGGTAATTTCAACCTTGCCACGGCTATGACAGCTGGAAAAGGTGTTTCTAGAATTGTAGGCGCGGGATTGAAATGTATGTCCCCCTCCCCCGCGGTGATCTATACATTTAGATAGTAAAAGCTAATCTTTTTATAGCCCCAATGGATTTCACTATGAGTATTGCCCAAGGCTTCCACAATGCACCAAGATTATATGGTGACAAGGTGAGACCAGCCGAGAAGGTTACGGGTTTCCAAAGCGGGTTGAAAGCTGCTGGTAAAGGATTATCACTTGGTCTCTATGATGGTGTTTCTGGGCTTTTCACACAGCCTATAAGAGGTGCAAGAGAGGAGGGAGCTTCAGGATTCATAAAAGGCTTCGGACGGGGTGTTGGTGGAGTCGTGCTTAAAGGAGGTGCAGGTATGTTCGGTAACATTTATTCCACGGGTTTTGAACTCTAGTCACTAATGCCCTTTGATAGCCATATGGAGTATTCCAGGGTATACCATGAAGGGTATCCATCGGGAGGTCCAAAAGTATCAGGGTGCAGACACGGATAAACACATACTAAACTTAAGAATTGCTATATCCGAGACAGAGCTCCAACAAAGTACCGCTCAGGAGCAACAGGCAATTCTTAAGAAATGGCATGATTTACGGTCCGATGCCTGCAGGCAGCCAATTAAGATCTTTTCTAGCGACGACATCTTCGGATCCCGGAAAAGTAAACTAAATAAGGATAAAGGCAAAGGGAAAGTGGGCGAGATTCAAGGGCCTGTGATAGAGATTGACTCTCCTACAACAACCACACTATATACTCCTGCAGCTCTACAACAAGTGGCGTCTTACGATGATGATGAACTCGAAAGGGCAATCCAAGAGTCTGTCAAGGCAACATCAAATGGAAACATGGCAGAAGATGAAGAAATTGAAGCAGAAATCAGGGCTAGTGTTACAGAATTACAATCCGTGGCAAGAAATTATCCTACTGAGAATGTGGATGAAGATGAGGAGGCCTACCAACGTGCCATCAGAGACTCAATGATGGAGGCCAATAGATTGAATAGAGGAATAGAGAAAGGAAACGGTGGGTTGATAGCCAATGACCCGGATTTTGAAGAAGCCCTACACAAGAGTTTGGTCGAAACAGGTCGTGATGAAGACGAGTTTGAGCGGGCATTGAGAGAAAGCGAGCGATACACAGGGGTAGATGAGGGTGACGACGAATTAGAAAGAGCCCTCAGGGAAAGTAGGAGGCAGCAAAAGATGCCAGAGATAGGGCATCCCCACCAAGGACACGACGAGGAGTTATTAAAAGCAATTGCGGAAAGTAAGAGATTAGACGAAGAAAAGGAGGCAAAGAGATTAGCAGAAGAAAGGGTTATTATGGAATACGTGATGAAGGCAAGTTTAGAAGAGCAAGAGTACCAGAGAAGAAGGAACGGGGATAGTAGCTGGTCTACGAACTAGTAAATATTTGAAGCCAGACCCCCCTGGTGTTCCTGGTTCAGATGCGGTATGCTAATCGGCCGTTACTTATTTTATGGTTTAAATTTATTCCCCTTATTTTCGCTTCATCTATTTAGCTAAACAGCCTTTTTCGCCTACTATTTATACGCACAATTTCAAGCTTCCCCTGCCTATTTTTGTTTCCCAACTTATAAGAATGATCTACAACCCTAAAATTACAAAGGTACATATAGTTTTAGTACAGTAATAATTACATCTATTTACCCTTGTAGATTCCAATCTAGTGCCAAATTATGCCCCGGAGCCTTTGGGTAGGCCCACGTTGATATCAGACACAATTAACCCCGGGACATGATCATGATGTCCCCAAGAGTTCGCCCAGAATTCTATAAGGTAGGTCCCAATTGGGTTGGGGCCCGTGCACAGTCTTGGCGAGGACTTCCCCAGTACTTATCCTTGGGAGCATCCCAAAAACCCAGTTGGACAAATAACAAGATATATATTGTTAATAGGAACAGCCCATATGATGCCAGTCGGTGGTTTAAACCTAGTCCCCGAGCCGTTCTTGATTTGTGTTTTTTTACTGTTACCCCGTACGAACCCCATAGTTTCATAATGTTCTAGAACAACTCGGCTCTGAAATAAAGCACCTGCAGGGAAGAAAAAAAAATAAAAGCTGTCGTAACTCGCCCTTCATGCACCCTCTGTCACCGTCTCATCTATCGCTCTAATAGGTAACGTTTGAGCATACATACTTCACACTGTGTGAGAAGTGCCCCTGGGCTGTATTAGATATCCCTGCACTTTCCAAATGTTTCAAGTATATTTTCCAACCCACCACTATATTCAGCTCTCCTAAGATTCTCTGGTATAGCTACAGTGCCACATTCGATACTGTTCACTTTGGTATCTTCTGTTTGACGTACAACAAAGTCTTCTAATTGCCTCATGGCTCATCTATACGCTACAGATGGGGGGGGGCCAATTCATCCTAAACAAAATACGTATATACTCTAGCTCTGTTGCCTATAAAAGTCGGGTTATGCTTCAATAGAGTATTGGTCTATATTATACTTGACCAACTTCCTCGCTGTGGGATTGCGTAATGTTCAGGGATGAGGATAACCCTATCGCCCTCAGACTTGTGGGCATTCTTAAGGCGATGATGGGCCATATTTTCTTTCCCCCTAAAGGTAGTGTTACTTGATCCATACTCAGCTCTATGATCTCTTATTTTTTTGTCCTTCAGTTCCTTTAGAAAAAATATTTCCACCATCTTAATTGGCCATCGGAATCCCTAAACCAATTATTCCTGGGGAGTTAAGGTTGCGAACCCTCCCCAACTGGTACTCACCGTGTTCTCGCTTTTCGTATGACACCGACTGCCATAACCCGGTCATTACAATGGGCTGGCTTCAAGACGCATTCCCTCACCATAACTACCCTCCTTCACTCCCGACAGGAACCTCGGACAGAAAATGGCACGGTAGCGACACCACCAGGCCCACGTCGCCGCCCACAGCACGGTTCGCCAATACCTGGACTCAATCGCTCGGTATTCATAGTTGTTATAGTTGCCGGAGTGGTTGTTCTCATTCTCGCTATTTTTTCCATAATCTGTTGCTGGCGGCGGCGGAAGAGAAATAGACTCGTAGCACCAAATATGCGACAAGCGGACGATCTGGAGTTGATTATGCTAGAGGAGCCAGACCGCTCAAGGAGGTTTGGTGACACACCACGACCGGACTCGACAACACTACCAATGCAAGGGGCATTACTGGCAGTCGAGCGTACATTACCATTACCGCCCATTGACGGAAACATAGGAAGCCCACTGGATTCGATGTTGAACAGGTTCAATACAAGTAGTAGTAGTAGTAGAAGTGGTTCCCATCGCCGACTGAGACCGGAGAATAGTGGGCGCAATATCAGGATTACTTTGGATAATGATATTGGAATGGCAATATCAACCACACCACCGACTGCATCTAGTTCTAATTATCAGGAAATTTTGGGATCTCGATCATCTACGCCCGAACCGATATCTCCACCCCTTGCTATTCTTCGATCTCCGACAATTGATTCGTCTATGTCGGATTCTCCGCGGATTTCTTCTGTCGCGAGAGGAAAGCGGCCTGTAAGACATGTGAAATCACCCTCAAGCTCCTCGCAGATGAGTAGCAAGATACGGAAGAAGAAGAAGACGCGCCCAGTATCCGAAATTACTATATCTAGGTCTATCCCAGATTCTCCAATATCAACATTTGGCGGATTTGGTAGAGCAAGTGTTGGAAGCATGAGTGGTTGGGTCAGCTGGTGGGAGAGTAGTAGCGATGAAGATGGGGAGATAACTACAAAGAGGAAAAAGAGGAAAAAATGAACAGCTGGAAGAAACCCTAGATTTTTCAGGGCTTGCTTCAAGGTTCTCTCTAGCGTGCCTCCTGAAGCTTCTTATATTTCAAGTAAGCTCTACGGATGTACGTCCCCTATTATAAAAAAAATAAGAAACTCATTTGCTGATAAAAGGTGCTTGTAGTTTATTGAATTAGGTAGCGAGTCTTGTCCATCTTTCGTTTATCACTATCTGTCGGTCTAGACGTACAGGCGATAGCTCATTATAGATTTTAATAGCGATATTGCTGTATCAGCCCCCCAATGTATAGAGTTAATCATAAATTTAGTTTTTTTGAACCGCCTAAATCGAGTGATAATTGATGAGCCTTGAATTCAGATTATATCTACTTTATTACTTAGATTAAAGTACACAAAGGGATAAATACCGATATCCCTATAGATTCAGCCCGAAGATTGAGTACTTTAGATACCCTATAGTCTTCTCAAACTCGTAGAGCCTGCTCATATGACGTTCCGATTTCGAGCTAGAGCAAACACCAATACCTTGCACTCCTTGATGCCATTAACCCAATTCGCACCTCTTAATAAGCATGAAACCCAAGAAGACTTCTCGGTTAAATCAAAGTTTTATATCAAATGACCTTCTTCCTATCCTCAATTGGGTATCATAAACACTCTGGTCTATAGGTCTAGACTCAACAGACGGGCAAGTATACCAGTTAGGGTGTCTTAATTTAAGATGGACGGGTGATCCCCCGCGATCTTCATGATAACTTACGCCTTACATGCTAGTACGACGGTGACCTAAGATAAACGAGTCCCTAATCTCGGAATTCGACCGAATATGTGGGGGGGGGGGTTTCCTCATCCTGCATTAGCTCTATAATACACAGGGTCGGGTAATCGGCACATCGGAAGGTAATGATTGGAATGTACGATTTTCTACTGTTTTTTTTATGCCCTTGGTGAAGATTTAAACCACATTCTGATTTATGAATCTTTTAGAGTATAGTACTAGAAATAATTGGTGTTAAAACTCTAGATCCTCTGGTTGGCTAATATCTAAATATCCGCACGTACTAGCTATGGAAGGAAATAATGTGATATAAACTTTCACCAGCCGGCCGACCCCACGAGGAAATATGATGAATGGAAGGCCGCGAAACAGGTTACGTGGCTTGTCCCACTAGAGTATAATTTTAACTATCGGTAGTAGTGGTATAAATGATGAATACTCAGAAAATCGAGACATGCTTATAACAAAATATCGGCTACCAAAATATAGAGGGTCAAATTAGAGGTTTCAAATATTGAAGGACTATTAGGAGTGCTAGGTAGTGAGTAATCCATGATTGAGATCCCTTATCCGTTAATGTTCATGGCTAGGCTGGCCGCGTCTCTATTGTTTTCTATACCAGTCATTCACCATTTGTTAATGAGAAGGCTGGTAAAAGATACCCCACTAACGGTCCCTGGTGACTTGTGATTCGATTCCCGAAGTGAGATCAAGACAGACACGCTTCTAGTCAAAAAACTCTTTTATTAAAGGCCCTGAATAATATCACTCTATTTATGGAAGAGAGAACAACCCCGCATGATATACCTGTCAAACCCACTTCCTCTTCTGTAGAAGTACGTAGCTAGACGTAACGCAATAGTATGATATATCGATAATCCTAAAAAGCGGTTGCAAGCCCGACCTCATATACTTCCCCATAATATTATCGAATTCTGTCAGCAACACTTCAGCACCCACGTTTATCTTTAGGCCAGTTCCAGCTACATCTATGAGCAGGAACAAAACACAACTTATCACTCGAAATAACCAGTCTTGGCAGGCACTTACATGTCCGTCCATGATTCGCCAATAGCCGCTCTTTAGGCAACCATTGTTTGCGTCAACCATTGACTTATAAACAAGGTTGATACTTATTTGAACCCGTCCTTTTCTTCAAACCCCTCACGGCGTCATAATCTCGACAAAAGCTCTGCAACATTAAAGAATCCCAGAATTTCAGCTCGGTTGCACGAAAGGCGAGATTCTAAAGATGGCTAATGATGCAGTGGGTTATGATAGTGGACTAGCCTCTCCAGGCTCTAGCGGTAATAATGAGGACCTGTGAATACCGTTCCTATAGATCTGAGAACTGATGAACTTCTTAGCTAGCTCTGATCAAGACTCTGGACCAATGCCAGTCTTACTCTTCATGGGAAAGACTGGCGCTGGCAAGAGTAGCATGATAAGGCTGCTTGGTGGGAAAGATGTTGATGGTAGTGAGCCACCCGTCGATGGAGGACTTGAATCTTGTAATATTAACCCCCCCCCCCAGTCCTTTTAATACCCCTATTAAATAACCCACTACGGGGGCTAATATTTACATCTTAGGCACATTCAAATCCTGCACCTACGAGGCTAAGATCGACAACAAAAAAGTCCACCTTATAGACACACCAGGGTTCGATGATTCCTCACGAGATAACCTAGAAATCCTACGCGAGATTGCATCGCAACTCCATATTTTCTCTCTCAAAGAATCTTATGTTGAAATTCGAGGCGTTGTCTTCCTACATGATATCAGTGAAGGTAGACTAGGTGGAAGTCAAAGAAAGACTTGGGAAATCCTCAAAGGGATATGCGGGAAATCCGCAATGGAGAATGTTGTTGTCGGAACGACGATGTGGGGTCTCCCAGGCTCAGGAAAGTTCCTAGCCCAAGAGAAAAGAGAAAATGAACTGAAGGATAATCATTGGGTGGGAATCCATAAAGTAACACCAGTGAAATACGATGATCGGGATAATGCGGTTGAAATCGTTAAAGATCTTCTAGCTAGGCCCTCAGTCCTTCTTCAAGTTCAAGAAGAGATGCGGACACCTCCGCATACCATTGAAACTACAACTGCAGGCCTGATAGCAATGCCAGAAGGTCTAGCTGAAAAGATGCGGATTCAGAAGGAGTATGAAGAACAACAGAAAAAGAATGAGAAGGAAAAACGTCAGCGCGAAGAGGCTATAATGAAGAAGCAGAAAGAAGATCAAAGAAAACTCGAAGAAGAGCAGAAGAGACAGAGAGAGGAGGATGAGAAACGAAAGAAGGAACAACTGAGGATTGAAGAAGATAGACGAATAGAGAGGGAGAGACAGCGTAGGCGCGATGAAGAGGAGCTGAGAAGACTGAGAGAGGAGGCTGAAGAGAAACGGAGGCGTGCCGAACAGGAAGCAAGAAGAATACGGGAAGAGTATGAGCAAAGGCGAATGGAGGAGATGCGTAAGAAGGAAGAGGAGTTCAGGAGACGGCAATATGAGGCGAGGAGACAAGAGGAAGAACGCCAGAGGCAATGGCAAATCGAGGCCGATAATAGAAGGCGCGAGCAAGAGGAAGAGTTGCGGCGTCGGCAGAGGCAAATTGACGAAGAAAACCGCAGGGTAAGTACTTTATTTCCTCTGGTGTTATATAGGTAATAGAATAATTGGCGCCAATTTTCAAATTACTAACTGATGGATAGAGAAATAGTGGCGGCTGCTGCATTCAATAAAATAGCCTGTAATTATTTATTGGAAGTTCTACGGATATTTATTTAGTACGGATTTTCTCGCTCTATCTCCATGTTTAGTCGTAAAATCTCGATCTCATTACTATACCGAGATACATATATTGTGCACATCCCAGACTATGCCTGTACTCCCACCGTATACAAACATAAGGCTAGAACATCTTATAGCGTAACCGGAAATGCTAAGTACACATACAAACGTATCTCTGATTCCCTCTAACAGATATGCTTGATGAATGAAGTCACGAAAACCCCGCTTCTAAAACACTAGGCTGACTCGCCCAAATTCCCGCATAACCCACCAAAGAAAACCGCTGACTCCATGCATAAGTTAAAGAACCTTAGCTATCTTGCTGTGGTGATTACAGAATTCTGCAAGCCAGGCCTTGAAGAGGGGTGGTCCAAAGCTTCTTCTTCTTCAAGCAGTGGTACCACAGTAGGAAAAGAAGGCACCCATAGTATTTTGCGGATATCCATAGGGTTTGTGTATGGGGTTTCTCTATGGCTGGCGGGAGGGGGAGCCCCAAGAACATTTCGAAGATCCATCGGGTCTGGATACCGCAATACTGCTCGCCGCGGCTGTATAGGAGATTGGAGAGCAATGGTTGGTTGAGGCTTTTCCAGTACATTCCAGATATCCATACGGTTCGGATATAACGGTGTTGATCGCTGCGATAGTGTGGGAAATTGAGGAGTGGGGGTTTTGTTGGCCGGACCACTAAGTGAGAGGGGCTGGCGGTCAGCGTTTTGGTGCTGGATTTCGGTGATATTTAAAACACCGGAGCAAGAGCTTTTTCCGGGCAGGGTGTTGTTAATGCTCATCTTTGCTGAGGGAATTGCTGGAGGGGGCGTATTCTCGGAGACCTTAATCCTTTGAGAGTAAAAGTAAACAACTTCACTCTCTCTGGGTTACTGGATTTGTGATTATATGTACTTTAGTGAGCTAAGCAAATTTGCTTCTAGTGGCATTAGAATACGCAGGCCAGAAATCTCGATGTGGCCTTTAATTCACCCATCTACCTAAACAAAAATCACATTCTCTTGGCCGCGGAGGTCCATACACTATCATTAAGCTCATCAAGGCATAAGGCTGGAAAGAAAATAAAACAATCTTCATAGTGCTATAGAATCTGTTCCGTGACCGACGAGGGATTTTTACTTAATTCCGTTCACCAAGGTCCTAATCGTGGAAGTCAAAGAAGAGGGCGAGTGCCAAGGCTGCACATACTATGTATTACCGGCAAGAGCCGTTGCAGGGCTAAGATCGATCAGCGTTGCGTCATGCAAGATTAGGTTCTAGCAGCCTAGAGATCTGGCACATGACGCCAGCCCTCCCAACACCAATTTACAATCTGTCAAAACCCCCGCCCTCACCTTCACCACCCCCACCACATCTTCACTTCACGAGCAAATACACTGCAAAATGGGCTGTTTTGGTAGATGCTCAAAGAAGCCCAAGGGCAACTACAGTAATCCTGCCTATAACTTTTCTACTGACCTTCCTCAACTTGCTAGCCTAAACGATACTCCACAAAAACTTGCCCCTGTGGTAAATACACCAACATATCCACCACCTTCTGCAAGCTGGAATTCACCAAGTGAGCCTCCACGAGAGCTCTCCCAACCATTAGCATCAAATTTCCGCCCAGAGGGTCTAGTCAGTGATGGAAAAGGTGCCCTCCCAGACTACACAAATACCAATACCCAATGGACCCCAGGGCCACCACCAGGCTCCTCTCAACCTCAAGGTTATAGTGGCTATAATACAAACCTAAAAACCGAGAAACAAGGATTTAGAACTCCCCCTGCTGCATTCGCTCCCTCTGCAGCAGGAGACGATGACAACCTCCCACCACCACCCGCCATATCGCATGATGTTTCCCCAGCATCCAACACAACCTCTGACCTCGCAGATGCAGGGTATAACTTCTGCGTCATGAACCCTCTATCCTCTCCACAACAATTCCCTCAATCCGCGCTATTTCAACTCTCATCTAACATCCCACTCCCTCTCGCATCACCACCTGGACACTTCCGCGGGAAAATAACCACTTGCGGTCGTACAACTATTGAAACTGCTAATAAGGGGGGGTGTCCAGACACATGCCTTATTTCTGCACTCCCGCTCTTTTGCGCTGGGTATCATCACCCAGCGAATACGGGTAGAGCCCGTCATATCTACTTTGAGGTGACACTTCAAACTCTCCCTCATGATGCTACAGTCGCTATCGGGTTTGTAGGTTGTCCTTATCCGAGCTTTAGACTTCCAGGGTGGAATAGGGGAAGCTTAGGGGTTCACAGTGATGATGGGAGAAGGTATTGTAATGATAGTTATGGAGGGAAGGATTTTACAGAGGTATTTAGAGTAGGGGAGAGGGTAGGAATTGGTATGCTCTCTCTCTCTAATATTTATTTTCTCTTCAAGATACTAACTACTAGGGCTTAAGGTATGAAATTCCCCACTGCGGCCTCTGGTCATGGTGTCGAGGTTTTTTTCAACAGGAATGGAGTGCCCGCTGGAGGGTGGAGGCTAGATGAAGAGACGGATGCAGAGCTAGATTGGCCAGCAACTGAGGGTTTAGATGGAGCTAATGATGTTTATGCAGCTATTGGTGTTTGGGGGAGTGGGATTCGTGTGGCAATCGATAATTTCTATAGCAGGGAGGAATGATTGAGATTGATGTGTGGGGAGTTAACGTTTACTTTTTTTGGTGTTATTTTTGCCTAGGTTTGCCTAAGGCTAGCAACCCCATACGTATCTTACATACTGGTCTAGACATTGCTTCAACCTCTCTAGACCAGTTTAATGTTTTTCGAGGGTGGTGGTCATTGTTGGTGACATTGGTAGGTCATCGGTAAATGATTTAGTAGGCACATTTTCTAGTATCTAAAGCTGAAATAAATTCCTCTGACTATGTACCTTAGTAGTTTTCCAAAACTACATACAAAGATCAGTCCAAGAACAAGTACGTACATCGGCTACCTTTACTAACATACCCTAGTGCTACTTACGCATTGTTACGTATTTTGCCTTTTACCTTACGTAGTAATGAGGTTACACATCACTTAGTGCCATACTATCAGCCGCGGCGTCCTGCTTGGAACTCATCCTACATATGATTACGTCTATATCCAGGCTTCCGTGCAGTAGCCCCATGTTTATCATTGGGATAACTTATAGAGATCCACTCAGCAATATCACGCCTTTATTGTATCAAGCGGCTTCCTAACGAGCTACTAGAACCTCGGAATTGAAGGAGGCTGTAGTCCCCTGTCATAACTGTAATGGTTGGCTTTTTTTCTTAATACTCATAGAAGGAACCTTGGAAGTGGTTCTATAGAATAGTTGGGTCTAGCTGTGGCAGCCCTCGTCATAGTTTTTCACTCCCCACAACCCCGGTTTAGAGGTGGCGGTATGGTGTTACGTGTGGTATGAGTGAGACGTTTTGAAGTAGTTTCAGTACTCTTTTATTGCTATACGCTGTTTTTAGTAGAACCAAGGTTATAGACACCAATTATTTTTATTAGAACACTTCGTTTACATTCAGGTTATATGAATGTACTCTGAAGAGTGATAATCCTAATGGATACCTGTCTTGTTTTATCTTAACTATGTATGACTAGGTTGTACGTAAAAATAAGTTTAAAAAATCCCCGGGTTTCCAGTTCCGTCCGTCCGTATAAACTTTATACAGCCATCATAAGATACAATTTCACAAGCCTAATCCCATCTATTAACAGTGCCCACCGCATATAAACGCACAAACGAATGTCCCCGAAACTCCAATGACCAAAACACCCCTCTTTCTCTCTATTAATTCATTATATTTCATTACCAACCAAGTTATTACACACCCAACCCATTTTACCAGTCTATCCCTCTATATAGTCGGTCCCCTAGGATTAAAACGTGACTTCTTTCATCTCCCCTTTCCCTGTGGCTGGAGAATATTCAATCCACCTTGCCATCCTCCTCTCTACCATCCTACCAGGATTCATAACATGGCATCCCTCATATGTCAGTGCAAACGGCTGCATTGCAGGATCACACAACACCAGTGCTGTCGGTAGTGGGTAAAGCATTAATGTATGCCAGTAGTCCCATAACATTGGTCTAGTCGATAATGAGAACGGTGAGAGGTAGCCTTGGTCTAATATAGTTTTCACCAGCTAAAAGATATTAGAGACGGTGAAACGACTAGATGAGGTGGGATAGTATGGGGGGTTACCTTTCTCGCGTTTCTGATATCTGCATTTGTTACATCCTCAGATTCTGGTTCTTTGTCCTCATCAGAGTCTTCGTCTTGGCCTTCATCCATATTCTCACCCTTCTTAAAACCAACACCATTCCTACGTAGACGACCTATAATGTCGTCTCGGCATATCACAAGTTCCTGGGTGAAGTATCCGATTCTGCAAGGATTACTAGTCCATACAGCTTCGCCACCTTCACCCTTACTTGATTGCTGGAAAACTCGTCTAACTCTACCAGTAAACATATCTGGTATTGCTTTCCTCGGTAGTGTAGCTGATGACCCCCCCGAAAACGTGCTAGCCCACGGGTCATTATCCCCAGGTATAAACACGAATGTCGACACCGCCGTCAGAGCCTGAAAATCAGCCAGCAGTGATGCAAGCCGATCAAAGTGTTCTACCCACATCAGCCAATGATATCTCCTGCATCCTTTCCCTAGAAGCAATACACACCTTTATATGCCACGCTCCCCCCATTTGTCCCCATCGCAACCCCTGTAAAACTTCCCACTAGTACCACCACCATCGGCGGCGCTTCCTCGAGCACCTCAAATACCTTCCGTAATCCATCCAACACACCCTTCCCGTCCAATTCTACCGCCCCTAAAAACACCATCTTCACCCCTTCTTCTCCTTCCGCTTTCCGCATCGCCCTACCTTGCTGTCCCCCTCCACCACCAATATTCGCACCCATATCTAACGTTACTCCATTACCAAGGAAATCAACATGTCCAAACACCTCTGCACTTGCCTCCCGTCGCTCTGGTAATGGTTGACCGACAGTGTAAACCGTGAACCGGGAGTCCTCTTCAAATGCACCGTCGACTATACAGAAGCACCCAGGTGTAAACCAGCTTCCGTCCTCCGGGATAGCAGTGGCAATAGAGAGATCAAGAATTATCTCCCCGGATGTGTCGAGCAGAGTGAGGACGCCACTAGGATTAATAGCTAGCATCCCAAATAATAGAAAACTCTTCCCCGCGCGGCCAAGTAGGTTAGCAATTGGCGTAAGCTTATGCTGTTTCTGCGTAGTAGTAGCCGCAGCAAATGTTGGCGGCAGGAAGAGTTCCGTCCTCAGCAACCGTTGATGTAGAAGCGCATATCGTGTCCGAAACAACGTAGTCTTCGCTGCTGCACTCGGTAGCAATGTCGGTTTTGGTGCCCTGTAATAAAGCCATTAGCCTAACTCCCTCCTAGAGAATCATAAGGGACAGCCCCCTACTTTTCAAACCCCCGCTTAAGTACATTATACCCCCACTTTGGCATTGCAAACGCATCCACAACCTTCAAGAACTTCCTAACATCCACCGTCTCTACTTCTACCTGTGTCCCCGCCATATGTGCCTCAATTTCACCATCCCATAGCGCACTACTTGGTACTCCTGCCCCAAGGTCAAATGAGTTTTCCCTCCTTAGTAAATCCCCTCCACCTGCTGCACCACCTCCAGGTACCTCTAGCCCCCGTAGTACACTTTTTAACGCCTCTCCTCCATCTACGAGGATCCCTTGTGCTCCTTCATTCCGTTTCCATTGTCTTGCGATCTCATCTAGCAGCTTCTCACCCGCACCGGAGTCCCGCCAGTCAGCGCCACATCGACGGCCAATGAATGAACAGAGGAGCGTTAGCGCATCAGATTTGAGTGTGAGGTTGTGTTTCTTTGTAAACACACGAAAGGCAACAGGGCGGAGGATGCTCGGTGGGATTTCGACAGCAAGGACGCGGGGGGGTTGGGCGCGGGGGGTCTGGGCGCGGGAACTTGGGGGGAGGGGTTCGAAGGGGTCGGAGGAGGGGAAGGCTGATGAGGAGGGTATGGGGGCAGGAGCGCCAGGCTTAGGACGGAAAAATGCTTGGATTTTTTGGCGCTCCATGATGGGAATGTGGGGAGGCAGAATTGACTTCGATGGGTGTTGGTGTTGAGTTGAATTGTAGGCAAAGTGTTTCGTCGAGGAGACGCGACGTGTTGCCAAGTAATTTTCCCATTTCACCGCGTTTTGGGAGACGGAGAATTCCGTCAATAGAACTTGATAAAGTAATAATAATTATGAGAAACTTGTCGGCGTAGTAAGACTATCTACCACTTAAATTTTCTGCCAATTGCCACAAAACCAACTACCCTTCAATCACCCCAACAAATATCCTCCCAGCCTCGCCCTAACGTCACAAACCTCCTTCAAAAGCTGCCTCTCCCTCTCCTCTACTCTCCTCGACATATCCCTCCTCTGATATCCATCCCATCCGCCCCACGCACATCTAGGACATTCAATCGTCCATGCCGCAGTATGGACCGCAGTCTTGCCCGTCAAATCCCTTTCGAGCGCACACCTCGACCCGAGTTCTAACAAGGTACTATACACTTCTAGCCCAGAAACTGTTGCAGCTATATGTAATGGGGTCTGGCCAGCGTGATCGATACAGTCTAGCTCCGCACCCGCAGCTACGAGCGCTATTGCAGCTACATTACTAGAGGATGCAGCAGCGGAATGTAGGGGGCGTCGGCCAACGGCATCTTCCTCCTCAATATCACACTTCATGTCGAGTAGTTGCGTCAATAATCCCATCTGCGAATAGCGAGCAGCAAGATGGGTGAACGTGCGGCCATCAGATAGAGGCTTAGAAGCACCGCTGTCCCACAATGCACAAAGCAACTCCCCTACCGCTGAGTTCCCTGAAGCTTCTGCGAGTTCAAAGGGAGTTGTCCAGCCTGAGCATCTGGAAATGGGGGACGGGCCGGCTTTGAGTAGGAGCTTAACGATATCACCTCCATTCTTTTCGCCGGCGGCGATATGAAGTGGGGTGTCAGATCCCATGCCTGTATCTGGACTTGCACCGTAATCGAGCAGTAATTTCACTGCCTCTTCATTGCATACAGAAGCAGCAAAATGGAGTGGCCTCCACCCTCTCTGAGGTTGGGTATCAATCCTGTACTGCGGATTTGCACCTAGCTCGAGCAACAACCCCACAACCTTGTGACAATGTTGGAGTGCAAGAATAAGTGGGGTTTTAGAATTTTGATCGACGGTGTTCACTTTTGCCGAGAATTCTGTCAAGAGACACCTTGCCATACTCTCATTCCCATTTAAGAGTGCGATGTGGAGAGGTGGTTGACCGAGGTGGTTCCGCTGATCGACTTTGGTGCCCTTCTCCAACGCTAACTTCAATAATCCCATGTGGCTGTTTTCTGCGGCCCAGGAGATGGACGAGGTATATGCGGACCTATGGGTCTTACGAAGCAACAGTTTTATCCCCTTTTTGAGTACGAATTCTACCAGGTCCTCAACAGGCTTTTGGGGAACAACTTTAAACATTCCAGGCCTGAGGTCAGCCCGCGAGAATTGACGAGGTCCGGTGACATCGATAACCTCGACCGAATCAGTGTTTGCGAGAAGTTTCAAAAGGAATTTCTTGTTTCCTATAGCAGCCGCCCAGAAGAGGGCTACGGTTGTGTAATAGGAAGTTTCCATTGCCTTTTCTTGGATGACCGGATCACAGATGAGGAATAGATGTTTGTTTGTTAACATGAGGTTGGCGAGGGCGCCAGGGGTAGACACATTTGCAATGAGGGTAAGGAGCTCATTTGGGAGCCTGAAAAGGCTTGTGAGAGAGGAGTTTAAGGGAATTATAGGAGGATTGATTGACTGGGCCATCTTAATAGGGATGGGGGATGGAGATGGATGGATGGATGACTGTGGTAGATTATTTGTGGGACGAGAGAGGATAGGTGATAGTGGCAGAGTATTTATGGAATGAGAGAGGATAGAGGTGGTCACAGATCGTACGCAAACTTACATCTATGCTTGAAGTTGAATACATGTTTATTCGAATGGAATAAATGTAGCCCAGCAGCTCTAATGAATACTTTCCCCCTCCGCCCACTCTAAATATTAATTGTAGAATAGCTTCCGTATTTAAATATTTTCATCTAGAAAAGAACAAGATACCGTACCTCAAAGTCCTTATATGCAGGTACATACATATCCATCACAAACAATTTAATCAGACGTCATCTTGGGTATCAAACATTGAGGTAGCCAAATGCCGGCATATTCCGTCCTTCCACCCAGACCCCTGCTACGGTTCTCCAATACCCATACCAGAAACCCAGCTAAGAACCCCGAAGAGAAACCAATTAACCCGGCTGCCTTTACTCTATTACGCTAGGAAATCCGAAATACAGATACATATAACTCTTCTAGAAATTGTGAAAACCCTAACCCTGATTGTCCAGCAGTCTCAGGGCATAACCCCTCCACACACAAATCTTCCCTTACGCCAATACCACCCCAGTCTACCGAAATTTCGCAAACTTTCTTCCGCAACACAAACAACACCAACGCCACCCTCAACAGTCGAGATTACCTACTAATCTTTTCGCCCACAATGTCTTACAATAAGCCAGAGAAGGGCGAGTTCGGGGAAGGGCCCAAGATCCACCGGATCCGCATCACTTTGACTTCCCGCAAGGTCCAGGCCCTCGAGAAGGGTAAGGCCTCCACCTTTACCACCAGGGTTCTGAAATTGTTACTAATGGGTTACAGTTACCTCTGACCTGATCGAGCGTGCCAAGTCCAAGAACCTCCGGGTCAAAGGCCCCGTCCGCCTTCCTACCCGTGTCCTCAAGGTTACTACCCGTAAAACCCCCTGTGGTGAGGGTTCAAAGACCTGGGATTGCTTCGAGATGAGGATTCACAAGCGTTTGATTGAGTATGTACCAATTTATAAGTTTTCTCAGGCTTCTACTTAGATACTAATTTATGATAGTCTCAATGCCCCTACAGAAGTCGTTAAGCAGATCATTATCAACATTGAGGCCGGTGTCGAGGTTGAGGTTACCATTGCTGCTTAAGTATATGGTGTGAGGATTGGGAAATTTGATGGATACCTGCCATGTTTGAATCAAAATAATACTCAAGAAAAACAATTCAAAACTTCTTTTTCAGTCAAGTGTTTGAACCCTAATAATTTCTCTTGTAGTAAGAGTCCAGTATTATGTGAGCTGAATAAGAGTTAAACTCGAGGGCTATCCCCAAGACTTATATAAGTACTTAGATTTATACACTAGGATCCTTCCAACGATGAAAACCCACCCCAGGCCCTCCCAATCATACGATATCACTCGAATGATATCCCCTTATCTCTTATTTGCACTGTGGATGAATGAATGAACTAATCATAGTATACCATTTGCACTGTAGTGTTAATCTCGTGAAGGTAGCTGGTTCATTCCTAATCCAGAGGGTCCAAGAGCGCAAGGCACCTCAGGTAGTGCCAGATATATATTCGTCACATAATCTACCTTTGGTGGTGATCCTATTCCTCTCACCAAAGATAAATCACGTGACCAATATACCTTTCGGCCTCGCTAGTACACTAGCTAGCCACATAGCTACAAATATACCCTCTTAGAGATCTTGAAATTTACTGCTGTATTTATAATGAGAGAGAGTGATAAAGGGCAATGTGGTTTATGAGGCAGCACTTTATACATGAATAGTTTGCAGTCACTAGTACACGAGACTGGGAAAGATAAAAAAGCGGGAAGATAAACCCGACCCTCCGTGGGTATAGCTAGGCTTTGATTTTGCAGTCTAGCAGGAGGTACAAAGAATATAAAAGACTAGTTGAGCATCATATAGTCTCACTCGCGGAAATCCCCTCGTCATTTCCACTTCCTAGAGATTGGTTTAAGAGCTTATTTTTTACCAAAAACGAAAGGAACCTTAGAAAAAGAGCAATAGGAAGTGACATAGAGTACACAAACATAAATACGGATAGGGAAAATATTCCAGAAACCACACCGCCTCCAACCCACATTCCACCCACCACCCAGACATTACCCCTTAGCTCTTCCATCATTGTCCCTTACTCAAAATAACACAAAGGATCTCACAAAAAAATAGCTAAACCCCAGATTATTTCACTGGATGAGCAGCAGCCAAAAGTGGGGGAAACGGATAGAATAGAAGAAAAGAAATATCTTAGTTGGCTAAAAACAACTATACTTTCTTATCCTCCTCCTTAGGTTTTGGACTTGCTGGGCCCTTGTCCCTTTCTGCGCTTGTCTCCTCGGCTGCTTTTGCTGCTGCTGCCGCATCTTCCGCTGCTTGTGCCAGTGTTAGTCCAGGGATTGCGTTTGCGCCACTTAAGCCCTCGATCGGCTTTGGTGGAGCTACTACTGGTGCTGGTATAGGAGCAGGCTCAGGCTTCTCGGTAGGCTTCTCGGCGGGTGGTGGAGTTGCAGTTGCCGGTGGGGCAGGTGTAGGCGATTTCGATTTGATGGGTTCAGGCTTTTCAGCTACGGGGGCAGCTTTTGGCGAGGTTGCAGCAGGGGGGGCAACAGTAGCATCGGCCATTTCCTCATCATCCTTTGCACCGTCCATGCCAAATCCTGATGCTTTAGCTGCCGGTGGAGGAGCGTCATCACTCATTTCTACATCGCCGTCATCGTCTGCACCTGTTGCCTCACCCTCCTCAGCTTCCTTCCTAATAGCTTCTAGTTCCTCGTCGTATTCAGCTAGGTTTTGATCTTCCTCGCTGTCTTTAGCTGCGTCTTCTTTCTGGAGAGCTGCGAGGTTCTTCTGTGCCCCAGAACCGCTGCTAGATCCTGTTTTACTGCCGACTTCACTCGGTGCCGCGCTGTCGCCAAGGCCACCCCCGAGAGGAGTTGCCATGCCAGAGCCTGTGCCAGATCCAGTGTCCTTAAAGTTACCTTCGTTCCTACGACGTTTCTTGCCTTGTCGTCGGATACCGAGAGAGCTTTCCATCTCCTCATCTTCAGAATCTGACATAAGTTCTCCATCTTTCTCAATATTGCGATCCCATCTGCGCTGAGTGTGACGTCTGTCCATGCCAATTGTGTCTTCTTCCTCGTCGTCGAGCATCGCATCATTTTCTTCTTCCTGTTCTGTGAGTCCTTTCCCAACATCCGTCATTTGTACACTAGGTGCGTGGCGGGTACGTTCGAGATTTTGGAGGACGGCGGTTTTAATCTTTTCGAGGTATTCACGGGAGTTAAGATTTTCCATATTAGAGGGGCGAACGTCAAGTTCATAGTCAGGACCAAAGTACTACAATTGTCAGCATTAGAGTTTAGGGTTAACAATTTTGGAAGAAGTGACTCACCTCATAGAAATCACTGTATGGTAGATCTGGGCCGACTTTGTGATTCACTAAGATACCAGTTTCGTAGGTCCAGGCTCTACTAACGTTCCTCATTGTGTAGCCTCCTCCACCAACTACCAGAGTCGGCAAGTTGAATTTCTTGACAAACTCAACGCAGTTCGCGTGTCCAGCCATACTCAAATTGAAACATCCGAGCCTGTCACCGGATAAACTGTCGGCACCACACTGCAAGACCACAGCGTCTGGTCTATAATATTCCATAACATGACCAATCACAGGCTCAAATACTTCTTTATAGGTGACATCGGTAATACCGTCACGGAGAGGGAAATTAACAGCGTAGTGCTTGCCTTGACCGACACCAATATCGCGGAGTTCACCAGTACCGGGGAAGTATTCTCCGTACTTGTGGAAGGAGACGGTCATAACGCGATCGGTCGTATAGAAAGCCTCCTCAACTCCGTCACCATGGTGAACATCAATATCAATATATAGAACACGCTGTTTATAGCGTAGGAGCTCAATGATACCAAGGACAATGTCTATGAAGAATTCAGGTGAGCACAAATAGCATAACCGCAGGTGCGCGAAGGGCAGTAAAACTAACCATTAATATAACAGAACCCAGAGGCTTCGCTCTTCTTCGCGTGATGCAGTCCTCCAGCCCAATTAATGGCAATATCACATTTTCCACGATTGAGCCTAGCGGCACCCTCCATACTTCCACCTCCAGAGATTCCGCAAAACTCGAACAACCCATCAAAGACCGGACAATCGTCACCTACGTTGTACTTCCCTTGCTCTTTTGCGTATTGTTCCATATTATCTGGAGTGACTTTTGAAAGAAAATCAACGTATTCATCCGTATGGAATTGGCACATTTCTTGTTTTGTTGCGGGTTTTGCTCGCTGAAGTCAATGAAAGTATTAGCGATAAGTAGTGATGAATCATTACAAGGATCATTACATAAATCTCCATCTTCTTGTAGAGACCGTAGTTCATAATCAAGCTGTGGGTCATTCGTATTCTGTGGGGCTTCATAGGGTGGCCAGCAACATAGGCATAGTTTCTGAGAAATACGTGAGCGACAGAACAAGCGATAGCAGCAATCTTGGGGATACATACCCTACATCGGCTATTGCAAAAAAAAGAATACTCAGGTTAGTTAAATCGCATCTTTAAAGTTTCGCTGTTTCGCTTGTCTTGGAGAAGGCCCATGGCTACGCAGCCGGTAGAAACGCGATTCAAAGTGGGAGTCTCTAGTTGAACTTACAATCATAGAACTTTAAGCAGATAATAATTAGTAACAAGATCATAAAACAATTTGAGGGCGCGAATGGTGATAATGAGGGAAAGACTAACATATGCCACACGTTTCGCATTGGATGACCCGTTTGTTGACGGCGGGTCGATGGGAGCGCCGTACTGGGTCATTTTGTCCACAGGACTATAGATGTTCTGTAGCTCTTTGTATGTATTTCGGAATAGCTGGTATTGGGAGGCGGGGTGAACCAGTAGTGGGGTTGAAGTTGGAGAATGGTGTATAAGAGATGGGCGAGTGACGAGCGAGACAGCACCAGCAGCAGCAGCAGAAAGGGTGGGTGGAGGGAACGAGGGAAGGGAAAGCTCAACTGGAGGGGAGGCTGAGAACGGCTTCCTCCTACAATTTGACTGTGGCTGATAGGTGCCAAGCTTTACTACCCTGAACCCTTTGCCGGGTAACATGTGGCTAGTAGTCTTAAGATTTCATTGTCACGTGGAATAGTTGCGGGCAAGGTGGCTTTTATGAAAACGTCCAGTCAAGTCTTACATGGTCAATTTGTCGTCTGCAACACCCTGCAAGTCTCAAATACCTATCTTTTTAATCCGGAAATCTCCCCCCCTAAACAACATTTCCCCTACTTACCCCGCTGAATTTGGTCGAAGTGAAGAAATCAAAGCTCAGCAGTCTGTCTTCAAGTTCTTTATTTTTGATTCCATCTTTGTGACCCTTCAAAGCTATATCCACCATTACTTACTCGGAAGCTCCCATTAATCAGGTCACACCCGGACTCCTTCAATCATGGCAGAAATGGCCATGTACTACGCCCTTGGGGCTGACGAACCAGATGCGAACAACCCAAACCCGCCTCAGTCGCAGCAGCAAGCTCGGCCTACTGTAGCTCCCCCTCCAACGGGCTACCAGCAAACTGGTGGTTCTCCCTATCAACAACCGTCACCATATGGTCAAGCTCCTGGTCAGGCACCTTCTCCGTATCAAAACCAGGGACCCTACGGCCAAGCTCCTTACGGCCAAGCCCCCCCTACCTCAGCCTCTCCATACCAACCGCAAGCTGGATATGGTCCTCCCCCGCAGAATCCTAGCCCTTATGGAGCACCCGGGGGTGATGTCGGCGGACTAACGGGAGCCATGTCCGGTATGGATCTTGCCGGAGGTGTCGGAGCTACTCCGGGAACCATCTCTAAAGCTTCTCGAAAGAAGGCAAGAGCATACCATGATCTCGGTCAAGCCCCAGAATCTGCTCCCAGTGGCAATCTTCCTCCATATTCACCGGGGCTTACATCCCATATACCTTCCCAATTCCTTGGCCAGCAGCAGACAATACAATCCCCAGGCCTCGGGGGTAGTTCCCAATTCCCAGTTCCAGCGAACCAGCCATATATCCCACCGACAGGAACTAACCCTGCAGCATTCGCTGCCCGCCCAAACCAGGCATCATCTGTCAGCCAACAAGGGGGCAAGATTGATCCAAATTCGATTCCGTCTATCCCGCTTTCCCGTGATTTCGCCGCAGCACACTACAGAACAACGATCTACCCTACACTCGATAAGCAGGCACCACCGAATGCAAGTTCAGACTTCATCGTCCACGACCAGGGAAACGCATCGCCAAAATTCTGTAGGCTAACTCTCAATTCCATCCCAGCAACGGCAGAAATTCTAGCATCGATGTCATTGCCATTGGCGCTTTTGATACATCCATTGGCGAAGCAGAAGGAAGAAGAGAATTCAATTCCGGTTTTGGACTTTGGGGAGATGGGGCCTCCACGGTGTAGACGGTGCAGGACTTACATCAATCCTTTCATGACATTTTTGCAAGGTGGAGCGAAGTTCCAGTGCAACATGTGCTTATTTCCAAATAACGAGGTGCCTAATGAATATTACTCGCCTGTGGATATGGCTGGTGCTAGAGTGGACCGTATGCAAAGACCAGAGTTGATGAATGGTACGGTGGAGTTTGTGGTCCCAAAAGAGTACTGGGCAAAAAAAGATGGTGAAGGAGCAGGTGGTTCCGAAGGGAAAGGAGGGACACCGATGAGGTGGTTGTTCTTAGTAGATGTAGGTGAAAATGCCGTGAATAAGGGGGTTTTGGAGAGTGTTGTGGGTGGTATTAGAGAGTCACTTTATGGAGAAAGTGCATATGTGCCATGCTTAGAGGGACAAGAATCAGAGGATGAAAAGGAAGGAAAAAGGAGAAGATTACCGAAAGGATGTAAGGTTGGGATTTGTACGTTTGACAAGGAAGTACAATTCTACAACTTGAATGTGAGTTACATCCCACAGGCAAATTTATAAACTGCGAGTGCTAATTGATGAATGAACTGTAGTCAAACTTAGATCAAGCCCAAATGTTGGTCATGACTGACATTGAAGACCCTTTTGTTCCTCTTAGTGAGGGTCTATTTGTGGATCCTTATGAGTCGAGGTACGTAAAGAACCTCGTAAGAGTTTCAAGAAGATCAAAAAACTAATTGGTATCTAAAGAACCGTTATTGAATCCCTCCTGACTGCACTCCCTGAGCTCTTCCTAAACATTAAGAACCCAGAACCAGCTCTTCTACCAGCCTTGACTGCTGCCCTTTCAGCCCTTGAGAGAACCGGTGGAAAGATCATTTGTTCTCTTGCCACGTTACCAACGTGGGGTCCTCATCGCCTATTTCTCCGCGAGGACTCAAAACTATACAACACAGATAAAGAGAAGGCATTGTTCCAAACCGAGCACCCAGCATGGCGCAAGATAGCTGGGAAAATGGTCGAGGCTGGAGTAGGCGTGGATTTCTTCCTAACACCAAGCGCCTATATCGACGTTGCAACTGTAGCCCATATTTCAGCTACAACCGGTGGAGAAACCTTCTTCTATCCAAATTTTGTCGCAACCCGTGATGCCTTCAAGCTTCGTTCCGAGTTTTCGCATAGTTTCCATAGAGAGACTGGATATCAAGCCCTCATGAAGGTTCGCTGCTCAAATGGCCTCCAAGTGTCGAGTTATCATGGCAACTTCCTACAACATAGCCATGCGGGTGATGTTGAATTTGGCACTATCGATGCAGACAAATGTATCTCTGTCATGTTCAGCTACGACGGAAAGTTGGATTCAAAGATCGATGCACACTTCCAGAGCGCATTGCTATACACTACGAGGAGTGGTGAGAGGAGGGTTAGATGCAGTAATGTGGTGGCTGCTGTTACTGAGCAGGGGCGAGATGCAACGAGGTGGGCGGATCAGGATGCAATTCTGGGAGTACTCGCTCGTGAGGCTGCAAGCAGAATGATTGAGAAGCCGTTGAAAGAGATAAGAGGTGCACTTACAGAGAAGTGCGTTGAGATCTTAGCAGCCTATAGGAAGAACATCAGCGCTACTGGAACTCCACCAGGGCAGTTGGTATTGCCGGAGGCTTTGAAGGAGTTCGGGATGTACGTGTTAGCTTTGTTAAAGTGCAGGGCATTTAGGGGAGGGAATGTGACGAGTGACATGAGAGTACACTCGATGAGGCTGCTGAAAAGCATGGGTCCTAGTGAGCTCCAGCTCTATCTCTACCCTAGAATTCTTCCAGTTCATAGTATGACTGAAGAGGTTAGTTTAATCCACTGCATTTTTCAAACTCATCTTTGTTAATTTAACCCTTGATCCACAGGATGGATTCGCCGACGAGACCGGTCACCTCAAAATCCCTACTGCGATACGCGCCTCTTATAGTTTTATCGAAGAAGGTGGCTGCTACCTCATCGACAATGGTCAAATGCTCCTTCTTTGGATTCACAGCCAGGTTTCGCCAAACCTACTGCAAGATCTCTTTGGACCTGATGTTACCTCCCTTACCGACCTTGATCCAAATTTGTATGAGCTACCTACCTTGGAATCACACCTCAATGCACAGGTCCGCAACATCATGCAATACCTTAAGACACAGCGTGGAAGCAAATCAATCTCAGTCCAGCTCGCTAGACAAGGCTTAGATGGTGCTGAGTACGAGTTTGCCGGAAGCTTGGTTGAGGATAGGAATAATGAGGAGAGGAGCTACGTAGATTGGTTGGTGCATGTCCATAAATTTATCCAACTAGAGGTAAGTAGTAGATCCATAATAAGAGTGATGTGAATCCGGTGCAGGAGCTAAAATGTGCCTGATGGGTTAGGTTTCTGGACAGCGGAGAAAGGAAGACGGGGATGTTGCATCTGGAGGCGGGATGGCAGGGTTAAGGCCTCCTTATTGGTAGGCGTTTGATGTAAAGCAGAACGATGTTGGTGTGGAAGTCTGTTTTTGAAAGCATCTATTTTTGGGTTGAAGAGCGCGTGTTTGATTCTTTGAATTCATTGCGGTTAAGCAAATATCTAGGGACTAAAGGCGAAAAAGAAATCTAGGGATGAAAGGTAAGTCGATGGTGTATATACAAAGCTGGTGTTTGTTCAAGCTTTACATTTACTTTACCGGAAGAAAAAAAGTAGTTATGTACGTGTGATGATGGTTCGTTAATAGAAGTTATAAGTCCACTTAATCTAAATTCAATGTGTAATGGACCTATTTTACTCGTAGATGCATGCATGGAAGCTAGTGTCACCTCTGCTGTGGCTACCTGATCGTAGATATTGTGCAGTCTGGTATCTGTGCAATCTCTGCTACATGCTGCAGCGCAGTTCCTAATGATTCTATGTATGCGGTGTGAATCTCGAATTGCGATGTGCACCCCAATAGCACATTTTCAGCTGGAATTTGACAGCTGGTAAAATTAATGGCAGCCCAAAATCCTAGCGGAAGCTACCACATTGGCCAACTCAGCCCAGCTCTCTTAGAGCAACGTGGTTTTTAGGGTGCGGAAGGTGAGAATCCTAAAGAAACCCATTTCAAGCTTAGAAGTTGGGTCCTCACTTGCAAGAGCCCCATCGGTGAAATCAATTAGCCCTAACGTCGGGGGAATAAGGGAAAGAGAAGCTTGTTCCGCAGGTTCCCGTGTTAAAGCCAGGTACCACCACCAGCGGGGACATGGGTTTTGGCGCTAGACCACAACCTTGTGCCCCACCAAGCTCTTGCGGCTTGCGGGGAGAATTGACAATGCGACAACCTCCACTGGAGCGAGTGAGTGTATGCAACGCGGCTGTTGTTGTTTACACTCTGCTGCTGCTGCATGTAGTGCACAAGTTCTGGTGTTTTTGATCTGTGGTTCCCCCTGTCACGCACCCTAGCTTCCTCTCTCCTTCTCTCCTTCTTCTTCTTTTCCTTCTTCTCCTTCTTTCCTTTCTCCTTCAACAGCAGAATAAGCATCAACTACCAGCAGCAGTAATCACTAACAACAAGCAGCAGTAGCAGATACATCTCTTCGGTTAACGGATAGCATATTCTATCCTAACCCCCTCTTTACAGAAGCCCGAGAAGTGTCAGTTCGCTGCCACCATAAATCAGGAATTACGGAGATTGCCACTTTTGGAAGGACCGGTCAAGGAGCCAGTATGGAAAACTACCAGAAGATTGAGAAGATCGGTGAAGGTTTGTGAATCATCTCCATCCCTCTTATTTGCTACTATATTTCATCCAATTCATTGTCTCTGTGTGGTTGCTGTGTTGTGTTGTTTGTTTACCTGCTGCTTCGCCGCGGCTATTGATGGCATTTGGGTATCTTGAGAACTGTTGTTGTTGTGAATTATTCTATTGATGTTTCTTGGCTGTGTGAGATAAGGGGGCTCTGTTTCATGCGGAACTTTTTTTTATCTTCTTCCGATCTAGCATTTTTACCATATACATATTATAGTACTCAAGCTCACATCTCTCTACCAACAGGAACTTACGGAGTTGTCTACAAAGCCAAAGATCTTAAAAATGGCAACCGCATCGTTGCTTTGAAAAAGATCCGTCTCGAGGCCGAAGATGAAGGTGTCCCTTCCACTGCTATTCGCGAGATCTCCCTCTTGAAGGAAATGTCAGATCCAAACATTGTCCGCCTCCTCAACATCGTCCATGCGGATGGCCACAAGTTGTACCTGGTATTTGAATTTTTGGATCTGGATCTGAAGAAGTATATGGAGGCTATTCCACATGGTATGGGATTAGGTAGAGATATGATCAAGAGGTTTATGAGCCAATTGGTCGAGGGGGTTAGGTACTGCCACGCACATAGGATCCTTCATAGGGATTTGAAGCCGCAGAATCTCTTGATTGATAAGGAGGGTAATTTGAAATTGGCGGATTTTGGATTGGCGAGGGCTTTTGGTGTCCCTTTGAGGACTTATACCCATGAGGTTCGTACTTTTGTTTTGTACGTGCACTATGGCTTCTGTTGAGCTAATGACATATTGTTTGTAGGTTGTTACTCTCTGGTATCGCTCCCCTGAGATCCTTCTTGGAGGTAAGCAGTATTCAACCGGTGTCGACATGTGGAGTGTCGGCTGTATCTTCGCGGAGATGCAAACCCGCAAAGCTCTTTTCCCAGGGGACTCTGAAATTGACGAAATCTTTAAGATCTTTAGGTTTGTGCTAACATTCTCCATTAATTGTATATCGACTCTGTGTATAGCTAATTTTATTTATGTACTCAGGTTACTAGGAACTCCCGACGAAGACACCTGGCCTGGTGTTACTTCTTTCCCGGACTTTAAACCATCCTTCCCGCAGTGGGCTAAGGTCGACACAGATAGAATGGTGCCCGGTCTTGAGCCCGCGGGCTATGATCTCTTGGAGGTATGTATATCATTTAGCTTCCTCTATTCACTTTATACTAATCTTTTTCCAGGCTATGCTTGTCTACGATCCTGCTGGTCGCATCTCCGCTAAACAAGCCTGCCACCATGATTACTTCATGGAAGACGGGCAGAACAACGGAAAGCCAGCGAGCAGATACGCACGATGATTAACGAATAAACCCTACGGCATAGGGTATACGATACGATGGGACGAGAGTAATGAACAATAAACCAACGGGGAACAATCAACATAAGTCATGGTTTTTTTATTTTCTTTATTGCCTATTCTTTGTTATCCTTCCAATTTTTATTTCTTTTGGTTGGCTTTTACGGGGCAAGCAGTATAGTGGGGAAAGAAAGAACTATTGGCAATTAAAAGGTAGTATAGTAGTTGATGGCAGCATAAGAATACTGCGACAAAAGATTGCGTCGCTAGGTTGTGAGAGCTGGTTTGTCCGAGGCCTCGGATGAAAACAAATAAGGGTTATTTGGTTATACTGTCACTGTTTTAAATACCACATTTCCTTTAGTTGTTTAGCTCTCTATATCATGTGTCGCTGTCTTTTGAATATAATTACAGATTTCACTGTATAAGTTTGAATTCTTTGTTTTATACCAACTAAATCTAAAGATCACCAGGGGCCAAATCGAGTGATGTGATATGATATGAACGCTTAGTTATCAGTTACCCTCCTTAGGCTTTAGCCTGCCAAGGTATCTATCACAGTTACCCGGCATGTATAGTAGGGCTCTAACCCCGTCCCACACACGCACACACAGTCCCAAGCTTCAGCCCACGCCCAATCTCCGGACTATACTGTGAATTTGGAAGAAATCTAACAACAACCACGACCGACACCACCGTGACCGACCGATCGATCCGACAACTAACCCCGTCAACCCAGTCGACGTAGCCAGATAAAGTCGCAATCATGTATGTTTTACCTTTCGCAAGGAAATAGATAGTACTACAGCTCTGGTGGATTGGATGAGGGGGGCTATTTATGATGGGGGAGGATGGGAGGGAATTTGATTGCTAATGGTCTTTCGCTGGTAGGCTTATTCCTAAGGCCGACCGTAAGAAGATCCACGAGTACCTCTTCCGCGGTAAGCTTTTCTTACCTTTGATTTTTGCTATTTTAGAGGATGTGGTGGATATATGAGATATTGGGTGGTGGATATAGTTGGATAGACTACGGGTTTATAGGTGGAAGTAGTAGTAGAGATATATGGAGATTCAAGACCAAGAACAGAAGAGCTGACATGGATTATAGAGGGTGTTCTCGTCGCAAAGAAGGACTTCAACCTCCCAAAGCACCAAGACATTGACACCAAGAACCTCTTCGTACGGGCTCTCTCTCTCTCTCAACCCATCAATTAGACTAACAAAAATACACAAATAGGTCATCAAGGCTTGTCAATCTCTGACCTCGCGCGGCTACCTCAAGACCCAGTTCTCGTGGCAGTACTACTACTACACTCTGACCGTGGAGGGTCTCGACTATCTCCGCGAATGGCTACATCTTCCCGCCGAGATCGTGCCTGCTACCCATGTGAAACAGGCTCGCAGCCACGCTCCTCCTCGTGGAATGCTTTCTGGTGATGGTGGTGAGAGGAGACAGGGTGGCCGTGGTGGTCCTCCAGGCGAGAGGGGCGATAGAGAGGGTGGATACAGGAGGAGGTTTGGTGAGAAGGAGGGAGGTGCTCCTTCAGGAGACTTCAAGCCAGATTTGTATGCGTCCCCCACTTCATATCAGAACTCCCTAAGCCCTAAAGTAGAGCGTATTGCTAACGAGACTTTTGTTATTATAGCCGTGGTGGATTCGGTCGTGGTCGTGGTGCCCCCCCTTCAGCTTAATCGCGGAATACCCCTGACCTCTCCAAATCCCCTCCCTCCCCACCTCCAAATACACAACCTTCTTCTGCCTTACCTACTCCGTTTTGTATCTTTTCTCGACTGGGAAAATACTTTTTTTTTTTACTTTACTCTTCTATCTTCGCATCGAAAAACGGATTGGGTCTGGCTGGGACGGAATTTAAAAAAAAGTAAAATAGTTGTCATGAAAAAATGAAAACAAGATACAAAAAAAAAAACCTACATCTCCTCTGTATAGTTTCTGTATATGATGGTTGTTTTTTTGTTTTTTTTGTTTTTTGAGGCGCAATATCGATCCTTTTAATGGTGGGTCTCGTGCGCACGGGTAAAGTGCACTATCGTGCTTGTTTCTGGGGAAGGGGGGGGGCCTATGACGTTCCGTTGCTTTTTACAACAACCTCCCCCCACCCCCTTGTAAGGGAACCGAACCTAGCCGGATTTTCGAGTATGTTCCGCGGCCTTTAAGATATTAAGTATTGAAAACACTAGTATCGAAGATTATTACAAAACTAGTTCCATTAATCTAGTTCCTAGGTGGAAAAATAGCCTCCCCCCCCCACTTTCGTAATTGTTACCTGTAGTTAAAGTGGTGGCATAAAAGCAGTTGCGATAATCATTGAAGACATTAAGGGTAGTAGTAACGATACAAAAGAAGTGCCATTAACGCCTACAAAGGAGTGGGGTAAAAGGAACCGAATTAACTCGTAGTGGGAAAGGGGTTTTAAACATCAAACTCTTCTCCTCTTGAATACTGTGTGCGTATAGCAATTTGAGGTTTGTTTTGTGTTGGTGTTTTTTTTGGCGGATGGCAAAAAGGCAGGATATTTACAGGACGGGTTACAAGGTGCCAAACCAAAGCAAAAGACTGCCGAAAGAAACAGGGAAAACCCAGACACAGAAACTGAAGAGAGAGAAAAAACAGAAACAGCCTCTGCTATAAAGAGGGGAGCACCGAAAATGGATAGGAACCTCCTTTCCTCCCTTCCAGAATAAAAGGGTGAGAGAGTCAAGGTAAGCCTGATGAGCCTCCTCTTTTGATATCATTTGCATTTGCCCTTTTTCTATCGTAGCATCATTCATTTGTTCATCAGTTGATACCGGTCCCCGAATCCCATGAAGAACTCCCAACCGCCCCAGTACTCCCTATCGCACCGGCGAGAAAGAAAGAAAGAAAAGAAAAAGAATAAAAGTAGAAATAAGTCATAACAACCTCCCCCACCCTTCTTGCCCAGATCAATCAGAAGCATTGGGCAAAGCGCTCGCATCTTTCGAGCTTCCCTCTGGTACTGTCTGCTCTGTAGCCGTAGACGCAGCTGCCTTCTCCTCCTCTTCCGCGTTGTTTGCGCTGCTGAGCTCCTCGCCTTCGATCGGCTGCTGGGAACCCATAGGAGATTTCACGTGAAGACTACTCTCCTTGACCGGTGAACTGGAATTACCGCTGCCGGTCGGAGTGGTTGCAGTGTGGTGGGGGATATTTTCGGGGAGGGGGTGCTGAGAGCCGATGTTGGTTACGCCAACGTCGGATGCCTTGCCAGCTTTAGAGAGGGCATAATCCCCGGAATCGAAGTATTTACGTTCCTAAATCACCGAGAAAAATCCACAAAGTTAGCTTGATCAGGTAGTCGAAATTTTACCATTTTTTTAAGATTCCCGGCTTCTGATTCGTTGTGAGAGAGGGGTAGGAAAGCATTGAGCAGGGGTGATGATTTTATGAAAGTGTGGATTTCGGGGGGGTTAGTGGGTTGTTACTTTGAGCTTATTCTTTAGAATATCTTTCTTTGATGGGAGTTTTCCATAGAGGCGGAATAGCCTTTGTTCATCTTCCGTTAAGGACTAATTTCACTCGGCCCAACCTCATTCTCGAGATTTTGCCTTATCGTCAGCCCAGAAATCGCCAGAAATCGCTTCTTTGTGAGACCGAAGCGGGGGGATAAGGGAGATGGTCAATGCGTAGGGTGGGGTAACAAGTAATACTCACGCTGATGTCGACTTTATTCTTCTGTGCGGGAAGCATTTTGGACTTTTTTTCTCTTAACGAAGGGACTTGTTGATGGGGGGGAGAAATGAAATTTCTTTTGGTCTTGTGTAGACAATGTCGTGAGCTGTGGTGAGATGTCGCGGAAGAGAGGTGTGATGTATGGTTGCACGCGGGGAGGTGTGGTGTCTGAAAGAGAGAATGGGGGTGGTGGAATGTGAAAGACGGTCCACTCGAGCTATGTATATATTACGGACGGAAGCAGGCAGCCAGCACGACGTCTGAGGGAGAACCTGTTTGGAGCCCGAATGCTGGAGAGTGGTTGGATTTTCTTATTTATTTTTCCCTGTACTGATATCTATAGTTATGCGGAGGGGTCAATCGGGGGGGGGAATCCCAATCTATCTGTGATCAATGAGACTGGACTGGGTTAATCTGAGGCAGCCTCTGGGTGTCACAGCGTCTGCGCCGAACGGCTATAATCTAATCTATGTATCTTTTGCATAGACAATTATACCTCTTCTACCTGTAAAGTACTGTCCCTTTTATATGTCTGTCGACTCTACGTAGCTATGGCCCTGATGCGAATTGTGGATTGGGCTCGAGCCATACGGGGAAGGCATCACTTACTCCAACGGGGATACCGGTACCTATTCCATCTGGCACTCGGAGCTCCCTCGGAGCTCTGATAGCCGTTCAGTACCTGACCAGTTGACCAGTACATACGATCAGATCAGATCAGAGCTCCTCACAGAAGGGAAGCCCCACGCGTGGGGAGTGGCCGCTTTCGAGCTCTTTTGCTCTCGGTCACCTGTTTGCGATGATGCGGGATCGACAAAAAGAACAAGCCTATCCCGCCCAGGAAACGGGGAAACAGCAAAAGGCGGGGTTGATAGGCCCCATCACAACCCCAGGATAGATAAGTAAATGACAACTATGGTCGCTTTAAGCTGATTGAATTGTACCTCTATGAATCACGCCGAAGAAGCGCCTATATTGTACCTGCTTTCAGAAAAAGGTGGCGGTATCCGCCGGGGAGGACAGTTCGTCATCTCGGTGTGTCAGAATAGCCAACCTGGGTACATGTAGTTGGTCCCATGATGTTGCCTTGCGAGGTTATGGTTGGATGAGACTTGAGTTATTTGATGAGAAAACTACAACAGAATCCATAAGGTCCTAACGGTCAAGGCAAGGGGTGATTATTCCCAGCATGGCACACGCACTCGAGCACTCACTTTGGGGTCCCGGGCCTAGTAAAACGGGCCGCCTTGAAACCACATCGGCTTCCGTGAAGATAAATCTTGCCAAGAACTCGCGGCGACAACGGTACTGAATCGCCAAGACTCGGGAATAGTGGTGGGATTCCCGAGCGATCCCGACGACAATGACTTCCAAGTTACAGAATTTCCGGCGACAAGGTACGGTAGGGATTGATGACGTGTAACCCCCGTACCTTTGCATTGTAAAACTTGCCAGAAAACCAAGCTAAATCTAAATTTCAGTGAGACAGATCTCTCATCTGACAAGATTGATCACTCATGCGAGATCTCATTCAGGTACCCGAATAGGACTCACCGAAGGACGCACACCGGAGGAAGATGCACTGTCCAAAGGTTGCATTAAAAAAAACCCTGTATAGACGCCAAATGATCTCCAATCACTCTACGTGATTGCTTTTCCAACTTTGCCGCGCGTTGTGAGTGTAGAACTCTATACTGGCGGCTAGGTGATAACCACAAGGGCGCAGAGATATCCTTATAGGACTACTATGAGGGGCGCTAAACCCCAGTTATCTATTGATGAGCTTTAGGCGTCTCTGTAGCCCTGACTACACTTGTAATTTCTATCATGGCTGCAGAAGGTCTCACTTTGCACTTATGTGTTTACCTTGAGGGTTGTAGTTACCATAAGCACATGAATACTATTACGCCCCGAGTGACTACTTATGACCTTACCCCAGAAAACCAAGGCAGGAACACCAGCTAGATTAAGATCATTTCTCACTTAGATATAAATAATATCTTCTCAAACGCTCTCCATAAGCTGGTATAACCGTATTTAAACCTAGCCACTGAACTGTGAGCCCTAAAATGCGGCTACTGGAGAAGCTGGTCCATATGCAACTTTAGACCCGTGTTTTCAGCATTATCTGTAATAGCTACATGTATTCTTACTTCAATTATATTACCATGTGTTCACTAACTATTGCTGTAAAATATATATATATATATTCTCGGAACCTGAATACTACATGTAACTCCCGATCGTTAAGGACATTCCTTACTAGGAGGTAGGCCTACTTTTGAAACCGTTTATTCCGTGTAACTTTAGCATTGTAACGCCGCATGTATATAAGCTTAGATGCATAACAGCTTTCTATTTATTTGTATCCTGACTTTGAATAGCTAATAAGAATGCCTTTGGACTAAATCGTGCGCGTAATCCTCCATAGAGCTTAGAGCTCTGGTTAGATGATAGTTCAACTGCATGTATTCCCGTATTCCCGTATTCGCCCTAGGCATCTACTTTAGTATGTGTTAACAACCGATTGGGTATTCTTGGATGCAGGAACCCCATTAAAAGAAGACTAGTAAAGGAGAATTCAGTTATAGACCGCATCCATTCAGCACTCCAGTTGACTGTTCTAGATATTCGTGACGTGGGTATATTCCCAGGGTTAGGGTTATCTCAACCAGGCATCGCATGATTACACCACTCACCCCACCTAATCCATCTCACCCCACCATCCACCAGCAAAGTCACCATCGCCATGAAGCCCACCAGCATCCCCCGTGTCTCACTGACAAAATCTGTGCTCACCCGTTTCAGCACTCTCATACACCCACCACTCACGCTCTCCCCCGCCGACTCCCGCAAATTCCTCTCACTGATCAAGGACTCCTTCCGCACCTCACTCGCCGCATCCACACCCGCCGTCGAGCCGACCGACCACCACCTCAACCGCATCCTCGCAGCAGATACATTCGCAGGGAGCCCCACCTCGAAGGAATCCCGCATCAACCGGTTCCTACAGGATCCCCTCGCTCTCTTTGACGAGCAATGTCTAGCCGGAAAAGCAGACGCGGACCTTGCTGCCCTGTGCTTGAGTAAGCACCTCCGTCTTGTGCGCGAGAAACCAAAGCTAGAGTACGCATTGAAGGACTTGCAGTGGAGCGCGGTGTCCACGGTTCTTGGCGGGCTGCAGAAGGCGGGCGTCGGTTCTGCGTCTCAGGTGCTCCAGAACCAAAGTCTTGCTAAAGCTGTTGCGGAGGGGTTAGCGGCGGAGGGGAAGGAGAATGTTATTGTGAGATGGTCAAAGGCGACGAGAGAGGAGGCAATACTCTCTGTTAGGCAGAATATCGTTTATTATGGCCTGAAGAGTGTAGTGGAGCTTCATGGGTGGGAGAAGGCAATGAAGGTGTTTAGAGATGTGCTGGCGGGTGCGGGGCGGCGTGAGAGGTACTCTAAAGGTCAGTTCTGGGCGACGGGGTTGATGCTGTGTGAGGAGGGAATGAAGAAGGGGTTTGGTGACACCCCGACGTATCGGGGGTTGGTTCAGAAGGCGGAAGTTTGGGGGACACACTGGCAGATGCAGGCATGGGTGTGTCTGAAGTTTGCAAAGGTGGTAAAAGTTGGTGTGGGGTATTTTCAGTTTTTTCACGACTCGAATGATGAGGGCCGAGGATTACGGAGTAGGTCATGGTTCCGCCAAGACATGGAATTTCCCTTAAATCTAGTGAAGGAGTGTTTGGCTCAGGGAATGTTGGAAGAGGCAGAGATGATCAAGGATGTGGTGGAGACGAAGTTTGCTGGGAAGGTGACAAGTAAAATTCTCAGTGCAATGAAGGAGGAGATCGAGGCTGGTAGGGCTGGGGGAATTGCACATAAAACTGAGGAGGGAAATAGTGAGCAAGGTCATGATCTGCAAGGTATTTTAAATACGTTGGGTTGATTGGAGTCCAATTTGGCGATCAATCTTGCAAGTTCTTTTTTTGTGGTCTCTATATTTTCTGGTTCGGGGGGAAGGTTATTGCGAGCTGCACATATGGGATTATTTTATGGGCCAGGCGTTTATTGATTCGATATTCCTATTATGCACTTTGGCATAAATGTAGTTTTATTAGTCTTTTCATTTTTCTTCTTGCACAATAAATAGTGAATTTTAGCATAAGCACTCTTGCTTCTATTATTCACCGTGTGGCAACTACGCAGCGCAGGTACCGAATGCGCATGCAGTGCAAAGTGCTTGCCGCCATCGTCTACATATAACTGGCATCTCAGTCGTCATCTCAGTCTGTGGCGCGGTTGTTTGACCCCGGGTTGTTTACACGGTACAAACCGTAGACCACAACCGCACCCTGTTGTATTTGCACCCTCGCACGTACGTACCCCAGGCGCCGGTACGGCGGTACCACCAACTCGGCTGCACTGAGGGGACGAGCTGGTGCGCCTGACTGGACACGAGCATATTTGAAGACTCACTGTACCTGGCTACATAGCTTCAGCTACCCCCACAATAGAGTAGAAACACATGGATACATATAGTTACTGAGTGGCTGATAAACATACTTCACTTGCACCTCCCCTTCAGCCCAGACAGATTGATCTTGGCCCCCCCTAGGGTTCTCCCGCGTCAAGTAGCAGGCGCAGAGATGCGAGAAATGGGTATGCAGCGTAACAACGAGGCTGCACATGCATAGCATGGCATGGGAAGACGTGTCAGCCATGCTCGAGCAAGTTGAGTTTTTTTTTCTCTCTCTCTCTCTTCTTATTCTAGGTACACCAGTGGGAACTTGTACACCTCACAGCCCTCCATGGGAGTGTAGAGGTACTTTCTCTGTTCTTTCCTCCGAGTTCTCGTCGTACAGTTATGTACATGGCAGCGATTGCTGCTGGCTAACCCGATGCTCTGTTGCACACGTATCAGGTCCAGGATGTGCATCATAGGGTAAGTATAGTAGGTACATAACTGGCAGCTTCTCTCCTGCTGAATAGGCATAGAGATGCGGGATAGGGATAGGGATGGGTAAAAGATGAAGATCTGTACAAATGGCAGAGGCAGAGAGAAAGGGTGTCTCAATTACATCTAGACCTGTTAAAAAGGGATCCGTTCTAGAGTTGTTTTCACTCCCATTCTATTATCTCCATCTATTCCATCTTTCCACCTACCACAAGATAGAACATTCAGACCCGTAGATACAAGAACACTCTCGTGGAAGCAGAGGAAAAACAAGTCTCGTTCTCGCCCTCGTTCTCTCTGTCTCTCTGCCCTGCCATCCATCCATCCACGCAGCAACTGACCTCATACCTCATCCCTGGCAAACACACCCTGATCCACATTAAATAAATGCCCCTCCCCCTCATTCTGCTACATAACATACACACGCCTTTCCAGCCCAGCCCAGCCGCCCTACGCACTACACTCTATCATACGCTCAAAACCTGTAACTGAATCCATAACAAGCCCCCCCCCCACACAAGTCTCATTTCTTTCTTGCTAGGACCTTTCCCTCTTAATTATAGCTAAACTACTACGGTACACCAACACAGGCACAGCTAAAGTCTCTTGGTACCGACCTAGCTAAATACATAACACTGCCTACAAGTTTACCTCATCTTAAAGGCACTGTTAGTCTCGCTTCAGCTCTTCCCCCTCCCCCCCCCTCCCCACTTTCGGGAACGTTAAACCGCCAGTATTTATTCCCAACGTACGCCCGCAACACTGGAGCTCGTACCAGCAAAACCACCTGTCCGTCATCGTCAACCTAGGCGAACCATGACACCGCCACCGCTGCCTAAACCGCCAAACCCGCGTGAGTTCTGGGGTTACTTGATCAGTCGGGAGCACCCGACGCAACCGACACCGTTGTTCCGGAACTTGTTGGTTGCTATTGCGAATTATATTGTATGTCGCTTGTTGTCAACCTTATGAGTCGGGGGGATTCTTAGAGAAGATAATATTATATTAAAATAATAATAATAATAATAACAATAATAGAAGCTCACTAATGGGGTGTGAGAATTAGATCGAAAAGTTGAATCCTGTGGAAGTTAATTGTTTGACACCAGAGAAGATTGCAAGCTTTTATCATGCGGTCGGAGGAGATCTTGATGGTATGTCTCTATCCTACCTCGGGATCCCGCAGCTTTGTACCGAGAACAAAATATCAAAGGGAAACAAAACAGAATACTAATTTCTGTACTAAAAACATATAGATCTATTCCTCGGAACACCACCAGCCCGTTTATCATCAATCTATATGACACTAGGCTGCTCACATTCACTCCAACCAACACCTAACGATGACTTTGTTCCCCCCTCCATCCCCGCACTCACATCCCGCGGTTTCGTAATATGGCAAACTATCCAGCTCCTACTAGACCCTGAGGAACATGTACCCTACCTTCAAGAAGCTGTCCGAATCTTCCCCCTCATAAACCCAGAAACCGGTGAGTTTTTCCCGCGGGAGATTCCGAAAGAGGCGTTCCCGGCAAAGTCGGACGATGAAACAGTAAAATGGCACAATGCGATGTTTGCAAAGCAGGAAGAGAAGGATGCATTGAATGAAGCTGCAGCCGCTGCAGCGGCAATGCCACAGGCGGCGGCAGCAGCAGCGAGTAAGCACGGGAAGGTGCAGGTTCCGGTGCCTGGAGAACATGTGGACCCAGGCTACACGGAGTATCACCGGCATCATCACCACCACGCACCAGCACCAACATACCAGGAACATTATGTTGGCTCACGGACCCGCAAGCCCAGGCGCGCTCCTGCCCCTGCCCCGGACCCTCCGGTGGAGGATGAACGGTATTCAAGGAGCGCACCGGGAGTGACGGATATGAATAATCCGTTTACACACCATCATTCTAGGCACCATAGTACTCATGCTACTGCAGAGGCGGTTTTTACATCAGATGGTGAGGGTGTACATTCTCATAGTAGACATCAGTCCCGACATCACTCCCGGAGAGGGACTAGGGAAAGAGAGTTTATACAAAAGCCATACCACTACGAGAATGGCGTTGTTACTCCAGTGGTCTTTACAAATCCAGGTTCTGTGGTGGGGGGTTATGAGGAGCTCCACATTCTCACCGATCAAATTCCATCCTCCCCTCCATTACCAGGTTTCCACCACCCGAACTACCATTCCCCCACTGTGACAGGCCCAGATCACCCACTATCATGTTCCTCAAGCAACAGCGATCTCCACGGCGCATACCACAGTCATCACCATTCTCGCCACCACTCACCACAGCACCTATCTCATAGCCACCACCGCGATCACTCTCGACCATCCCGCTCTTCATCACCGCTCCGACAAAATGAGCCGGTTCTACGGAAAAGTGTAAGTGCGTACTACTATGCCGAGCCAGTCCACACACACCCCCAGTCCCGCTCTCGCTCGGGCGGGTCAGGGAGACGGATTCGCCGTGACAACATCTCGGACATGGATAGCGATGTATCGGATAGGCCCCTAAATGCGCAAGGGTGGACAATGCAAAACGAACGGGAGCGATTAAGGTTAGAAGAGGAAGATAGGAGGCGGAGTAAGGAGGAGGCGGCGGAAAGACGGCATAGAAGAGCGGAGAGAGATAGAAAGCAAAGTTGGGTAGGCTATGAACAACCCATTGATGGAAGTGGAGGTGGTGCAGGAGTGAGGAATGGGAGGTCATCAGCGGGGAGAAGGTATTATAGGGTTGATGTAGAGGAGGTCGGTAGGCGAGGTCATAGTCATTTTTATTAAGTTTGGATATTTGGAAGGGTTTTGGCGTTGGAGGCGGGGTTTTGGGTTAGGCGGCTTTGTGAATAATCCTTTTCGAGTGTAGCGGGGTTAATATTCCCTATCAGATATTAGTTAGCTTTTTTTGAGGCGTTAATCGATTCTCTCGATCTTGTTGAATCTTTCCCTCATAGCAAAGTGTGGAATTCCCCTAGTTTTTTCCCTGGCTTTTAAGACCTTTTTTTGTAGGATAACGCTCTTTATATTCTCATAGTAGTTTGTTACATTAGTTATTTTATTACTTTCATACTTTAGCTCGGACTTCCTTTCAATAGTCAAGTATTTCTTTCTCGGTGCCTTAGGGCCCAACTATAAGGATTAGACAATGCGAGTGATACTTCGTGATAGAACCATGAGTCTGGAAATTAATTAAGGCTAGCCCATACTATAAACCTACACTATTTCTTTTTCTTCAGACTAGCTGGTTGTTGTCCCTTCCCCAGGTAAATACCTGACAAATGAACCAATGCCCTTTCACACTTTCTCATAGGCCCAGTTACTCTCCAAAACAAAAACAGGACAACGGTATGAAAACAAAAACAATATGATTAAATATAAACAACTAGGTGGGAGGGGGGGGAAGCGTAGCCTTACCAAGCCGATCTGTCCTATTATAGTAAAGAATAACATTATCTTTATAAAACTATGACGACCAACTACGAACGTGATATCATTAAAAACGTAGATCTCACTTGGTTTTATTCTTTTTTTTATGTTTACTCATCTTTGCCTTAGATCTCGCCACTACTTTTCCGGTAATTACAATACTAAATAACTCCAGGAAATTACACCGGTAGCCCTATAATATTAGTGAAAAGATGGTACCAGTACACTACCTAAATGACTACAGGAGTTTGGGGGATATATATTTTTATGACAGCCTCTTGCTAAGAATAAGGTAGTACTATGAGAGTCTAAAAAGTATGCATTGAGAGTGAATGCATAGTTTAACTAATACTAAAGTACTATGGTATTACCCTAAATTTGCATTTTTAAAAATCATACATTTAAAAAAGTACATATTCCTCACTATCTAGCAGTACTCTGGTACTACTATAGCATTCTAAGTAATACTATACTTTAAAAAATCGCAATCTTAACCTTTCTCTCTACACATGAAGCATCTCATAAATAAACATCACCAGATTTCCATTTATCAATTAAACCATCAATTCTCATCACCTGCTAGTGGGGTCTCTACAGTTGGGATATACTTTTGAAAATTAATTTTTTTGATACTTAGCATGTGTGTAGGAATAAAATTGTGGATACCTGTGATACTACTTGATGACTTTAAAGAATAATGAAGCTGATAATAATATTAGGCAGGATAAGGTGGCTAGGGCTGGCGGGGCCGGGCTGGCCGGGCTGGGCAAGCGGGGGGGGGGGGGGTAAGCGGGGGGGCTGGGCAGGTGGTGGGGGGGGGGGGCAGGCAAGAGACAAGGAGAGAAGGGGGGCTGCCAGGCGGCGGCTAGGGCAGGTGGGTATAAGCGGCAGTTATTTAACTGGTATATAGCTGTAACATATATAAAAGACTAGAGTCAGGCTATGGTACTGGTACAGCATTCTAAAAACTATGGCAGTTATAACAGTGGGCATTCCCCCAAGAATAAAGCATTTATATGAATATTTACTCTACAGAAAGCTGAAATAATACAGCTGTTGATCCAATACAGTATTAGGAAATAGCCATACTGATACTATAGTACTATGGTAGGAATCACCCGGGATTTTTTCGTATTGTATATATAATTCTTCCCCCCTCCCTTCCCTCCAGTGTTCATTGGTCAGCTAGAAACTCAAATTTACGGTGAAGTATCTTTATTGGTAATGAGACTTTATATACCGTATATTACATAAACAAGGGGAGGTGTCATTTCTGTGCCCCCTCACCCCCCCTCCCCCCCTAAGAAAACTTTAGGTTTGGATCTGACTGTATAAGTCTTGGCGCTAACGCACTAACTATACTTCCTTCGCGCACCTTCAGCTCCCACGTCACGACAGAAAAGTCTAACAAAAGAACAAACCATAATTTCGGATAGGGGGGTTGGCTAGTTAGTTGGCTTAGGTGGTAGATATCTCTAATTACTTTATTCCATGCTAATTTATCTCATAGGATCATAGGGAGTTATAACCTCCGGTAGAGACGGACACCTATGTCAAAAGCCTACCATCTCAAAGGAGAGGGGGAGGAGTTTAATTATCATCCTTATACAAGGGTAGAATAGGTTCATCTCGAGGAGTAACCCACAAGGTTCGATCTCAAGAATATCTAACCCAAGTTTCAAACCGGGTTCATGCAGCGTATAAAATAACCATTTACAGAACTAACATACTAGTAGTCATGGTAGATAACACTATTATCTACCTATCCTGACTATGAGTTAGGGGAAGTTCCCCGGCTGCTTTTCAAGAGTCACCAAAGAGAGTACCTAGTACTACTGTGGCATAGATCGCTCTGGGGGTATATCATAGCCGAAGAACGCCTTAATTGAATGCCAGAGCTGGCAATAACCGTCTTTATGAATAATATATTTCTGTTAACTTGGGCTGAAATTTATACATTCTATGCTCCGAGGAGATATCAGACTGGTTGGGGGGAGTCGGGCAGGGCGGGGATTTACTACGATTTGTGTAGACAGGGCATTCGCGGGTTACTGGCTGTAGAGGGGTTTCGTTTTTTAAAAAAAATAATGAGGAAGAATAGAAACAGATATAAAAATGATTTCTTAGACATGATTTGTTAAGTGCCTATAATCTTTTAACTGCCAATGGGTACAGTCACTACGGAGAAATGTTTGTGATGAGACAAGTCTAAAATGATGAAATATGTCTCAGCAGGGAATCCCTCAAATGTTTGTCTATTTACTGCAAAATAGGCACAAGTAGCTAAATTATCTAGCTAGGGGATTATATAGAGGAGCTTCTAGAGAGCCAAAAGCAGTTTCTACTGGAAGATTATCCTTTGAGGTTGTTTTCAGTAGATTTTTGAACTTAGACATAATTTTATGGGCTCTTACTATGTTCAACCGACTATACGATGACTTAATGAGGTGACTTATAGATAGAATAGGAGTAGGTAGAAGGAATATAATGTTAGTTTATAAGTAGAAATACTAATATGCGCTAAGATTTACTAAGGGCAAAGTACCTTAGAGATAAAATTACCGAGTGATATTTTGTGACTTTGATCCTAGGCTATCCCCTTGAATATTATACCCATCAACTGCTTTATTTGGTCGGAGTTGTAGCAGTACCTCCAATGATTAAGGTATTCCTTAGACCAAGCTTCTATTATACATGAAATAAAAAGGAAATAAAATAATGTATCGCTTCCGACCATAATCTCGTTAACAATCTCGCACTCTATCCCCGAAAATCCCTCATATGCATTACAAACCATAAAGCTATAGTGTCCAGTCCTTTACCAACTAATATCTCCATCAAACCTTTTCAGTTCCTTCCCAGCATCCTCAATATCCTTCCTTGCCTTCATCCTCATATAAAAGATTGGGCAATCCCTTGAAGAGCAAATAACTTCACAATGGACCGACCCCTGACAGCGTTGACACTGCGTCCAGAGTCTCCCGAACTTAACTTCCAGATCAGACACTTTGTGGAGTGTCTTCTGGTACAGTTCTCCAAAGCGTGGTCTACAGTTCTCACAGACGACACCTTCAGCTTCGCTCTTCTTTGTGAGCGGGGTTTTGCAGCCCATGCAGGTTTGGGTCTTTTTAGCGAATTTCATCAGACCACCGACTGTGGGAGCGCTGACTGAAATTGTGCGAGTGTGGTCTCCAGTCACTGTTGAGGTTGTTAGTACAGGGGAGCTGTATGGGGACGGATGGGGACTAACATAACAGCTTTGCCTTCCTTTCTCCGAGAATAGGCTCGAAAATTCTAGTTAAAGGCTTCGAAAGTTGGTTATCGAGGTAGTACTTTGTATCGATAGGAACAGAGTTCTCAAGGACATAGATCGGATCCTCAGACTTCTCATAGTTCTTTGCACCTCCTGCGCCCTTGATGATGACATATGCGACACGGTCTCCAAGGGTTGGTGCAGAACCAGCATCACGCTTCCTCATCCTCTTTGCAAGCTCGGCGTGTGCCTGGTTGCCTGAGTAAGATACTTTAGTCAAGGCTTTGGTAATCACCAACTGACTCATATCGATTCTATTTTGCAGTAGATCTGAGATCATATCCTTGACGTATCTACAGGAAAGTGGGTTAGTATGGCTAAAGTTAAATATTTTTAAAGAAATTGGGGACATACGTTTGTGCTCCTTCGACATCTCGGTCAATTAACATCTTCCTCAACACAGTCTCAATACAGACCTGTACCAATCTGCAATTGTCCCTCCGCACAGTTTCAATACCTTTTGTATCCATCTTATCATACTTATCCGTCCTAGTCCAATACAGTCCAGCATAACGCTTCTTGTTGATAAGTAAATATGGAAAATACACTTTCTCAAACTCCAATTTAATCGGCTTAATAAATTTCTCTGAAACGTACTGCGCCGCCTCCTCGCCAAGCTTCATCGCACTCGGAAGATCCCCCATACCAAATTTTACCATGACGGAGTCAGTATCACCGTAGATAACCTGGGCGTCATGCGTATATCCATTCGCAATAGTGTATTTCTTCTCTACCTCCTCTTTTGTTCTCTCGATCATTTGACGACCGTAACTGGTAACGGAAGAGGCGATCTGGAGACAGGGTAGCTTCCCGACAGTAGCACCAGTAATACCATAGACGGAGTTTGCGGAGATCTTTAGCGCGAGTTGTCGTCCGTTTAGCACAGCTTTTTTGAAAGGGTCAGTCTCATGTTTCAGATCAGCTTTAGCCTTTCTTCTAGCGCCCAAAAGATCTTCGAGAATCAACGGCACCATCCCCTTACGGACAGTTTCTTTAACAAACCAATCACCATTTGGGGTGATTGTGTAGTCCGTATCCTTCACCAAACCGAGTTTCTCGACAACCTCCTTTTTAACAAGTGTCGTGTAACAGAGGTTATGTGCCTGCATGATACTAGGATACAGAGACGCAAAATCGAGTGTTGCAATAGGAACATCATAGTAACCTCTTGTAGGCTCGATGACCGTAGCACCTTCATACTGCTGTTGATCCTCGCTACTTTCCTGCCTTAGATTCGGAATAACTAGTGATTGCTCAGCAGCCTTTCGGAAGATCTGTGACAAAAACTTAATTTGCTGTCCACGTGCGAGGAGATAATTGAATGGAACACCCGTCACACGGGCCATCTCTGTGTAGTTGACCAAACACATGAGTTTCTCGAGTAATCTTTGTGGGAGGTAGGCATCTTTAAGACAATAGACTGCTAGACGTCGTCGAGACTCGGGTGTTCCGTTAAATAACTCTGTAATCATGCTGTGGTGGACATCTTCTTTTTGTTCACCTAAGAAATGGGCGGAAACGGAGTTTAGAGTGTAGGAACGAAGTTGATAGTCACGCTGGACTAACTGTAAAAGATCGAGCTGTAGACGGCCGTTGGTGTTAGTGGCCTGTGTATCGCGATTTCCCATCTGCTTGCTCGAGAAGTTTGTTTTTTTCGACTCTGACTTGATTTTCGACAGACGGGACCAGTAAGGGAACTCAGGGAGCTTCAGGTGTTTTGCTCGATCTAGTAGATACGGAAAATCGAAATTGGCGATATTGTAACCAATGATAACGTCCGGGTCTACCTGTACTAGGAAGTTTTTCCATTTCATCAACATTTCCTCCTCAGTCGAAGACTCGAATACCTGAGTGTTAACAATAAGCGAGCAAGTATCTAGCGTGAACACGTTCCTAACAAACGGTTTATCTTCACCATATCGTGTAACGACATTGGCAATCTGGATAACCGGGTCCTGGTCTGCTTCCGGAAAAACACCCTTCCTCCCAGCGCACTCAATATCAAATGATAGTATTCTCAGTGGCGCCATCTTCGAGTATTCACCCTCAACCGGGTGAGCGATCAAATCCTTAAAGCTACATTTTGCCTCAATCTGGCAGGTTGAGGTCAAGTCGTGCTTGTTAAGCATATGATAGCTCCCCGCCGGCACCTCTACCCAACTCATTCCTGAGATATGCGTATCAACCATAAACCGTAGGACATACTGAATGTTATCAAATGTCATAATTTCCCCAGGAGGCCACATCCTCTTGTAGTTCGCTTCCCCATGCTCGATTAAACTCCTCACTCGACTAGCGTACTTAGGGTCTGTCACGCTGATCTTCAAATATGGTGAATTTTTGCCACCAGTATAACCATAGAGATTCTGGCGCATAACGAGTTGGACGCTGTGGATGATATTTTCGAAACCGTTGGAGAGTTTCGTTTCAATGGCTCTTTTGTAATCTGCAAGATGTTCATGGGTGAAATTGATGGGGGCAGCAACGTAAAGGTATTGGAGGAAATCGGTGACGTAAAGAAGTACAGAGTGACCGTCCTAGTGATAAATTAGCAATTGGTTCAGATACTCATGTTGAGCTCAAGAACAGTACTTCAGTAACACCAAACAACCGTAAATTGGTCTTTCCATTCAATGTCCCTTCCTCAACATCAATCTGTTGGAAAATGAGGTTCTCAGTAGCAGGATCCCAGCCAGACTCTAATTTCGGCCTGCTCCACTTCTGATCTTGCTCAGAATTGCCTATCCGTAAAACTTAGTTTAAGCTCTTGGGCAAACGCCACCTAAAACATCCACGCTGGTACGGAAGAAATCTAACCCACCTCCTTTCAACTCACTGACCCCCTGTGTCAACCTCTCTAGATCCCCCTCGAAACTACTCTTAACAGCCTGCGACCCCTTTGCTAGTCGCGCCTCCCTGGTCTCACCAACTGTTTTTGACTTGTCTCCAATTTTCAATTTTTTGGGGTTTGAAGCTTCTGGGGAGTCTTTCTTAAGGCAGCCATTCTTGTCATAGATGAGCATTCGTCGTTTCTTAGTTGCAGTCGGCATCTTTGCTTGTGTAAAGTGGGATTCTTTGTTATGAGTCCTCTGGGTGTAAGGCGTAAATTAGGGTAAAGGCCTGTGAAAATCAAAGCAAAGGAGCACAAATGGTGAGCACAAGCAAAAAAAAGGTTGAAAATGCGAAGCTCGAGTCGAGGGTGTCCCCTTGGTGTAAATTACGAAGGAGGTGGAAGTCGCGTTTTCTGATTTACGTCCTCTTTGGGAACGCGTATTACCCTGGGACGTGTTGAGTGGATTTAAAATGCATAAATTTCCCTCCTAAACTCCGTAAGCTTTATTGGATCAAATTTATATCTTAATAAGATATTTTTACGCACCTAAACTAAAGGTTTTGATAATCTTTGTTTTTGGTATCTGGGTAATGACATCACGGAATGCCATTTCGATGAAGGCCTCGAATACATGTATCCCGAGTGTAGCCGTTCATGCACTACAGTGTGTAAATATAGTCCAGATCAGGCAAAGCACTTCTGCCATCAGAAAAGGACTGATTAAAAGAATCTCGGTCCCTTAAGGAACAACACAACTAAGGCGTTCTTCATAGCCATGAATCATTTCCGAGAATCCTTTGAAGCTGCAAATGCGTGTGAATTTCAATACCATATCAGGGTCTGCTGCAGGTACAGCCTGCATCTTCCCAGGAAATGCATCTCTCTCGGGCATCAAAACCCGAACCTCACTTCAGGTGAGCGACGGCTAGGACAAGACCGCTCTTTTACCTATATAAGACATCCGGTTATCTCACTCTTCATACACTATCCTCCGGTGACTTAAAATCGGGCCGAAGGATATTCTATTCTCAACGGGATAGTTATTCCACTTTGTGTTACGTAGAATCTCGAAGCACGCCATCCTTTACTCCGATGATGCCATTTGTCTAAGAGAATTTTTCCGGGTAATAAAATACTAGCCTACCGCACTAAGAGATGCAATACAACCCCACAAAAGAAATTATTTCCCTGCTGATAGTTAATACCACTATGATCGGTGCATGGTTATTATTTTCAGAATCCAATTCCCTATATTCTGAGAGATACATTGCACAAAAGCCACACATAATCCGAGAGTTGTACCCACTCCAAGTGCTGAAGCCACTGAAGCCACATAAGATAGCAATGAAGATCTCGCTGACTATGGCTCTGAGACAAAACAGTCCTTAATTAGCGGATCAATGATAGGGTAAAATTATTAGAAGGTGTTGACAGGGTTGAACAGTTCACCTCAAGGCTCCTTTCTCCATATCCAGTCAGCTCAGCTCAGCAACACTGTGAGACATGCTGCAAGCATTTCTTTACTAGTACATTTATTGCCTAAAGAAATATCTTGAAATAAGTAGCTATATCAGCAGAATACTTAAGATTTAGCCCATGAGTGACCGCGAGTGTAACAGAAACTATCAATATTAACCTAATTGAGGAATATTTCTCTCTTGACCAGCGGCCATGTTCTATACTATACTGCGGTTATTGCGGTACTGCATACGCGGAGGTAGTCCCACATTAGCTTCTACGAGCATCTCGAAAGCCTCGATGTTTTCGAGGACAATTATAGATCTATTGCGTTCTAGAATCATAATCGACAGGTAAGTATCACCCTAACTAGCGGCTGCTTTCAAATCAGATACGGCGACTTGGTGGAAATCGTAGATGCGGCCAATTAGACCTGTTGGTACTATGTCTGCGCGCAGTAGATAGCCATTTTATATCAAGAATTGTGGTTGTGGGGTGGTTGCAACATCGCCCCTGTCACTGTGTTGCCCTGTCGCTAAATACCCCCGCACATTCCATTGCGACTTTTTCGATCTTTCATCCAACCATACAAACAAAGACACTAAACCCAGCAGAAAAGAAAAAAAATCAGAAAAAGGAAGATCAAAATGGCCCTGGAAACTCTACCGCCTTCCCCAACTACAAACGGACATCCTCAAATGCAAAAAAACGACGCAAAAGGCGGCTGGATTGTCCAGAAGTTCGGCGGGACTAGCGTAGGGAAGTCCGCTGAAAAAATTGTAGAAGATATCGTACGGTGAGAGCTCCCCCCCCCTCAGCCTCAACCCCAATTGCAGCTTTGGAGTGTTTTTACTGATCTTGTTGGTCGAATATAGCTCGTATCTCAATGATAATAAAATTGCGGTTGTGTGCTCTGCACGAAGTACCGACACCAAAGCAGAGGGAACCACGAATCGGTGAGTCATACAGTTCTATAGCTAAAATCTCTTCATAAGCTCCTATAAAAAAAGGCGCATAGGAGTTTTATGCTAACATATACTTCTCCCTCTGTACCTAGGTTACTCCGAGCTGCCGAGGAAGCTTTGAAGCCTGGTTCAAGGCTGTACCTTGACATCGTCGAAGCGATTCGGGAAAGCCACTGTCAAGCTGGATCAGAGCTTATTAAATCCCCAGAAATCCTGAAGGGGCTCAAGAACGATATTGAGTCAGAATGTGGAAAGCTGATCAGCTTTTTGAGCGCCGCTCAGGTTCGTATTAAGGCCTTTTGTTCTGTACGATTAGTGTCGCGTGATGTATTGAACAATTTCCGCCTCCAGATCATCGATGAGATCAGCCCAAAGACGAAAGACATCATCATTGGCGCCGGAGAGAAACTAGCCTGTTTATTTATGACTGCGCTTCTACGGGATAAAGGCGTCGATGCGGAATACGTAAATCTAGAAAACATTATCCCCAGCACTTACACCGTTAAGAAGGGGCTCGACCAGGAATTCTACGACTATCTCCCTAAACGGTTGGAGAAGAGGATACAAGCTTGTGAAGGTAGGGTACCAGTAGTTACTGGCTACTTCGGCACAGTACCTGGCAGCCTCTTGGCCTCAGTTGGTAGAGGGTACACAGATCTTTGTAGTGCGCTTTTGGCTGTCGGACTCGATGCGGAAGAGCTTCAGATATGGAAGGAGGTGGATGGTATCTACACTGCAGACCCAAGCAAGGTCCCAACTGCGCGATTAATCCCCATGATCACACCCGAAGAGGCTGCAGAGTTAACCTACTATGGCTCAGAGGTAAACCACCGTGTCAAGAACCATGTAAATACATTGACTTACAGTTTGTGTTAGGTCATCCATCCCTTCACCATGGAACAAGTAATCCGCGCACGCATCTCAATTCGCATTAAAAATGTCAAAAACCCCTTAGGTGAAGGCACCATAATCTTCCCCGACACCATCCCTCGCAAAGGTGAAGACACCCCCACCGATCCCCCCCGGCACATGCGCTTGAAAGACCAAGATCCGGTCCTCATTCAGCGCAACAAACGACCAACCGCGGTTACAACCAAGAATAACATCGTTGTGCTCAATGTCCACTCAAATCGTAAATCTCTCGCACACGGTTTTCTCGCAGAGATTTTCTCTACCCTTGATAAATGGCGGTTGGCAGTCGATCTTATCTCTACGAGCGAGGTACATGTATCCATGGCACTACAATCGGAGGTTAGGGAACATGATCTAAAAGAGGCAATTGAGGAGTTGAAACACTATGGGACAGTGGATGTTATTCGGGATTTGACGATTCTATCATTAGTGGGGAAACAAATGAAGCACATGGTTGGTATTGCCGGGAGGATGTTTACTACACTGGCGGAGAGTAATGTGAATATTGAGATGATCTCACAAGGTAAGCCGCCTCTTCTCTATATTTAGGGTGTAGAGGTTCTAATGTAGAAATACGATAGGTGCGAGCGAAATCAATATCTCTTGTGTTATCAAGGAGGTAGATGCTATCCGTGCGATGAATGTACTACATACCAAGCTGTTTACATATCAAGACTCTTGATTAAATATTGAGTGTTTGGGGGGCGTGGTTTTCTTATGTGTTTTTTTGTTTTTGTAAGATCTATTTTCGCGCTTGGATTTGCTTTTGCTTTCAGAAAAGTTTTCTTATTTTGGAAGAAAAAGCAGGCGATATTATTTCATTTTTTAGCAGGAGAGTTTTCTAGACTGTGTATTTTTTTTCATCTTTGCTATTTATAGGAATATAAGATTCACATGAAGCCCGCTTTATACAGTGTTTGAATTGTAACTTCGTGACCGAGTGATAGGCTATGATGATAATTCCGAAGCTAACCGCTACTCTCCTACTGTGGCTGAGACCTCTCGATAGTGTCGGGCCAGGGTTATCCTACCACTTACCTTGCGTCAGTTGAAGGAAATCCCTCAAAATTTATAAGGTATCGATTCACATATCCTTGAGTAGCTCTAGGACCCATTTATAGTCTAGTATTACGTTAGTGACTCAGGTTCACAGTCATGCGGAGCCTATGGGCTTTAGTATACTACTTATTCCCACGAGCTGGAAGGCCATAAGTGTTTTTTGTACTGATATTGCGGGATCTGGAAGCCTTACCTCTGCCAAGATATGGGCACTTATCTTTCTCCTCCGCAGAGCCCCATGCAAATGCTTACATGTTGGTAATCTGCCACCCCTCCTTGGGACTTTTGGACCAAACTGTGCCTATCAAATATGGCATCTTTTGGTGTGGTTGGCGGGATGGATTTCACATAAACTACCGCAAAGGCTGCCCAAGTGTCTCGTGATAAGCTTCATATCGGTGCGTTCCGTTGCTGGTGTGACAAGCCAAGACCCATTCACGTCGTTGTGCCACTAGCCTACTTTGCGCATCCTCGAACTTCAACAGCAGAAAGAGCTCAACACCACTACGAGCTATTCATATACGGTTGCTCACACCAGTAGGTTTGTGTTCATAGCATCAGAAACGTGCCTTTACTCGAGGTCGGTATGGCTTCTCCGCATTTGGACACGCTTGGAAGAATTTTTACAGATATACGGAGCAAGTACGCGCTTATGAACACTCTCCGTTCGCGACATTGAGGGCCATTGAAAACTGGGTGGCTGACATGTTACTGTTGGTTTAGGTATGAGGAAGTACGACAGAAGGCTACGAACGATTTGAAGATACATTTGGAGGTTGTTTCTAGAGGTTTGCAAATTCCGGGCGAATTCATCACTGTTAACCGCTTAGGTGCTGATACTGTGCAGAATATTCTAGTGAGCAGCTTTCGAGATATCACGCCGAGGTGAACCGACGAGTTTCCGAGTTTATCCACAGTAATGATACTACCGATAAGATTGGTGGGATCCTGGCTCTCGGGGTCCTCATCGATGTCGACCATGACGACAGCACACAGAAAACGACGAGATATGCAAATTACCTACGAAGTATCATGAGGGGGAACGATAATCACTGCATGGTTCTTGCCGCAAAAACACTAGGGCAACTTGCAGCACCGGGAGGGACGTTGACTTCAGAGTTGGTGGAGAGTGAGGTTAAGCAGGCGCTTGAGTGGCTACAGATCGACCGGCAAGAGAATCGCCGCTTCGCTTCTGCGCTACTATTGAGAGAGCTAGCGAGAAGCTCACCGACATTGATCTATGGCTTCATTGGACAAATATTAGATTTGATATGGGTAGCTTTACGGGACCCAAAGGTCTTGATCCGGGAGACTGCAGCGGAGGCCTTGGGTGTGTGTTTGGCAATCATGAAGCATCGTGATCAGTCAAATCGAGATATGTGGTACTCAAAGATCCTAGAGGAGGCGAAAATGGGACTACGAGTTGCATCGACAGACGCGATACATGGGAGTCTTTTGATCTATCTACAGTTGTTGGATTCCGCAGGGATGTTCATGCACGAGAGCTACCGTGAAACGTGCGATACTGTTCTGCGATTGAAGGATAATCGTGACCAAGGCATCCGGAAATTAACCATCAAGATGATTCCATGTCTGGCGAAGTACAACCCAACTGAATTCGTCAACAACTATTTGCACAAGTTCATGATGCATTTACAGTCACAGCTCAAGAAGAAGGACTCAGACGATCGAGGTTCGGCTTATCGGGCGATTGGTGAGGTGGCGTTGGCAGTTGGGAGCAGCATGGGTCCATATCTTGATGGGATATTGGCCAGTATCAAGGAGGGCCTGACAATGAAAGGACGAAATCGGGCACAACGGGCAGAACAGGAAGCCCCAATCTTCGAATGTATCAGCATGTTGGCCACGGCGGTAGGTCAGGCTTTGACTAAATATATGCACGACCTGCTAGGCTTAATATTTGCCTGCAACCTCAGCGTCAAACTCACCCAGGCCCTGGTTGACCTGTCACATTATCTCCCACCTCTTCTACCAACTATTCAGGAGCGACTTCTAAATATGATCAGCATGGTTCTCTGTGGCCGACCATTCAAGCCTTTGGGAAGCCCGGCAACAGTTCAGCCATCAATGGCGGTTGCAGCAAAGCAGTCTAGAGACGGAATGACAGCTGAGGAAAGGGACGCAGAGATCACACTAGCGCTTCACACTCTTGGTAGTTTTGACTTCACTAGTAAGTTATTCCTATTGACTTTTACGTATTAGCTAGAACTCGAACCTAACTGGGAAGACCACATTTTGAATGAGTTTGTCCGTGACATTGCCATGAAATATGTGGAAGATGACAACACTGAGGTCCGAAAGGCAGCTGCACTAACATGCTGCCAACTATTTGTGCGGGATCCTATCTGCTTTCAGACAAGCAATCATGCTATTCAGGTAGTCGGTGAAGTAATGGAAAAGCTTTTGACTGTGGCTATTGCAGATCCAGGTTTGTAAACCTCTAAAAAAAAAGCCATTCTTTACTAACGTTTCATAATAGACCCTGATATCAGGAAGACTGTACTACTTTCACTCGATGCTCGGTTTGATAGGCATCTTGCAAAAGCAGAAAATGTTCGGTCTTTATTCTTGGCATTGAACGATGAGGTCTTTGCTATTCGAGAAGCTGCAATAACTATCATTGGGCGACTTACTCTTCATAATCCCGCATATGTTATTCCATCTCTTAGAAAGATTCTCATTCAGTTGCTCACAGAGCTTGAGTACTCTAATGTTCCTCGAAATAAGGAGGAAAGTGCAAGGCTTCTCAGCCATTTGGTTGCTGCATCGCAGAAGTTGATCAGACCATATGTTGAGCCAATGGTTAAGGTTCTTCTACCACGAGCCCGGGATGCCAGTGCGGGGGTGGCTTCGAGTATTTTAACAGCGCTTGGAGAACTTGCAACTGTTGGTGGAGAAGATATGGTGCCGTATATTCCGCAGCTGATGCCCCTTATCATCGAGACACTGCAAGACCAAAGCTCGCCAGCGAAAAGAGACGCTGCTCTCAGGACACTTGGTCAATTGGCTAGTAACTCAGGATATGTCATTGAGCCTTATGTTCAGTATCCGCAGCTCCTCACAATATTAGTAGGTATCGTGAAAACAGAACAGAATACTACGTTACGGAAGGAAACGATTAAGTTGATGGGTATTCTGGGAGCCTTAGATCCTTACAAGCATCAGACCGTGGAACGGACCTCTGAGCTTTCTTCAACCGACCAAGTTCATGCTGTCACAGATGTGTCCTTAATTATGACAGGGCTAACCCCTTCGAATGAGGACTACTATCCTACTGTGGTTATCAATTCCCTTATGAATATGCTGAAAGACCCCTCCCTTGGACAACATCATTCCTCAGTTATTGACGCTATCATGAACATTTTCAAGACTCTTGGGTTGAAGTGTGTTCCATTTTTGGGGCAAATTATTCCTGGTTTTCTTTCTGTTACACGAGCTTGTCCTGCTAGCAAGTTGGATTCATACTTTAATCAATTGAGTATCCTCGTTTCGATTGTCAAGCAGCATATCAGGAACTTTCTTCCAGACATCCTACTACTTATCAGGGACTATTGGGAATCCACTTCAACTCTGCAGTCCACAATCCTCCAACTAGTTGAAGCCATCGCCCACTCACTAGAAGGAGAATTCAAAGTGTATCTCGCGCAGCTCCTCCCACTAATGCTCAAAGTCCTCGAACTAGCCGACCCTAATCGCCCTGGGCCACCCGAAAAAGTTCTTCATGCATTTGTCGTATTCGGATCTAGTAGCGAGGAATATATGCATCTCATTCTCCCTGTAATAGTCCGGATGTTTGAGAAGCCTAACCAGAAGCCTCAGACAAGGAAAGTTGCGATGGAAACAGTGGCGAGGTTGTCGAGGAAGGTTAATATTTCTGACCATGCTTCAAGGATCGTGCATCCGTTGTCGAGGGTATTGATGTCTGGGAGCAACGATTTGAGAGTTACAGCATTAGATACTCTTTGCGCGCTTGTATTCCAGTTAGGTCATGATTATGCCCATTTCATCCCAATGATCAATAAGGTATGTAACACCAAATATATTTATAATGAATGAGATTGGCTAACTTTGTATAGATCTTGCAAACAAATAAGATCTCTCACACCAATTATGAGTTGCTTGTTAGCAAGCTACTGAAAGGGGAGCCACTGCCTCAGGATTTAAGTCCCGATGAAATGTATGTCCCAAGAATATTTTCTAGTCTATACAGCTAACAACTTTAGGTTTGGCGAGAAAGCGGATGAAGTTTCTTTTGCAGATTTTGGGCCAAAGAAGTTGCCTGTAAACCAACAACATTTGAAGAATGCATGGGAGGCATCCCAACGATCAACTCGCGAGGATTGGCAAGAATGGATCCGTCGATTCAGCGTTGAGCTTCTGAAGCAATCACCATCTCACGCACTGAGAGCCTGTGCTGGGTTGGCAGGTGCATACTATCCATTGGCACGAGATTTATTTAATGCTGCATTTGTGTCCTGCTGGACAGAGCTTTATGATCAGTTTCAGGTAAATTCCCACGGGAAACCCGTTGAAAATGAATTTATTCTGAGCTCTATACAGGAAGAATTGGTTCGGTCGATTGAAACGGCACTTGTTTCACCACATATCCCGCCTGAAATCCTACAGATTCTACTAAATCTTGCCGAATTCATGGAACACGACGACAAGGCGCTTCCGATTGATATTCGGACATTAGGAATGTATGCTGCGAAGTGCCATGCGTATGCTAAGGCTCTGCATTACAAAGAATTAGAGTTTCTCCAGGAGCCGCAGCCAAGTGTTATTGAAGCACTCATTAGTATCAATAATCAACTTCAACAATCCGACGCTGCTATCGGTATTCTCCGGAGAGCCCAGGTCTATAATGACGTTCCTCTACGAGAATCGTGGTTCGAAAAGTTACAAAGATGGGAAGAGGCACTGAAGGCTTACCAAGAGAAGGAACTTACTGATCCACATTCATTCGATATCACTATGGGTAAGATGAGATGTTTACACGCATTGGGAGAGTGGGATCATCTGTCACAGCTTGCGCAGGACAAATGGAGGCATGCCGGTCGCGACGTACAAAGGCTCATTGCGCCTCTTGCAGCCGCCGCAGCTTGGGGTCTTGGCCAATGGGAACTCATGGATGAGTATATCATGGTCATGAAAGAGCATTCACCTGACAGAAGCTTTTTTGGCGCGATTTTGTCACTACACAGGAACCAGTTTGAGGATGCGGCAAAACATATTGAGAAGGCTAGGGAAGGCCTTGATACCGAACTTAGCGCGCTCGTGGGCGAGAGCTATAACCGGGCTTACAGCGTCATTGTCCGCGTCCAAATGTTAGCAGAGCTGGAAGAGATCATCACCTATAAGCAGAACATCGATCAGCCAGAAAAACAAGAGACCATGCGACGAACCTGGACGAAGCGTCTTAAGGGTTGTCAGAGGAATGTTGAGGTTTGGCAACGAATGCTCAAAGTCCGCGCACTTGTCATCTCGCCAAAAGAAAATATGGATATGTGGATCAAATTCTCGAACCTTTGCAGAAAGTCTGGAAGAATTGGCCTTGCTGAGAAATCACTAAACTCTTTGCTTCCTCAAAATGAAAGTATCGGGAACATCTCGGGAACATCGGTACCCCCTCAAGTCACATATGCACGATTGAAGTTTATGTGGGCTACTGGACAACAGCAGGAAGCCATCAGACACCTTTTCGAGTTCACTGATTCACTATCGAAAGACTTGAGAATGAATCTTACCAACGTAATGGTCCACCACGGTGTACCCCCGTCACAAGCGCTAATCCCGGGTCTTGAGGATGAGCATACTCGTCTTCTTGCAAGATGCTACCTAAAGCAGGGTGAATGGCAGATCTCGTTGTACAAGTCCTGGCATGCAGAACCTCATACTGCCCACAAGATCCTGGACTCATACCACAAGGCAACTCAATTCCACAAGGACTGGTATAAAGCATGGCATGCCTGGGCTCTTGCAAACTTCGAGGTCGTAACTGCGGCTACAGCAGCTGAGGGTAGGGAAAACACACATCTCAACCAGGAGATGGTCAGAGATCATGTCATTCCTGCTGTGAACGGTTTCTTCAGGTCAATTTCGCTTTCTGCTGGAAGCTCCCTACAGGATACTCTTCGACTATTGACGTTGTGGTTTGCACATGGTGGGCATCCGGAGGTAAACGTGGCTGTTACAGAGGGATTTAATTCTGTTAGCATTGATACTTGGTTGGAGATTATCCCACAGCTTATTGCTAGGATTAACCAGCCAGATGCAATAGTGAGGCACTCGATCCACCAGCTTTTGGCTGAGGTCGGAAGGGCACATCCACAGGCTTTGGTGTATCCATTGACAGTCGCGTCAAAATCGACTTTGTCTAGGCGTCAAAAGTCGGCTGCTCAGATAATGGACAGCATGAAGGCCCATAGTCCTAAACTAGTGGATCAGGCAGATATTGTTAGCCAGGAGCTAATCCGAGTTGCTGTCTTGTGGCATGAACTTTGGCATGAAGGCCTAGAGGAGGCTTCGAGATTGTATTTTGGGGATCATAACATCGAGATGATGTTCAAGACCCTTGAACCACTGCATGATATGTTAGAGAGGGTATGTTTCTCGGTTCCTAGTCAAAGTGATATTCTAATTAATATATTCCAGGGCCCGGAAACCTTAAGGGAAATTTCGTTCCACCAGGCTTTTGGTAGAGACTTGCACGAGGCGAAGGAGTGTTGTATGGCATATAAGAGGACTAATGAAGTTGGGGACCTCAACCAAGCATGGGATCTTTATTACCAGGTGAGATAAATTTAACTCCTCATTGAGATAGGCTACTATGAGCTATTATGTTAATATTATTTGTGCTTTAGGTCTTCCGTAAAATAACAAAACAATTACCTCAGCTGAACTCTCTTGATTTACAATACGTATCCCCCAAACTCCTACATGCTGAAGACCTTGATTTAGCAGTACCTGGTAAGCCGCCTTCTTCTCTAAAACAAAGATACAGCTCTAAATTTCAGTAGGAACCTACGAAACTGGTAAAGCCATTGTGAAGATTATGGGCTTTGAGCCTACGTTGAGCGTCATCTCCTCCAAGCAGAGGCCTCGTAAATTGACCATCAAGGGAAGCGACGGAAACTCTTACCAGTACCTCTTGAAGGGACATGAAGATATTCGACAGGATGAACGTGTGATGCAGCTTTTCGGTCTAGTAAACACATTGCTATCAGTTGACTCGGAATGTTTCAAACGTCACTTGAACATCCACCAGTACCCGGTCATCCCGCTCTCGCAAAACTCGGGTCTATTAGGATGGGTACCAAACAGTGATACTCTTCACGTCTTGATCAGGGAATATAGAGAGAGCAGGAAGATCCTTTTGAATATCGAACATAGAATTATGTTGCAAATGGCTCCTGACTACGATAACTTGACGCTAATGCAGAAAGTTGAAGTCTTCGGTTATGCTTTGGACAACACTACCGGTCAAGATCTATACCGTGTTCTCTGGCTCAAGAGTAAAAGCTCTGAGGCATGGCTAGACCGCCGTACCAATTACACTAGATCCTTGGGTGTCATGTCAATGGTCGGATATATTCTTGGACTTGGTGACAGACATCCCTCTAATTTGATGCTTGATAGAATCACTGGAAAGGTTGTTCACATCGACTTCGGTGATTGTTTTGAGGTCGCTATGCACCGTGAAAAATATCCAGAGAAGGTGCCGTTTAGATTGACGCGTATGTTGACATACGCGATGGAAGTCAGCAATATCGAGGGTAGTTTCAGAACTACTTGCGAGGCAGTCATGAAAGTTTTGAGGGAGAATAAGGAGTCACTTATGGCTGTGTTAGAGGCTTTCATGCACGATCCTTTAATGCACTGGAGGTTGGGGACTAAAGAGAGCCCAGCGGAGATTGGACCGAGTGTGCCTGGGGAGCGGAGGAGGAGTGTTATCGCGGTGTTGGACCAATCTGAGATTATGAGGCTACGGAACCTCTCCGTTGATGGCGATGATCACGGTATGCTCAATTCGCCCTGCCTTGGGTTTATTCGAAATACTAATTACTGGGTAGAAAACGGTCAACGAAAGCCTGAACAGCAGAATGAACGTGCACTTCAGGTACTTGAACGTGTCAAGGCGAAACTTACAGGTATTTCATTTATCTTCCCATTATTTATGCCAGAAACTTACCAAGAATTTACTATATAGGTACGGATTTCAAGGTGGGAGAAGAGCTAGAGATTCCGAAACAGGTCGCTAGACTGATCGACCAAGCGACGAATTTGGAGAACTTGTGCCAGCACTACATCGGTAAGCTATACTTTTTGTAGCCCTCCTATACATGCTTTTCTCTCTTACTAACGCTCTACTCCTACTAGGTTGGTGTTCTTTCTGGTAAACATGAATATTTTACTTTCGGATGCGTGGGACGGCGTGGTTTCTCTTTATATACCTGTTTTATTATCAAACTTTCTGCCTCTTTCTTCTTTTGCTTCTGTAGCGAGCTAGTTACGTGGGTATCGCTTGGTGTTCAACCGCTGTGTTAGTTGTATTCTTGGTAGAGGGTAGGGATCTTTTACATACGTCTTAAATCATGGATAGAGAGAATTTATAGTTATTGCGTTAGTGGTTTGGGGAATTATTATACCCTCCAATGATAAGGCTGTGGCTCCTAAAGTGTTCATCTTCTTTAGCGCTAGTCCCACTAAACCTAGATAGTGCTTTTAATAACTACAGATTCTCTAGAAACAATATCAACGCAAAAATAAACCCCTCACGTTTCATTAGAGAAGAGATTACTCAGCCACTCCCTCCCCGACCGCGATCCTAAATACCTAAAGCATCACGCTGTTTAGGGCCCCCCCGGAGCTTTCCTCGTGCAAACGTAGTGTCTAAGGCTTCCCCTAGACTGTAATAGGCGTCCAACTTGTGGGCACCACCCAAGGCAGGGATACTCATACAGAAACGAATACCCCATGTTTCACACCCCACAGCCCCTATGCCGCAGCTTCTCCATAATACTACCCGAGTAACCCCAAAACCCTAACCTCGTGTATAATCTATTGTATGGCGGTTGGGGCTGTGGTTGGAGGTTTTGCTACCGGTCACATTTACTGCGCCACCTTTATATAGACGCCGAAGTACTCGCTGCGGGCAATACGTACTCGGGGACGAATAGCCTCACCAATATACTTTACCAAGGCCTCCACATCGTATAAATATTCCCTGCTCAGGAATTATATTTTTAGATATGTACTTGTTGCCTACCGTAATGGTATGCGGTACGAGTCCGAGAACCAAGGGTACGGGTAAGACGCTATGGTCAATACTAGAATCTCCGCTGAGAATATGAGGTACCAAAGCCTCGGATCTGGGGTGTAGCAGCATCCCCAAATCCTCTTCAGCGTACGCTGCATGTAGCTTTCTGTCTCTATATTTATGTAATTGTAGGTATATATTTAATCAGTTGTAGTTATATAACCCGAGTTCCTACAGCGGCTATCATACGAATTTATAAGCGCACAAATAATAAATCTAGAACCAGTAGGGTATCAGCTTGAGTGCTTGGCTGGCTGGCTGTCTTGGATCCAGCCTCGCTGGTACGCCTCAGGGTTAGGGTAGTTCTTGTAGACCTGACCATCACGTGCTATTATTAATGCCTAGCTGAGACTACATGTAGTATTATCATTAGCTATCTTTTTTTGTGCTCCAGTTACCTCTTTCACTATATTTACCGATGAATCCATTCCCTCTTCGACTAGACACTTGTACCGAACACGTTTCTATAGACCAGGACCAACACAACCTATGTCTTCCCGCCTAATTCGTGCCTTTGACAACCCCCTCCAGTTCGAGTTGCTCTATTGGCCTTAGTCTAGCCCTCTTTTAAGCACGCATAATTGCTAGCCATACATCACTTATTAAATATCTACGATACTAAGTTGGTTATTATAACTAAAGATACAATGCATAGATCCAAGCCCCCGAGTCTCTCAAGATATATTATCCACTCCAAGTATAGAGTTGAGTGATACTGCTTACCAATAATATCTGACGGTGCTCTATTAGGGCAGCCAAGGACCAAAAACACTTGGCCCAGAACATAATTAAGCGATAGAGTCTACAAGACATGGCTGACTTATTCTCTAAGGGGTTGTTTTGCGAGATTTGCGAATAGGGCTGTACCAGACTAGATTTTTGCTCAATTATTTACGTCTTACCTCTAATAGACTTTAGTATGTAGTAAATTATTATACTTGCGATGAATCCTCTATTAGAGACATATAGTAGGTAAATTGATGCTAAAGACCTTCATTTTTACTAGTTTTGCCTATAGTAGTTTATAATAAATTTCTAGGAATATCTCGTATCCTTCATTGTTATCAAAAGCTAAGCCGAGCCAAGATCCTTAGTATACGTATACCTACATGTAATATTCAGGGTATTTTATGCATGAAGGTGGACGATCAATGGGAACCTGACCTACGGAAACGAGCTAAGAAATGTTTGTTGCTGCCCCGCCCACCCTCATTACTTCGGTACGCGTCATGGAGGCTTACATGTTGCACGAATTAAATAAAGTTGTCTCTTGTGACACCGTGTGGTAAGGCTGATGATCTGCGAACAATAAACGTTGCGAACAAACACTTCACAATGAATGACTCGCAGCTCCTTAAATCTCTTCATAACGGCTCTGCGTTAGATTTGGCAATAGTATCTGCTACAGTAGCCGAGCTCCGAACCCGAGTGTAAATACCTCAATAGCCCCATAGGCTTAGGGCCTCCTGAATAGGCTGGGGAAGGAAAAAAAACCACGAAAACGACGTATTCGGACACCGGAAGTCGGACCATTTTCCGCATACAAAATACAAACTTGGCCTCGGAACGGTCAGGACCCGGTTTCAACAAGGTCGCAATTTAGCAAGCGAGTGATTTACCGCCTGCCAGCTGCCGGGGCACAGTGGGCGTTTCCATAAGGGGGCGGCGGGAGATTGGACAATATGAGGGCTAACCAGGGCTGGCTGTCAGTTATGCGTAAGCGGTAACTCGTGGCGCAGGCTGTACTACCTCGTACCTTATTTTGACGCCCAGCCTCCAATAAACTGTTCCGTGTCAGACAAACGCGCGAGTTCCACGCGTCGTCGCACTTCCGGCGGCCAGTCAGCCATTACATAGATATATGCCTTGGGGTTCTCTTCTTCTGCTCTTCCTTCCTTATCCTCTTCACCCCTTCTCACTCCTCAACCTCACGTCAACCGAGCTAGCATCCTGGCCTAGCAACCATCAACGCAGCCCCATAGCAACCTCCTTACACTCCTATTCGACGCGATGAAGTCTCCAACCTCGAAACTGTTTCCTGCAATGTTGGACACCCATTCCAAAACATTCACCAAACAAACCTTGGTAGGATGGCCGTCGATACCAGGCTTCAATAGGATGAAGAGGAAAATTGGGTCGCGCATGAGAAGTGGCCAGTCGCCTGGGGCTTCTCTGGCGGCATTGGAGACCTCATTTAGTCCATCAGATACCATCCGGTCGCTGCGTGCGCACAAATGGTCTCTTTATGATGGTCAATATGTACTTCTTATCATCTTAGGCATTTTCTGCTTGTCTATCATGGAGAGCCCAGGGCCACTCGTCAAAACTGCAGTATCAAGTCTTTTAATGCTTGCTATGCTCTTGCCAATCACAAGACAGTTTTTTCTGCCTTTCTTGCCTGTATTAAGTTGGTTGGTGTTTTTTATCTCATGCAAGTAAGCTATCAATTTTTGTTCCCGATGTGATGTGCAAGCCTAATTTTCAACATAGATATATCCCAGCAGAGATCCGCCCACATATCTGGGTCCGTGTTCTTCCAGCCCTTGAAAACATCATCTATGGCGCAAATCTTAGCAATATCTTGTCGGCGCATAAGAATATGGTGCTTGATGTTTTGGCGTGGCTGCCTTATGGGGTTATCCACTACGTGAGCCCCTTTCTCACTGCAGCTGCCCTTTTCATCTGGGGCGCACCAGGGACTATCAATGTTTTCTCTCGTAGCTTTGGCTATATGAATATTATTGGCGTGTCTATCCAATTGTTTTTCCCATGCGCACCACCATGTAAGTTGTTTTACTTTAGCTCTAATTTCTCTAAAACACTACTAACCTTCAATCTCAGGGTATCAAAATATCAACGGATTTTCTCCTGCGAATTATTCTATGCCTGGTAATCCTGCAGGGCTTGCTCGCATTGATAAGCTGTTTGGCATTGATATGTATTCATCATCATTCAATGCATCCCCTATGGTCTTTGGAGCCATGCCATCTTTACACGCTGGGTGGGCTACCATTGAGGCTTTGTTTTTGGCTCAGGTCTTCCCCCGTCTGCGATGGGTCTTTTATGGACACATTGCGTGGATTTGGTGGGCCACACTGTATCTCCAGCACCACTATGCTGTTGATTTGATTGCTGGTAGTTCACGTATGTTTAAATTTAATCCCCTATCAATTAATAAACAAGAGACTAATGATTTTTTTTTATAGTTGCTGCTGCGGTCTTTTACATTGCGAAGGTCAACTTCTTACCCCGATGCCAACAAGATAAAGAATTTCGCTGGGATTACGACTTTGTTGAAATTGGCAACAGCTACTCCTTCGACCCTATATACAGCCTCCATGACCTCGATGGAGACTACCACTCTGAGGATGATGAATGGACTTCAGCATCTTCTTCGTCTGTTTTCTCCGGATGCAGGACCCCGGTTGATGATACAGCCGGATTCTGGGAATCTGCGAACGAAATTTCTGATAACACTGAGGTATCAGATCGCGTTTGATAACTGGTGGCTGCTGCTTCGTATACGCGACACCAGCCTCGCTCGAAAATGAAAGGGCTCGAGGTTAAGTGTCTTTTCTTTTGTCACTAGACCCCTTTTTGTTCTCTGCGTTTAGCCTTCTCCCTGTTTTTGTGTGTTTATGGGTCATGGCGATCATGGGACGGTGTTTGGGTTTTCAACTTCTTTATGTTTATATTTTTTTCTATATTTTTTGAAGCCCTGTTTCTTTTGATCTTAGAGGGCAAGATCTAATGATTAAACTTACCCATGTAATGACCTTTAGGGATTTTTTTATATTTCCTTTATGCTTTCTGATGAGGAGTGGTGCGTCGAGAATATCATACTTCACGCTCACTGGTTTGGAGTCTTTTATTTAACTTTTGCTGTGGTATCAGCTTCTTTATTCTTCTTCCTGGTTTCTAGCGTTCATATTACTTTCTTATATTTGAATGGCAAAGAACAGGCGTAATAAGTAGGGGTAGGGGTTAGGTTGGTTATGGGTCTTGGCCGGGGTGTAATCTGGGTTGCATTTCACTCTTCTGACTTGAGAAGAGAGGTGTGGAAGAAATCCCGCGGTTTCCTACCTTATTTTATCATATCTCGAAAGTTATGTAATTGCTAAACCTAATGTATTTACCTTCGTATTGCGGTGGTCCTATGGGTCGTTGCGGTATCCACAATGAAAAACTTTTTACAAGTTATCCAAAAAAAAAAAAACCACCTGCAGCTTTACAACCACTTAGATGGTATCCCGTTTCCACCGGAGAGTTAGACAGGGATGGGATAGGAGGCTGAGATAAAGTTACATGACGTGATGGATAGCCCGTGATGTACTGGAGGAGCCACTTGGGGAATCCAACGCGATAAGCGACTGGCTTGGGGGCCAACCCCGATAGTCCAGTCTATTGGGCCCAGATAAGCAACTGGGCGATCGATTAAGGATCGTATAAAGTTGCTCAAAAACAGCATCTCTCCCTGACCTCTCCATAATCACCAGGTCATAAAAAAAATTCTTTCCTGTTCCTACAGGTTCTTCTGCTTCATGTACCCTAAACGAAGCGAACGGGGGGTGGGGTGGTTACGGTGTGGGGTAAGGTACTTATTGGCTACTTTTTATTCAGGGCATGCGACGGCCGATTTGGTAGATATCACTGTTGTCTCGAGTCACTAGCTTCGTTGTTCATGGGGTCTATTTACTAATCATTGAGATATTAACGGTACTTAGGCGGTGAAGACTGGTGTACATCTATGATAGGCTTACCTAGATTCAGCATTCCCAATGGTAGGTAGAAAGAGAGAAAGAAAGAAAGAAAGAAAGAAAGAAAGAACGCTAACATGATCTTCCGTTGGTTTGTTGCTGTCTAAAAAAAAAAAACCAAGCTTAACATTCAGCTTTCTCTTTTGATTCTGATTCGACTACCTAACCACACCGGCAGCTTAATCAGTTGACTTTTTTCTCTCAGCAGAAACATAAAAGAAAAGAAGGAAAAAGAAAAGAAATAATAGAATGCAGAAGCGGGAAACACCCAGGTTATCGTTATACTCTATGTGGTCGGGAACTACCCGCGGCACATATCGAAAACCCCCCCCCCTTCTACAACCTGTCAATACTCCCCTAGCTGTCATAAACTCGCTTATAATTCTAGATGGCCACAGGACATCTCAACTTTTTATTTTTTTTTATTTTTTATTTATTTTCCCAATGAAAATATGTGGTAGGCGAAAGCACCAGGGTGCTTTTCTCACTAGCCGGTTGGTTATCGCGTCCAATAAAGACTTTGCATTCAGGACTTGCACTTTGGTTAAGTACTAGTTTTCTGCGTAGAGTATCAACGACTTAGTCTCTGATGGTCGGTCTAGCGTGACCGCACTGATGGCCGCCGAGTGATAGCCCGTGACCGCTGCTTAGGCGATTATGTAGGTCTAGACTAGTGGCGTGATATTCCTTTGATAAAACATCATCGCGCTTAATAGTCATTCTACTATAGAACATTGCTTTTCATGAGGGTGCTGCTTACTCAGTGACACACGCCTCTGCCGTGGCCGATTCGTTCTAGAGCTAATAGAATCTGTTCTTGGAGCTTCGTTTAGTAGCTAAGTCGCGATTACAATACTTAACCTGGTGGCTGAGCTGCAACAACGCACATGAATCCTTAAATCACGACGACAAAAGAAAATCTAGAAATAATTCTTAGACTTAATAGATACCCCAGGTTGAAGGTTTGATTTTACGATGTAGCTTAACTATTGAGTTTATCAAGTACTGTTTGAGTACTGCTAATAACTTTTTTTACTGAATTCCAAGTCTATCCTACATAACTAAGCCTGATAGAACGCTCAACAACCTGAAGATAGGAAAGTAGTAAACACTAGAATAAAAAATTAAACAAGATGGAGCCTATCGCCACCTACTGGAGGAGTTTTACTTCCTGCTACCATGGCCTAAAGTGACCTGAAGGATTTTCATTAGTATTGTTCAGTTAAAAATGATCAGTGGCATACCTGTGTCTCCACTACAAGTCGATGCTCCGCTAGATATAGGTTGCACATCAAATTTTTCAGTAGTTGAAACTTCTGAACGTTGCTGCTCTGGGGTGCTTTGTTTCTTCCTGTTTCTCTTCAGATGTCGCCGGTTCAATGCCCAATCTGCAAACCAATCCGTTTCGCATTTTTCGAATACTAGTGGTAACCTCCTGATCAGGTCCGACTTCGCTTCGGCGAGAAAGTGTTTTGGAATCCTGGTGAAGCCGGTATCTTGGTCGCCGAGCCTATGTTTATCGTAGACCTCTTGAACAACTATCACTGCAGTTAGGAAGGCTCTTTAAGTGATTAGTGATCCATACCATCTAGGATATTTGCTCTCTCCTCCATTGTAACGCCGAGAAGAATCCAGACTGCAAGTGGCCTTGCATTTAGCTTCTCTCGTGGCTGTCTTATCTTTTCAGTCTCCATAGTTTCGAAAGCTGCTGAAAGTATGGTGGGGTGTTGGTGATGGCGATAGTGATAATCAACTAGCATGTACTGTTCTAGGAGTTTATGAAGTGAGAAGGGGGTGTATCCCTGAAGAATTCTGCCAAGATATAACTCAATTACTATGGCTTTGTGCTGCTGTCACCATTTATCGCTTGCTGTCCAATAGAGCACCCAATACGTCAATCTGCTGGCCAATTGGCCGATACCGGACCACTAAACAGTTGGCAAATTCCGGGCCACAAGTCCCCACGGACCTCCTGCTGACCCCGGCTTGCAGATAGCTGCCCCGTTGCGGAGTTTAACAGCAACCCAGAACACCGTGGCACAACTCCTAGAGCGTGGGGAGTTCCAATAGTCGAGTGAGAGACAATGATGCCGGTTTAAACCTATTTCTGAAGCAGTGTATTCTCGTTTCCTTAGACTACATAATTAGCAAGCGGATACATTAGTATTAAAAAGAAATCTCTAATCTCTGAGATACATGCATGAAAGAGTTCTGGGTAAATGTGAGTCACTTTAGTTTCGGGGCAAGCCTGCGGCTCAGGGTGTATTCGAGATCATCAATATGAATTAAAAGTGTTATTGGCTCCTTTATTTTTCCTTTTCTTATGATTACTTCACAGCTAGCATTTCAAACGAGCCTTAAATACCGGTCGCACCAATCATGACCTGAGCGTGCTCCTTCCATCATCATATTTATTCCCAAGGCCCACTTCCCTCCATGTATTCCTTGAAGCTCGTGGGGGGTTGGTCCAAAATCTAACAAATGAACATCAGATACCTGCCATGTAAAAAGGATAGAGCGCCGTAATTTTGACGAGTATCGTAGGATGTTTCATACCTTCAGTGATTCCTTCAAGTTCTCTTTAGCCCCAGGACCGTAGTAAGAATATTCCTCGACCAGCTTGAGGTTCTCTAGCATTTCCTGTGCCATAAACCCGGGAAAGAAACCCTTAAAGGTGTCATCAGGCACTTGCACGAAATTTGTATCCTTTCCTGTGACTTCCGTAAATGTACTCAGCATCTCTTTTGGGGTGTACCAGCCTGTTGCTCCCAAGACACGCTTTCCACTGGGCTTTGCATATTCTGAGGATAGAATAGCGCTAACAAATTTGCCGGTATCATCCACTGCGTTGAAAAGCGGGATTACGGTGTCCCTACTAAAGGGCAGTGCCAGGTTGTAAACCCCATCTTCACCCTACAATTATAGAGTTATTTTAGGGTGACATGTCCAAAGTGGCGTGAAGAGTAGGTGGGTGGAAACTGTACCTTTTTCATGAATAGCTTCATGTTCTGCATGTAGAACCCTGGCAAAAAGAATGTTGCAGGAACTCCAAGTGCATTGATGTAATCTTCGACCTCCGCTTTCCCGTCGAAATGGGGGATATTTGATAATTTCCCGCTGGTTACTGTATTATAGTTTAGCACAAACTTATGGGTGAGGTGTAGATTACTAAATTACGTACACTTTGTGGCATTTGGTAGCGAGGACCAAATCAGGTGTTCCACACCGACCTCTTTCGCAACGTCGGCGATATTTTTCCCTTGTGTCACCTCACTCTCCTTCGATGCTTTCTCCCAGTCTGGTGCCCTTGTTAGCTTGCGTGCTCTTTTACCAATGTCAGAAATACATGAGAACTTGCAATTCGTCACAGCAAAGACTGAATGGGCGCCGACAAGTGCATTGCGGATTGTGCCTTTATCAAGTAAATCCGCCTATTGAAGTGATGGTTAATAGACATGATTCGGAGTTAATATCGGTTCGATTCATACCTTGACTACATCGACTCCTTTACCCGCTAATTCTTGGCCTGCGGGCTTCGATGGATCACGAGTTATTGCACGAATTTTATATGCCTGTGAGAGCTTGGGGTTTGCGAGAACGCTTTTGATGACTGAGCCGCCCTGGGTACCGGTAGCACCGAAGACTACTAAGAGCTTGCTCATTGTTGCTTTCTATGTGGTTGGGGATAGTAAAAACTATAATTCGAGTTGTGTGTTTGTAGTTCTGTGTGTGTTTTGTCTGTTTTGTAGATTCCTGGCAGCGGATTTTCATGAACTTTATACTTCAGATATCAAGCTGGTTTGTACGACTTTGATCTCTTAATATAATTGTAGCCAAAGGCAATCGGGTGAATTACTGTCTCTCATTTACTTGAATTGGCTATTCCATCGATAAAGCTCCAAACGTATTATCAATACTTGATCTAATGACGTCACCGCCTCCACAAGATGTAACAGCGGGTAGCTGCACCTCATCGTTTTTGAGCACTATGCGGATAACTTCCGAGGACCATCGTATACCGAACTGTTAGGAATCAAGCGCAACCGCAATGTTTTACTTGAGCTAATTGGATTTTCGTGGGGATTCTCTCTACGGGGCTCGATCCTGTATTACAAATGACTTTGCTCGGCCGAGATATTCTTCGGGTGGGATAATGGGTACATGTATATTCAATATCTCGGCCGGTATCGAATACCATCGGCCGAGTTCAATGCCAATATGTGGGGCCGGGGATACCTAAACTGGTAAATATCCACGTGATCTCGGTTGTTACCTGCCAGGTGTCGCGATCCGCGACATTTGAGCCTCAACACTACCTGCGGTCAGTCATCTACAATCACGTCTGAGTATAATGGCTTCCACCTTGGGGCCCAATACGGCTTCTACGCTTGGAAATGTACTATCTACAGCAGCGACAGAAGAACCACCTTTAGATGCGGTGGATTCCATCTTGGGAAAGAAGAAGGAACCTCCACCAGACACCCCCGAGAATATTCGCACTCGATCTTTCGTTCTTCTATCCTTTTGGATTGTGGTTATTTCTGTAGGGTTGCCATTATGGTGGGTAACAACGGCTATATACCGAGCACCACTGCCGTTGAAAGAAATGCAGAGCTGGGCTGATGGAAGAGTATGTTTGCATTGGTGTCTCCCCCTTTTTTTAGGAACTGGGAAGCTAAGTGGGAAACAGGCATGTAGAGCAGAGTTTCCACTACTCATAGATGTAGAAGCGCCATTACTACCTGATCCTGAAAATCTACTGAAGACCGTGCAACATGCACTTGATGATGCAAATGACTTCTCCGCTCATCACCTGCGGCTTCGGCTCTCTACGAATGTCTCAGGGTCACACCAGGGTGAAGAAGACGAAATTGTAGCAGCAACTTTACGACTTACTCCTGGGCTAGCGGGAACACCCCACTCATATAATCTCACTCCATCATCACGAGTGATAAACTTGTCTTACTCGCCTTCCTACAACCCCTCTACGAGCCTCTCGGCATTTGTAGCTAGTACTCTCCAGGAGATATTCGCCGAGGAACAGCAAATGATCTCCTATCTTTTGGCATCCACTACCTCAGGCCCCTCTTCTCCTGCGGCTTCATCTAGCACCTCGAATGGGAATAATGGTTTGGGTAAGGTGAATACGGCAGACATTACTCGGAAAATGAGCCGAATTGTTAGATATTCTCCAACATACCACTTGACGTTTTCTCTTTTTACTGCATCTGGATTTCCAAATAGTTGGGATGTTGAGCATGCTATTTCTGAATATTTGCAACCGCTCCTAGATGCTTTGGGGGGAATCAGCACATTCACCGTTGATTCACAGATCCAGTTCTACGCATCATTGTCTTCGAGTGTTGCTCCGACATGGGTTCCTGGGCCGGAGGGTGAAGAGAGTAAAGGGCAATGGGTTCTTAAAAAAGAGGATCTTAGTAGCTTCATCAACAGTGCCGAATGGCCACTAGTCAGCATTACGAGTTATCCAACGATTAATTTCATTATTTACATCCCGTCAAAGGATCAATCCCCTCTCCTGATTTCGGATAGCGCAACAAATGCTTTCCTTCTTCCTCAGTGGGGTGGTGTCATGGTCTTGAATCCTAATAATAGTTCTTCTGGCCAGGAGCTTACATCTCACTTGAGCAAAGAGGCATTAAAGCCGGCACTTGACCTCTTTGCTACCCAGCTTCTTTCACTTCTTGGGGCACCTACTCATCCAGCGTCATTGCCTATCAGGCTTGATTCGTTAGCTCGTCAACGGTCTGCTGAGCTTCTCGTCTCTGCATCTTCGACCCTTGGTTCCCTGTATAGATTGACGCTAGCTCTTCCATCTATTTCTATCCCTTCTTCGGTTTCTACGTCAGTAGCGTCGACTCTGTTATCACTTAAGAATGCATGCCGTGAACTCAAGAATGGGCGGTTTGGTGGTGAGGGAGGCGCTCTAGAAGAAGGCAAAAATGCAGCACTTCAAGCCGAAAGAGCGTTTTTTGAGAAGAGTATGGTCGGCCAAGTATACTTCCCGGAAGAACATAAGGTTGCGGTGTATTTACCACTCATGGGACCTGTTGGTGTGCCTTTGATTATGGGTGCAGCGAAGGAGCTTGCGAGGATATTGAGGGTTTGGAAGGCACAGAGGGCTGCTACAGGTCCATAATAGGAGCATGTAGGTGTATGGTACTTTTTACGCTAGTTTCTATTTCTTTAGGTTAAGAGTAATTGTCTTCTTTTTTTGTTCATGATTTATTGCGGAGTTTTGAGGGTTCCTGTATTAGTTATTGGTTGTATTTTGTAGCGAGCTACTTATGAGTAAGCTACAGCTGCATCTGGTAGGAAGACAAGTGTAAAGAAAAAAAAGGGTGCTTACATAGATTTATGGTAAGTTGATCTCTTAAAATTGATATTTGGATTAGAGGTAGTTCAACTTGTTCTTAGTGTATTTAGTACTGGAAAGTGTGGCTATCTCCGAAGTCCATTTATGAGTGATTCTTGGTGAGGGAGATATAGTAGGTAATGACTTAACCCTAAAGCCTCTGGTTATTTTAATTTAATCGCAGGATCATAGTCTTAAACTACGACTATCGGACCCGTTTAATTTCCGTCTTTACCTCTATGTTTCTAGCTTATTTTTCAAGGCTTATTTTTAACAATAGAGATTAATATTCTGAAAAGGAAGGGAATAGCTATAAACGGTCTTTTACCTCAAGCCTCGGATTCATAAAGCTCCAAGTGTTAATTCTGCTTTACCCCAGATTGCATAAGGAAAAGAGCCAAAGGATACAAAAACAAGGTTTGTTGTCCTAGAAGTAGGAACCACCACCACTCTTGTGTTATATGACTAAGAGACTATTGATATCCCACTTGATAATAGTCATGACCATAAGCACATGCAAGAAAGTAAAGCCAGAACATGTTTCATAATCCCCGCTGCTAAAAAAAATACTAGAGAAGGGGTGGGAAAGGAAAAAAAAAATCAAAAAAATCAAAAAGCACCCAGTTATCCCGCAAAAAACTAATTAACCAGCTCACCTTCCCACACCCGCCGTTCGTAGAGAAAAAAAAAAGGTTATATGGTACAGTACATTTGGATAATAGTAACCCCTGCGCCGATCCTGCCATATTTTCCAACTTCCCTTCAGCTTCCCCTCTCTAGGGACTAAGTACCTTTTCCGCCTTCTCTCCCCTCTCCCCTCCACATTCCCATAATATGCTCATTCCTTCCATCATAAATAATCGTCCATTCTACGAGCAGTAACAGTAGCAGCAACCTCATAACTCCCTCTCTCATCCCCCCGTTATAGCCTTAAAAGTCCGTCTCTTCCTGAAAAAACATCGTAAACGAGATGATTGTACCATAGATGAGCAAGCCCCCAATAATCGACATGACCATAGCCGGGATCTGAATAACCCCAGAATGAGCCAGAACGGCCGGCAAGGCTAAATACACACATTAGTATTATCAACTTTAGAAGAAGAAAGAAAGGGAGTAAGAAAGAAGAAAATGACTTACCGATTCCCATGACGACAAAGAAACCAGTTAGGAACCTTCCGAGGTCTAGGATACCAGTGCCGGCACTATCGATAAAGTCATCTGGACTACTGCACCGCGAACAGATTGCGTTCGGGAGGGGCGCGAGACAGTATGTTGCGACGACGAGGAGGGGGTAGTAGTTCCCGAAGAGGGCGGAGGAGAGGATGACGAGGAGGAAGCCGATCGCGAGGACCTGTATGTGGGGGGGGGGGAGGATAGTTAGTTAAGCTCTTTGTAGCGCTAAAGAGAGGGGAGGAGGGTGTTTACGAAGGATAGAGCGATAATGGTTTTGAGACCAGCCATGGTGGTGGTTGTGGATATAGGTTTGTGGTGGGAGGTCGTGGGCTTTCTTGGTGGTAGGTGGTGGGTTGGTGGTGGTGGTTTGTGGGTGCGATGGGGCTCGGGGGCTGAAGTGACGCGACGCCCGCTTGCCTTCCCGTCTCATCTCTATTCGCTATTCTTGATTACCGCCTGCCAAGACATGTTGGGTTTGGTGAATGATTGACGACAAAACCTGGATTTTGAGGTGTTTTTTAAGAGGGTATTTACTGCAGAGATAATGAAGGATGTCCGCCTAATAGGATGTGTTTTTATTTTCACTTGGTTGGTCATAGTAATGTCATAGGGAATCACTCGGGGTTATGGTGACACAAACAGTAGAACATTATGGGTGATAGATTTAGCTATGTAGGTCTAAAACGATATATGTTTGTTAAGCGGGAATAGAAGCACCATCAGTTTCCTACAAAAGAGAGGGGGAAAGTCCCCCTTTCAATAGCTTCCCATGACAAAACTACAATCCCTTATCCCTTACAAGCGACTCATAGAAGGGCAACAAAAGGAACAGTAAGCCTCTTGTCGATGCAGGTCAGGAATCCCCAGGAGAGGCCGACGACGTTGATGATTATTGGAATCTTTGTTGGTGTTAGTGCCAGGTCAATAATGTAGAGGGTAGGGTGCGTACAAGCAAGGGTGCCATTTTAAGTGAGTTGAGCTGAGTTGAGCTGGATCTGGTAATTCGTATGCGGTTCGCGACTGTATGGGTGTAGGTATGGTGGGGTAAAGGACAGGTGGAGGGGTTTGGGGGGTTATAAGAGCTTAGCTTAGCTTATTTTTGAGGAAGTGTATGTAGTCATAGATTGTTTTAGTGGGTGGTCACGGAACGTCACTCGTTCTATTACCAAATATCACCTAACTAGCTCACTACTAAACAATAGTCTCATATATCGTTGAATAAGTTCGTTTCTATTCGTATCATTTATAACTCGTCTTCTCATAAGTAATATCTATGTAAGAGCCCGCAATGCAATTAAGCCCCCAAGCTGTATCTGGATTTTCTCACCCCGCAACAAGACCTATAACCCCGAACCGAACCCCATGAAGAGAAAAATAGAAAAGAAAAGGAAAAAAAAAAAAGACATACTTTAAACACTCACAGCTGATCATCTGCTGTATCTATGACCACCATCTCCCCCGGCTTGAACGCCGGCAACCCAATATATGGACACCCCGCACACCTAAACGCATCCCCCAAGTAACAGCTCCCACAACTACTCGCCTTCCCCTCGACCGTGAAATCTATTTCCGCAAGATCATCTGCATCGAGTTTGAACCCTGCTGCAGCCTTCTCCTTCGCCGCAGCAAGAGCCTTATCAGCCGCTGACCTCTGCGACTCATCTTCTTCTGCGAGCTGCTCCTTGAGGCCACATGTACAGTCCTTGCATGCACGTCTACGCTTCCCGGGCTTAGGTCGACACTCCGGCGCTAGACTATGTCAGTAATTAACAACGAGGAGGGGGATCAAGGGGGGGTAAAGTACGTTGCTGAATCGGAGCCGCCAAATCATCACCATCCAATAGTGTATCTTCATCAATAAGCTCCTCATCATCTAGATCATCACTAAAATCCACAAACCCAACACCATTAGTTTTCACCGGCACCGGTACTGGTGCAGCAGCAGCTGGCTTCGGAACCACTGCACCACTACCTCCATCCGCTTTCCGCCGTAGCTTTAAAGGCACGCTCTTCACTGCGCTTGTATCTGGCTTCACCAAAACGGTGCCTTTCTCTTCAACTAGGAACCCCGCCATGAGGAGTGCTAACTTGTCGGCGCTGGTGGCAAGAGCGTTGTCTTGAGAACGCCATTTAGACCCTGGGGTCATGGAGGCGAATATTTTCTCCAAGAGGTGTGAGGGGAGTTCGGGCGCGGAGGTGGGAGAGGAGAGGAGGAGGACGGAGGTGTAGGTGCTGGGTGGGAGGGTGACGAGGTTGAGGGCGAGGCGGTCAAGCATTTGGACATCTGTGGATTCTCGGGGGAGGGTTGAGAGAGCGGATTCTAGGAGCTGGGGAGTAGAGGATATAGAGGGGGGGCAGAGGAGGAGCGTTCGTCCAGCGGAGGTGGTTGTGGGGGGGAGACTGAAGTCTGAGGACGTGTCAATGAGGACTGCTGGAGGGGTCATTTTGGGCGCTTCTATGCTAAATTCGTAAGTGTATGAGGGCGTAAAGTAGTGTCTATTCGGGAATTGAGGGATCTGAAGTTGTGAGGACCCTTTTTATGGTAGGGTTTGGTGGGGAGGTTTAGGGGGATAAAGACTCCGTGGAGAAATGCAGCTTAGAAATCCTTCTTTGAAATCTTTATTCGCTTCGCATGGGTAGTTACGAGGGGGGTAGTAATACTCAATGCCCCACTCTGGAGTTCCGCCATCGATGATTACCCGGCCGCTGTCTTATCGGGGAATAGCGGGGCAGGTTGTGTCAATTGTTTAGATATTGGGTAATTATCTTGTAGAAAAGGAACTTGTATAGAGGTATCTTTGGGTTCTGATAAGGATCTCTTTACTGTCTGCTCCTCACTGTCTTCCCTATCTTCCCTGTCTTTACCTCAAGTCGAGTCCTGTCATTTCCAGTGCTGTGATATACCAAATATAGCGTACCCCACAACACTAATAAACTCCGCGTCAACCCTCAACACCTCAACCCCACGAAACAGCATCACCAGCATATCCATCACCCCGCCATCCATCCATTTCTGAACATCCACTATCAAAAATGTTCAGAAATAACTACGACAACGATTCCGTCACCTTGTAACCCCACCCCTCAATCTATCCAAGTAGATAAAACTTCACTAACCCAGTGCACAATAGCTCCCCGCAAGGCCGTATCTTCCAGGTCGAATATGCTCTCGAAGCCATAAAACAAGGATCCGTAGCCGTAGGGCTAGTCAGCAAAACACATGCTGTACTCGTTGCTCTAAAGGTACTACAAACCTTGATAGAACGGGATTGAAAAAATAGATAAAGATGAATCAAGCCACTAACATACTTCCAACTACCAGCGAAACGCCGAGGAGCTCGGGAGTTACCAAAAGAAGATTATCGGTTTGCACCACCTACCACTCCATAAGAAGCAGTTACTGATATGTACCCCACCTATAAGGCATCGACACCCACCTTGGAGTCGCTCTTGCGGGTCTCGCACCCGATGCTAGGGTACTCTCAAACTTCATGCGGCAGCAATCAATGTCCTCTCGTCTCCTCTACAACCGACCCGTCCCCGTCGCTCGGGTTGTCAACGCTATTGCCGATAAAGCCCAGGTCAACACCCAGCACTACGGACGTCGTCCATACGGTGTTGGGCTGCTCGTTGCTGGAGTCGACGAGACTGGTCCTCATCTATGGGAATTCCAACCCTCGGGGATGGTGCTTGAATACCGGGGTGCCTCTATTGGAGCTCGCTCTCAGAGTGCTAGGACGTACCTGGAACGTACCTATGAGGAGTTTGCGGATAGTAGTAGGGAGGAGCTCGTCTTGCATGGGCTGAAGGCGTTGAGAGACTCGTTGGCTCAGGATAAGGAGTTGACGATTGCGAATACGAGTGTGGCAGTGGTGGGTGTTGGTGGAGAGAAGTTTAAGCTGTATGATGGGGATGAGGTGGGCGAGTGGTTGGAGAAATTGGGGAATGTTCAGAGTAGTAGGGGTGGTAGGGGTGGGGAGGAAGAGGAGGCGGCGGCGGCCCCGGAGGGGGCTATGGATACTACGGAATAGAGAAAAGTCTTTCCCTAAGAGAGGTTTCTTGTTTTTTCTTCTGTGAATAATGGAATAACAGGAAGCTATGATATCAAGAAGTGCCTTTGTCCCGTTATATTTGAACTAGAATAAATATCGTATTCAATTATTAAGGAGTTTGTATGAGTCTTTCAAAGATTCTCTTCAGGATGCATGATTATTTGGGCACTAGTAAAAGTACAGGTACACAGGTTATACAACCCAACTAAATCTCTAGCTAATCCAGCTTCTACATGCCATAGGCCAAAATTAAACCCACCGAGCCCAAGAAAAGTAGCGAATAGTCAAAAGGGCCTAATTCCAAAGATATCGCTAAAAAGAACTCAGTAAGAGATTACATTTACACTTATTGTTGCCCCCAATTAAGGTTCATCCTCCCTGACGCAGGTACATAATCCTTAATCCTATCCGCCACCTCCTCCGCCGTCTTCGCCTCTACCATAATACTCTGCGCACCAGGCTTGATGAACCCCGCCTCCGCCGCACTCTTCACCCACCCGAGCAATCCATCATAGAAGCCATTAACATTATAGACAATAATCGGGCACTCATGAATACCCAACTGATTCCACGTCACCACCTCAAACAGCTCCTCCATAGTTCCATATCCCCCAGGCAGGGCCACAAACGCATTTGCAGCCTTTCCCATCATTGACTTACGAGCATGCATATCTGTAACCACAGTAGTTTTACCATACTCTGACTCGTCGGGGGTAGTACCACCTTGTTCGAATGCCACGAGGGCAGCGGGGACAATGCCGTGGACTTTTCCACCGAGCTTGCAGAGTGTGTTGGAGACGGTTCCCATGAGTCCGACTGTGCCGCCGCCGTAGACGAGGGACCAGGAGTTTGCGTGCATCACTTGAGCGAGTGAGACGGCGGCTTCAGTGTATGCGGGGGAAGTACCAGGGTTTGCGCCGCAGCTAGTTGTGGAATGTTAGTGGGGTGGATTTAGGAGAGTGTGAGGGGTAGGTTAATTAGGAGGGCCTTACAAAACACAGACTGTAAATGTGTCTGAGGTAGGGTCGCTGGGGGGAGAGGTCGAAATGACCGTAGATGTACCGTTATTGGCCATGGTTGGTTCTTTGAAGATATTTAGGTTCTTGAAAAGTGGGTTGAATCTCTTTGAAGATATTTAGGTTCTTGAAAGAGTGGGTTGAATCTCTTTGATGGGGTCCGTACTGTATACGTTCCTGAGCTTCTCAAGTGTTCTGAGGGAGCTATGAGTAGAGGAGCAGGTGTACTTCAATTTATACAATTTCTTGAGGCAATGCTCAGGGTCTTGGTGATATCATATTGTGGTATCCTTCCACATGATCTCAATTGCCCTGGAAAGATAAGTATGAATTGAGGGGCCGTGGTTGGTGGGGCTGGGCGTTGTTTGAGCTTCAAAGGGAATCAGTCATACGCGTGAGAGAGAGAGTCGCTAGCTCAATCGGGGGATTAGAAAAGAGCCGCATTTCGTCATACGGTTAGCTGGCGGATGTCACCGACGAGATCTGACTCAGAACCAGAGACCATAACAGCTTTCTTAGAATCGAACAAATTGTGAAAGGGAATCAAATATTGGTAAAACTGTTGTACGAGCGATTCGATATACTTATAGTTTTTGTTCTCGAATAGCGGGACTGGGAGTTATGCCGGGGCGTGCCTTGTGTAGCGGGTACACAGAAAGGTTCTCATGATGGTTATTCCGGAGGTTTATGTTACAATGAGAGCATTCTCTTTTTTCACCTTCGGATACTTACTTCATGCTACTATTCCTGATTAATTCTGCACAGCATCGATCCTCAAGGAGCCTTCACGGATTATTGCGATGATCTAAGTCTTCTGATGTCGGGTGCTAGTCTTTATGTTTCACAATTGTGCCGTGTCTGAATTCAGGCCCGGTTTATGCAGGATTTGTTGGACTTCCTAAATAATAATCATGGGTCGTTTTTTCTTCCTGGGGGTCACAGTTGCTCACTCGAGCTCGCCCTGATTACCTTTAGGCGCTAGTGCGAGTGGTCCCTAGACGATATACCGCAGGAGCTTAATAATTGGCTATCCCCGTAATACCCAACTGCAACGTGAGCTATGAGTCATATCTTGACTTTGCATAGCTGAACAGATGGCTTGCGCCGTAGTCCGTGGTCGTAGGTTCCGGTCATAGCCCAATTTTTTGAGTTGCTATAGCATTTATGTTTGATCCCCTCTAGGCTTCAATATTATCCAAGTCTTCATGCTGTGTGGATGTACCACTCTGGAAATAGCAGCCGAACCCTTCACAAGGTACACATAATTAGACCTTCCGAAGCCTCCATAGACATTGCTTGTCCATAGTCAATTAGATTCCCCGCCTTAAAACGTGAAAAAGAAACCAAAGCACCGCTCTATGATATATCGTGATATCTTCCAGCCATCTCCATATGTATCAAACCACTCTTTCCAAACGCCATAAACCTATTCTATCCACAATTACCTAACTGCCCTCATCTCCCAGTCCATACCAAATCCCCACCCATAAACCCCCCTCTCCCCATCCCACTCCCACTCCCGCCACTACCAGCCTTGGGCCGCTTCGCAACTTTTCCCGCATCTCTCACTGCTTTCACTATCTTTGACAGATCCGTCTCCACTACACATCCCCCAATAATCATCTCCTCGAGCGTCGCATGCAGCGTCTCAAAATTAAATATTAGATCCAGCTCGCATACGTTCTCGAATAGTGCGTCGAGAGCTTGTACAAAAACCTGTATCAAGTCCAGGAGACCCAGTGGTGATTCGAGGGAGTCGCTGATTACTATGAAGTAAAGTGTTGCATAGTGGCGGTAAAGAAGCGTAGTTGGTTCGTCACCCTCAGAGGTGTTCCAAGATGTAGACGAGGAGGATCCCGCGAGGAGTGGAGGGAGGCTAGTCATGTGTTAGTATGCATGCAGAGAAAGGGAGGAGAGGCTAAAGATAGGTTGAAGCGAAAGTTTGTATTACGGGAGAAAGTTGCAAGCAGATGCAGGGCGGTTTGAGACAAGGGAGAAGATTTGAGTAAGGAGTTTTTGTTGGAGAGAGACGTCCTGGTGGTATTGGAGGTTAGTGGTACTCTATGGTAATGGTGAAGGGAGACGAACGATCTGGGAGTAAAACTTGGTCAGCCGTGGCTGGCCGTTGTTGTTGAAAACCAGTACGGCGTTGATCATAGTTCGGGGTTTGGGAGCTGTGGTCTCTGGCGTTGGTCAGGGCTACATATCGCGGAGCTGTGACGTTGGAGGCTCTTATCAATTGGTCCATCTTATCAGATCCTGGCTTTGCTAAATGGAAAACCAACTACATAAAGCTACACTACCCAAGGTAATTCTACTATATGAAACTTTTACAAGAAATAGCCCTAGAGTAAAACTTCTTATTAATAGGGGCGTTTAAGCCGCTAGGCGTTTTTATAGCTACTGAGATCTTAGGAATAGAAGTTAGATGTACTGGCTACTAAGTGTATCAAAGGTAATAACCTCCCGCTAGCGAACTTCCCAAGAGAAATTTAGCTAAGTTATTATAAAATATAGGAGATTTCTATCCGAGAACCCGTAACTCTTTTCTAATACCCACCTAAGATAATATCATCATGTTGGGGGGCGGCCATAGAGTATTTTGCTGACTGCTAGCGTATCTCTCAAACCGCAACATCCATGGATTAGGGTACAAGCCGTTATAAGCAGTCCCACCAACCCTAAACAACCCACACACATCACCAGCCCGCCCCACGATCACGATGGCGGTAGCAACCACCAACGCGCCAAAGTCGTTTCTTCGCCTGGACAACCGATTACGACAACACCGACTACCAAACGACCCCTCACGACCCTCGAATTCACCTCTAACTGATTCAAAATGGTAAGGGGTCCCTATCTCAATTCCCCCCCCCTCTTTGTCTGGTGGTGCTAGTGACCGGGATTCATTTCGCGAAACGGACCGAGGTGGAGGGGAGGTTTGAGCTTTTTGAGGGAAATTTTGGGGAGATATTTCGGGAGTATTGGATCTTCAGGGACTGGGTTTTTTTTTGTGGGGGAGGGTTGAGGAGGGGAGCTGGAGGAAATGGATTTGAATGGATACTTCGGTTTTAGTCCAGCCAACGGCGTTAGAATCAAACATATCCGCTCCGCTCCTGCTAGATATACCCCGATATCAATTATCTCTCAACTGGAAATTTAGGGGGGATTTAAAAGAGCTAGAGGCGGAGCTATATATATCCCGAATACGAGCTCACCACCACCACCGGACATATTTGGTAGAAGCAAGACATGGCTCAGAGCGCTTGCTAACACCTCCGTCTTCTCTAGGTCAACGTCCCCAAGACCCGTAAGACCTATTGCAAGGGCAAGTCCTGCAAGAAGCACACCCAGCACAAGGTGACCCAGTACAAAGCCGGAAAGGTCCGTCCGTCCCCACCTATCAACACCTCTAAAACCCAGCTAACAAAATCACTTTTTTTCTTCTTCATAGGCTTCCTTGTTCGCCCAGGGAAAGCGTCGTTATGACCGTAAGCAGTCCGGTTACGGAGGTCAGACCAAGCCCGTCTTCCACAAGAAGGCGAAGACTACAAAGAAGGTCGTGTTGAGGTTGGAGTGCACTGTCTGCAAGACCAAGGCCCAGCTTGCCCTGAAACGATGCAAGCACTTTGAGTTGGGGTACGCTATAATATCCCCCCACCATATCATGAATAATACTGATATTGACGCTTTTCTTCTCTATAGTGGTGACAAGAAGACCAAGGGTGCCGCTCTTGTTTTCTAAACGCAAAAAAAGAAAAAAAACTCGGTGTTTCATTTCTTGTTTTTTTTTTTACATTTCTTTCTTTCTTGGTTGGTATTGGGGGGTTTGGCAACTTCGGATTACAAAAAGTAGTGTTATCATACTGCAAAATTTGAAGGGGTTGGCAAATATAGAGACGACGGCGGTATATTTCTAGTGATCCGGGAAGAGGGGGGGAGGATGGGTAACAAGAAGCCTATATATCTACCACCTGCCAGCCATTGTATAAAGGGAAAAATGGGAAACAGAATCATCAGCCTACCACTAATATAATCTATGTGGTGATTGGTGGGGAGGTGTAGGATCTATGAGATCAGAAAATGTGCATTTCTCTAGATGGTGTCAACTGTTTCTATGGAGTCATGGATAGTAAAAAAAAAGACTTGTGGTGTTTAAATTGGGTATTTAAGTCTTAGGAATTTAAGTATCTCACACGCTAATATTTCTCGAGTGACTTTCTATGACGAATTCTACCGAAAGAAAATTATTATTAGCAACTTGGGATTATTCCTAAATTGACAATCTCATCAGAATTCTGGTCAGTTAAGCATCTGAGCCGTATATAGAGCTTAGTCCTTTATGAATAAGAGTAGGCTTATAATTAGCGAAGGAGTTATATAGTCCCGTCTTAAATTCCTTCTTATACACCTGCAACCTCCTTACAAAACCCAATCATACGTTCTCACTCGCCATACTCTAGGCCATAAAGTGCTGATAGTATTACTCAAGTACTATTTATTGTGTCTTCCCCCTCGGTTGGGTATCTCTCTTATGGCAGTACCAGAGTAACAAACTCTGAAACTCTCCAAAAATTCAACAATTTATACTTAGTATTATAAAAGGCCTTCTACAAGCTGGCTAAAGGCGACCTGTGAACCGTTTGTTATCACTAAACTATGAATTAGTCACCGGAAAACTGGTGCTCAATCATAAATACACATAGACACAGTACAAATATACACACAGCAATAGACGACGACAGGATAATCAAACCAGAGAAAGTGTGCACTACATCTATATCACACTAAAAAAAATTCCCTTAATTTCTATGATTAGAAAAAAATTGATTATTTAGGCTCCGTAAGAAAAGAAAGAAAGAATCTGTGTGATTAGAACAACAAAAGCCTTATATCACCCGTCTAGTAGGGGGGGGTCTTTGAATTACTCAATCCCAAGCCCCTCTCTTCATAAGTGATGACATGTAAACTAGGAGTCCTTCTTTGGTGTGAGGGTCTCTTCTTTCTCTAATATGATATATCTCATCTATTTTTGTGTATATATACGTATAGGACCAGGTATAGCCCCGGCAATAGTTTGATATTATTTTTATCTGGTTTATTTATATTTATTATATGTAGATACATACATATGGTTTTATTATTACATACACAACAGATCATATAGACCTTTCACCCTAAACCAACCCAAGCCGACAATAGTAAAATCAGTATAAAAACCTTGAACTACAGGTCATAGATTCCTAACGAGTGATAATCGGTGACGAAAATTACGAACGGCATTGATTGTGACTGTAAGTAAAATAATCAAAAACCAAATTTCATCAACGCTACAATGAAACATATATATATTTTTTTAAGATACAGTTTGTCCCAAAAAACCTAAAATTGGAAAAATTATATCTACCCCAGCGCCAAAAGACCATATTTCCCTCGCACATTTTTTAACCTAGAAATAAACAGAAATGTATCTCAAGTGTATATAAAATAAAATAAAAGAAAAAAATAAAGAAAAATCTATCAACTATATAATACAGGTGTACCACCAGTTTAATCCCTTGTGATCCATTAAATACTCCATTGTCTGTTTAAGCCATAGGAGCGGCAGTCCCGGAAGGAATACCTCCAGATGGGATACCACCAGAGGGCATGGTTCCGTTCATGTCGCCACCCGCACCAGCATCACCGCCAAACTGGGTGTCAGAGGCAACACCGCCATCCTCGGTCAGGGTAGCAGCAACAGAGATGTCATAAGCAACAGTGGTATCAATACCGATAGAGATCCAGGCGACAATACCGTCGGAGACGGAGTCACCAAGGTAGACGTACTCTGGAAAGGGGTCGTACTCGTTATCGGCCTGACTTGGTGCCCACATATCGTCCGCATTGCTAGTGACGGCCTGAGTGTTTGTGGAGTATGGATAGACCTCCTCAACAGCAGCACGGAGGGTCTCATCCCAGAAGAGCTGACCGATGTGGGTGACATTTCCTCCAGAGAAAGTACCGTTGGTCTGAACAACACCGCCCTCATGGGCAACGATGTGAGTGTGTGTGGCACGACCCTCGTAATGTCCCGGGAAGAGAGTGGTGAACTGGGTAACACCCTCATCGTCGGTGTTCCAGAGACCGCGAAGGAATGTACTGTTGATGTTGCTCAAGTCACTGGAGTCACCGTTACCACTGGCAACGATACCGGAGTAGGTACCGGTAGAGTTTGCGTTCCAGATATCCACGTAGATGCCTGGGACAGGCTCACAGGTATTGATATCGATGAACTGGAGGTCAAGGTAAACTTCGACACCCTCCTGGTCTTCGCGGACATCCTGACGGACATGTTCGCCAGTGACGTAGTAGGGTCCCTCTGTGACCTCGGGGGTAAGGAGGCAAGCGAAATTGCTGCCGAAGAGGGAGCTAGAAGGGGTATTTTCGGTGATACCGGTCAAGTTTGAGTGATGATCAACAGCCATTGCAGAAGCCAAATCACGTGCCTTATAGTGGTTGGCTGAAATTATTTTATGTTAGTTATGCTTTTTTTTCATGGTATTATAAATAATGGATTATTAACTTACTAGACTCAATGCCACGCTCCTTGCGGACCTTCTGAGCAAGTTGAGAACGACGAGCAACAGCGCGCTCCATCAAGGCACGTCCCTTAAGAGTCTCTGCACAGGCGGCGAGAGAACGTTTGGAAGCATTCCACATGTTGTCACGTTTGCTAAGGTTCTCGGCCTCATGACCACCAGGGTGAGCGACTGCGGAGCCGACGAGACCAGCCGCGGCGGTGAAAGTAGCCAACAAAGCAGTGATTTGAACCATTTTGATTATTTGATAAGGAAGATTGAGATGTTGAAAATGTTGTAGAATGTGAATTAATATTGTGGAGAGATTGTTTGAATGCTGTGAGGCTGTTGAGCGAATGGTACTGAGTGTTCTGATGTTCCTTTGAGAGTGCCAATACTCAGTCTCTTATACCTTTGAGAATTCGTAAAGAAAGAACTTCTCTACATAGCATTACGCAGCCATCATCCTTCATTCCTGTTCTGTGAAGCCGTTCTGCAAGGACTACGAGTCTATAGTGACAATAGAAGATGTCAAAAGTCCGATACCAGGGACATGGGTTAGTAACTAGTACCTAAATTAGCGGCCTATTCCCTAGGTAGTACTACTGCCTGTAGTTGATATTGTTAATTGTGCACCGCTGATTCGTAGTTGAGGTATTCGGTGTTTCAAGGTAGTGGCTATGGCTCGGCAAAGGTTTACATTAGGGTTAATGCGAGAACGTCACCCTTCCACGTTCTTATGCATACCCAACGGTATATCCACAGGGGTTTGTTACTAATTCGGAGTTTCCCGAGGCTAGGATCATGATGAGGCTCTGGCAAGCCCACACTGTAGCTGTACCGCCAAGAAAGCTCTCCTCGTTTCCACTAATACTCGCCCAGACTCTCTAAAACCGTTTTTCTCTTAAAAAAACCTATAGCTACACAAGCAAGAAATTCCATAATGCCTAAACACGGCAACTGGGCGGTAGAGCTTAACTACGGTCTAGTAGCCGGCCGAGTGATGGGCTATGTGCGGCAGCAAGGGTTTCTAGACGGTTGCCAAGATGCTAGCAGTAGTGACGCGTCTTCGCACGCCGCGACGACTCCTTCTTGGCATTAGTTTGGATTGGTAGCAGTATCCACGGTACCCACCTCGGTATACATTACTTAACTGCCAGGACGGTGCGTTTCAAGCATAAAGTATAGTACCTTGTGAATACTAGCCTTGCTTTATTAGATAGGCGATGTGCGTGAACGTGGCACTACAACACCAAACCTCACCATCACAATTTCTAGGCGATTGAAGATCGGAATCGGCCCCACAGGGTTGTTTCATCTTCATTAAGATGGTTTACTTGAGCTAGTGGGACTTTGTGGGCCTTTATGAGTAATAATATTTTTATATACTTAGATACTACGAGCTATCATAATCCATCACTCGTCTATCTATAATCATGGAAGGGCGAGGCTATGCAAATGGTTCGAAAGAGACAATACAAGTAAATCTATGGGTGTATACACCTAGAATAAACCGAGGTGCACGTTTATAAGTTCTATGTATAAAAATGTGTAAGATTTTATCTTTCTGTAGACGCGTACACCTTTGAATAGCCAATTAGAACAGAGCAATATTGCAGCCTGATCTAGGGCGAAGCCTAATTAGGTTCATCACATGTGGGATCAAAAGCATGCGTACTTGGATAGGGGAGATGTGGCTCGGAGATAGCCTTTATACCCTATTCTTCTTTTTAGTCCGGCTTTATACCTTCTTTTAGTTTCAGATTCAGGATTACTGCGCAGCTGTTCTAGCCTTGATGATTTTTACAGTAGCAGAGCTTTAGACCCTGATATAATCAAATATACGACTAACATTTCTTTTTATTACAGGTACCAGAGCTATCCCACTGTTTTTGCGGAAAGTAAAAATTGCTTCAGAACTTCGCGACTTGGAGCAGGGCCTGCCTATGCCAGCCCTCGGAACACCAGATACCAGACCTGACACTCACTAATTTACTCTTATTATCCATCACGAGTGCTATGAACAGCTTCTATATTTCGGAAAACCAAGACCTCGAAATCTCTTGGCTATGACACAAAATCTCCTTATGTTGGAATAAAAGCTTGAACCAAGGTTCACGATTGCCCAGTCTACCCCCAAGTCTTGGGGTGAGCGGATGATCCACCTTGGCGTTTTTTGAGCTCAACTTATTTAGTAGGATAGAACGCAAAACTCGAAGATAGCCCAGAAGATTATCAAAGAACCTATGATCGATAAAACTTCCAATATAACCCAGGGGGAAAAAACTATAGTTTTGGTTACTATCCAACAAACCTACAATCTCCACTCATAATAATGACAACCAAGAGGACTATCCAGACCGCGGAATGAAACCAAATAGTAGCGTAGCTTACTACACGAACCTCCCTAGTTTTGAAAATGTGCGATTTTTGCCGATAAAAGCTCAAAGCACATGGCGACCGAAACCCACTCTCTTAGTATCACCGAGGCCGATATTCCCACCTAGTCCAGCAAATAATTGCCGTAGTACGTACGTAACCCGAAGAATACAGGGTCAATGGCAGGGAAAAAAAGATTGCATGTAATAGCGTATTGATTACTGTGTCGCCGTAGAAGGGATACTTGTATAATATAGACTAACTCGTTTGGCAAAAACATACAAGGGCGGATATGCGTCGGAGTTATTATCTTTTCCGAAAAGGAGGGGAGGGATCTACTTGTGTTTCCGAGGCCGGTGTATTTCTTTCCCGTACCAATTTTCATAACCGTAGTGATTGCGTCCAGGCCAATCTAAACCATTATTCGGAAGGCCGCTTACTGGTATAACGGAGATCTTCATGTATGGGGGCGTGGTTTCTTTCTAGCTACTTTCATTGATGAGTGAGTAGAATAGGGTCAAATTCAATAATCGACCTCCTAAATGCCCGCAGCCAAGGCTCTTGGCTAGATTTCTTCAAGCTTTAGAAGACGGGAATGTCAATGGGGTGGTAGGAGTGGGGAGAGGGGCTGGCCAAGGTTCTTGGCTACATTTATTTAAGCTTTGGGGCGTACTTGGCAGAATGATTATGGGGTTTATAGGGGCTAAAATTCCAGAGCTATTTTGCCGTGTTAGCTTGAGGATATAGAATATTAGCCTAGCCCTGCTCAGGGGTCTTGAGACACCCCACTATGGCAAAAGAATCTCTCATACAGATTGCCGTAACCTATTGTATTTGTGGTTAGAGCGACTGTCAGTTATTGCCTCGCCTTATCGTAAAGATCAGTTGGGATAAAGTCTCGATTGATCCTGTAGGCTCCAATACTGACCCTCATAAATCTAAGTAATTAGCGCTTTACTGCCTTGTCAGCCCGTAGTCAATTGGCTAGTCCCTTAAACTTACAACCTAGTCAATAAATAATCTATTGTGCTAATTGTAGGAGTTATATCCTTTAAATATGAACATACCCTATTGTAACGTATTTACTTCATGGAATAATTCCATATTAGAGCAAAATATTATGGGAGGGACAATATATACATGTAGTTCCCTACTCACTCCAGAAATCCTATCATACCTCTTCATTTGTTACCTATCACCTTCAGTTTTCGACACTCCCTGACTTCTAAAGGCTCCTCGTAGCCTTGAAACGCCGCCCGTATTATAGTAACTCGAGTTAAGATATTCAGGTAACAGAATATGAAATAGTAGCCGTAGCCCATAGTCTAGATTCTAGTTATTCTAAAAAAGCTTCCTTTTAAAAATAAACTTCGTGTTATATATATTAATAGAAATTTGGGTACCATAGCCTTTGGGCTCCATGTACTTATGATTGATTCATTTATTCATCCATTAATAGAAATGTTATTTTTTTTCCGAGTGATTATTCATGAAGAGTGGTGTAGGGGGGTATCAACTGATTCTAGGCTTGCTTTTTTTTGTATCATAAGACGTGGATCAGCTAATTTTTAGTTTAGATTGAGGGTAATTATACAAGTAAAATGCTTGCTGTTGGTAGGGCAGGAACTCCAGGTCTTCTTTGGGCTCTATGTAGTACAGTTAGTGGTGTGTATTAAACGAATCCGTAATACCTGTAAGTTTGGGAGCGGTAGATAGACATTGATGTGTGCTTGAAGGTGGGGGGCAAATAGCGCTAGCTGGGCTCGTAATCTGATATACGAGATAATTGATGATATTAATCAACCTATTGCCTGTAAATATAGACGTAGGGAAGGAAAGTAGAGAATAAGGGAGAAGGTAACTTTATTACGACATAGGTTAGGGTTAAGTAGAATCTGACTTTAGTTTAAGTATGTAATCCGATTATCTAATAGTGATTGAATTTATATTATTGTAATCTCTAAATTATGGCCATATGTCTCACCGGATTGAAGATTCGTTGCCTAATCGGGAAATTTCGATTCCTCAGCCGGAAAGTCCCGGGGAGCTCTTGACAAAGGTGTTTTTACATAGGAAAAGTCAGATTATAGTGATTTCTCATTCAAATAGTACCCCAAGGGCCATAAAGGTGGAGAAAATGCATTAAAAGGATACCGACTAGTAGGGGTGACATGTCTACTGATTCTTCCCTATTGGGAAACGTATCTTCGATCAGCCAACATGAGTAGAGTCATCCCTAAGGATACGGCGAAACTGGGGGTGACGAATTCCGTAGAAAGTAGAAAATAAACTTCAATAAAAAAAATCTTTCAGCTTATTATACTTTATTACCATAAGACTTTAATGTCTAAGGTTAGGAGATTTTTTTTGCTTTCTATTGATTCTCGGGGGAATTCGCCGCACTCTCAATTCCCCACGACTCTAACTTACAAATGCCAGGACAAGCCAAGTCAATATGTAGCCCCATTTGTATACTTAATCCGGCCCGGTATCGGCGTTATGCCATGAGTAACGGCTGACAAACCTGCCGAGGACATCATCACCGATACTCTGTGCTTGGCATCGGGCAGGCGGGCACGGCAACGCGGCATCGGAACACTAACATCCGCGGTCACCAAAAATCACTCAATGGCTAGCACAGCCACAGTGGCGGTTACACACGCACAGGTGGCCGCGCGGGAGTAAGCTCTGGTTTACGTACCATTCCATTCCAGCCCCGCCTCAAACCCCCTTGATGACTGAGAGACAGAGGTGAGAACATCATTCTGGGATTTGCTGTATATCTGCATCTAACCAGTGGCATAGAGGGGATATCCAATTCTATTTAAACTTCAATCCTCGGCTCACGACATTCTACAGACATACAGGGGTTCCCCTTTGGAAGCACCCTGGTTCTCCCACTCCAAGAGAAGCCGACCGAGTATGGTGGAAGGTCGAAAGGGGAACACAGCCGCTTAAGCGTAACGCAGGACCAACCAACGACCGAGCTCGATACCAGCAAGGATCTTTCCAGGGCGTCATCTTCTCCCAAGTTGGACTGAGGCTTTTCTAGACATCAACTCATTCCATTCCCTGACTGCCACTCACCTTCCTTTCTCCCCTCGAAACCCAACATACAATATTCACAGAAAAGTCTCTCCGATAGACAAAGGACTAAAAAATAACTAAAGAGCACACGGGCACAGGCATAAGATCGACTGAAGCACACTACCACCCCACACGACAGGATACTCCCCCTCATGCCATGCCGTCTATTTTGAACAAGGACGACAAGACGGTCGTTAAACGCGCCGTTCCAAGCCCCTCAAACAATATCGTCACTGTCGCTGTCGCGCGGCTCTACGTGAACTATCCGGACAAGCATAAATGGAACTTCACTGGAATTAGCGGGGCCTTGGTGCTGGCCGAAGATTTGGTCGGGAATACGTTTTTCTTCAAGATCGTTGACGTTACTGTACGTATACCTATTTTAAGTGTGGGAGTTTCTTGGTGAGGGGTCTGGTACTGATTTCGATCCCTGAACAGAGCAACAAAGGCGTGATATGGGACCAGGAGCTCTACGAAGGCTTCAAGTATAATCATGACCGGAAGTTCTTCCATACCTTCGAACTCGAGAACTGCATGGCGGGGTTCTCCTTTGCAGATGACAAGGAAGCTACAGGCTTTTACAAAAAGGTCGAGACACGGGACAAATACGCGAAATCGAAAGGTGGCCGCTCTACCTCCGGATTCAGCGCCCACATGCCTCATCCTCACCTTCCGCACCTCAATCACAGTAATAGCGTTTCTCACAATTCATCACCCGCCCCGGTCCAGAAGGCTCAAAATGGAGGCGATTTGGCATTCTCGCTAGATAATCCAGATCCGGCATTCCAGGCATTATTAAAGGAGCTAATGGGCATGGGAATTACGGCGGACCAGATTAAGGATAACGAGGATTTTATTAAAAGTTATATCGCAGAGAAAGAGAAGAATGAAGAGGCAGAAAAGCGAAAGCGTATGTCAAATGGGAATGGTGTTCATGAAATGGAAGCCCCAAGCTCACCCAGAGGGGTTGACAGGAGCGCAAAGGCTCCTCCTCCGCCGCCGCCCCCGGGTCCGCCATCACAATCTGCACCTCCCCCACCACCAGGGCCCCCACCGCCCCCAGGGCCCCCACCACCTCCTGTCTTTAAAAATGGTCAACTAAGTCCTCAGGCAACTGGGAGTTCGACAAAATCACGGAGGGGACCACCACCTCCTCCACCAATACCTAGAGGATCGAAGCACTTGCCTGCGCATTCACCAGGTTCTTCTTCACCCCCTCCACCGACCCGATCCCCAGCACCACCGCCTCCACGAGCGGTATCCCCACCTTCGCAAACGCGGTTTGGAGTCCCTCCTCCGCTACCTACAGCTGGTGCGTATGTCAGTTCAGCACCTCCTCCTCGGCCTGGTCCGCCGCCTCCATTACCGCCTACACAAAGTGCACCGCCGCTACCACCAAAGACGCCGCTGGGGGACAATAGTCCAAAGTTTAGTGTTCCGCCACCTTTCCAGGCACCGACGAGTCGACCGCCACAGGCTCCAGTTCGGGGCCCACCTGGACCGAGTTTGCCATCACGACCAGCGTTTCCAGGCCCTCCACCACCGCCTCGACCACCAATGGATGCACCTCCTCCTCCAGTTCGAGGTTTGTACCCTGCTGTGTCAGACTTTACTTAGTATATAACTAACTCGTTTCCAGATCTTCCACCTCGCCCCCCTCCACCACCATCCAGCCAGCCCCCCATACCTAGCTTTGGTAGTGCGGGCCCACCACCACCGCCCCTCCCACCGCCATCTAGCCAACCGGCCATGGCTGGTTTTAGTGGCGGTGTACCTCCACCTCCACCTCCGCCGCCTGGTATGTCTGGTTTTAACAACAGTGCCCCACCGCCTCCACCTCCGCCAATGCCTGGGTTCGGCTCAAATGCACCACCCCCTCCACCAATGCCTGGGTTCGGCTCAAGTGCACCACCACCTCCACCGCCTCCACCACCTCCGCCTAGCACGGGGTTCGGTACTGGTGCACCTCCTGCCCCACCACCTCCCCCACCACCCCCTGGAATGGGCCCCGGCGGACCACCCCCGCCTCCACCACTACCAGGGCGAGACGAAGGCGCAGCACCACTACCAAGCAAGAGTGTGCTGCCACCTGGAGATCTACTAGCATCTATTAGGGGTGCGGGAGGAATCCATGCATTGAAGAAGACAAAGACGGTTAAGGACGCAAGTGCACCAGCTGTTAAACCGCCGGTTACATCTGCACCTATGAACCCAATGGATGCGGTGCAGAGGGAATTGGACAAGAGGAAGCAGAAGGTTTCAAACCAAAGTGGTGAGTACTCTGTAGTAGCTTTTTAGCGACTTCCGAATTATGAGATACTAACGAGAGGATAGATGATGAGGACGACGGAGATTGGTAGTGGAATGATTAGAGGATTGGAGAAAAGGACAGAAATCACCGGGTACTAAAATAGGGGTAAAAGATATGAGTAAGTAAGTGATGGGTTGTGCATTGTAAGTTTGGGATGTGGATTCATTACTGGGTTTGTTTGTCGGATTTGTTTGTTTGGTTGGTTGGGAGGGTTGTTCTTTTCTTTTAGTTCGCGGGTCGTTTTTTGCACCTTTCTTTTGTAATTTTCTTTTGTAATCTCTCCTTTGTGAGTGTGGTTTGGTTTTAGGGCCGCTAGGAGTATTCACCCTGTCTTTTCATATATGAAATTACAGTAGAGCAGAGACTTCCTACTTATAGCATCTTTTGGGTAGGTAGGATTTTTTAGGGGTTAAGCATTCAACATGGGGTAGAGTTTGTGAAAGTGTGAAAATAAAAGAATGGGCATCAAGTTTGTGTTTATCTGTAGTTTTTGAAAAAATAAACAGGGTATACCATGGAGATAATACCGATCTGGTACCCGGCAATACTTCTTACAGTATTATATGTGCTACAGGGTGTCTCCGAGACTCAATAGTTTACAGAAAGTTAGGAGCCTGAATATCATCCGTGCCAAGGGTTCCTTACATAGGTACAAGAACCCAGGATACTAATACCCAGTTAGACGTCCTGCCGGGAGCACGTTTTCGAGATCTAGGTTCTCGGGTATAAAATATTTACCCGATAGGGTACCAGTTTTGAGTGAGATGAGGGGAAGAGATGTCGTGGGGAGAGTTCTGAGTGGAGGAGGATCACAGGTATGTTTGGATATCTGGGAATATGGCGTTTTTCTGTCTGGCATGCTTTTTCGGCGGGGTTACTTGTATTGCTTGGTCTTTTCACTATAGGTTTTAGGACTCGTAGTGATCGTTCTATTTCTGTATGTACTCTTGATACATGCAGGTATAAATACTTCAGACTGTGCGGCCAGTAATAGCTCACCAATTTAATACCTTCCGTTCAAGAATACCCTGGTACATAACTATAGCTCCTCAATGTTAAGGCTACCCTCGCCGCCCCACTGTTTCAACTCACCTGTCATAAGGTGTTCATCTCACGTATGGCCACACGCAATCGGGTTGGCTTGGCGCATATAAAATACACCCGCTTGGCAAAAAGCCCTCGAACAAAAATTCTTTTTAACCCAACGTCACAAACCCTGCTGGTTTTTTTTCCCTTTCGCCTTCTTGCATTAAATTCAACCATCTGCTTTACTCATCTACCCGCCTTTATCAATATTTACGAGGATCCTGAAGCTATTCTTTGTTGAATAGTGGTCTGTGGATTAGTAATTGGTCTCTTGTTCTTCTTTTAAGGTTTGTTGAGACCTTTCTACGTATCTGCCTAGATGAAGTGGTTCTTGTGAGGGGGCTCTCTTTCTTCCTCTTGTGGTGGTGTGGGGGAGTGAGTTTTGCTAAAGCTGTAGATAGGGCACCGATTTCAAAATTATTCTCTTTCCGGACACCTGGGGTACCATCTCAACTTGAAACTCCTCCGGAAGACGAAACTCCAGTTATCGTCGGGCCAGTGATCGTTGAGCCTTTAAGACATCCCACACCTCGACAACCGTCACCCCCTCTAAAAGACGAGCTAGAAGCCGAACAGTCTGCTCCTCCATTAGTCGAACACACCCCACCACCACCACATCAGCCTACACCTCCCCGACCACCCTCTCCTCTTTTCCCACCCCCACCTCCACCTTCAGAAGCCATGGTCCGCAACATCGTTGTCCTCGGGGGCTCCTCCCACCCAGAGCTCGTCGCTACAATCTGCCACCAGCTCGGCATTCCAAACGGCCGCATAACCCTCTCAAAATTCGCTGTCGGCGAAACCCGAGTAGAGATCCAAGACTCTGTTCGTGGTAAAGACGTCTTTGTGATTCAGTCCGGTTGTGGCCGCGTCAATGACGGCGTAATTGAGCTTCTCATCACCATCTCCGCTTGCAAGACTGCATCCGCGAAACGGGTCACCGCTGTTCTTCCTCACTTCCCTTATAGTCGTCAGAGCGATATCCCATACAACAAGGTTGGCGCACCATTGAGCAAGGCACCGGCAAACTATGGTGGTACTAGAGGGGGTGACTACACCTTCGAGTCCCGCCCTGGCACTCCAGGTCCTATGGACTTTCCGGTCCCTGGTGTCTCCCACGGTGACCTCGAGAAGGGTCTCTCCCGTCTTGCGCTCGAGCGAGGAATGGAGAATAATAACTCTGGTCCTTCCTCTACTAATGGAGCTAAAGCTTCAATGACTCCCCTCCTTCGCCGCTCAAACACTACAGACTCGGTTAATGGTGCACGTGGTCAGGCAAGCAGTGCATCGAGTGAATGGTCGCCTCCGAAGAATACAGGGTATAAGCAGTGGGTTGCGCAGGCTGGAACTCTCGTTGCTGACCTCCTCACTTGCGCGGGGGCGGATCACATCATTACTATGGATCTTCACGATCCACAGTACCAGGGGTTCTTTGATATCCCGGTTGATAATCTCTATGGGAGGCCACTGCTACAGCGGTACATCAAATATAACATTCCCGACTACCAGAATGCCGTTATTGTCTCCCCCGATGCTGGTGGTGCAAAACGTGCTACTGCTATCGCGGACGCACTGGGGATGGAGTTTGCACTGATCCATAAAGTATTCCTCTACCCCCTCCCCCTCCCACTTCCTGACTTTCTGGTGGAAAGAACGTGACTAACCCCCTCACCACCTAGCAGGAGCGTCGCCCTACACGTATTACGGACCGACAAAATGCGACAATGATGCTGGTGGGCGATCTTGCGGGCAAGGTTGCAATCTTGGTGGATGATATGGCGGATACGTCGAATACCATCACTAGGGCTGCAAAGCTGCTGAAAGGGAAAGGAGGGGCGACAAAAGTGTATGCACTTGTTACACACGGTGTGTTTTCGGGAGATGCGATTGAGAGGATTAACGCGAGTGCGCTTGATCGGGTGGTTACTACGAATACTGTGCCACAGGATGAGCATAGAAGGAGGTGTCATAAGTTGGAGGTGCTGGATGTGGGTGAAGTGTTTGCTGAGGTAAGTTTTTTTCCCTTCCGACCCTGAATAGAGTGTAACTAAGAGATGGTAGGCTGTGAGACGGGTTCACCATGGAGAGAGTATTAGTGTTTTATTCAGGGGTGAGTAGGATTGGTATCGGGGAACAAAAAAAATTAATATACATATATAGCTTTTTTTTCCTTTTCTTTCTCTCCTTCATTTCCTCCCGCGGGTTTTCAGATTCCATTCTAGTGTTTTTTTTCTTGCTACTTCATATGCGGGAGGGACTTTGCTTCTTTTTTTTTTCGCTTTCTTTCTTGGGCTGGTTGGCTGGTTGTGGGGGTTATGAAGGCGACGATATAAAAAAATTGACATCACCAATACTATAGACTTTTTAGGTATTGTTTGTGTGGAGTAGGGTGTATAAATAAGTTGCAAAATCATGGAATTGCTACTTATAGCTATTATTATTATTAGCTTGTTCGTGATAGAAGAATATTGAATTCAATAATCTTGACCCCATAGACGTAATTGAAGGCCTTCTAGTTATTTACCCCACACTAGGGAGAAGAAATACGAGATACTACACTCCACTCACCCAACATCACTCGTCACCCCACACCGTGGCTACAACCCCACAACACCACACCACCACAGCCACCACAGCCACCACAGCCACACCTACCTACGTCGTCCGATACCCAAACCCAACCCAACCTCCACCACACCCTTCACCAATAAAGAGTTATATCTATATAATATATAAAACCAAAGGAGAGAAAGATGCAAACCTCCACCTCCACCTCTACCACCACCACCACTCCACCACTCACAAAGAACCCTCTCCCGCTATCTGCATACCAAGAAGGCCAAGTCCGAGACCTCTACTATGCCCGTGTGCGAGGAATGTGCGCAGAGGAGATCCGACGTATGTTTTTATTTATTTATTTATACATATATATCTTTCTCTTTACTTTACGCACCCCCTGCTAATGCGTTATATAGTGTTTGCCGACTGTGCACGGGGCCGCACCGTCTCAGCGACCTGGGCATGTCGTAATGAGCGCCGCGCAATGAACTCGTGCATGGTCCTGCATGCGACACAAGAGCAAGAAGACGCGGCGAGGGCAGAATGGTTCAGGAGGAAGATTGAGAAACGGGAGGAGGCGAAGCGGGAGGGGAAGAAGACTCAGGTTAAGAGTGAGGGTGGGGGGTTTACGCAGTTGGGGAAAGGTAGTGCGGGGAAATAAGAGTAGGAGAGAGAGAGAGAGGTTGGGTTGGCGTTTTGATTTTTTTTTTTTGATAATTGTACAGATTAGATTTTTAAAAATAGGAGGGGAGAGGGAGGGGGGTGTGGGTTGATGTACCTTTGTTTGGATAGGACGTTTAGAGTATGTGAAGATATAGTATTTTATTCTAGGTGTCTTTTTTCTTCAAGAAAGGGAACCAAAAGGGAAATAAAAAGAAGGGGGAAGGGAAAAAAGTACAAAGAAAAAAGAAAAAGAAAAAAAAGTCATCCGTAAAACTCCTAACGTCCCTAATATATTAACCTTAAGCATCAGGCATACTACTATCCCCTATCTCCTCCTCCTCCGCAAACAAATCATCCATCTCCATCCTATCCCCACCAGTACCTACGAGCTCCACTTTCGGAATCATTCCATCCTCGTCATCCTCATCTCCGCTTGAATCGTCCATCCAGTCCTCCCTGGTCTCCGCCAGATCCCAATTGATACCCGTAAGGCTGTACTTCTCCGGTGGCAGCCGGACACCAAACTCCTTGCCGACGGTCGGTAGTGCGATCCTGTTGCGCTCCTGGGCAATGTCTAGTAGGAACTCCTTTGGCAGGGCGGTGTTGAATTGGTGGTTGATGCGTGATGCGACAGACATGCGTAGGTCTGCGATTGTGATGTTTGCAGGTGGGTTAGGGCCGCCTGTGTTGACGGTGCCGTTTATGGCGTCGGAGAAGAGGAGCGCGTCTTGTAGGACGGAGGACGTGTAGCCTTGTGGGGGTTGTTAGTGTGGTGAGTGGGCGGGGAGAAGACAGGGAGCAACGAACGGTAGGCAAAGTCCATGAGCATTAGTGGGACGCGTTCTTGGTAGGCCGACACACCCATGGAGGCGAGGATCAGGTGGATGATTCTTGCGTCTCGCGGCTTGCGGGTGCCGGCGGGGGGGTCGGCGGTGGTGTCGGGCTTAGGGTCGGTAGTGGGCGCATCGGTGGCGGGCGCGGGGGGGTTGAGCTCTTGGTCGGCGGCGGTGGTGCCGTTTGTTTCGGCCATTGTGGTGGGTGTGGACGTGGGTGGGCTGTTCGTGGGTTGTTCGTGGGTTTGCTCTGGGTTTGTGCTGTTGCTGGTGTTGCGCTTTGAGTATAGATACGTGATCTCGTGACTGGCTTGGCGGTAACGGGACTGGATCTGGGGAGGGAAGGGGATAATCGATTATAATTACTGGGGATTAAATCATCTGGAGGGTTACAATTACATCTATTTATCTCCATCTAATACTCAAAGTAAGGGTGTCAAAAGACTCCTTCATAGATATCCCCTTTCATCTGCCCATCGATGCTGAGATGAGCACACGACAGGGGGTTCAATTGGTCACTAAACATACCCCGCTACTGCCCCACCATAAGAAAACTTCAGTCATTGACTCTTGAACAATACCTCAAAGTACAAACACCAGCTGCAAAAATGTCTCTAATAGCTGCAATTGACCCCTTCTCCGAGTCCCCCTTCTCCTCCGGCCTCTCAGAGTCCCAGGTCGCCTACCTCAGCCAAGTCTTCATCACCGTTACCCCCGCTACTCTCGAGGCTGCACTCACATACATCCCACAAAACTTCAACCGGTACTCCTTCTCCCTCAATGTCACCTCCCTCTCCAACCCTGATGACGTCCGTGCCCTCCTGGACGCAGGTGCGAATAGGGTATTTGCAACCTACGATCAGCTCAAACTCCTCCAGCCCGAAGTCAACGATTCACGATTAGTCCTGTTACTGGATACAGACTACCAGAGTAAAGAAAAGATCATTGATGCAATCAGTGATACAAGTGTGGGTGTCTATGCCCACAATGTCATTAACCTTGACTTTATCACCGGCTGGCTGCAGGGGTATGGCAGTAGTGATCGTCCACCGGTTTATGTATCCTTCGGAAAGGAACCGTCTGTTAGTGATGTTGCGTCAATTGCAAAGCTAGCTGCGGTTCCTATTGTTGCTTCTGAATTGCTCACGGTAGACCCGGCGGCGAATCCGGGGTTGTTGCCGGTTGCGGAGGTCTTTATGGCTGGTGTGGTGTCTGACAGACCTGATAACCTCATCTCGACACTTGTGGTTGATGAGCGAGGTATTGCACTAGGGCTTGTGTACAGCTCTGAGGAGAGTGTGAAGGAGAGTCTGAGGACGGGGAGCGGCGTCTATCAAAGCCGGAAGAGGGGGTTGTGGTATAAGGGCGCTACTAGCGGAGCGGTGCAAGAGCTTGTCAAGATCGATGCAGACTGCGATCAGGATTGTTTGCGGTTCGTGGTTAGGCAGAAGGGGACTGGTGGGTTATATGAACCTTTTTAAAATTATGCGAGTGCGATCTTGTGACTGACTGGTTTTCTAATAGGGTTTTGTCATCTTGAGACTGCGACTTGCTTCGGTGCTTACCAGGGACTCTCAAGTCTACAGCAGACGCTACAGTCAAGAAAGAATTCTGCACCCGAGGGATCCTACACTGCGAGGTTGTTCTCGGATGAGAAGTTGCTCCGTGCAAAGATTATGGAGGAGGCCGAGGAGCTCTGTGATGCAAAGACGAAAGAGGAAATCTCATTCGAGGCCGCAGACTTGATCTATTTCGCTCTCGCACGCTGCGTTGCCGCCGGTGTATCTCTCTCTGATATTGAGAAGAACCTTGATGCAAAATCCCTCAAAGTCTCCCGCCGCAAAGGAGATGCCAAAGAAAAATGGACAGAAAACGCTCCCCCCGCCCCGCCGGCCGTCGAACCTCTCGACCCGAACCGTCCCATCAAGATGCAGCGCTTCAATGCACAAACCGCCACTCCAGCAGAACTCGAGGCTATCCTACGCCGCCCAGCACAGAAAACAACAGACATCATGTCCATCGTAACCCCGATCATCACCGCCGTCCGAGAGCGCGGAGACGCCGCACTCCTCGAATACGCCGCCAAATTCGACCGTGCCACCTCCCTCAAATCCCCAGTCCTCAACGCCCCATTCCCACCAGAGCTAATGCAACTCCCACAAGAGACCATCGACGCCATCGACCTCTCCTTTGAAAACATCCGCAAGTTCCACGACGGCCAAAAAGAAACCAACACCCTAGTCGTCGAGACCATGCCCGGGGTCCGCTGCTCCCGCTTCGTCCGCCCCATTGAGAAAGTCGGCCTCTACGTACCCGGCGGCACGGCCGTCCTCCCCTCAACAGCACTAATGCTCGGCGTCCCCGCCCTCGTCGCAGGCTGCAAACAGATCGTTCTCGCCTCACCTCCCCGCCCAGACGGCAGCGTCACACCGGAGATTGTCTACGTCGCGCACAAAGTCGGCGCCTCATGCATCGTCCTCGCCGGCGGAGCCCAAGCCGTCGCAGCCCTCGCATACGGTACAGAAACAGTCCCGAAAGTAGACAAGATCCTCGGCCCGGGCAACCAGTTTGTCACCGCCGGGAAAATGTTTGTTAGCAACGATACCTCCGCGGGTGTTAGTATCGATATGCCAGCTGGGCCGTCAGAAGTACTAGTTATTGCAGATGCGACGTCCAACCCCGCATTCGTGGCGAGTGATCTCTTGTCACAGGCGGAACATGGCGTGGATTCTCAGGTTGTTTTGATCGCTGTGGGACTCAATGAGGATGGACTCGCGGCGATTGAGAGCGAACTACATAAGCAGGCGCTGCAACTACCCAGAGTAGATATTGTTAGAGGTGCCATTGAGCACTCTGTTACGCTGCAGACGGAGACGGTGGAGGATGCGTTGAGGTTGAGTAATTTGTATGCCCCGGAGCATCTCATTCTGCAAGTTGCGGACGCAGCAAAAGTTGTGGATCTAGTGCAGCATGCTGGAAGTGTGTTTATTGGCCCTTGGACTCCGGAGTCGGTGGGTGATTATTCGGCTGGGGTGAATCATTCCTTACGTAGGCTTTCCCTCTCTTTCTTATTCTAGATTATAGTACCGCGGCTGATTTGAGTAGCAACATATGGATATGCAAGACAGTATTCGGGCGTGAACTTGGCGACGTTCGTGAAACACTTGACGAGTAGTGAGTTGACTGAGGAGGGACTGAGGAATGTAGGTGGGGCCGTGATGCAGCTGGCGAAGGTGGAGGAGTTGGAAGCTCATAGGAGGGCGGTAGAGATTAGACTGGAGTGGGCGGATGCACAAAAGTAGGGGTTGGTGGTTTGGGTTTGCTTTTGGGAAGGAGTTGTGGCGAGTGAGGGGTTGTGATGTGGGTATATAAATAGGCTGTTGAGTTTAGGGGGGGGGGTTCTCTCCGCATGCAAATAATTCAAGTCGATAAGATTTTAAACTCTCTAGTGTTGGTGATAAAAAAAGACTTCACTCGGCTAGCTACATACTTCAAACCTATCACAGTAGACCTCAATTAATCCTAAAAAGATGTCTCAGACCTAACCGAATTATGAATCACAACTGGAATGCAAACCACGTTTATTAGAAAAGTCCTGGGATTCTCAGGTTGATCTTGGATTACATCGTGGTATGTCTGGTCAGGTAGAAAAAAGCCGCCAGGCATCCGTAGAATGACGTTCCGATAGGTAGGGACCAGGATTTGAACTCTAGACCTCTTCAATTTGGAAATGGGGAAGGGGGGAAGTGTTATCGATTACACTACGGAATCTTTTCTGCTAGACTTGTTTAAGCGCCCACTAGCTCCTTGTTGGTTATGGATATTGCAGGGATGGCAGAACGAGAACTAATTAGTGACATAATATCTCCGGGGTAGCCTTTGATGTTAGGGGGGGGGAGGTACTAGAGAAGCAGTTATGTAAGGTATGGAGGAAACTAAGTTGCTATAAACAGAGTGAAATATCATATCGGTTCTATTGACTGTAATATATAATAACGTAGAAAGAAAAGAAAAATGTCTCGAGCGTAAAACAATTGCGGGCTGCAACGGGGACATGCAGCACACATCAGAGGGCTCGAGAAGAATTGATCTTGGATTGCGTCGTGGTATGTCTGGTCAGGTAGAAACTGCCGCCAGGCATCCGTAGAATGACGTTCCGAATTTTAGAACAGAAAAAAGAAGAAAACAAAGAGATGATAGTTTACTAGGGGATTGAAACGGAGGGACTAGTAGAGATAATTTGAATTGATATCAAGGGGATACATACAGAAGTATATTATTATATATCAATAATAATAATAATAAATACCCTGCTCATCTCACCCTTATTCACCCTTATTTTATAGTAGATAAAAAAGTTCATGTTAGGGTTCTCAAAGCGTTCAACCGTCACGAGGAATGATATTAACAATATTCCCGATTATACTGCTGAAGTAAAGAGGACCATTTTGCCACCCGTGAATGTAGGTGCTATGCCTGCACATTAGGGTTGTGGGGGGAGGAAAAGATTGCAGATAAACAAACCTCTGTTTCCAGAGCCTGCAATTAATAAATTCGCCGAGCTTACTAAACTAACTCCCCTCCACATCGTCTAACTAGACGCCACCCAACTATCAAATAATAACTTTTTTTTTTCATTTTTTTTTCTCTTCAAAGTCCGCGTCCTCAAGAATTATAAATTAATTCTTTCTAGAGACATGAATTCTCCTGAGTAGATATAATATATAGTGAGCAAGCCGAATCGTGTTTCCGAAGCCTAGGCGCCATATGTAGGATCTAGGGGTCTCTAACAGAGGGAGGTTATGTTCTTATTAATAATTTAAAAAATAGAAAACTACCTCCCAGTGTATGTGTGACATATGGAGCCAGAGCTATGATGTGGAAATGAACGAGCAATCCAAAAGCAGTTTCACCGCTGAAATACACTGTGGTAATGTTACTGCGGGTTGACCACCTCTTCATGCCCTCTAACAAAGCGGGGGGGGGGGGGCGTAGGAATTCGTAGATGAGATTTAAAGGGTATAGTTAAGTAACTCGCTATTCGGGTCCTAAGTTGGAGACTCGATTAGTAAGAGAACCTCCCTGCTAAAAGTACCAAGACAGTAGTCCTACTACTTACATTCCCTTGGCACAGTCCACGATGGAAGAAAGACCTTTAGCCCGTCGCATTCGTCAAAGGCGTCGATAAACAACAAACAAACAAACAAACAAGGTTTTTGACCAGGCTAGTAAGGTGTAACTTAAAAATGATTTTTCCAGGGGGTGAAAAAGGAAAAATTAGAAAGGTGATTTTTCCTCTTGTTTCCTGGCGCGAATTTAATCCAGAGGGCAGCTGTCAATCCAATGTTAATAAGGAGGTTCTAGAGGGACTCAAAAGAAATTCCTAAATATATAGACCTACCGGATCCGCCGTCTCTCAAGATTGGTTTTCTGGACATATGCCTCGTTTGATACGAGAGCTCTCCTAGAGTGAGTGTTTTAGTAGAGCTTCCCTAACTATTCTTTTTGGTAGTTGCCAACCTTTGGTCGGTAGCCAGGGCAAGGGATGAAAAGAATCCTATGTGTCTCGATTCGCGAGATACATTGCGAGGCTTCTATTCGTTTCAACGGTCATTTGAGACTATTCGCTATCAATTTGAACCCCTCTTTAGGTTCCAATGTCGATTTGAGTGTTCCTGGGTAAGGATCTGGGCGAGGGAGCTAAGCCTCGGGGGGAGAGGTGGAGTTTAGCGTCCTTTAGGATTCTCATTGTGGATAGCGCACATCAGCGCAATCCCCACCCGCCAGTGGCGAGCGAGGACTGTGGTCCGGGGGTTCGAGGGATGAGGGGTTGTGAGATTTATCATTGTTCGGGGCAGAGTTTTTATATGTATTCCCCGCAGGTCAAATAGGAATCTTGGCGTTAATATTTCTTATTACTAAGGGAGATGTTGATGTTACACAAAACCCTACATATGTTTAACTGACCCTGTTCTCGCCCCCGCCTATTGCAAGCACTGAAGGCTACGGCAGGCAAGTTACCATAGGAGCTGGGCACGAAACTACCCAGTTTATACCCATCATAGATAGAGCTACGAGGTTTTACATGTTTATCCTCCTAGTTATACCCTAAACATAAACCAGTTCTTTTGGATGTTGTTCCTAGTCTATAGGATCAAGGTGCTATTAGGGACTCATCTAGGCAAACAATAACCTCGCCTTCTTAGATAAATCACATCTTTCCCCACCTAGAACTCTCTCCTTCAATTTGTTTGCATTTACTACATTCTTTTCTTTTTCGTTATCGCCCTGCAATAATTGGTTCCACCAGTCACCAACCCTATCATATCAAATATCACTCCTGAGTTGGTGATTACTTATGTATTTGGGTTTTATGAGTGCCTACGACTCCATTTCTAGAACCGTTGTACAGAATCTAAGCTCATAGCTGGCTATACCTTTATAATATTTAATACTTCTCTATATGTAATTGATTAAACATAGTCCTTACGCCTGACTTGGGAAATAATCTATCGCTCTCAACGGAGCTCGGGTGATCTCTAAGGTCCTAGCCGGTATTCCAAGGTTATAGGTGGTGAGCTAGAGAGGTCACAAACTTAGCATACATACCTTCACCTTATTCCCGCTCTCATACCTACAGTGGTTTGAGTTAAATGAATTAATCATAAACACATGGGCTATGCTCCCCCGTTATAGTGGTACATACTAGTTGAGCTAAAAGCAAAAGAAAATAGTGACGTTTGAGTCTCATAAATCTAGATAAAAATTATAAGGAATAGAGTTATGACCAACCAACTAATCAGCCTTAGGGATTCATGTATTTATTATTAATTCATTTATTTCATCAATCAATTAATCAATCAAAGAGACAGAATCCCCGAGTGATTGGTTGTGATGTACAAGTACATGAACGGATCCCTGAACTGAAGATCATAAACGCACGAGTGATAACTTATAATAATAGAGTCTAACTAAAATTCATAAAAGCCCAGTCTAATAAATACAAAAAAAGATTCTACTAACCCACAAAAGCACCCAAAAACCTCTTCTAATCCACCTTCACATCCTTCAGCTCCTCCGCCGCCTCCACCTCAGCAGCCTCCTTTTCAGCCTTTGCAACCTTCGCAGCCTCTGCATCAGCCTTGACTCTCTTCTCCTTCCTCTCACTAAACCGATCCGCAAACATCTCAAACCCCGGCCGCAGCACCAAACTCACCCTAACAAGCTCCTCACAAACATCCACCAACCTATCCCTATTCCCACTCGGCATCAGTCTCCCTTCCTCCGTGAACTGAGTCCACGCCGCCGGCAAGCTGCTCTGATTCGGGATGGTAAACATCCTCATCCACCGGCCTAGGATGCGCAACGAATTAACCGTATTGAACGACTGCGAGCCCCCATTCACCTGGACAACCGCTAACGTCCTCCCCTGCGTCGGTCGCACAGAACCAGTAGCGAGCGGGATCCAGTCGATCTGGTTCTTGAAAACGGCGGTTAGGTTTCCGTGCTGTTCGGGCGAACACCAGAGGTGGCCGTCGGACCACTGCGAGAGAGTGCGTAGTTCTTGGACTTTGGGGTGGTTGTGGAGAATGTCGTCTTTGATTGGGAGGCCTCGGGGGTCGAAGATACGGACGTCGGCGCCGAGACGGTGGAGTATGCGGGAGGCTTCATATGCCATTTTGCGGGAGTAGGAGCTAGGGGGGGAGGGGGGGAGGTGTTAGTAGGTGTGTTTGAGTAAGCTATAAAGAGGGCAGACAAGGGAGATACCATTCTCGCAGGGAGCCGTAGAGGACGAGGAATTTGAGAGGTGTGTATCCGGGTGTTTGACGGTGTTCTTCGACGAAGCTGGTGACGGCGTCGAGTTCTAGAGAGGAGACCCAGTCTGGCTCGGCGCTTTGTTTGAGGAGGAATGGGCGGTATTTTTGGTCTAGTAGTTCATCTTCTGAGAGTTCGACCGCAGGAGTGGTGTCTCCGTTCGTAGAGGCCGGAATGTGCAGCTCTGAGGTAGTCATTCTGTAAACTCGTCTTGTAGAGAGATTGAAATAGCTGGATGGTCGGGGTCGTAACAGAAGTCGTAGGGACATGGTAGAACCTGAAGTAAATGAACTTGAGTTTTTTATACAGCTTGAGAGAATGTCATCCGGGGCCTACTATTCGCTGGGGGACTATCGGAAGGACATATGAAATTATGCAGAACAGAAAAATAAGTCCCAATAGCAAACACCCGGAACGGTACTTCCCTCGGCATAGGCCCACTAAGGCGCAGGAGAAGCCGCAAAGTAGAGTTGACTTAGACCCTGGCTCACATCTTACCTCCAAAACAGATAACTGGGTAAAGGCCACGACGAGATCTTACTCTACCAAACCACCGGTACACCTCAAGCGGTGTCACATCTACCCTATGATTGGGTGCAGGAATGTCGCAGACAGGGATATTCCGGTGGTTCCGACGTTTCTTTACCATCGGGTGTTTGTCACTACCAGTTTGTAATTGGAGCAAGTTGGGTATCTGAGACTTTCGGGAATTGATCTAGTTTATCCAGATGGTGCTGGCTGTTTGTCTCTTGAGAAAGGTAATTAGACACGCGAGCATTTTCAGGCTAACGGTCTTGGAATTGTACTGTCTTGGCGTTGTTTTTCTAAAATATGCAATTCACTGTAGTTAAAAATGCGTTGGTACTCAAGTCATAGATGATCACTCGAGCCTATCAGATATTATGTACTATGATATCCAGAACACAACCAAACTTTTATATCTACATCCCTATAAAACAAAAAACCACTCATTAAGTCTACCCCCTCTTAGCCCTCCGAATCTGTCTTTTCCTCGCAATAATCCTCGCCGCCTTTGCCTGCTTCTCGTCCTTCTTCACCGCCTTCTCCTCCTTGCTGGCAATCGGCTTTACACCATCCTTCCTAGGCTTCTTCCCATCTCTACCACCCTCACTCTTCTCATTGTCCCTCTTCCTCTTCCCAGCATACTTCTTCGCAGCCTCCACCTTCTTCGCCTCTGCCGCAAACTTGGCCTTCTTCTCCTTAGTACTCTCCAGTGGCTTCGCCTTACCCTCGGCAACCAACTTCGACCTCTCACGTGCTTTCTGCTCTTTGTCATTCCGCCTCGCAACAACCTGAGCATTCTCAATCGCAAACTCAACAATGAGTCTCTTCTTCTTATCCTCAACCGGCACATCCACCTTCTTCCCCTTGCCCACCTTCTTCTCCGTCGCCTCTGCCGTCCCCAGGACCGCATGTCCGTTCAACCACCTCAGCCCCATCAGCGCCCACCGATGCGACGAGTACTCAATGAACCCATACCCACGAGACCTCCCGCCGCCGGCTTTCTCTTCTACGATCTTGGCCTGGCGGACAATACCCTTACCTTGCTTCTTGCGGCGGAGCTCGGCTTCTTTATCCTCTTTCCCACCACGGGTTATCTCCTCTTTCGAGAGCTGTGCGCGTTTGCCTTCCTGCACGTCTTTAACAAAGCCGACGGCGGCCTCGCGAGCAAGTGCTTTCAGGTCTTTAGCCGTGACAGAGCGCGGGAGATTACGCACCGAGAGGCGAGTGAGTGATAGATGGAGCATAGGGTTTGCTTGTAAGAGAGCTCTACGCTGCGTAAGTGAAGCTTCGCGGAGCTGGCGCTCTGTGCTACTGAGTGTCTGGAACGCCGGTGAGGAAGCAGGGATGGTGCCTTCCTGGAGAAGGAACAGTCGACGTTTATCTCCGGCGGCTTTGTCGCGCTTTTGGGCGCCGGCTTCTTGTAGTTTTGAGGCTTCGTTCTTGTTGACGGCGCGGGTGACTTGGAGGATGCGGTTGTCGATGGTGAATTTGCCGGTTGGGTCGTCGCTTTCGGTTTGTAGGAGGGAGTGTGGCTTGTTTGGGCCCGTGGCGTAGCTGGTCTGTGGTGCGGTGCGGATGCATTCGTCGAAGTCTTCTTGGTTGTAGAAGCAGACAAACCCGGTGCCGCGGGGACGCTCGGTCTCGCGGTCAATGACGATCCGGGCGTACCGTACGGGGCCGAAGTTTGTGGTGAAGTGTTCGTGGAGAGATTCGTCGTCGGTTGAGAATGGGAGGTTGCGGATGAAGATGACTTGGGAGTTGTCGTTGGGGTCGTGCTTGAGGGTTGGTTTTTTGTCATCTTCGTCTTCGTCTTCAGAGATATCTGCCATTTCGATATCGGGGTCTTCGTCTTCTGAAGCTTCTGATGCGTCGTCCATATCCTCGGCATCTTCGCCTTCTAGTACCCCGACACCGCCGTTTTCATCTCCACTTGTAGGGTCTACAGAGACGGGTTCCTTTTCGTCTTCAGAGGCCTCTTCGGACTTCTTCGTCTTCTCCCATTCGTCCTTCTCAACAGCCCAATCCACAGCGACAGTCCTCCCATCAATCTCCATCCCATTCGTCTTCTCCATCGCCTTCTCAGCATTCCTATACCCCTTCATCGTAACAAACGCAAACCCACACATCTCCGCCCCCGGCCTCGAGCTCTTTCGCGGAATAATCACATTCCTCACTTTTCCATAACTCTGAAAAATCTTGACGAGCTGCGCCGAGTCCTTGACACTCCATGGTAGATTCCGAACAATCAGCCTCGGAGCCCTCTTCTTGATGTCTTCTGCCTTTGAATCTTTCTTCTCTTGTGTCGCTTTCTTGCCGGCTTCGTCGCGGTGGCGGGGCTCGGCGACTTCGACTTTGAGTTTACGACCCTCGAAGTCGGCTCCGTTGAGCTCTTTGACGGCACGCCGGGCGTCCTCGCTGTCTGTGAATGTAACGAAACCAAACCCGCGGGATCGCTTTGTGAGTGGGTCGGCGACAACAGTGGCGTGTTTGAGTGGCGCTATGAACGAGAACTTTGTAGAGAGTGATTCGGAGGTTGTTGTGTATGGGAGTGATCGGACAAAGACTGTACGGCGCTTTAAAACGTCTTCGTCGGATGCAGAGAGTGTCTGCTTGGTTCTGGAAATTATCTTGTTCTCATCATCCTCGGGTTCGGAAATATCGACTGAGGGTTCTCTTTCGAGTTTTGTACGTTTTGAAGGATGGGACATTGGGTTGTGATGTTTCAATTGGTGATTTTTCTTGGATGAAGATATCTTTTTTTTTTTTGGTGGAGTGAAATTTTGGGAAGGTTTTCTGTGGCTTGGTGGTGGTGGTGAGGGGGGTAGGGTAACCTTGTGTGGCAGTGTATGAGCTTAATGTCTGCTTGAGCCACATGACGAATTGACAACCACAACCAGTGATATCCACAAGAACAGATAGAGAAATGCATGACCACCGCTGTAAGTTCTTTGTATACCTTGGTGTTTATAAGCTGGAGCTGACATCTAACAAATAGCTCACTCTCTACTCCAACAACTCCCCCTCTCCGTCTCCCCATTCATCCAGCTGCCCACCGCTGTAACCCTACCCTACAGTTATCAAACCCTCCCTCTCTCGCTCCCACCCCCTTCCACTTCCCCCCAGCAACAACCTGGATCCCCACCGCCTCAACCGGGCGCATATATTGTCTCCCCCTCTGGCAATATGGCCACCACTCCTGCGGCCGTAATACAGGGGTGCCAGAGCTTGATAGCGCACCTGCAGAGCCAGCAGAAAGCTGCAGAGCAAGCCCTGAAGGACTGGGAGAAGTCAATCGAGGAGAGAGAGCTGATGGAGAAGAGGCGTGTGGCGCCGGGGTATTTAGATACGGGGATGAGGATGTTGGAACCGACAAGACAGGGTGTGAAGAGTGAGGGTGTGAAGAGTGAAGAGGGGAATGATGGTGGGGGAGAAGAGCTGGATAGGGTTTTTGGGAAGATGAGTGTGTAGTGGTGTGGGTTTAAAGGCGTTTTATGGATATGTTGGTGGAATTAATGATTGTGGAGTGCAGTTATAGCTTTTGAAGGAATGTCATAGCGTTGGGCTTGTCGCTTATTGAAGTGCTCCTTTTGCATTTTAGGTATCTGGGTATTTGAGGTCTCTTGAGAACGGCTTTTAATAGAGTTTTGTACGTAGAGTGTTCGGCCGGGCTTTAATCATGAATTCTCACCCTACTCACAAAACCTCCCGACCAATGTTAGACATACAGGCACCAGAATATATACATGCCCAACTGAGAAGGACATGACTATATAATTTTGTATGTGTAAGACCATTCGTATCCATTCCTAGGTTCCATAATAAAACCATTACTTGATCTTGATCTCCCTCCCGACATACTTGGCACTGTTGCCAAATTTCAAGTTCTTCAGAACTGGAAAATTCTGTTTCCCCCCCGGAATATGTAAAAACCGATCACCTATTGGGGAACAGCAGGCGATAATCACAAGACAAGGCTAGTATCGAGAGACTAGGAACTCAAGGACAAGGTAGGTATGGTATTGAATGCAAGTTGTTGCGTGAAGAACTAACTAACTGACAGAGATGCGTCCCTTTTATACCCTTTCTGGAGGGACGCTGAGATCAACAATGAGACAATATGAAACTGAAGGAGCGACCTCCTTCTACATGAAACTACAGACGTCTTGTCCTGCGAGGCGTACTTCTTACATGACCAATGATAACAGGAATCCTACGAGATATGAAACGATACATGAAACAAGGAGATAGACAAGGCAGACTAGGAAATGTGTGTTCTTGACAGAATACTACCAATTTCCAATCAACACATCTCTACCCATGTTTATGAGTCTTCAAAAATTTCAATCCACCCGGATCCACCAGATGAGAGCCGGAAAGAGCTATCTCAACGGCCAGAGATCCTGGCTTAACATCAACTCCTCAGACAAGTGCCCAAGGTGCTTCTCACAATCCGGAACGTTCGAACACGTCATTTTTCACTGTCCCGAGTTAGAGACACAGCGAAATATCCTACTCCCAAACGTTGAGTCACTCAGCGAGATTTGGGAAAATGAAGCTCTCACTCTTATGCTCGGAAACTTTATTATTTCCAATAAAATAAACTTTCCCAAAAAAGGACTGGCTTCCCCAGCCCTATCATTCTCCTCAATATCGACATTCACCACCGTCTCGGACGGTTCGTTTACAGGCAGCGACAGCTAAAACATCAAATCCCACACCACGAGCGGGAACGGGCAGTTAAGCCATAGAAAGAGCAGGACACTCAAGTGTTTTTGACGGAATTTTCCTGTTTCTTTTGTAATTTTATATTTGTTTTACAAAGTTTTTGATTTTGGCGGGTTTTGGTTTATTTATAGGAAGGGGAAGGGTAATTTTTAGGTCATAGTTTCGTACTGCATACCAGATTTTGTACCCAGAAGAATAAAATCACTTGATATAAAAAAAAAAAAAAAAAAAAAAAAAAGACCATTCGTATCCAGTCTTGAGTGTGTTGATATCAGCCGAGTGACAGTCCATGATTCAGCCACTCCCCGAATAGCCGCAGTGATGTCCGTAGACTCCCTGATAGATCTTATAACCTGAAAGCACCTTCACATCGATATAAAGAATTCCTGAAGCACAATCATCCCAATCCCACCATCCCCGGTGTTATTTTAACGTGCAGAGCCTCGCCTTGGCACTGCCAGGATCCGCAGAGCCTCACAGATAATTTTCCTGCACGAATCTTCAACCCACTCCCACCCCACTATCCACAACTCCCCGCAAACCACAAGAATGACAGCCACAACCCCGCCCCTCCGCTTCACCACACACGCCTCACTCCGCCGCCGTCTCGTCCTCGCAACTCTCACCGGCACCCCCCTCCACATCTCACAGATCCGCCCCAACTCCCTCAAGCCCGGTCTCACACCCTCCGAGTTCTCCCTCCTCCGCCTCCTCGAGTCACTCACCAATGGCTCACACATCGAAATCTCCATAACCGGCACCAGCCTCCTCTACAAACCAGGGCTTATAACCGGCAACAACGGTAAACAATACCACCACACCCTTCCCGAGAACTGTCACCGGGGGGTCACATACTACCTCGAAGTACTCGCCCTCTTGGCCCCATTCAGCAAATCCCCCTTCTCGGTCCTCATCTCCGGCGGAGTAATCACCAGCGCCACCGACGAAGACTACTCCGTCGATACATTCCGAACCGCAATCCTCCCACTCTACGCCCACTTTGAAATCACCCGAAACCTTGAGATTCGCATTCTCGCACGCTCATCGGGGCCCCTCGGAGCCGGGGAAGTTCACTTCCTACACTCGCACCAGATCCGCCTGCCAAAGACACTGCATCTGCAGTCGCCGGGAAGGGTGAAGCGCATCAGGGGCGTCGCATACGTTACCGGAGTATCGGCGGGGAATAATGCGCGTATGATTGAGGCGGCCAGAGGCGTGCTGAATAGGTTTTTGCCGGACGTGTATATATACTCTGATGTGAAGACGCCGCAGCTCGTGCCGATGGATTATGGTAAGGATGGGGCCCTCGAGAGGGCTGGTGCGAATCAGAAGGGGAGGGCTGGTGGGAGGTTGAAGAAGACGGGGGTGGGGTTTGGGTTGGCCCTGGTGGCGGAGACGGCGGCTGGGGTGGTCTATTCGGGGGATGCGGTGGCGGGCCCGGCGGAGCCGGCGGAGGATGTGGGCAGGAGGGCTGCCTATGTGTTGTTGGAGGAGATTAGGATTGGGGGTGCTGTTGGGAGAGTCGGTGCTATGACTATGTTGACCATGATGATGATGGGTGTGGAGGGAGACGTCGGAAGAGTGGCGGTGGGGAGGGAGGTTGTTGGGGATGAGTTTGTGGGTGTGGTGAGGGATTTAAAGAGCTTCTTTGGAGCAGAGATTGCGGTGAGGGATGGAGAGGGGGATAATTTTATGGTTACTATTGTTGGCAAGGGGGTGGGTAATGTAGGGAGGAAAGTTGCGTAGATTCTTTGGGGGGGGGTAATAAATATTTTGTATTATATTATTGGAATTCGAAAAAGTTTTTGTAAGATATCAATGATTGTCATGCAGGAATACGCACCACACAGCAGTAAGTGATAAAAGAGAAGAGAGTATATATATTTTCTATGCCCTTTCGCAACGACAAACAGAACGCCAACCCAATTTTATATCCACAATCGAAAATATTCACACGGCTCCATCTACATAATACAACAAAAACAAAAATACAATTCCCTTCCCCCCCCTTTAACCATGTTTCTCCAAAAACTCCTTCGCCTCATTGACTTTCCCAGCTAGATACGGACTCCCCCCACGATCCGGATGATTCAATAACATCATCTCCCTATGCCGCTTCCTAATATTCTGCTTCGTCATATTCCTCTCACTAATACACAATCAGTCCCACAAAATTATCTAAATTTCACCTCACCCCCCCCGTAGAATAACATACGCAAGTTGTAAGATCAATATCGCCTCTCTTCGGTTCATCTTTGGCTCGAACCCACCCTTATAGAACTGCTTCCCGAACGCGGCGCCTCCACCGACGGCTTTGTATTTCTTGAGCGCTTGGACCCCGATGCGACCCTAGTGTAAAGCGTCAATACAGGTGGAAAAAGAGGAGGAGGAGGAGGAGGAGGAGGAGGAGGACAAAGTGTGTCTTACAGCAAGTGCTAATTCCATACTGTTAGTCATAACCTGTAATTAATAAGGGGATTTTTCTTAAACAAAACGTACCAGCGCCAGCGATCCCAACTCCGATTAGAATAGCAGTTGACATGATTTTTTATTTCTTTCTTTCAAAGTTTAGAAGTAAGGGAGGGCGTGCAAAGGGGTGGAAGCGTTGTGATAGAGTATGTAGGTAGGTAAATCGATAAGTTTGATTCCATCCCGCCCCACGCCAAGAGGTGCCCGCCAAGACCCCACCACATCTGATGGGGAAAAAAAAAAGTTTCTAAGCCTCAGGATTAATCTGAAGCTCAACCACCAACTGCGCTGCTTACCGTCGCAGCTGTAGTATTACACCAACAATCCCCACCACCACCACCACACACACACACACATACACACAAACTACGGTAGCTACTATTATAACTCTGAAGATATAGTCGAGAGAAGAAGAAGTCGCTCTCTAGACGTACAAGTAATTCAATATGAGGATCCATCAATGTCATTTCTGGTTTGTTTCCTACGTCTTACACACCAATTTTTATTTTCTCTCCCTCTCTAACAAAAAAAAAAAATGACCAAATTAGTTCGGGTCCTATATACCCAGGGCATGGAATCATGTTTGTTCGCAATGACGCCAAAGAATTCCGATTCTGTCGATCCAAATGCCACAAAAACTTCAAAATGAAACGTACATTATCCTCCTCCTCCTCCTCCTCTTCTTCTCTTTGCTAAAAAAAAATCTCTAGGTAATCCTCGCAAACTCAAATGGACAAAAGCCTTCCGTAAATCCGCCGGTAAAGAAATGATTGTCGACACAACATTAACATTCTCGGCTCGTCGTCATGTACCAACAAGGTACTCTCGAGATCTTGTCGCAAAGACTCTCACGGCCATGCAGCGGGTCGAGGAGATTCGTGCTCGTCGTGAGCGTGTCTTCTACCGTAACAGGATGGCTGGGAATAAGCAGCGTGAGCGTGATGCGAATAGAAAGATTGTGGAGGAGAATCAACACCTGCTTCCGAGAGACCAGAGGACAATTGTTGAGGCGGTCGAGAAGGTCGATATCGCTGATGAGATGGAGCTCTCTGAGCTGGAAGAAGAAGAAAAGGTGCCGGAGATGGTCAAGGTCAAGGTGAAGGCTTCAAAGAGGAGGCAGAAGGTTGGTGCGGGAGATGGGATGGATGTTGATTGAGGGTCTTTTTCATACGTAATGGGATGTAAGATTTGGATATCAAAAGTTTTTCCCTTTCCTTTCCTTCGTTTTTTGGGCTGGATCACACGATATCAAAATGGATGTTCATAGTGTAGGGTTAGGTTTGGAACTTCTTCAATCACTCGGTGGCAGATTCAGAACTCTGTGAAACAGCGCCCTTATATCTACTCCTACATAGAACATAACCAAATTTCAATAACACTATTTTCACATGTACCAGAAACCAAAGACAAAACTAAGCACATAAAACTGAAAGAAAAACCACTGGTGCTACAACCCTGGTATCCCAATCTCTACTTGCAAAAAGAAGAGCCAGAAATACTATCCTGTCTTTCGCTAGATTATCTCATTCCCCTATCCAATTCCATTCCGTCCGTATCCCATGCTTATAAGACCAAACGTGCGCCGCGCCACCACTGTAGTACACAAAAGATTACATTGATCGTCCTCGTTTCCCCCCACTGATACCCGCCCTGCTAATGACGTCCACAAGATCCGTGGCGCTTTTTACTTGCCAGCAGAAGCCTCATCCCACCCCACAACCCACTAACAGTGACTATCGGCGGCTTTGGAGTTCATCAATAGCGCGACGATCAATCCGTACAATCCCAAGACTTCAGCGAAAATCAAGATCAAAATCATTCCGACGAAGAGCCTGGGCTGCTGAGCTGTACCGCGGACACCAGCGTCACCGACAATACCAATCGCGAAACCTAAATAAACCTCGAGTTAGCATCACCTAGGCAGTTGGGGAATTATAAGAGCATGAGAAAGCATAGACGTACCAGCAGCCAAACCAGCAAGACCGACAGAGAGACCAGCACCAAGCTGGATGAAGCTAGTGTAGAGAGAAACACTTTGTTGCAGGCCAGACGAGACCAAGACGGAAACGACAAGCCCGTAGATACCAATAATACCAGCCATGACGACAGGAATAATGTCTGCAAAACACGTTATCAGCACCCATGTTCATATTAAAAATAAGCCTAACCTTGCAGCTTTTTGCAAGAAAAAAGCAAGGAACACGGCAAGATGAGCTAAGGGAGAAAAAAAAACAGAAAAACATACTCCTGACGATCAAGTCGGGCCTCAAAACACCAGCAGCGACGATACCAACACCAGCCTTCGCGGTTCCGTAACTGGCCCCAAAGCAGGTGAAGACAATGGCGGCCGTGCACCCCATGGCACCGAAGAAAGGCTGTAATTCGCGTTAGTTAAATATCCCATGCTGTTGTTTTCCCAGCCGTGACGATAATGAGGAGTCGAGGAGAAAAATCGGGTAAATTGGGCTGTTGTCGAGATTCTTCATATCGCTTGTCGCGTCAAGGGACACATACCGCATAAACAGGACTATAGAGAGGCAAAGAAAACACGTTAGCGAACGATTCAAGAAAGTTACCCCATTCCGGCGTTTTCACGGCCAAATTTTCGACAATCGCCAGAAGCTGAATGATGTCTCCCATCACACCGAGATCCGAAAGGGGCCAACATAGGAGTCATGGGCTTACCAGAGATCAGTCATTTTGAGGTTTTTGTAAGGTTATTTGTAAAAAAAAATATAAGGGGAGGCTATAAGTCAGGAACGAGGGGTTGTCGTTAACTTTGTAGATTGCTGGGTTGGCTGAGAAAGATCTGTAGGGAAGGTGGTTGGAACTTGGAGATGAAGACGGAGAGGCTTTGCTCGAGGTTGAGTGATGGATGGGTGGCTTGAACCGCCGGATGACGACGTGTAAACTTGGCTTCTTGTAAAAGGGACGGCAAATACACGACTTTTAATCAGATTTCTAATAGACTAATATGAAATTATTAAAAGCCTGAATTCATGGATTTTAATACATAATTCAAGTCGCTCACTACTTTAGGGTTCGCCCTGACCCTGACAAGGATCTACTCAAACAGAAAAAATATCTTTTAGAGCCTCACCGGGCATCATCAACCTTTGTTCACCACCAACCACTACCTCAGAAAACAAGTTAAAGGGCGAGCATCCGAGCAAGGAACCCTTTGCCTCTCTTTGAAGGAAATTCTTGAAAAACAATATCCACGATGTCTAACCAGAACCCAAAAGGTACGTTCTTATAATTTCAATTGCGCCTATCCTAAACCCTCTCCGAGAAGAAAAACATCTATATGGTTCATAACTAACTCCTCACCTATAGCTTTCCCCCTCGCAGATGCCGCGTTGACGCAGCAAATTCTCGACATAGTCCAACAGGCCTCTCATTACCGCCAGTTGAAGAAGGGTGCTAACGAAGGTAATTTTATCCCCCCCCCCACCTCCATTTAGTCAGTCAGCTAATATCGTCATAGCCACCAAGACTCTTAACCGTGGTATCTCTGAATTCATTGTTCTTGCCGCGGACACATCTCCTCTTGAGATCCTCCTCCATCTTCCACTTCTCTGTGAAGACAAGAACGTTCCTTACGTTTTCATCCCCTCCAAGATCGCCCTTGGCCGTGCCTGTGGTGTCTCTCGCGCTGTTATCTCGGCCTCCGTCACTTCCAACGAGGACTCTGAGCTTCAAGGACAGATCAGGAGCTTGAAGGACAAGATTGAGAGGCTGCTCATCTAATCTTGACTTTAATGGAATTCATTTTTGGGTGAAGGAATAAACGTTATTTTTGTATTCTACCGTGTTTTACATGTTACTGGTTTTTTTGTACCTACTGTGAAATAGGACGTTATTGAATCATCAGCTAACTATGCTGTTATGACATCTTATTGTTCTGTGAATTATTAGGGTAAGTTTGTATATGCTGAGTCGATTGGCCCCCTTAAGAACATTTATTAACCCAGCATTTTCCCGAAGAAATATATCTCCAGGCTATTCACACAAGCATCTTTAATCAAAGAACAAATTTAGCACGTAGCACTACAGAGCTTGACAATTTATTTATTGATTTATTCAAGGTTCCTTCAATGTTCTGTATAGAATAAAGCTATAATAAATACTTTACATAGCCGCACCAGAAATGAAGAACCATTTGTCGATGCTAGGGTCGATAGGAGCAGGCTGGAGGTTTTCGCCCTGGGGAATGGGGGGGATCTGACTGGGGTCAATGCGGTGGGAGCCAGATTGTGAGACGGTCAAGTTGGTACTGTGAATTTACTGTTAGCCATTTATGTAATAGCAGGGATTTTCCAGAGTTTGCTCACAGAGAAATGCTATTGGGGTCGCTCTTGCCCGTGATCAATTTATCCCAGGCCTCAGCACATTCACGGATGACATCAGTAGCATACCTAAAAACCACTCGTCAGTAGGTTTTCACAAAGCCAATGATAAGATCGAGGATTTCTCACTTCTTGTTCTTGCACTCTCCGGAGAAAGCAAACTGGTTCTCAGGCTTGCCATCTGGGATCTTGTAGATACGGAACCATTCGTTTGTAGCCCTAAGAAGGCCAGGAAGGTGTCGCTCAACATCTTCAATGTCGTTGAGCTTGGGGGCCAACGGGTCGTTCACGTCAATGACAATGACCTTCCAGTCGGTCTCCTCCTCGTCGAGAAGAGCCATAACACCCAAAACCTTAACCTGCTTAATTTGGCCGGCATATCCGACAGTCTCACCAATCTCGCAAACATCGAGCGGGTCGTTGTCACCCTTGGCCTTGGTCTCGGGATGGATTGTGGAGGGGTCTTCCCAGGTCTGGGGGAAGGCACCGTAGTTCCAGAGGTAACCCTTGTGTGGGAAGCAGTTGCGGACGAACCGGATCTTACCCTTCTTGACGTCCTGCTTGATTGGGTTGAGGAGTTCCTCCTTGGAGATCTGTATAATTGGGAAGTTAGGTAATTTTTAAGTTATATCACTCGGTTTGGGTAGGAAACAAACCTCAAGTTTGCCGTTAGTCCAACGGGGGATCTCGACGATCATGTTGAGGATAGTCTTCGGCTCACTTCCCCCACCATATTAGATTAAATCTCTTTAAAGTATAAAAATAACATTAGATTGGAATACTTACTTGGCGTAGAGCGGGATGTCGTGGAAGGGAGACACCGGGACACCATCCTTCTCAATGAAGATTCGGTGCTCTATAGAATTCCTGATCAGTCATCTGGTATCCGAATATGGAGATAAAAGGGCAAAAAAACTCCAACACTATCTCCTATTTAACTAAGGAATCATACATACCGAGAGTATTGGGCTGGCCAATTTTTCTAACGGAGTAAGACATTTTGGCCGAAGGGTTCGACAAATGTCCAGCAATCTAAGCCTATTGGTTAACTATTATAATAACTATAATAAGGAAGAAAGTATACCAATGCACTTCTGGATGACAGCTTGAGGAATTGAGTAGCTGGACGAGCAGTAGCTAATGTCGAGAGAAAGGAAGGGAAAGAAGAAGGAATAAGTAGGCGGGGTAACATGAGCTTTGGGCACTCAGCTGGGAGGGGTAGCAGGGGCTTGGCAACACACTCGGACGGACAACTGGAAAGTGAAATCGCGTGCTACAAGCGGGACGGGAGAGTACAGGACTTACAGTCGAGATCCTGCGTGAATTGCTGGCAATCTGGTTGTCACTCGGCAGTCACGAAAGAATGAGCTTAGACCCCTTCAGTCTATTTTCCGTACCCGCACTAGGTCACTCCCGATTCATGAGTTATCACTCAGCCTAAGTGACAAGTCCGCTATCAGTAGAGTAAACTGAGCACTCGTCTACAAATAATCAAACTCGATTAGGAATGTTTTCATACATATTAACATGGCTATCTCTATCCTTAGATTTACAGAGCTAATAGTACAGTGCCAACAAACCCCACTCTACCCTTAGACTTACCTATTTCTACCCAATAGGAAATATCAACTCCGTGTAAACATAAACCTTTAAAACGAAACATTCAAGTTATCACTCGGGAATACCAAAAGCGCCGCCTTATGTCTAATCAACAATCCAATTACTCCACAAACAATCTGCAAAGCAGTAACCCCAATTGTAACTTTATCCTCCCTCATGGGACCCATCCTTACAATCCACAGGTTGATGATCGTCAAGTTGCTACACTCTGTAATCACACCATCTCCACTTCTCCATACCTGGACCAACCCAACCTTCTCCAGCATTGTCAACATAAGCGTGATATACCATTTTGGTGGGTTTGGAAACTCGGCACGAGAGACTTCCATCAAACCTGTTTGTGCACGAAAACGCGGAAGTCGGTGACGTGGGCAGGGAATAAGATGAAATAGTTGTGGGGAGGAATATAGAAAGTTGAAGATCTGTGGAATGAATAGCAGGAGGAGAGTTTTTGAGAAGTGGCCGAGGATTCCAACAACGGCGAATGTCATGCCTGCGAAGTAGCAGTATGTATCTCCAACAAATACTTTAGAAGGGTACCAGTTATGCCACCATAGTGCGAGCGATACACCCAGGAATGGGAGAAGGAAGTAGAGTGAGAAAAGATGTGAATCTGTTGCAGGGTGACCCTCAACAGAGATATAGAGGAGATCATTAAGTGCAATGAAGCAGGCAATCACAATACTCTGAGTGACCTCAATGCCGTTAACCCCAGCTAAAATGTTGATTGAGTTCGGACAGAAGATTGAGATAGCAGCCATATAGACGTAGTACCCCCAAGACAAGTCTAGGAGCGCAGTACCGAGATAGGGTTGGAGAGGTGTAGGGACAACGATGTTAGTTACACCAAAATCCACATAATAGATCATGAGCATTGGGATTGCGGCTATCGCTGGGAGAAAAAGTTTGTGTCGCCAACGGACGTCAAAGAGGTCGTCGGCGACGCCGAGGATAACCATGCCCTGGAGAGAGAGGATCGCGGAGAGGTATTCGCCGAGTTTATTATGAGGGAATCTGTGTAGGAGTCGTCCAGTCTCTACCTCCTCCACGGTGACATCTCTATTTCCCCCACCACTTGTACTAGCAACAAAGTATTCGTAGAACGGAAATGGCATGAACACAATCATAGTCATCAAGTATACGACCGCGCAAACCGCACCCATAGTTTCTGGCCTAATGAGGTCGCAGTTAGCATAGCTCCTGCGAAGCTCTTCTAAACCCGCTACGAATATTCTAAGCCATGGTGAAACGTACAACTCCCTCCGGTCTGCCTTCGATATATCCTTCCCCTTTAAGCCAACCTTCTTGAACGCATCCCCAAGCCAACTAATCAAACAAAAGGTTGCCGCGAATGCAATCCCACTAAAGCCCAAAGATACAACAAGCGGTTCTCCATCACCTTTAAAAACAGTGTAGATCAAACCACAACAGGCGCCGACGAGAGTGAAAAGGAAAAAATACCAGCCGGTAGAGATTTGTTGCGACATCGTGGTGCTGCTGATACGGGAAATCCCCCTGTGCACATTAGTTGTGTTTAGGGGACGCAAAGTGGCATTGGTTGGCGGGTTTGTTTAAGCGGTTCCTGGGTTGACGCGGAGGACACGTTGAGGCTCTGGGAGTGCCAAGACAGCGCATCACTCATATGGTATCACTCGGTGGACTCTTGGGGACTACATAGCAGCACCACAGCACAAATTTGGATCCTGGAACTCGGAAATTCCACTACTCTGTGATATCCGATGTCTTCAAAAATTCACAAGAAAAGAAGAAATAAAAACCCTAGCCATACACCTTTTATGAAAGAGAAATCGATTTCACTATTTTTTTGGACGTCCGCTTGTCACACAACAACCAAACCATATATATTTATTTTTATTTTTTACCATCCGTCATTATCAGGCTCAACTTGGGGTGTGTACTCAGCGGCGGCGGGCTCGTTGTACTCGGGAGCTGGCTCGTTGTACGCAGGAGCACCCTCGTTACCAGTCTCAACGCCAGTCTGCTCCTCAGCAGCCTGCTCCTGAGCAGCGGCCTGGGCGGCAGCAGCACGAGCAGCCTCAGCCTTAGCACCCTGTATCAAATAGAGTATTTAGTATTTAACTTGACTAGACTATGGAGAATTTGGGTAGAAACGTACGTAGTCCTGAGACGAGGGTTGTCCAGGGGGAGCCTCCTCCTTGGGCTCAATAACTGTAACAGTATCGGGGAGAGACTTCTGGAGACCAGACTTGCCGTCGGGGTCGTTTCCACGCATAATCTTGACCTTGATACCGAGAACACCTTGTCGTAGAAGAACGTGACGGGTGGCGGAGTCGATGAAGTCACGGGCGGGTTGACCGGAGTGAATCATGAAGCCATCCTATATAAAATATTCCAGTAAGCCCCAGCTTCAAGATTTGGCCTTCCTAGACACTCCCTTCCACCTCCCCTCCACAAAAAGATTTGTGGACTTACAGTGAACTTCATTGACTTGGCACGGGCAGCTCTCAGCTTTCCTGAAACAACGACCTCACAACCCTTGGCACCAGATTCCATAATGAACCTCAAAACACCATAGCACGCACGACGGACCGCAAGACCGTTAAGGAGCTTATATCGGAGAGATTCACACTGAGCAACGGCGCAAAGACCACGATTCTGAACCTTTGCAGCATAAAGAGAGACGGAGTTTTCAGGGAACTTGAAACGCTTCTGGATGAGCGAAGTGAGCTCACGGATACGACGTCCCTGTTCTCCAAGAACCTCCTGGGTGTGTGTGGCACGGATGACTACCAAAGTTAGTCGATGTACCTTATTTTACACCTCTCATATTCCTAGGTCCAAGAGGAAACATACTGATATCGGTGACGGTCGGGGTAACGCGGACCTCAACACCAGAGTAACCCTCCTCAGCCAACTCACGAGTAAAGAACTCGTTCAACTCGGCGTAGAAAACACCATCGGCAACGAACTTGCGACGCTTAGAGATGGTCTGGGACTGTGCGGAGCTACAGCCAATATATCCATCAGCATCTCGTTCTTCCTCTATTTCTGTTCCGGGTCCAGATTTTCCACCCAATTCTTCACAAAATAGAATGGTGAAGCTTACGCCATGATTGTAGATTTCTCGTAGAAATTAGCGAGGGGTTTGACGGATTACTGGGGTCGTAGGGTGTTGTCGTTCGTCGGTGGTGGGGCGGAAATTCGAATGTCGAAAGAATTCTGTGGGAGTTGCTTGAATTGTGTGGGTTGTGGGTGAGAGTGAGGGCTGGGCCCTAGAACAACCCACCAAAAGGAGTCACGGTTCTGTATAGTAAGGGCCGGGTAACAAGGTATTTTGCTTGAAATGATTAAACTTCATGGTTTTTTCCAATCTTATTTTGATGGGAGTCTGGTTATGGATGTCGTTATTGGAATACATGTAGCCATTGGTGATATTGCCCTACTCTAGATCTTCCGAGGGCAGAAAGAGGGTTCTTTATTGTATTATCTGACTATAGTCCAATAAAATTTACTTGGCCCACTTATGAAGTAGCCATCTAACTTTTACTGCTTAGGCGGAATATTTCTTCTTTAATTTTATAGGGTTAGGGTTGATATATGTGGCTGGTGACTCTGTAGCTTCATGTACCCAGCCGCATTACCCCCTCGGTAAAAGCTTATGTGGGACAGCAACTGGAGCTGTAAAGAAAGACAAGACTCCCGGACTCAACAACCAACTTCAGCCTTACCACTCATTCCCGCGCTCTTATCTTCCCTAAAATATACTACTTTACTGCGGCAGTCATGGCTTCCGCTCTCTTCTTCCTTGATCTCAAGGGCAAGGTACACATCTTCAGCCGATGGCGATGTTGAATCGTGGCTGACTGGATGTCATATAGACCCTTCTGGCTCGAAACTACCGGGGAGATATCCCCATGTCAGCAGTCGAGAAATTCCCCATCCTACTCTTGGAAGCTGAGGAAGAAAGCTCTGCGGTCCCACCATGTTTCTCGCATGAGGGAATCAACGTATGTTGCTGGGCACCCCCACCTGTACCCCGCGACGGTTGTTTTAGGCGCTGATGAGGTTTGGAGGTTATGATAGTATCTCTATATACGACACAACAATCTCTACGTCTTAGCTCTCACAAAACGAAACTCCAATGCAACAGAGATACTATTGTTCCTACACCGAATAGTTGAGGTCTTCACAGAGTACTTCAAGGAGCTAGAGGAAGAGAGTATCAGGGACAACTTTGTCATCATCTACGAACTGCTGGATGAAATGATGGACTTTGGATACCCTCAAACAACTGAAACTAAGATCCTTCAAGAGTCTGATACTCACTGCCTAGTTTGATTGGTGCTAGTGGGCTAACAGTTAATTGTCAAAATTAGGTATATCACTCAAGAATCACACAAGCTCGAGATCCAAGCCCGCCCTCCCATAGCCGTTACCAATGCTGTCTCTTGGCGATCCGAAGGTATTCGGTACCGCAAGAACGAGGTTTTCCTTGATGTCATCGAGTCGCTCAACCTCCTTGTTAATAGCAACGGAAATGTGTTACGATCAGAGATTCTTGGCGCCATTAAGATGAAGTGCTACCTGTCTGGTATGCCGGAGCTGAGATTGGGACTGAACGATAAGGTTATGTTTGAAAGCACGGGGAGAACGACAAGAGGGAAGGCAATTGAGATGGAGGACGTTAAGTTCCACCAGTGCGTGAGGCTGTCCAGGTTCGAGAATGACAGGACTATCAGTTTTATTCCCCCGGATGGAGAGTTTGAGTTGATGAGCTACCGGTTGAATACTCAGGTTTGTTCCTAGATCTAATTCCTTTATAGTTAGGAGTGAAACTAGTGAGCTCACCATGATAGGTCAAACCCTTGATCTGGGTCGAATGCATGATTGAATCCCACTCCGGCTCTCGAATCGAATACATGCTCAAAGCTAAGGCTCAGTTCAAACGTCGTTCTACAGCCAATAATGTCGAAATCATCGTCCCTGTCCCTGATGATGCTGATACTCCCCGCTTCCGCACAAACATTGGGTCTGTCCATTATGCGCCCGAGAAATCTGCTATTGTTTGGAAGATCAAGCAGTTTGGTGGTGGGAAAGAGTTTCTCATGAGGGCAGAGCTGGGGCTTCCGAGTGTTAAAGAGGCGGAGCCAGAGAGGAAGAAGAGACCTATAAGCGTCAAGTTCGAGATTCCATATTTTACCACGAGTGGTATTCAAGTTAGATATCTGAAGATTATTGAGCCAAAGTTGCAGTACCCCAGTTTGCCGTGGGTGAGGTATATTTCTTGCGCGTCAGGTATGTCTAAACCCTTGGATTGTTTAGAGATGTTAGATGTGCTAACACTTATTTACAGATTACCATGTACGACTTCCGGAGCCAACTCAAACCTAATACGTGAGAGGATTTCAACTATTTTGTACGGCGGTAGTTGGGAGGCTAGCGAGGGTTTTTTGTTGTGTATATAGATGACCCGGTTCCATATTGGCCTAGTACTTTATTTTATCTTTCTACTGGTGCAGGTGCATCATATTGCGGTTTTATTGAAAAGTTGATGTACCACGCCTAGCGCCTCAAGCACTGGACTAGGCACAAGAGGGGTGTGCAATAATAAGACAGCCTTTCCAGACCACCTTATTCCATTAATTCCTGATGCCCATGCCCAATCCCATATGCTATCACGATATCTAAACCCAAAACATATACAATATGCTCTCTAAAATCCACCGCTATCGGGCCCTTTCACATCCCCCCTTCCATCAAATGACTAACCCCTTACTAGACCTAGTTCTTCTTCTTTCCCTGCACTGCCGCCTTCGCTTTCTCCTTCGCAGCCTTCTTCCTTCCGCTCCTGATCATAACCACGCTCAGGAAGCTACCAACTACGGCGATTCCGATGAGAATTAGAATCACAGGAATACGGATGGCCCAGACACGTGGGGGGAAAAGATCATGGAGTGGGTGTCCCTCGTCAACGAATGGCTATTTTAAACGCGAATTAGATTAGCTAGCCATCACAGGGAGAAAGTATATAAAAATGGATATAATGAGAACGTACGATGAATAAAGTCCAAGCGGTATAGTAGAGGAAAACAGCAGATGCGGCGAGGAGCATCATCAGGCCGGTAAGCTTGGCGAGCTGTTGGTAGAAATTGTTAGAAAGGCTCGAGGTCCTTAGCTTTTTTTTCTTCCTCCCCTCTTCTTATTCTCTGGGGGCGTAGGTTACGTACCATGATTTGTTTGAATTAAAATGTGGGAAACAGGCGCACAATGCCGATAATGAAGTAGGCTTTTTTTTGTTTAAATCGAAAAAGGAGCGTGGTGGGAAAAGGAGTGGAAGCTGTAATCAAATGCGAAGTTGGAATAAGCTCGAGGGTCTCAGGGGCGCGCGCATAGCAACCTGGCCTTTGGGTGTGAGGCTCTAGGGTGGAATGGGTGGTGCGCCGTAAATGAGGATATTTGGGAATGCTTGCTAGGGTGGTATCACTACACCTAACCGGAAAGTTTTACTTTGCTATTATTTTAATTGAAATGCGTTTTCGATTAGCTTTGGCCTGTTCAATCACATCTTTCGCCACTTGAACGGTTGACCGACTATACCCATCTCATGGATAATATTCTAGTAAACTGGAGTTTCTCTAGAATATACGTAAAAAGTCACTAAAAAGTATTTATCTACCTACTATTATACTATGGAGTAATGCCGTATGTAAGTTTCTTCTAAGTTCTAAATAGCTTCTTCTATACCGCAAAGCTAAATACAACAGCTATATTATAAAAATTACTGGAGGTAGTTCATGACTGGTAAAGCTAAATAGGTACGTTTAGTAGCAAAGGGTGCTGATAAAATTTACTACTAGAACAACCTAGCTGTCTAATAATCCCAAGATCAAAATTCAGTATGGGAGATGTGATTTTGGGATAAAAGATATAGGAAGTCACAGTATTACATAGTAGGGATAGAATGAAAACACATTTAGAGAAGTAAAACAATAAGCGTATAAGCTCCTGTACTACTGTAGAATATTACTATCACGATTGAGTGGGAAGTAGGCTTGAAGATAATAGCTTGGGAGGATGGCCGAGATAGAGGATTGATTTACCCCTAACCCTGAGTCTTCCCTTAATTAGGATAATGGCGTTCGACCCTTTACGCGACGCGTCCCCCTCGTCACCTCTGTTCCTGAACCCCACAGCCGCCCACGAAAGACTTCTGTCTTCTTCCTATTTACGCCCAGAGTAAGGCCAAATTAATTCCCTCAAAGCTTCCTCAGAATGTACCAACAGCCCTCAAAAAAGCGCGCCATAGACACAAAAAAACAATTCGTCACTGGTGCCGCAAGCTCTACCTATCCCCACCGTCTCAACTTCTACACCCAACCTCCCACCGCAGAAGTAACATTAGAACAATTCGAGCAATGGGCAATCGATCGTTTAAGGGGTTCGTGACCCTCTGTTGCTCTCAATTTGTGTCTCATAACTTACATGGTGTAGTCCTCGGCGAGATTGAATCCTGCCTCTACCGCAATAAAACCCCCGATGAACTCTCAGCGACCATCAGTCCTCTCCTTGATCGATTCCTTCCACTCTCTGCAAATACCTCTAGATCGCAGACCTCTAAATCGCAGTATATAGATGAAGAGCGCCGGAAAGATCACTACTCGCATTTCATCCTCCGCCTTGCATTCGCACGAAGTGAAGATCTAAGAAGCAGGTTTTCTAGGGCAGAAAGTATATTATTTAAGCTCCGTTTTATTAAAGATGATCCCAAAGAAAGAAGTCTGTTCGTAGAGAGTCTGGGTTTTGACTGGGAGACTGTCGCTGAAGATGAGAAACGGGCTATGAGGGATAGTCTAATTGCCGTGACGGGAGCGAAGTCAATAGATGGGGAAAGTTTCTTCAAGGTCGACTGGGAGAAGGTTAGTGACCTTGTTGAACAGCGCCGGGTATTACTCCGGGCCGGGAAAGCATATGTTCCTGTATCCCAGCAACTATCACTTGTGCTTGCAGAGTTCACTGCCCGTCTTGATAAAAACCTCGAACTCACAGCCCGGGCCCTTCCCCGTCTCGATGAAGACGATCGACTTATTCCAATCCTCAACCATATTTCTCGCGGGTTCACAGCACCTGAATACAACTCCTCCACTACGCCCACAACCCTCAATGGTGCAGCCCTCACCGCTGCTTCCGTGGATGGCCTGGTACAACATATGCCAATGTGTATGCGCCACCTCCACACAACTCTTCGCCGCGATAAACATCTAAAGCATTTTGGCCGACTCCAATACAACCTCTTCCTCAAAGGCATTGGTCTCTCTATCGAAGAGGCGCTCATCTTCTGGCGTCAAAGTTTCTCCCTTGTATCAGATGAACGTTTCCAAAAAGACTACCGCTACAATATCCGCCACGCATATGGTCTCGAGGGGTTGCGACGAAATTATAAACCTCTTTCCTGCCAGCAGATCCTTACAGACCGTACACCCCATGCTAGCGAAGCCCACGGGTGTCCGTATCGTCATTTCAGCGTCGACAATCTTATAGCTAGTCTTGGCGCTATTGGAGTTCAGGATCGGGATGTATTAAAAGGTGTGAGGGCAGATATAGAGGCGTCAAAGTTCCATATTGCGTGTAACCGAGTATTTGAGCATGCGCATGCCCGGGAGCTTAAGAGGGAGAAGGAAAGTGAGACTGGGAGTGCGAGGCTGGGAGATACGATTATTCATCCAAATGAGTATTTTACAAGGAGCTTTATTTTGAAGAATCCGGGAGCGGCGGAGGGAATGGAGAATTATCAAGGGGGAATGGACAGTGGAGTAGATCCAATGTTGTAGGTTCTTTTTGGGTTTTGGGAGGAGTTTATAGGGTGGTAATGGGTTTTGTGAGTGTATGAGAGAGTTCATGGCAAGTGGCCGTGTCTGTTTGGATATAAATTTTGTGGTAAAGTAGGAGGTATTGTTAACAGGATAGAAACGTGGTGAAAAGCCGAGTGACTAATTATGATTAAAGATTCAATTGAGAAAGCTCACAGCAAGAAGTGACTGTTTCAGTATGAAATTAAGAAAATAAAACATGCACATGAATAGGAAAAGGAAATATCATTTAGAGAACACATGTAAAAGTTAATTTAGGAGTACTTTCATCTAAAGGGAAAGAAAGAAAAATACCAACCCCAATTGCAAGAGCTACATGTAAAGAATGAATATTACATATATTTGACCAAGAAAGAAAAAAAAAAAGCAGCTATTAATCAACCTGCTCAACCTCTAGCGCCATGATCCTATCACACTCCATCAGATCCGCTTCTTTCTCTGCCAATACCTTCCGCAGCTTCTCCACCTCTGTTGCTAATTTCTTGCGTCGCTTGACGGCTTGTAGCTTTCGATGGAGATTTGCAATGACTTTGGTGACTAGCTCGTCCTCCTCTTCGTCCTCCTCTTCGCCTTCTGGGGCGGGCGGCGTGCCGGTATTTCCGTTTAAGGCAGCTTCTTTCGTTGTTTCTGACGGAGTGACACTAGGGTTTTCCGTACTATCCTGAGGCTGGGAGGTGACGTTGGATGAGTTGATCGTGGGATCAGGAGTTTCAAAGAGAGTTAGAACTCTTTCGATTTGTTCTCGAGTGTGGGTTATCTCGCATATTTCAGTAGTCGACTCTGGGGTTTTACCCATAAATCTTAAAGCGTTGTTAAGTGTGGATTTACTGTAACCGTTGTCATTTACCCTGTAGTATATAGCCCGTTTTGATGACATCTCCTCGAGTTGTTTCTGGGTGAAGAGGTTGCCATTTAAGCGGTATAGGGTGTTACCTGACCTTTCGAGTGCGTTTTCCCAGTAGCCTACACCGTTTATGATGTAATATCGTTCTAAGTGCCCGGACATCGTGTGTATATGGTTGAGAGGTCAATAAGGTGCGCACCTAGGTTGGCTAAGATTTAGCAGGTTATCAGATAAGCAACCGTAGAATACCTTTATAGCCTTGGCAGCTAAAGCAGCGCTTTAGTTTTTGTATACTGATAGCAGTGTCTGTAGTAAACCATTTGCCCTAGATCCCTAAAGCAGCCACAATGGGCGGCCTAAGCCAGCTTGTGAGCTAATGGTACGAATGTACTTCAATCATAGCTAGGAAGACCTTCTATAGGGTGTTAATATTGAATATTATAAATTCTCTTAGTCAATTTTTTATATACCTATTCTGGTAGTTAGAAAGCTAGTGTGATCGGTATGCCTAGGAATATTTAGGGATGCTCACTGTAGAATTGAAAACGGCTATTATTTATAAACTACATTACTAGCGATTTTGTGTATTTCTTGGTATTTTAACTAGAGAATACTCTTTCCGGGCCTACTAATGTGTATTATGTCTTTTGCCTACTTATACTCCAATAGTTAAAAGGTGCGTATTTTATATCATACAGGCGTACTTTTTAAACCACCATACCTTCTCAGTCTACAGTGCTACTGCGGCCAAGTAGTTAAAACTTTATCCTTTTGTACCCTGCGATTATGGTCCCTTGCTATTTTCATGTTTATACCAGTGGTACCTGATGGTAGTTCTGATACCGATGCTTAGAGTAGCTGAGGTACCGGTAGAGCATGCTACATCTTACGATCGTGCTCAGCTATACGTACGCTTACTAAGCGAGGTTTCTTACAATATAGGACGCCTGATTTGTGTTGGACGAAGCAGTGCAAAATACTTCATTTAAGTCTAAGTACTCTCTATACATGTATCTTAACTGATCTTCCAATAATTCGGTATGCGTAAACTACATGTATCTCTAATATCCGTCATCATATCACTCAACTTGTTCTGCCTCTAGTGCCATAACTTTCTCATATTCAGCTATCTCTGCGTCCTTCTCTGCTAGCAGCCTCCGGAGTCGCTTTGCTTCTGCTGCTACCTCTTTGTGTCGCTTGACGAGTATCGTTTTCGCTTGTAGGTTTGCGAGAACTTTGGCAATAAGTTCGTCGTCTTCATCGTCATCTTTCTCTTCGTCTTTATCTGGCGAGGCTCTTTTGACGGTTTCAAGAGGATCGTGGCTGTCTCTGGATTCTTTTGTACTTTCTTTAGATGCGGGGAGGTCATCTGGTATGTCCTTGGGAGGTTGAGGAAGGTTTAAGATATCTTCGAGTTCTTTCTTTCCGCAATATATTTCGCCCACGATGACTGTGCCATACTGACTTGTCTTGATGTCTGATAAATAATTCTCGAGCGATCCCCTAGTGTAGTAAGAACCGGCTGCTACATAGCCTATGCCTGTGCTCGATGACACTCCTTCGAGTTGTTTCGGGGTGTAGGAACTACCGTTGAGGTGGTAGAGTGTGCTATCTTCTGTACTTTTGAGATCTCTACTTTCCCAGTATTGCTTTCGATTTATGACGAAGTATCTCTCCCAGAATCCAGACATCGTGTGTTAGTGGTTGTGAAATGAGAGCTTAGATGAGAGCTTTGTGTCACCTCCCCCGCAGTAACGTCGAACCTTCAATGGGTTGCCTGAACCCCAATTTTTAAGCCGCAACACCTCAAGCAATAATTCTTATCTGGAATATTAAAGTATAACACGAACCTTACTGCTAAACTGTTTAAAAAAGTTCTATAGCTGTAAATAGGATTTACGCTTTGTAGAGCTATATGTAGTATTATGTGACTTTGAATAGCTATCTTCCACTAGCTATACAGAAGACCGAAGCTTTTCCTTACAGGATCTTAATGATACATAGTGGTATCTTTTACCATCTCTGTACTTTATACCTAAAAATATTGGAATGCAGCAAGATACTAGTTTCTTCTTTTATCAAAGAATCTTAAATGCTTCAGCTCCAACCCCTCTAAGCTTATATCTACTCAATGATAAAAGATCGAGGTCAAGTTACTTACAACTCAGTATGGGTATCTCCAAAATTCATAATTGCACAACCCTCTCCCCCAAACCTTACCCGCTCAAAATCTGCTCAACCTCCAAAGCCATAATCCTCTCACACTCCGCCAAATCCGCCTCCTTCTCCGCCAACAACATCCGGAGTTTCGCCACCTCTGCCACCACTTTCTTGTGCCGCTTAACAGCAGCCACTTTTAGATGTAGGTTTGCGAGGACTCTAGCAATCAGTTCATCGGCATCCTCTTCTTCCTCGCTTTCCCGCGCACGAGGCGTATCCACACCATCAGTAGTGAAAGTCGTTTGAGTAGTTTCGGAACGAGCGTCGTCGTCAAGCTCTTCTTGTCTTTCGTTCTGCCGTTTTTCGGTCACGCTGGGGGTTTTCGGTGCTTCGTTGGAGTAGTACAATTTTGTTAGGGGGGCTGCTCTATCAGAGTCTAGGAGCTCCTCAAGTTGTTTCTTGGTGAATAGTACATCGCCTATTCGTGCTGGGTGGATCATTGTTGCTAGAATACTTTTGAGATACACTTTGGAGTAGCTGTCGCCTCTTATATAGTACCCGCAGGCTGTTGACATATCCTCGAGTTGTTGCTTGGTCCGGTAAATACCATCAAAGAGGTAGAGTTCACCATCTGCAGATGATTGGAGGCTGTACTCCCAATAGACTGTCCCATTTATAGTGAAGTATTGCTCGAAATTGTTTGGCATTGCTTTTTTGTGATGGGCAGGTGGCATTTATTGGATGGGAGAAATATAATATTTCTCATGGGGGAAGATGTCCTAGCTCTAATACTTGTAGCTACTAACCCCGAACTGGTTACCCTACTTTCAACTTCTAGGATACTACAATTGTAAAGATCTTAGCTATTCAAATGTCTTGGGCGTATAATCTTCACCTTCGCTATAATTGCACAGGTTTTTATCCCATTTTGGCTAAGCTAGTATTTATAGGAATAGAAACCTCCTAAGCGATAGTCGGTTTATCCTGTAGCAGAACTGGTGACCAAATGCCTTCTTTCTCTAATCTCCAAAGCACTTCATATGCCTAACCAGGAGTTGTAGACCTCAATAAATAGTTTCAAATTCCCTCCCAAACCGAATAGCTTATAACGTGAGGCATCACCGATAATAATCATTACCCTCTCGTACCCATTATACCCAAGAAACTCCTGCCCAGAATACACCAAAATTTCATTTTGGGGACCTTTACCCTTTCATAAAGTTGAAGCGAAGGTATGTATAGGAAATTAATACTAATTTTGCGTTTACTGTAAGTGTTAATTAAACACAAAATCATGCTCGATGATATATGGAAAGGCAGAATCTCGGAGAATCAAACCTGCGTAATCCTCTTCCTAAAAAAAACTAAACTTGGCCAGCTTCCAACTTTACGACCTTCTCACACTCCACCAGATCCGCTTCCTTTTCCGCCAACAGCTTCCGGAGCTTCTCCACTTCTGCTGACACCTTCTTATACCGCTTGACAGCTTGCATCTTTGCCTGTAGATTTAACAGAATTTTGTCGAGCAGCTCATCCGCCTCTTCATCCTCGGCTTCACCTTCCTGAGCGGGGGGCGTATCAGCGCCATCACCTGAAATGGTTGTTTGGGTGGCTTGGGAGCCCTCATCGTCGGCAACAGGCTCTTGAGTACCTTCCCAACGTTGTCCGATTGCATCGAGGGCGTTTGAGATTCCAGCAAGATCGAGCACCTTTACCGCGGGGCCGGTAGAAGATGCGGTAGCTTTTAGCTCAAGGAGATCCTCGATTTCTTTCTCTGTGAACATACGGCCTCGTACGGTACAGCTTTTAGATGAGCTCTTTTTTAACGATGACAAGGCAGCTTGGAGCTGTTGTTTGGGGTAGTGCTCGCCATCTATGTTGTAGCCTGTTCCCCAGCTCGACGACAACCCTACGAGTTGCTGCTGGGTGTATATTTTTCCATTTAGGACATGGCGTGTGCCATTCTCTAAGGTTTCAAGATCATCTTCCCAGTGGAGCTTTGCGTTTACGACGTAGTATCGTGTTAGGTATCCTGGCATCGTGTTTGTGAAGGTGGGAGTGAGTGATGGTGGGGGGAGGCGGGTACCAAACCTCAAATAGTCTAGCCTAAATACTGCCTTTGAGCCTCAATGGTTACCCTGCCTTTTGCATTAGAGGGTTTTTTCTTCTTTGGAAACGAGCCTCGCAACAGTAGGACGGAACTCCAGATTCTCTCACTAATCAACCAATTGACGTCAATAAATGGGACCGGCTGCAAGACAATCAAGGGGAATGGCCCCACCGCTACGGAAACGAAAAGCGGTGAATGAGGAGATCACATTCGATAGAACAGCGAGGCAGGAGTATCTTACTGGTTTTCACAAAAGTTTGTTCACATTAACTATTTTCTTGCTAGAGGAGGGGAAATAAATAATGGCAAGTGGCTAATTTTTGTGAAATTTCGTAGGGAAACTTCAGCGTATTAAACTTGCACAAGAAGAAGCATTGAAACGGGAGAAGGAAGAGAGGATACAGGATCGGAAAAAGGTACACTCGGATCCCAATCCCAATCCCAATCCTAGTCCTGTGTTCCCCCGCCTTCTACCCCACTATTTAGAGGGTCATGGGGCAAATAGCTGATATCTTACGTATTACAGCTACGAGAATCTCGAAAAGAAGAGATTGAGACACACGTCAAGCAAGTTAAGGCCCTTGCACGAAAAGCTGCTGCCCAAGCCAATGGCGATCCTTTCGACTCGGAGTCAGAAGGTGACTGGGCTGGTATTGACGAGGAAAATAGCGATGATGACTCGGAGGAGGAAGCAGCAGAAACAGCAGCAGAGAAGCTAAATAAGCAAGAAGAGTACATCGATGAGGACAAATTTACCACTGTCACAGTAGAGGCAATGGATTTTGACGCTGCTGAGGAAATCGATAGTGAGACAGAGCGAAAAAATGCCGCAAAGCGAGAGGAGGCCGAAAAGGCCGAGAAGGAAAAGAAAAAAAGGAAACCAAAGGAGAAAAAAAAGAAGTTTCGGTACTTGACAAAGACAGAAAGAAAAGCGGATAGGGTTAAGCTTAGGACGAAAATGGCAAAAAGAAGGGAGAAGTTTAAGGATGCCGACTCAGCGAAACCTAAGAGCACTTCAAAGGGCAAGAAAAAATAATTGGCGTAATTGTGGTAATGACGGTATCTTTACTTACTTAATTCTATCGACAAGGGAATCTATTTTTTTGTTTGCTTCTGTACAGATTATATGGTGGTTGCGCGAATTGGCCAATATCCGAACGTCCGGGACCTGCGATGGTTTAGGGATGCAAATTTCACTCATCGTGATTATGCGAGTGTCTACCGGCTAATCAATCAGCCATATTACTTTCATTAAAACTCTCTTCCCAGCATCCGTGGAGACATCCATGGAGACAGACTACTACGATGAACTCACTCGATTCTCATAGAAACGAGATCTTGAAGGCTAGCTACATCTTTCTCATCGCTCAGCATATGCTACGTATCTGCATCTCTGAGTTGTCTCTGGCGATTCTAGACAGCTTTTCTAAATAAGAACAGTTCCATGAACTAAAGAATCGGGAATATGCAGACTGCTACGCTGATGCAGTTCATTATCCGGCAACCACCGATCCCATCGCCAAGCACATCCTGCATGGGCATAGCTCTCCCATGCCCCTCCAATATTACAGCAGTTCATCTTTCGTCATCTTCATCACAATCTTCCCCACCCTCCCCCCCAAAAGTGATTTATGTTTGGATCACTCCATCCTTGAGTTCATCTCCTCTAGCAAAGGTTTCATGATAACCACAAATCATTCGCCGATATGCCACTACTCAGCCTCCCAAATGAACTCCTCCTTACAATCGCAGATAACCTCGAGCCTCGTGACTTAAATCTACTTATCTTAACTGGTTCACGCCGTCTCTCAGCCCTCCTTATACCCTATCTCCGCCGTCTCGCTGGTTGCCATCCATACGAACCTGGTGCATTATTCTGGGCCGCTGCGTCGGGGAACACTAAGGTCGCGAGTCTACTATTAGACGTAGCAAGAGACATCACAGTTGAGGAGATCTCAGACGAAACTGTCATTTACTACCATGAGCCTGGGAGGCCGGTCGAACACTCCCTCCGCTTTGTATTCCAGGATGGTCAGTTTTTCTTTTACGACCTCTTCATTGAAGGGAAAGGTTTTCACTGGGCAGTAAGGAACAGCCACTACGCACTCGCACGCCTCATGCTCGACGAAGAAAAATGTGGAGTCGAAGCAGATGTAGAAATCGCCTACGACCCTACCGTAGACCCAAACCCTCAAACACCATTACTCTACCCCTGCTCCACTGGCGACACTAAGATGTTGTCTATCCTCATTTCTGCGGGTGCCTCGGTATCCGTCAGAGACAGCCGGAATGGCCAGACTCCTCTACATATCGCGGCAGCAGCAGGTCAGATTGAAGTTGTGAAGCTATTACTAGAAAACAGAGCCCCACTGGCGAGAGATACAACAGGGTTGACGGCGATCGAATATGCAGCGCACAATGGTTATGAGCATATCGTCCGGTTGTTGCTCGATAACGTAGACGCCTCGTTCACAGATCCTTACCGCCGTAATCTCCTACAGCTGGCTATACTCTACGACCATACACACCTTGCGCTACAGATAATTAACAGCATTATCCCCACTAAAGTGGATTCCAGAGATGGGAATAAAATGACCGCTCTCCATCACGCTGCTCGCTCGGGTAACTCAGGTTTAGTAGAAATCCTCCTCGATAAGGGTGCAGACATCAAGGCCTATGACCGGCTCCGGAGAACGCCGCTACATCTGGCAGTGCAGTATGGATATGGCGCTGTAGAGTTGTTGTTATCGCGTGGGGCAGATATACACAAACAGGATAAGTATGGAAGAACGCCACTGCATCTCGCGTGTAAGTCTGAACCAGCACTTGTGGGATTATTGATAGAGCGCGGGGCGGATATAGGGGTAGTAGATCGGTTTTGGAGGACGCCGTTGCATATTTGTGGGAAGGAGGGGAATCGAGAGGGGTGGAGAAGATTAGTGGATGCAGGTGCGGTGGATGGACAGAAAGACTCGAATGGGAGGTCTGCGGGATGGTATATGGAGAAAGTATGTAGAGGATTGAAAGAAGGGTAGAAGTGGTTTTTGGTAGGAGTTATAGGATTTAGATATTTTTTTCTTCTTTCTAGAGTTTTGGTATTTTGTTTCTTCTACTATTTTTTATACTCTTTTTAAATTGGCATGCGACTGGAGGACTTTATTTTCTCAACTAAGTGAAACTTTATTATGGGGGCACCACAGGGGAGGGTATGGATCATGGATCATCACTCGACCATAGATATGTTAATTAGGCTCTAAATTGCGAAGAGAAACCTATAGCTAATGTAGACTTTGGGATTCTTTGTTTTTATACACTAAACATTAATTGCGCGACAACGCATTTTGTATGAGGTGGGGGATAATAGACGATCCATGGTTAGTCATTAATTATGTACCTCGTTAGCACGTTAGTGAACTACTATTAATTTCACCTAGGTAAATGCCCTTGCTATGTTTGCTATTTTAGGGGCTTTCCACCTTACTCCCATTGATAACCGCTACTTTTGGCTCCCTCTGCTAGCTAGTGGTACCCTATAAGATCGGTGTTCTTAGGAAACAAGCGCAGGATAGAGTTATAGGGTTAGGTAATAGTATGATCACTAACTAACTTCACACCACACTTGTAGCTTAGTTACCTTGCTAGTTTTCACTAGGTTCCATAGCTAAGTAAACCTGGGATACATTAGCGTAGTGACGTCTTGAAATATTTCGAGTGATTAATTATGACGAAACCCAAATCTATTATCCACACCATTGGGGCCCAAGAAAGAGTGAATCAATTAATCATAAACAAATGGAGCTCTTTGAGCCCAAGAGAAAGAGGGGGAGGGAGATTCTCTAGAAAGCGCCACAAATCCTTTTCTCCAGTTCTTACATTGAACAAAGCGGGACCCACTAGACGCTCGGTAATTACCGCACCAAAAATGAGATTCGACCGTTAGCCATTATGGTAACAAGACAAATTATAAAAAGAAGAAACCCTTAAAAATATGAAATATGAAAGGTAAAAAGGATAACACCCATATAATCACCGAGAATCCCAGCCAGCAACCTCCCAAGATTTATACGTCATTTCAGTCCCAATTTCTTTATATAAAAAACACCCCGCCGTCACGCCTTCCCGTAATGCTCCCCAGCCCCACCCTGTTATCATAAAACCCAGTAAACACCGGAGAAAAATTGGTGATATTACATGTAAAAATCGAACAGTCTTGGGAATGAATATTGTTCCCACAAAATGAGAAAAAGATCAGCCTGTCCTTCGGATCCTAAATAAAAGGTGCAAGACCTGCTCCTTCCGAAGCTTCCCCTCTAAGCTCTGCTGCTCTTGATGATTCGCTTTCTTCATCTCTTGTAGGCCTGTCTGGGCCATCTCGGTCAAATCTATCCATGATCATCCGCTCTCTTGTTTTTTCATTATATCTGTTTTTGGGTACCCAGGTGCACTCATTCCCCCTCCCGAGCCACTTAATCAAATAATAGTGAGAATCGATAGTCGCTGGCCCGGGCTCGTTTGGATCATGAGGCCTCTTGCTCAAAACTCTCTCCATAATCCACTCATCATCTCCTACCTGTATTTCTTCCTCTTCCTCTTCCTCTTCTCCAACTCTTGTATCATCCCCGTATATTGAGGATTCTGGTGTTGTCATTGGTGGTGGTGGACTCACCAGAAGATCCATGGGCTTTGAGACCTGAAGTGATTCTTCAAACGCGGTAATAAGTTCTGGACCACCGGTATTCAAAAAATCATCCATAATCCTTTGCCTAGTCATCCACTTCCTCTTCTGTCGCTCTTCAGAATCGTAGAAAGTAACTAGAAAAACTGTTGCGTCACCCTCGATTGGCTTGTGACGAAGAATTTCTTTCGGCCTCCGTTCACAAGGCGTTAGCTTTGTTGGCCAGCAAGATGTGCAGTAAAAGTTTTGCTTGCAGGCTTTGCAGTTGCATGAGGTCTTTCGGGGCGTTTCTTCTTCCAGCTCTTCAGACTCTGTGCCATCATCTGACGAGGCGGCATTGGTCATAGAGGGCGATGACATGAGTGAACGGGCCCGGCAATCAGAGCAAACGTCTTTTCCACAGGAGAGACAATCCTTTATCCCAGCACTTCCAGTCACTGGTTCTCCACAACCTTGGATAGAGGATGTCGAATCGTTCGAGAAACAAAAGATTTTCTGACAACCACCTTCACATTTCCGGCAGCGATCTAGTTCATGCTTAATGCAGATTTGCCGCTGGCAGCCGTCACAAACTGCCCAAGGTATGGAAGTCATACAGCCTGAGCACAGGATATCCGCCGGATTTGTTGCTGTAGCCGAATCACAACAAGCTTGAAGAAGGTGCATGACCGGGTTTGTTTCCAAATTATTAGTCGCTGTAGCTCCCGGTATTGGTATTGGTGCAGTAGCAACATTATTGTGGATATTGTGAAAATTATGAAGCACTGGTACACCCGGTATTGGGATGAATGGTTGCGCAATTTGGGGGGGTTGCATCAGAGGATTTGTAACCGATTCATCCGAATCTACCGAAGATGATGGTGTAGGACTGGCGGGACGAGCATATGCACAATGGTGGCACAGAGCTTTTGCGCAATTAGAGCACGTCATCTGCTGAACACATGCCTCGCAACGGTCCAGTATTTGTACATCGCAATTGTCACACGCTATCCCTGTGCCTTGAGTTTCTTCAAATCGTCGGCGCTGGATATGCTCATATGGCGATAACAGGGTCAGATGTGGGGTTACAGGGTTGTTGGGGCCTGATTCCAACAGTACCCTCCACCGTTTATCGAAAGGCACACAAAACTTCTCTTTCCCCCGCCTCAAAATCTCCCTTCGCCTCGGGCACTTTAATTTAGGTGTCGGGCACAAACCCAAGTCGACCCATATCCCCAGCTTATCGGCCAATGTCGTCAGATACCTACTTGGTTCGTCTCCATCCGCCGGTTTCCGATCAATCAGAAATGGCTTGCGACGGACACCGCGAGCTTTGTAGACGTAGAGCGATTTAAGAGCCCTCTTGGGGGGAGCTGCGGTAGAAACAGAGAGTGGCTCGACGGAATCCTGATAAACAAGATAGGGTACGATGTGGTGCTTTATTGAAACCTTTCTGCAGCCCCTCACTGAAAGATGCTCTAGGGTATTCTGGCATCTATCCATAATTTTTCCAAAGAGAAACAAACCGGTGACGGCAGTCCAGTCGAGGGTCAGTGAGGTTATCCTATTCTCGATTGGTAGAGTTGCAAGAAGCCGGTCCAAGTTGTAGACAGTCCCTAAGCGATAGGAATCGAAAGATGGGTTCTCCATAACGGGGAGCCGAAAGTCGAGATGCGAAAAGAACAGTGGATAGCTATAGAGGAGTTGCCGGACATGTTTCGAGGATTGAGAAAGAGCGATCTTGGAAGGGGTAGGTAGGTGATTCACAAGACATTCTAGGATCGGTGTGTAGATTGTGAGAAGTGCCTCCAGCGGGGAGAGGTCATCTTGTGGGGTGAGCACGAGCACCATTGGGGCAGTAGAGCAGTAAGATAGCACAGGCCTAGCGGTTATCCGTGACTCGGCAGCGGATAGTAGCGAGATACCTGATGGATAAGTTTAGGGATCAGAGGAACCCCAAAAGCACAAGGTATGATGATGGAAATGGATGGGTAGGAGGAGAATGAGGGGAGGAGGGGGAGGGGAGAGGAGGGGAGAGGAGGGGAGAGGAGGGGAGAGAGAAGGTGGTGCCAGAAAGGAAGAGGATGGTGATGACTGATCCAGAGGGTTGGGGGTGACCAGCAATGGAGGGAGGATTGAGCAACAAGGGAGCAAGCAGCAGTCTCCGAGGAGGGGAGAAGGATAAGTACTGTACCTAGAGTAGAATAACTAGAAGAGAGAGGAAGAGAAAAAGAAAAAGAAGGGCTGTTCTCGGGTAACAGCAATCCCTCCTATTGATTGGGGTTGTCAAGACGAAGCTCTGCTACCTACCCTGGAGTTCCCCATGTCCCACCTGAACATGTTCCGACGCGCGCTGTACCGCCGCCGCCTGCCAACAACACTGCTCCTCATCCTCCTACTTGTCTTGCTCTATGCAAGCTGCCCGTTCCCACCCATCACCCGCTGTCCACCTTCTGAGAGGCTCTTCTCGTCTGGGAATTCTCCCTCGTGACCCGATTTCGGTCAATAAAACCATGAAAAGATTTCCCCTCCTATACAGAGTCGATCCCCGAAGGTGTCATCCAAACTTTTAACTCCTAGATAGAAAAAGAGGGGTTCGTTGATTTGCTAAGGCAGCAGTATCACTACCGAAACCCTAACAATTGCCACGGTCGCGGCAAAGTCGCCAGCTTGGAAATTTTAAAGTTCTCAGTTGCCATATCTTGGCGGGGGCGGGGAGAACAAGAGAAAATGTCTACCGAATATTTCTGGGGAAAGTCCCCCTATCTAAAAATAATAAAAAAATAGATTGACCAAGCTTCAACTCTACTACTGGTATTTTTAATTCCAGTAATTGAAAGCTCTGTTACTATTTCAGAGATAATTGTATAAAGTATTACATGTACTATTATATTAGGGCTAGGGTTGGGAAGATAAATACGACTTTCTCTCGGTATACCCTACAGCGTACGCAATACACGTATTTATGCATAGGATTAACTCCCTTGCGTTTTTTGAAACATGAGAGGCCCCGTAAAAACAAATTACATGGATAAGTTCTAAACCTGGGAAGTGAAATGTAGGCAGAATCATAATGCATAATGCGGGCATAATCTCTAGATCTGCAGACCGGGCGGACAGGACACTTGTGCAGTTCGCCTGCTACAATGAGAAACTGACACTGGTGCGAGAAGAGACAAACACATCTGCCTGAAGTAGTCTAGATATACTATAGGGTGGAAGCCATCGTGTCCTTTAAACTAATACCACCCGAATTATTTTATATCCAAGTACATATCATAGGTATGGTTCATACGTCATCAGCCTCAATTACTTCTACCGATAAACAGATAGTTATAAAGCTTATCCATTAGATTAAACAAGGGTCTGGCTATTCACCCAAGCATGTATATTCAACTGTGTACAACGCACCAGATAACCGAGTGATATTCCATGATCAGAGGTATTTGAGGTCAATTAATTATCTGATTAATCATAATAAATGAAGCCCTAGGTCTATGCTATTTAAAAAAGCAGAAAACATAAACAAGCGTAAAATTAGCCATAAAAAGGCTCCACCCGCCCGCTAACTTCATTTAGATTCAAACTGTCTCATCCTAAACGCAACTAAAAATTAAAATTAAAATTAATGAAACAAAAGAAAATTCTTCCCCTTAGCCCTCCCCATTCCCGGTCAAATTTCCTACCTTTTTGAAACTCCAAACTCAGAATAATAAAGAAAATTTAGGTAACTAGGTAGGGATCTTAGAATACGATATGCATCTTCAAAGTCCTCTAACTAGTGACCTTCTCTGACTGCGAGTAACCCGACGTTGCATGCCCGTTGTGGTGAGATTTCTAGGAGTAGCAACTACTCTTGGAGTGGGTGTCCGTAATAAAGAAGGGTCTGGTGTTGGCGGTACTCTGATTTTCTCGCCACTTCGCTTCAATATAATAAATCTACTTAAGAATTTGTTAATACGAATTTAGAGTAGGGCGAGTAAATAGTTAAAACTTGTTTGGTAATACAGAAGGCTTATTATATGAGAAAGGTAACAGGACGGGGACTCACTCAGGGGATTTCGCTCCACTTCTACGCTTTTGCGAGTCTTTCTTAGCTGTTTTGATAGTTTTCGGACGTAAGGGCGTCGAAGGAGGTTTGGGGGTTGGATGTTGGGGGGATATTATAACATTCAATTCCTCATTGATATTTTTGGGCTGGAAAGTGTCTGATTCGGAAGTTTCCAGAGACTCATCTCTCTTATCTTCAATACTGGGCTCAGGTTCTATTAGACTTGGTTTGGGTGTTTCTTGATATTTCTTGTCTTCCCCGATTGATTCCGTTTCTGGGTGTTCTGAGTGCGACACAATTACCTCGTAATTTTCTTCATTTCCCCTATTTTCCATATTTTTTCGATAATTTCCCCCACCCCCCTCGTCCTCCTCCTCTTCGATAGGCTGAGGCCTTACTGGGCTTCGCTTGGGTTTAAAGACTACCAACGCCATATCCCCCTCCTGCTCCTCCTCTAAGTAGTCTCTATCATCGTCTGTAAGGTCTTCTATGGGAAGATCTAGCTGCGATTCCAAGTTATTCCCATATTTCTTGTTTATTAGACTTGCTTTAATCCTTCTATCCTCATCTTCAACCACTGCATCCTTCCCTTCCCACTCACCTCCCCGTTCCCACTCCTCTTCTTCTTCCTCACCTTCCTCCTCTTCCTCCTCATCTGAACCCTTATCTAGACTTAATAGCCCCGGAGAATACCTGAATATAACATCTCGACTATTAGATTCCAATATTCCCCCCCCATCTCCATCCTCTTCCTCCTCCACCACCTCCTCCTCCACTTCTACCTCCTCCTCTTCCTCCTGCACCTCCTCCTGAAACACCACCTCCTCTATCTCCACCTCCTCATCATCATCCCCATCTTCCTCTGAATCCCTATCTAGACTTATTAGTCCTGGAGAGTACCTGAAAATAACATCTCTACCGTAGTCCCTATCTCGCTCATCCTCAGTATCACTGAAAGTATTAATTGAGCCGCCCTCCTCGCCAATATCTGTATCCCTACCATCCTCTTCATTTATTTGCTCATATTCTTCAAATGGCGATTCTATAGTAAAGCTACTTTCCCTAGATGATCTCTCATATTGCTCTATGTGCCTAGCTGTATCTTGGCTATCGTCTGTAGAAAACGGACTGGCAGGCCCACCGCTGCTTCCAGAAATTTTATATCGTTTATTGGATCCCATTTTTTCAATTAGGCGATAGCACTTAGCTTTGAGGGCCTCAAGTAGTTTCGGCTTTCTACTCGCCCCTAGACCGTTTCCTGGAAAACTCGAATAACCTTCGATAGCCTCTCTCTCGAGGGACGTCACTGGTTTTCGCTTTCTCTTTATTGATATACCATTTGTCGTAGTAGTACTGTATTTAGCTGGAAAGTCGGATCTCTGCCGTTTTCGAACATGGTGCAAACCTAAAGATTCAGGTGCCAGGACTCCCATCTTTCTCTTTCTAGGCGCCTTTGCCTCAACCACCCCCTCCTCATCCCCCCCCTCGCCCTTGTCCTCCTCATCCTCATCCTCACCCTTCTCACCCTTTTTTTCCGGCCTAATTGTGCATGCTTTCCATATAGCAGTTGTTTCTGGTGGTGGACACCCACCTCTAAGCCCTTCCCTTTGTTTTACGGCCTCAGAAACAGCGTTGTAAAACTTAGTCATTTGGGCTGGAAAGTGAAGGAGTCTTAAAGAGGTTATAATTCTCGAAATACGTCTATGATTATGATCAGAATCACGCAACCAGCAGAACCTACCGCCTGGCAGCGGAACCCTCCCGGATGCTATGAGTTTCTTCAAGTCTTCTGAGAGCACAATATCTTCCCCAGATCTAACGAAGCCATAGAATATTAGCATACTATTGAAAGCTCTTAATAAACCGTCTCGGAGAACAGCAGATGTTACATCGGTATCCCTAAATGCCCTGATTGTTTTAGGCGTTAACACTGGCGCATTCTTATTGAACTCGCTTTCTGTGAGTATAGGGAATAATCGTTGAATATATCTGTGCTCCCTTTCTTTCTTCTCTCTTGTAAAAGCTATAATACTTTTGAGTGTCACATTTCTGACACCCTCTCCCGAGAGGGATATCTTCCCCCCAAGATAAAGAGTTATAATCTGATCTTCCTTAGGTTCCCCACCCTCTACTTCGTCGTCGTCATCGTCGTCATCGTCATCGTCATCGTCGTCATCACCACCGTCATCACCACCACCACCAGGAACAAATGCAGGTACGACTACTTTAGGAGGTACGACTATTTTAGGATCTACTGCAACGTCGTCCCCGTCGTCCTCGTCGCCCTCGTCCGCATCGTCCTCTCCCCCAGCCTCCTTACCTTTAGGTCTGACAACAGCGACAACAGCTTTCGGTCCCTTAGCACCACCACCACCACCAACCTCTGGTTCTGGATCAGGCTTGTCCCCCCCAGGCTTGTCTTCTACAACCTTGTCTCCCCCAGGCTTGTCTCCTTCAGGCTTGTCCCCTTCAGGCTTGTCCCCCCCAGGCTTGTCTTCTACAACCTTGTCTCCCCCAGGCTTGTCTCCTTCAGGCTTGTCCCCTTCAGGCTTGTCTCCTTCAGGCTTGTCTCCTTCAGGCTTGTCTCCTACAACCTTGTCTCCTTCAGGCTTGTCTCCTTCAGGCTTGTCTCCTACAACCTTGTCTCCTTCAGGCTTGTCTCCTACAACCTTGTCTCCTTCAGGCTTGTCTCCTTCAGGCTTGTCTCCTACAACCTTGTCTCCTTCAGGCTTGTCTCCTACAACCTTGTCTCCTTCAGGCTTGTCTCCTACAACCTTGTCTCCTCCAGGCTTGTCTCCTCCAGGCTTGTCTTCTACAACCTTGTCTCCTCCAGGCTTGTCTCCTCCAGGCTTGTCTTCTACAACCTTGTCTCCTCCAGGCTTGTCTCCTTCAGGCTTGTCTGGTGGTATAATCCCATCTACAAACTCTTTAAACCCTCCCTCAGGAGCAACACCAGGTGCAAGGCAGGCGGGAAAATCATCACCCTCAGCAGGCCAATCATCTATATTAGGGGCTTCTATACCATCAGCTTGCATCTGAAGCTCATCGTATACTGTCGTCTTTTGATCATGAAACCACGCGACCTGTAATGCTACCACATCTTCCTTTGCCTTTTCCGGGTATTTCTTCCTCAATTCTCCCAGTCTTTTATTGCTTGCTTCAGATATCCAGCCTAGATAGTTATCGGGTAGCAAGCATTTTTTCATATGAGCTTCAAGTGTCTTTTAAAATAGTTTTGATAGTCAGTCATTTGAAGAGAGGAGTAAAGGGATATAAATTTACCTCTTTGTCTTCTTCTTTACCCTTCCTACGAATTCTTTTACGGCACCTAGGGCAGAATACATGGCGGAGTAACCTTGCACATTCCTGTCTCTGAGCTTGGTTGAGATTTCCTGGGTAAGGGTATAATATAGGCTTTAATGGATTATATAAATTCTCCAGTGTTAAAGTTTCATCTCCCGCATCTTGCATTCGTTTAAATAATTCTACCAACTCAGCAGCGGTCCGCTCTGGTGGAATGGCAGGATCTCCCCCACGGATTGGAGCCAGGTTACCCCATGTCCTTATTGGCGCCTCTGGACCATCCCCTCTATATGGACAGCATACCCGGTGATCATCCCGCGCTCTCTGGCGAGCTTCATCAAGAGTTGTGATTCCCTGACTTCTCTCGCCATCCGTCACACCAGCCTTGCGCTGTTTTAAGTTAGGCCATGTATTAATAAAGTATATAGAAGTTAGGTGATACAAACCAAGCCGACTTGGCTGAACCGTAAACAGCAGTGTTGACAAGCCACCCGTTTATCAATATTCTTCCACCTATTCACAGCACTTGGATCATATTCCAGGTCTATTTGAAACTTATCGTTAGGACCTCAAATTTGACTATTGGGGGACAAATGCAAAAGGGGAATACTGTGACGTAAACATACCTAAAACCTCTGTACCGTACATCATCTCCGGCAATCGTGGTAATGGATTTTCTGGGGTTTGACCCTCAATATCTCTTTTCATATGATTCATTTTTTGCTACAGGATGATTGTCATTTTAGCTTCTGAGAGATCAGGAGGCAGGGGGGGGGGGTAATGAGAGAACAAACCGTGAAGGTGATATCGCCACTATCGTCGAAATTTAGACCACAGTATATACAAGTCGGGGAATTAAGTCCCAAAGACATTTCCACGCCTACACTATGCAGGTCACTTATTGTAGCTATAATCTCATATTGCGCCGCGTTACGCTCAAGTAGCGGTGCTAGAAGCGACTCAACGGCAGCCTGGTCAAATAGTAAAGGAGCTGGGGGCAGGGGAGGCGGGGGCGGGGGCGGCGGGGGCACAGGATCTTCAGGAACGTAATCACTGTCACTGCCATCACTATCGGAGGCGTCTGGATCTCGATCTGGATCTAGAGCTACTTTCCCCCCAGGGACTTTTTTTCCTGGGTCCGCCCTTTTATCTGCCTCTGCCTTTTTGTCTGCTTCCGCCTTTTTATCTGCCTCTGCCTTTTTGTCTGCTTCCGCCTTTTTATCTGCTTCTGCCTTTTTGTCTGCATCCGTCTTCTTTTCTGGATCCTTTTTAACTGGGTCCATAACTGGATCCTTCTTGACTGGATCCTCTACAACTGGATCCTTCTTGACTGGATCCGCTACAACTGGGTCCTTCTTGACTGGATCCGCTACAACTGGGTCCTTCTTGACTGGATCCGCTACAACTGGGTCCTTCTTGACTGGATCCGCTACAACTGGGTCCTTCTTGACTGGATCCGCTACAACTGGGTCCTTCTTGACCGGGTCCGCTACAACAACTGGGTCCTCTGCCTTCGGCTCTGGGTCCTTCTTGACTGGGTCCGCTACAACTGGGTCCTCTGCCTTCGGCTCTGGATCTTTCTTGACTGGGTCCGCTACAACTGGGTCCTCCGCCTTCGGCTCTGGTTCCGGCTCCGGCTCTGGATCATCCGGGAGGTCGTCGATATCCACAAATTCATCTTCAAGCTCTTCGATATCCCTCTTGACCGGGTCTGGCACCACCTTTGGCTCTGGGTCTGGTACTACCTTTGGCTCTGGGTCTGGTACCACCTTTGGTTCTGGGTCTGGTACCACCTTTGGTTCTGGGTCTGGTACCACCTTTGGCTCTGGGTCTGGCACCGGCACTGGAACGTCCAAGGGGTCGTCGTCTATAATCTCTATAACAATCTTGGCCGGATCCTTTGGCCCCGGCACCAGCACCGGCTCTGGCTCTGGCTCTGGCTCTGGCTCTGGCTCTGGCTCTGGCTCTGGCTCCGGATCCGGAGGTTCTATAAAATCATCGATATCCTCAAAATCATCTAAAATCTCTATAACAATCTTGGCTGGTGCTGGACCTTCCAAGGGAGGGATACCCAAAATTTCATCTATCATCGCAATCACTCGTTTGTCTGGGGGCGCCCCTATCTCATCTATAGCCCCCGGAATCACTCCCGCTTCGATATCATCCTCATATTCCTCAATAGGATCATCCGCTAGCTCTCTTTCGGGCACCTTTTTCGGTGGCATTTATACTGAGGTTGATATTTCTCCAGCAGGCGTTTTTAAGAAGGACCTTGTGTAAAATTGTGTGTAGTAGATAGATAAATTAGCCCTAGGCAAAGTTAGATCTCCGAGAAATTAGAAAGAGCAGCGGGTGTAAGCACATCAAATAGGTTGATTGAGAGAATAAGTGTTGTCGTTTTTATTAGGTGGGAAGAAAGGTATTCTTTGTTCTAAAACAATGCGGTGCGTGGTGGAAAGTTAATCCCCCATTATATTTAATGAATCCACTTATTACCAGTCCTATCCTTTGTCTGGGTGGGAAGCCTTTCATTGTTTTTCTCTTAATGGGGTTGTGTCTATAGTGCAGGCCCCACGGGTGGTTTTCTCCTTGTTGGCATTGGCCCTTTATATTGGTTTCTTTCATCCAAACCCTCCAGGGTGTAACTAATTTTTGTTTGGTTGTGTAGCTGACAAATCTAGCTTAATCGGGATAAGATTGATCTCTCAGCGTTTTAGTACTACAAAGCTATTATCACTCAATGGATTGCCCGAAGTCACATCTAAAGGGAAATAAATATTATAGGAGAGTGTAAGTTTGGAACGCGTCTTGCTCCTAGCTCTACGCATAAAGGTAGCAAAAGATTATAATATACTCACCATGTTCATGCCCTCGAACCAGAGTGCCCACTCTGACTTGAGTACTACATGTAGTAGCTACTTCTGATTTTAGAACATAGACCCATCTACGGCACTAAAACCCTAAGAACGATACCCGTATAGGTGTAAGTTACCCAATAGATCCTCATCGTAAAAGATGAGATATTTCCCGACGATGCACAGCTACGGGAGTTGCCGGGTGAGATCTAAAGGAAAAGGAAAAAAAAAAAAAGATTGGATGAATAAGCGTTCTTGGCACCCTTCCTTGCCTGAAATCAAAGCCAACCCTCAACCTCCTCCCCCGATTAAGGCTTTTACCACCACCTCTACTTACCACGAGTCCTTACTCTCATAATTGAATCGCTAAACTTCGCTATACTACCAACATCATATCTCTAAACAGCTAATAACTATGGGCTGGTTCTGGGCAGACCCCATCGCACCTACTGACCACCGAACCTCTCCCCCTCCAAACCATCCCACCAGTGGCAAGCCCCCAGTAAGTTAACCACCTCACTCACCACGGCCAGCCACTAAAGAAACCTCCTCTCTCTCAGCCATCATGTCCCATGCACAAACCTACCCCCACCGACGCACCCCCAAAGGACAGTGCCTGCCCATACACACCCCCGACCTCCGAGCCGGCCGAAAAAGAGCACTCCGACAGCGGTCTAAACCCACTCAACTTTATGTTTTCGAACCTCCCGCAGACACGTGCCCCAGGCCAAAAGATCATACTACCAACTGAGCGCGAGGTCTCGTCCATCCCACGAGGCACCGACAAAGCCGAGGGAAACTGGGAGTACCCGTCGCCGCAGCAGATGTACAATGCCATGAAACGGAAAGGGTACGATGATACGCCCGAGGATGCGGTGGAGAGCATGGTTGCTGTTCACAACTTTTTGAACGAGGGTGCGTGGGGTGAGATTGTGGAGTGGGAGAAGCGCTTTGGTGGTGGGGTTATAAATGCACTTAGAGAGAAGCAACAACAGGAGGAGGAGGAGCAGGAGCAGAGGGGTAGACGTGGAGATGAGCCGTGGCCGAGGTTGTTGAGGTTTCAAGGGAGAAGTAAGGAGTTGACACCAAAGGCGAGAATATTACAGATGTTGGGAAGGGTTTATCCGGAGAAATATGGGTATGCGGGTTCTTCCATTCCGATTCTATATAGATGTGGGGTTTGTGTTGCTAATATTGACGGCTAGACCACCGCCGTTTGATCGGCATGATTGGTATGTGCTTCGGGAAGGGGGCCAAGAGGTTCGTTATGTCATTGACTACTATTCGGGCGCTCCGGAACCAACGGGTGAGCCTGTGTTTTATCTCGACGTTCGTCCGGCTATCGATAGGCCGTCGGCTATAGCGGAGAGAGCTATCAAGTGGGGTGGGAATGTATGGGAGAAGGCTAGTGGCGCTGATGTTAGAAGGGCTGCAGCTGAGGAGGCTAATAGAAAGAGGTTCTAAATATATAGAGGTGAGATGGGGGTTGGATTTTTTTTTTTCTTTCTGTTATTATCGTAATTCTTTTGGTTTGGGTGTAGGGTTGGTAAAAATTCTTGTTTCATGGAAGCAACGTTTCTGGCGCTGTTTTGCTTTGTATATATGTACTTTTTTTTACGGCTCTGGTGTGGTGTGAGGACTTTATAAATCTCAACTCTGGTTTAATCGCTATCTCCTGGGGCACCTGTCAAAGATTCAGTTCTGCGGTATGTGATTTTTTGTACGGGGATTCTATTCCTGTGTTGTGCGGGTCACGTGCTATCAACTTGTTGTTGTTCTTCCGTAAAGGTGCCAAGCTTTGAGATTCGAGAAACTTATTTACCAGTGAGGTACTACTTAGAAATGCCCTAGCCCTAACTCCAGGGCTGATTTGGCGTCGAATTTTGGAGGGTTAGTGTTACTTTCTGGCCAAAGACATAGGATGTCACTCGGTGATGACAAATCTCACCAACTCCCAAATAAAACAAAGAGACTCACAAAGGATAGTTTTTGACCGTGGATGTCTCTAAAAATAAAGAGAGGAATTCTTTTATAACTTCAGGGGTACACTACAGAACTAATCTAGTAATTTTGCCAGCCTAAAAATCAACCCCAGTGCTAATTGCTATATCGCTGTCACATTATGACTTTAAGGAGGGAAACAAAAGAAAAGAAAAGCGTCACGCTAAGGAATGTATTCCGATTACCCCTAGAACTTTACCAGTCTACTATACCCTCTACTCACATAGCTATTAGATTAGTACTAACGCCAAGTCGTGGGGGGGTTAACCTTATCCTCAGCGCCTAGCTGGGCAGGGGGTAAATTTTGTACTCCCCCATACTTTACCTGCGACATGTAGAAACCTAGTGTATTAATCACACACTCCAGAACCACCCCCCCCCCCGCAATTCCGAACTGTATTTTTTATTTTTACTCTTTATTTTTAGTATATAGAACAAAATGTGTAAACTATTTCACCTAGCTGATTTTTACCTAACTAAATACCCATGTCACTTTGAGTCGACATGAATTTTTTTCTCATCAAATTAAACTTTGTTCTTTCCATATTAAAAAGAAGTTTTTATTTCTCATAGCTTTCCCGTCTTACCGAGTATGGTAAGACCAAAAGTATCTTCATAAACAAATAAAATAAAATAAAATAAAATACCGGTACATACATGGCACTATGACCCACACTCTCAAAAGAAAGAAAAAGGAGAGATTTTGAGGATGAGGAGGAGGGAAATCCCCACCCCCCCCCCCTAGCCCCTATCCCACAAAAAAAAATAAAAACTATAAATAAATAATAAAAACAAACTTGAGAAAAAAAAAAACTCCTAAACCACTGTTTTCTCAACAGTTTGGGCTCCAGACTTCTCATTGTAGCTATGGACAGGAGTAAGGTCTGAAACAACCTCACCGGTCTCCTTGATGTGGACGTGTGCAACCTTTGCGTCGTCTCCGTCAAAGATCTTTGCAATCTCCTCGAGAGTGGGTCCCTTAGTCTCGACATACCAGATGTAGACGACGACGAGCTCGATGGCGATCCACACGCAGTAGAAGATGTAGTATTTCCAGTGGATGTTCTGAAGACCGATGGGGTTAACGTATTGGTTGAATACTAGAGCGACTTGGACAGCCAAGTTCATCAACCTATATGATGTTAGTATATAAGCTTTTTTTATGAATTATTAGGGGGGAAACTTACATGAGACCCTTGGCGCGGATGTAGTAGGGTAGAATCTCGACAGAGTATGCAACCAAAAGACCAGACCAGGCGAAGTTGTAAGTAGTGTTATAGATGAAGATCATAGCAACGACAGCACGACCGGCGGCCTTTGATTCATGAAGAGCGTACTGCGCAGAGCAGATTGTCCAAACGATGAACGCAACAAGCATACCGGAGGTTGATGCCAAGAAGAGAGGACGACGACCAAACTTATCGACCGAGAACGCGAAAGAGATAGCAACAACCCAATTCCAGATTGACAAACCACCGTTGATCTTGAACTGGGTGTCGGGGTCGGTGATACCAATAGTGTTCATGACCTCTCCGAAGTAGTATGAGACAAGACCGTTACCGGACCATTGGGAGAAGAGACCGGCGGTCATGATCAAGAGCAGTCTGTGGCGGTTACCTTTTGTGGCAAAGAGCTCGCTCCATCCGGTGTTGTTGGTTTTCTCCAACTCGATGGTGTTCTTGATCTCCTGGTACTGGAACTGGACGAGTGGGTCCTGGGTGTCGCCGTTGGCGTGGTACCTTGCGAGGATCTCGAGGGCCTGCTCGGGCCTGTCCTTGGACAAGAGCCAACGGGGAGACTCGGGAACAAGCCAGAGAGCTGTGAGTTGGATGACTGAAGGCAAAGCTTGCATAATTGAAGGGGATCTCCATGACCAGTCGTTGTCGATCTTGAAGGTACCGTATGTAACCCAGGTGGCAATGATAGCACCAACGTGCCATGTGGTGTTGTAGACTGCGGTGACTCTGCCACGGTGCTGGGGATGGCACAACTCGGTGAGAAGAAGAGGAGCAGAAGCCTGGGCGATGGAGCATCCGAAACCAATGAAGAAACGGGCACCAACGAACATTCCAAAGTTCTGAGAAGCGGTCTGAAGAGCAATACCGAGCATCATGAAGAAGATACCAGTAACAATGGCAAGACGACGACCCAAGTAATCGGAAATATAAGGACTATAGTCATTGTAAGCCTAGGATGTCACTTGAATACTACTAGAATCGAAGACTTACGCAAATGGGAGCCCACAAATGGATCCAACACCCATAATGGCATTGAAAAGACCCAAGATTGATCCACTGGGGTGGTTGAAGAACTCCTGCCACGAGGGGACCATCTGTAGACCGTTCATCATGGAGCTGTATAATCAATTAGCACTATTCGCAAACCATATCATAAAAAAAATTAAAAACATACCCATCGAAACCAGTTGTTGCAGAACTAAGAATGATAACTCCGCACAAAGCATAGAGCTTTCGTAGACCAGAATCTTTGTACCAAGTAACCTCCGCAAACCTCGGCGCCTCAAGCTGGGCTTGGATAACTTTGTCCTTGGGATTAACCATGTTGCCGGACTCTTTCAAAATATCAAGTTTTGAAAGATCAAGAGAAGGGTGGTTAGGGAAAGAGTAAAAAAGAGAAGCAGTACCCAAAGCTGGGGAAGCGTCCTATATGTACTTTCCATTGCTCATCTATCAAACCGTAAATACTCAAATTTTACACTGTACTCAAAATTTACTAGGGCGATATTGAGCACAGCTCTAGAAGAATTTCGGTTAGGCGGTGACTATCAGGCTTCTCCGCGCGGGGGGGGGTAGGCCCTCCTTGTCAACAAGTCGTGGGGTTTGTTACCATAGGCTAGTTCGAGTGGCACTGGGCTGAAAAAACTGACGGTCCGTCGGGATTGAGGACCGTCACTCCGTCTTGCATACACCAGACAGCCCCATAAAGAAAAGAAGAAAAAAAGGTACCGGAGAAAGTTAGCCATCAAGATTATTCCCAGGTCAGGCTGTTTTGAGCCGCGTGCTGAGCCTAAATGTTACACAAAAACACCATATTTCGGAGGGGTAGTTGTATTTCGACACCTATGGGCCCTATTGGCAACGGTGAGGAGCTGGGGTTGCTATAATGTGGGGTCCATTTTTGCGGGCCTCGAATTCCGGAGTTTATCTCTCTTTTCTAGAAACTGTCACGCAGGCTGCATGTGTCCAACCAGCTACCAAGGTCACGGATCTGAACTTTGTGGCGCGCCACTGAAGTGCAGATTTTTTTAATTTGAAATATTATTGGTACTGCTAACCCTCGACTTTGCTTCTATGTATGTACTATAGAGTACAGGTGTTTTCCCAATAGAGTCTTAGCATGATTGACATTATGAAGATCAACTTCGCCGCACTCGATCATCAGCCCATATGAGTGCTGTCGCCTCATATCCAGTATCAGATATAGCTAAAATGAGGGAACAGTCCCCTTTTCTCTCCCTCTCCCCCAAGATAAGAATCATGTAGACTTTGCCAACATGCAACCCAAACCAGACCACCCCATGGTTAGCAGTTTAAACGCAAGAAATACACCTGCAAGTTTATCGTCGTTTTTTTCTCTCTCGGTTAAGGTTAGCAGGGGAGCGATTACAACATTTAAGTCGCTTCAAACGTATATGATATCTAAAAGTGGCAGTTGAGAGAATCTAGACATTCCATATCCCCCCAAACGTCACACCAGAGCCGCCATCATCAGCTGCTGACGTGACATTAAGAGAAAAGGTATCTGGAGAGCTGGAACACTGGGATTCGACTAGTGGGGAAAGCTGGGGAGAACTGACTGTGGGGAGAATAGAGTACAAGAGGCGCTACTCTCACACCGCGGAATCGGGTTCACTATCGTAGCGTAAGTTGGGGGGGACGTACCAACACTCAGAAACCCTCTGATTAAAATAAAAAAGATTGGTTCAATCACGAGTCCTACATGCGCCATGGCCATGGTGCTACCATGCGGATTATATTGACTCTATCTTTTTTTTTCTCGGCTAAAGCTTGAATAAATTATTTTTTTTCCCCTCTTGCATACCCGTGTGCTGTATCCTGGTGTGTCACGCTTGGCTTAAAAATGTTGGGGGCCCAAACTCCTGAGTCCGATTTGTGACACCATAGGGAATTTCCTGGGACCCCAAATTTCGGTTTTTTTTTTTTTTTTTTTTTTTTTGTGGAGAGCCTGACACGGGGTTGATAATTTGATCGGTTGGTTACTCCGACACTGGTTCCTGGTATCAGGCTTTTCCATATGCTGCTTCTGACTGTACTGTACAATACTATGGATAGCTAGGCTCCAGTCATGGCAAAATGTCGCCACATTGGAACGCCTTAAAGAACTAGTATTCTTTTGGTGCTTTCCTTTACATAATTACTGTCTGTTTATACCTACTTAGAGTCAATCACGAGGATAGGAACGCTACTGAAAGACTCATTCACCTCGCTAGAGATAGGCAAAAAGCACGCGTTTAGAAAAATACTTGCTGATATCAGGCGTGAGAGTATCAAGGCTCGACGCCACAGACGCCCTTCAGTCTAGGATATACTTTTCATGTGATTAATGCACCTCTGCACAGACCAGGAAACCCTCTATGCATAGAGGAGGCATCCAGCCCCCCCCCCATTTATAAACCTGAAAGAGGGTGTACCACAAACATTGCCTCAATACCTTCTCATGACCCTTAACGTATGCCATGGGGATCTCGGATATCACATAGATGTCGGACATGTTTCAGGGCGCTCAGACTGTCTCAGATAGCGGCCTGAAGCTACAAAAAGATCGGTTTATTTAAGTTGTAGATGGAGCTATATACTAGAAAAAATATGAGAAGTAAAAAATAAAGTACGCTGTACAAGTATTAAGTATTAGTTAAGACTGAATATGAGTTTGTAAAAGAGATTTAGAACTTTACCATAAATTTTTATAGTACTGTCTTCCCCTACACAATTCCAAGTCACTAAAGCTTTCGGGTCCGGAGTGACATGCTTGAGAGACTTTTAGAAAGAGTACTATTCGGATTTTCTGGAGTTTTGGTATTGTAAGGCCGAGTAGGATAAGGAATTGGTGTATAAAAATCATCAATATCTTCATATTTTGACTCATCAGAGCTAGAAGATTCTGCAGACTCGGGAGTAACGATTTTTACTCGTTTTTTTCGTGCAACTTTTGGTGTAGTAGGTGCGGAATGTAGAGAGGAATCTATAGATTTTTTTGGACGTCCAGATTTCTTCCTTTTTGCTGCTTTTTCTGCTGCTTTCTCGGCAATAGCATCTTTTTCTTCCCGCAATTTTATGACTTCCGCCCCTGTAATTACTCGTGCTTTAGAAATTACACGTTTATCAGCTTTAATAGCTTTTTTCCCTTCATATGTTGAGCGTAAGTCTTGGGTTTGAATGCGTGCAATATCAGCTTGACTAAGTGCAGTTTCAGCTAAATGGGAAAGACGAAGAATAATGGCCATATATTCTTGTTTTGAAGTAGGTGCATGTTTGAGAGCAGCATGTGTTTGCTGGCGTAATTCTCGGCGGTTTTTAGGAGTACGAAGCAGTTGATAAGCTGTTGTTTTAGGTGTAGGAGGAGGATTTAAAGGAGTAGGATGTCGTTTATTAGTGTACTTTGTAAGAACTTTATCGGGATTAAATGGGTATATTCCGACAACTCGAAATGCTGATTGAACTGATTTTAGGGTATAGGTTTGGCGTCGAGCTTCACGGAAGAAAGCCCAAAAAGTTCCTTTTTTGATTCCAGATCGTGTAGCTCGCATATGTGTATCTGCTGCTTTTCCGTAATAGTGTTGTAGCGGACCAAAAAGGCCAACATCAAGAGGTTGGAGAATGTGTGTAGTGTGTGCTGGGAGGCAAATAAGATGAATATTACGTGAAAGTGCGTACTGACAAAATTCCCAGGTAATATGAGAACCATGACCATCCATAACTAACAATCGAGGGCGTCCATCATGTTTATCGGTAAAAGGATCAAAGTGGTGTTTAAGCCAATATACACCTAAATTATCATCGGTCCAACCATTTTTACTATATGCGAATTTGGCATCAGGATCATCTGTATCTCGGTGCCACCCCATATAATGACCTTTTCCTTTATATATAACAAATGAAGGAAGAATCATGCCAGCTGCAGAGACAGCTTCTAGTACTGTCAACATCTCGCGTGACCCATCTTGCGCAACATGAGGATTCCGTCTTGCAGTTTTGCAGATTACTTTCGCTTTCGAAGAGTAGCCAAGTATGAATCCTTTCTCATCAAAATTGTAGATCTCGTGAGGTTTAAAGTTGAATTTGCGGAGAAGACGGCCGAGCTTATTGAAGTAATCTCTAAGCGTAATTGGATTGCTCGCATACACTCTTTGTCGGTCGATTTGCGTACTGTATTTAGAAGACAATTCGGGATGTCTGTCTAAAAACCGTGTAATCCAGTTTTTGCCAATATGAGCTAAACTTGGATCACCTTCCTCCTCTGCACGCTTTGTCGCCAAAGCATTTGCCATTCCTCGCAAAAGATCCATTCTTGGTGGAAATCCAGCATCATCCAAATCCTGACACCATCTCTTTAAAGCTTTCTCTACTGCAGGAGGCAGTTTCTGCTGGTCTTGGTGAGCTTCTCAGCGATTTTTCCGACCGTTATATCGATCGTTCAGGGTGGATGCCGCAACTCCAAACTCTAATGCTAGCTCGGCCCATGGTGTTGATTCTTCGGTTCTTTTCGCCAGAGCACGGTGGATTCGGTCCTCTCTCTCCACCTCATCAAGTCCTCGAGCCTTTACTCTACCCATGGTTGTGGTCTGGTTGCGGTCTGGTCATAATTCGGTTACAGCATCTGGGAAAATGCGGGGTTGCAAAGTCACTCAGTAGGCCTGCTTAGTCATCCGACATCACGATGATATCCGACATCACGGTTGCGTACGTTATACGCCTGACTCCAATACGCGCTAGGGTATGGAGCCTTTGCTCCCGTGATAGCTGTTTGTATACTCGCTGCCTAGCTATCAGCGTCAGGTACTTTTCTAGTCAGAAAACCTTGAGAATATACCTTTATTCACCGGGGGGGAGTTGTTCGTTTAGTAAACGGCGAGTATCTAATATCACCTAGAATTAATCTACAACTACTCGCCTTTGATCGAAAGATTGATATACCAACATGTCAAAACCAACTCGTAGTTAAACGACGAACGCGTGCCTCTCCTAAGCTTTTAATATTATAGGCTATAATAAAAAAGATACGAACTATTCAGTCACTTGTTTCTAGTCGACAATTACCTCAACAGCCGTGATGGCCCGATGGATCCGAGGCTTGAGACATGATTGTGAACAGAGGTCCCTAGATATCGCCATAGGCCAACAGATGTCTTAGATTCCTTAGCGTTATATCATAGTCCACTTTTATTGGCTACCCCTACACCAGCTCGAAGCTTACCGAGTGACTCTCTGTGAACTTGAGGCGTAGGGCACTAGATATGCGCGCTAAACGTAAAAATCAGCGGCTATCTCAAAATCTAGTTAGATATACAAATGCGAAAACAGTAGCGGATATTCTGAGATTTTCGAATATTTACAAAGGAGTGGTCACGCAATATTATAACACTCTACAGCGAGAAAAGCCCTTGTCGTAGATCACAGAGCTCCTGAAACCTTATTTTCTAACAGATTTATCGCTCCATAAGGTGAAGCATTATGGGTTCTAGAACCAGGGGGGGTGGCACTACTTGGCTCTGTTACAGAGGGTAACTGCCAATACTGCATAGCTAGGGTTCTGTAGAAAAACACCAAGCCAACTAAACCCAGGCTACATGATAGAAAACTAATATAAGTCTTAATCCTACAAAGTCTTTACCCAACTTGGTATTTCAGCTTATACCTAAAACCAAAGATAGTGCAGTAAACAAACCCGAAGTAAACATCCTGCTATAGCGGCACTTTTAATGACGTGCCCCCCTCCCTACAAACCCCGCCATTGAGAGTGGGGTACATCCGTAGACACCACTAAAAAAGAGGATAACACGACTCTTTTTCCTCCACGAGGTATTAATTAAATTGAGGGGTTGAAAGGGATCTTCAATTACGTAGGACCTAGTATATGTACTATCACCGATTATTGGACCGGAAGCGCGGAGAAATCAGGATGCATATGTAATTAGTAGGGGAGAGCGAGCACATACACTTATCCCGTCGGTGCCGGCAGAAGGATATATTGTCGTACCTGCAGCAGTGGGCTTGGTCTGATCTAATGCGTCCGCCACAATAAAAGCCGCACTTTTTAAAAAAAAAACGTTTATCTGTGTTTCTTATATGTGGTTTTTTTTTACCCCCGGCTGATCACGCGGGGTCTCTCTCTATTGACTGACAGACTCGGAAAAGTCTTCATGTGAAGGCTCCCAGGCCCTAACTTATTAGACTTTATAGAATACAGCCCCGAGTACTCCCCCCCACTACCACTCCCAAACGGTGCGCCGATATAACTACAGTGTGCTCTACACAGAACCATATGAACAAGCGAGTGAAATATACAATCCTGACTTCCAAATCCCAAACCTCTGAAACATTAATGCTAGCTGCGACCTTACTTTACAAAGCTACCGCTGACTGAATTTTTTTTTTTTTTATACACTCACAGAGCCTATACACAAGAAGACAAAAGATCAGTCAGATTCGTTATTCACCAAAACCACGCTACACAGAAAAAAAAAAAAAGAATAAGCTTACCATAGTTACTATCATACTTTTGCAGTTCAGGCTTACTAATTGTATATTTCACCTTCATGTTCGGTCTACCTTTACCGTTATTACCATTCCTCCTCCGGGTGACTAAGAAGACGCCAAACGTGACCAGAATGACAAACAGCGCGACGCCGCCTAGGACACCGCCGACAATTGCGCCGACGTTCGTGATGGTCTTGTCGTTGTCGGCGTCTGTAAAGTCGAGGCCTGCTCGCGTGGTGGGTGAGGGTGTGGCACGGAGCGATGAGACCTCGCCCGGCGAGAGACTCTCTGGGGCTTTCTCGGCGGCGGCTTTGAACTTTGCGAGTGACTTTTCGACTGTTCTGTGGTGGGGTGTTAGGGATGGACAATGAGTGGAAGGAATGGGGGGAGGACTTACGGGTTGATGACACCTACGAAGCCCTGTTGGCAGTGACGGCCTTGGGAACAGTAGAAGAAGATTGGGTCAGGGCGGGTGACATTTATTGTGAATGTGGTAAGCTATGACGGTCGAGATGTTAAAAACAGTAATGATGAAGGTAGTCGCAAACGGAGACTCAACTATTTCGGTATTGAGAGGTAGAGGTCGAAAGCCAGAGAAGAAACCCACTCCTGTTGTATTCTTTATCGGTATGCATGGATTTTCAAAGTCTGCCTGGACTGCTGAGTGATTCTACAACCCAATCAGCAATAGTCCTATAACTACTATAGACAACAAAAAAAAAAAAGAAAAGAAAAAAGATATCCAAATCGAAACGAAACTCCAACGAATCAACAGACAGGGGGAATGAAAGAGAGAAACGTACTAATGGATAGAACTGGAACTGAATCCTATCACCAACATCCGCAAACACTTGCTCAGGACTGAACCTCAACTTCAAATCATCCCCCTCCCTCCCAACCATAACCTCAATGAGCTTCTGCCCATCGCAGCAAACAACCAAAAAAAGAATGACGAGTGCTATCGCATGAACAAGCTTGACGATCATGGCCAACATCATTAACTCCCCAACTCCACCCCCCTAAATCCCACGCGCGCGCGGATAGAAGAGCTATTTGTATGTCTTTTTTCTTTACTTTTCTTTCTTCTTCTAGGCTATAAGTAAAAAAATCGGATAATTTCCGGGAGGGAGGAGAGCGTAATGAATGTACGCGTGGATAGAAGAGTAAACTCCCCTGGTTAAACTGTGTTTCATTATGGTTTCGATGGTGTTTTAGAGACGGGGGGGTTCTGATGCACGTGCTCGGCTATACAGCTTTACATGGGGGGGATTCTTACTATTTTCAAGTATTTCCTGTCAGTTGATGGGGGAGTCGTGATAGTTTAAAGAATCTCTCCAATTGCCGTGTCATTTCACATCTCCCTTTTGGATTCTTCTACGGAACACTCATGAGGTGCTAGAGGAATTTTAGATACTAGAGGGGGTCAATATTATTACACCCCACACAGATCATATAAACCCTGTCTGTTTCGTTAACTAAAACGGATACTGAGGGGGGGGGTATGGCAAGTCCCGATATCAGATCTTTTAGGCTAAGGGCCAGGGCACTTCCCCATCCTCCACATCCCAATTCTCCATATCTCCAGAATTATCTCCTTCATAATAAACTCTCGGCATGTCTCTTATAAGCGATGCTGACCGCATACCTGGGGAATCGTTTAGCTGGCACTTGATCCCCCCCCCTTGAGTAGGATACTAAATCTTTGAGTCAAACATCACTACGCCTCGGATAACTAGGAGCATGCCACAGATAAACTCTACAAGGTACCCTATCAACCAAGCCACACATCCTGAAGCATCCATGGGGCTGGATGGAAGTCTAGTATCTATATATTCATGATCCCGAGAGTTCCTTCATAATTATTACACAGAAAAGAAAGGAAAGAAAAAAAGGGACCATGATATACTGAGACAATGATCTACCAGGGATTAACTAAATTTACTAACATTATAGAAACGCCTCCCCCCCCCTGGAGCTGAAACGTTCTTTCAACGGCCTGGCTGACTGGCTAAATTCATACTCAGATCTGAGCGGATATATATGAATTCAACTGTGGTTCGGCTCAATCGGTTCGCTGGGTGTTTCAGGATCAGCATTGCGTACACACGGACCCTAGCGGGGCATATGACTAGCTATGGAAATGGAGAGCGGGGATGACTGGGCTTGTCGATTGAACCCCGCAAGGGGCTTTCAGGTACCCCCGGGGACTTCTCTAGTGGGGTTCCTACATGCAAGATTACCGTTTACGAGTGATGGTCTGTGAATATTTGCTATTATTATATCGCAAAAGGCACGTGTGTATTTAATTATAGTTATCAAAACTGTCTGTGAAAATTCTATCTAATATCTCATAGCCACTATCAACGATGTATTTGTGTATTACAGCATCTAGTAACAATACGGGGGTAGACTGTCGTTTCTTGGTTCTCCTAAGAAATGCATTGCAACCAACACCGTCCCCGAATAAAAAATTGTGATCTTTTTGCGTGAATAATCTTTATTTACTATTTTCGGGTAAACTCTAGTAGATTCTCCTTAATAATGCGGGGCTCCAGGAAATCATGTCTTGCCCCCTGGTCCCCCTTTTTCTGTAGATTTTTGAAATTCCACTGTCGATGATAGTTTCGAGAGACTCCTCCACACTATGACCTCAGCTAAAAACGCTGTCATAAGACTTAGGCACACATGCTGATACGCAAAATGAGCGGCCAGCCAGTAGGTTCAAAATGTACTTGGCAATCCTCCGAGTTGGCGAGACTGAAATCATGGAAAGTTAGGAAGACCCTAATAGGATTATTTCTGAAGACAATTTGCCAAATGTAGTCTAATGAAGCGTTGTAAATACCGGGTGTCTTCTGAGAATGTTTGTGTAAATGCATCCCTCTCTTGCGTATCTGCAAGTGATCTGTGAGCTTTGTACTCCTGAAACCTATTTACTAGGAAACCATAAGCGTTACCTTTTGATAAAGTCTATTCTCAGATATTAACTCCAATTCAAGTATCACCATGATCAGGTTGGCCTAGACTGCCCGCTCATTGACATACCTGGGCTTTGCCCTAGATTAGGATACTAGCTTAAGTATCGCAAGGCCATACCGTTTAAAGTTCCCCAACTCTGAATAAATTCCGCCTATCTATAAGAGTATAGCAGGGACCAATAGTTAAGTGGAGTATTCCCATAAAAGAGCGCTATAATCAATTTACGAGACACAAAAGCTGCATTCTGCAAAAATATATCTTGGCCAAGTGCGTTCCAGTACTTAATGATGTTCGTATGTGGGGTTGACCTAGGTTGTCATATGATTAACTATTAATACCGTGATAAACTGGTATATGCTGTGATCCGCCAAGATATACTCTGCAGCAATGATATTTGTCGGCCCGTGCATATGATGTCCCCCGTAATGTGCCTGGAGTTGCCACCATTTGTACACTCAAAGTAGGCCTTAGAATCTAAAACAATCCAATACCACAAAATATTACCAGTTCGTATATTATGTTACTAAACATCAGCAACACCTGAGCTCTCTTATTAGAGCGTATTAATGAATCAACCGTCGTCTGATCTAGCTGGGTCTTGTAACCTCCGAGATTAGGATTCTGACTTAAGCATCGTAATAGCCAGTACCCGTATTTCGTGTGTAATTGCCGGTAACAAGCTAATACCACTGTATCTCATTAGAGCGTGTTAATACTACCTCGCAGAGAGAGACACCGAATTAACCATAGGCTGGATTGTAGTCAATGCATCACAATACTCATAGCAGATTCTATTATCAAAGACAAGAGATACGTTTGTACCATTTACTGCCGGTTTTAGAACCGGTTTTCCAAGATTGATATGAGTTGTGTATTGCAATATCAATATCTATTCTCGCTGTTTTTTTTGAGAAGTTAATGTAGTTGTCCCACACCTAGCGTTTCCGTGTTTCTTTCTTGGGGTATATGAATGTAAGTTTTCTCATTTATTTAATTTTTTCTGTCGCCAGGGCATTATCCTGTTCTAGGTATCTCGATAAATGTTAGTCTAAGCATCGTAACGCCAGCACATATACCATTATGGACATGTAGCCGCCAAGCCAAGCCAATGCAATTATGACCACAGGTCAATGTCGTTATATAATTTAATACCGTTTTCTTTTTTTTGCTGGGGTTTCCATATTGACGGCAGAGTCTTGGACCGGTATCACCAAAATAGTGATAGCTGCATGCCGTGTATTCAAACCTGTAAGTAGAGATAAGGACTTCGATATACACTGCGCATGCACTAGTTATAACGTTTAGTCGGTAGAAAAAATGCGTGTTTGTGCTGTAAAGTTTCTACCAGTGTACCCGATTGTGCATCGATGGAATGTCCTAGATTCTTCTACACTGATACTGTGTAGAATGTTCCACAATACGCTAGTACTCTCTTGGAGTATGGGTATAGGTGCTAGATCAACTTGCCCCCCCGTAGTTAATTCCTTGAGCGAACCTGATGATCAACCGATATACCAGCATTCGTCCTAAAAACATCCATTAGTACAAAAACACATAGCACGGGCACAAGATACATGCGTTGATATTCAGCATATGGTCACTAGCACCGCTGTTGGATTCTCAAAATCTGAATATTCACTAAAATAGTCTGATAAAAACTGTTTGGTTACAGAATGTATGAATGCTCCGATGAATAGCTGCGTGATCTTTGAGAACCTCGTAGTAGCTTTACTCTTTAATGTTTTTTCTCGGTGATCGGTTTTATTCGATTTGGTTGCATCTTTAGGAGATGGATTTCCGGACTTGTGGACGCATAAATGGCTTTAGATCATTCGTGAATTGACAGCTCCCTGTTAAGCTGAAGAGAGTAATAGAGACATGAAGTTCCCACGGTTGTATTCCCACAGCTTTGGATAACTTTTAATGGTTTTGGTAGATGACTTCCAGAGGAGAGAGGGAGTGAGAAGAGCAGCAAACGACGGGTATAAATAACCTATGCACACATTCCTAGAACCTTCCAGCGGTGAGAAATTTTCACTGTGATAAAAGTATTACGGAGCCACTCTGAACAGACAAAGCCCTCATCCTCCCGCCAAGCCCCCCACCACACCCCTAACCCACACGCATGTATATATACATACAGTATAACCCACACTCATATAACTCACACCCCGCCCACCCTCAACCCCACCACACAATGGACCTCCTCCGCTGCCCCTTCCACCAAGCTGTCCTCGGCACAACTGTCGCCCTTGGAATTGGAATCTACACAATTCTGCGCTCTCCCTCTCACTCACTCTTACCAAATAGTATCCCCTCTCCGCGGGTCGACCTAGACATTCTATCGGACGAACAGATCTCCAAGCTCCCATACCCGCCAGATTTATACCCAGGCGGGAGGTGGGTTAGTACGCCATATGGCACGATAAGGGTCTATGAGTTTGGCCCCGAGCACGGGAAGAAGGTTCTATTCGTGCATGGTGTTGGAACACCATGCTGTGTCGCGAGGGATCTACTCTGGGAGCTGGCAGAGGCTGGGGGATGTAGGGTTATGATTTTTGGTATGGGGTTACTTGCTTATTACTATGGGGAGGTTACTGCTAACTATTACTATTACAGATCTTTACGGTCGTGGATACTCTGATTCACCGATTCTTACACCTCATGATTCGCGGCTGTATTCGTCACAGATACTATTCGCAACTACGTCTTCGCCGCTGCATTGGGCGAGCTTCACACTGATTGGGTATTCGTTCGGAGGGGGTGTGGCGGTTGCGTTCGCGAATGTGTTTCCGCAGATGGTGACGGATCTGGTGTTGTTGGCGCCGTCGGGGATTGTGCAGAGTGCGAGGCTGGGGGTGTTTTCGAAGATGGCGCAGGCGGGGTGGGTTCCGAGTGCTGTGGCGAGTTTTATGGCTACTGCAATGACCCACGGGAAGCCGTCGGCGGAGGTGATGGAGGCTGGTAGGAGGAAGGCGGATCCGAGGGATAGGTCTGTGGTGGTGGATATTGAGGCGGTGTTGGAGTGGCAGAGGTTGAATCATAGAGGGTATCCCCAGTCGTTTTTGAGCAGCTTTCGCACCGGGCCGATCTTTGATAGACAGGCGGAGTGGGAGAGGGTGGGAAGGTTGTGGAGGGAGGAGGGAAAGAGGGTGTTGGTGATGATTGGGGAGGAGGATGATGTTATTGATCCAGCGCTGATGCCGGAGATGCTGAGTCTGTTTAGGGGCTCTGAGGGTGAGGGGGCTGCGGAGAGGGTTGTGGGACTGGTGGTGGATAAGGTGGGGCATGATTTTGTGGTGAGGAGGGGGAGGGATCTGGCGGGGAAGATTATAGAGTCGTGGAAGGGGGATCTTAAGGAGTCTTTTATACATGTTTGATGGGGTATTAGATGTATGGGATAGAGGATATATTGTTTGATACCTGAATAGATTGATTGAATAGTCTAGATTGATGGTGGAGAGTGAATAGTGAATAGTGAATAGTGAATAGTGAATAGTGAATAGTGAATAGTGAATAGTGAATGGTGAATGGTGAATAGTGAATACTGAATACTGAATACTGAATACTGAATACTCTAAATGGACTACCCCAGATAATCCGGGGTATTTCCCGAAAGAGGGAGTTGACGTGCCAAGAGAGAGGAGAGACAGTTATCTCGAGATCTCCATTCAGGCATATCTCAAGTATCAGGTGTATCTTATGCTGTGCCCATATCTCCTCCTGTACCTTCTCGTATATCTCCTCTCAATCCCCCATATCTCCCCCTGTATCTCCCCTCCATATCCCATATCTCCCCCTGTATCTCCCCCATATCCCACCCCCATAACCCCCAACAAGTGACACGTGAATACCTCGGTCTCCACGCCCAACAACCGCGGCCACGCAAATAACCAAGTTCGCCTGGTGTTTACTGGAGATAATCCCCTACATAGATCCCCCACACGCCTCGGCTGCACCCGTTTGAGTATCACGGCCGTTGGGGTTACTGTAACTGTTCTCAACAATTGTCTTCGGCATCAATTGTCTCCGTGCAAGATATCTGTACATATACCATCCAGTTGTCTCAAGTCCTCCTACTCCACACCACAGTTCGACATCATCTGCATCATTAACCCCCCCCCCCACACACACATACATCGCAACTATGGCCGCCCTAGTCAAGGCCGCTTTCGCCGCCTTCCCAGTCCTCTCATACCTCGATGCAAAATACATGATCAAGCATGACCTCACAATCATCACATCCGTAATCGCCTCCCGCATCGAGCAGCTACTCTACGAGAAGCGTGACCGTTTATCCCCCTTTTACCTCCTGGAGGACCGCGCCACCAGCTCGAAACCGGAGGTTGCGAATCGCCCCTTTCTGATCTATGAAGGCCGCACATGGAGCTACAAGGAGAGCCACGAGATGGTGCTGCGGTACGCGACGTGGCTGAAGGAGCGCTACAATGTAAAGAAAGGGGAGATTGTCGCGCTGGATTTTATGAATAAGCCATGCTTGATGTGGATCTGGTTTGGTCTGTGGGCGATTGGTGCACGCCCGGCAATGATTAATTACAACCTGGGCGGGGAGAGGTTGATTCACTGTGTCAAGACCTCCACGGCGAGACTGCTCATTGTTGATGGCGAGGTGAAGGATGTGCTGGAGGGGGAGGACGGGGAAAAGATAAGGAAGGCACTGGAAGGGGAGGGGGAGGTTGTGATATTCGATGAGGCGACGGAAAGGGTTGTTGATACATGGAGGGCTGTCAGACCTGGTGATGAGGAGAGGGGGAATACAAAACTCCCGGATATGGCAATGCTAATCTACACAAGGTGAGAGAGGACACCCTTTTATGAGATACAAATTATCATACTAATAGCATCTTCTTAGTGGCACAACCGGTATGCCGAAAGCTGCAATTATATCATTCCAGAAACTCCACTTTGGAGCTGGGTTCTCCCACCGCTACATTGGTATCAAGTCCACCGACCGATTCTACACCTGCATGCCACTCTACCACACCTCTGCCGCAGTCCTCGGAGTCACAAACGTCCTCTACACCGGGTGCACCCTCTCCCTCGGTCACAAGTTCAGCACAAAGACCTTCTGGCGCGACGTACGCATGAGTGAAGCCACTATCATCCAATACGTCGGCGAGACCTGTCGATACCTCCTCACCGCCCCTGCAGACCCTGTCAACGACAGGAACCACAAAGTCCGCATGGCCTTCGGAAACGGGCTAAGGCCAGATGTGTGGCCCGCCTTCCGGGAGCGCTTCGGAATCGACATCATCGCAGAGTTCTACGCATCAACAGAGGGGTCCTCGGGATCATGGAACTTCCAAGAAGGCGAATGGGGCATCGGCGCTGTTGGCAGAAACGGTAAGCTACTAAGTATGATGCTCGGCGGCGGCGTCAAAATCGCAAAAATGGACGACGACTCGGAGGACTTGTACCGAGATGCCAATGGGTTCGCTGTAGAGTGCGCGCCGATGGAAAGTGGAGAGGTTCTCTGGAAGTTGGACCCAGATGACATCAAGAAGAGTTTCCAAGGCTACTATAAAAACGGCAAAGCAACCGACGAGAAAATCCTCAGGTTTGTCCCCTTCCTCTCTTTCTCTCACACAACACTATACTAACCCCCCGAGCAGAAACGTATTCCAAAAAGGTGATGCTTGGTTCCGTACAGGCGATCTCCAACGCATCTCTCCAGAAGGCTTCTGGTATTTTGTTGACCGCATCGGCGATACCTTCCGCTGGAAGTCCGAAAACGTATCTACCGCCGAAGTCGCCGAGGTCCTCGGCGCCCACCCAGCCATCACCGACGCAAACGTGTACGGCGTATCGCTGCCCAACCACGACGGCCGCGCCGGCTGCGCTTGTGTCGTTCTCTCTCCGGAATCATATAGCGTCTCTTCGGAGGGCGAGGCCAAGCAGGATGTGATGGATGAGCTCGGAAAATATATTGAGAAGCAACTCCCCCGCTACGCAAGACCGATATTCTTAAGGGTCACGAAGGAGATGGTGACGACGGGGAATCTGAAGCATGTTAAGCATGATCTGAGAGTACAGGGAGTAGACCCGGAGGTGGTCATGAGTGCTGGAGGTGATGTGTTGTGGTGGTTGAAGGACGGGAGGTATGTGAGGTTTGGGAAGAATGATTGGGAGGAGCTCAAGGGGGGGAAAGTTAAGTTGTAGAGGGGGAGGGAGTTAGGTTAAGTGTGTTTGGGTATTGTATCATATTTATGAAGTATATATCGGTGTGGCTTTTTTTTCTTTTTTCTTTCTTTTTGTCATTACCTTTTGTATTTTGTGAGGGTGTTGTGGTTGGGTGCGAATATATATTAGGATTTATCTTGGATAGTAGTCGTAGTGAGATCGCACTTGAGGTAGAAATCATTGATAGATGGTGCTTATTTGTAGTTTTTTTTTAGAAAGGAGTGATTGCAATCCAATATCACAGATATATACCGTAATCTTTATACGAGAGTAGTTATTACACATTCCTTTGATCTTACCTACATAACCCACAGACAAATACCTATCCTCCAAACCAGGTAATAACATCCTAACAATATTATATAAACCATACCTTCCCTATCGAGTGATTACGCATGACGGTATGTACCCCGCATTCTTACCACCACACCCCATCCACTTTAGGGTTCGGCCCGAGTCATGAACCGAGGTAGTTATAGATTAAAGAGATAACGGTTTTATTACTATTGCTATTGTTCTGTTTTTTGAAGGTAGATACGTAACTATCTGGGGAATAATAACCAACCGCGCCAACCCCGCAATATATATATATATATATATACCCGGAAAGACCCTATCAGGGGGACATAACTCCGTTCAGGTCCCTCCCCTCACCCCCACTTCTTTACCTAACCCCTGGTACCTGGGTTCTAGATAAGGTATTACAAGATCTTTAGTTAGTGTTACACTTGCATTACTAAAACCTTCTAGATGAGTATATATTTATTTATTTTTTAAGGCTCTCTAACATCTCTTTGTCATAACGGCTTTTCTCACCCTCCCCCACATCGAAACCAACAAGAAAAAGAAAAAAAAGCAATACAAGGGTCATTCCCGCGCCGCGGAACTTCAACCTCTCCATCCCCCCTAACCTCCTTAGCATGTGTTGAGCATACTCGTGAGAGCAGTCTTTTCAGCCGCAGTGACAGAGAGCGCCCAGACACTCTTAACTTTGACCCACATACGGGCATACGTGCAGTAATAAGAAGCTAAGACGACTATTAGTATCCAGCTGAAGAGATAAGGAGGGTATAGGGGGGCTTACTAAGAGGGGGTTTCCATGCGTCGGGGGATTTATCACCCTTAGCTTGGTTAACGTTGTCAGTGACCTTGGGGAAGTGTTAGTATTAGGTATTATCTTATCTTAAAAGGGGGGGGGGGAGGTGGCCTACGGCGATGAGTTGTGGGTTGGTTAGGTCATTGGCGAAGGATTGACGCTTGGCTGTGGTCCAGGCGTTTGCGCCGGACTTCCAAGCGTCCGAGAGAGGAACTACGTGGTCGATATCCTGGAGTGGTGGTGTTAGTAGGGCTGGGAGGGCTGGGGGGGGAGTGGAGGGTTACGTACGAGGTCTGAGGCGGCGGTCCAGGTGGCGCCGTCGTATGGGGAGAACCAGGTCCCGCTTGAGGCGGAGCAGTCACTGGCTTGGACGACGCTGGTTCCGTCACGGGCTAGGACTACTTCGCGGGTGCTGAAAAGGGGGGTTGTTAGTGTTTTTGGTGGGTATAGGGTGGGGGGGGGATTTACTTACTTGCAGGAGCCAGATTGGGTGATCCAGTGTGGGAAGAGATCACGGTCGTAGCCGGTGGCATCAGTGGTTCGAGTGGTCAAGGCTGCTAGAAGAGTTTTTGCTGATGCGGCAGTGGGGATATTTGGAGGAGTCCGTTTCTCGAGAGTTGGTGCTGCAACTACGGCGCTGATGAAAAGGGCAATGGCTGTGAACTTCATATTGGGCTTCGATCTTGTGAATTGTTTGGACTTGTGAATTGCTGGATGGGTATCAACTTGGGGAATTCAGTAATGTAGATCGAGGGAGTAAGGCAGTCTTTATAGAAGATACTTCTCTGGATAACTAGCTAGAGGCTTTTTTCAATAATCTCGTGAAGTTCAGGTAAATACTGCTATCGTTCATATAATTCGACTAACCTTCCTTCGGAGATCTTCCCTCCTGCTGATCATGGTGGACTTCTCCACTACGATTGGCTATCTTGGATATTCTATAATACCTTCCTGTTACGTGAAACATTGAGGCCCCCCCCTTGCTTGATTCAGGGAAATTCTATAATCTTTAAACCATTAAGCTTAGTCTCTCGTGAGATTGAGCACCCGTGGTATGTTTGACAGGCTCTCGTTATCAGGGGAGAGGGGTACTTTAATCGAGTAGTTAGCTACTAACCGGATTGCGGTTTTCGCCTCCATCCGCTGGGGGGAGCTTGTATTGCTGTAAGCCAATCATTGCAGCACTGGGTGGTGGATGTCTTGCATAATTATTATTACCGATAGCCTTACAGGCACCCCCCGCTTAGTCCCGACGAGTAACGTTATTTCCACCTTCTTAAATGGGCAAAGACATGACGTCCAAACAGAGTTGTGTCCCTGATCGTAAGGAGCTGTTATTTAATATTACCGAGTCGCAGTAGGCAACCTGAGATATCTGTTAAACTCGGAAACTCCTTCTCCGTTGTTTGGCGTTCCCCCCCCCCGCAATCTCGATAAAAACCTTATCTAGAAACATCCGAACCAACAAAACAATGATAGTCGGGAAATCACCCAAATAATCCCTTAATACCTTCCAATTTAGTACAGGGTCGGTCCTTCCAACTTACATAATCCCACCAACCTAGCCTAGATTCACCCTCCAAGGAACTTCTTTAGACACTTGGCACTACGTTTCCTGATAAAAAAATGTTTTAAGATCAGCCTCTTTTGTTTTGGGGTTTTCTCGATCTCGCTTCCACACGTGGATACACGCACACTCAAAGCTGGAGACGAGAGGCTCAAAACTACTGTTCTTATAGGAAGGCGGCGGCCTCCGTATACTGTAAGCATTGTGGAGATCTCTCCACGTGCTTATATCTTTTGATAGCAGTGGATCTTAATATACAGCGCCCCAACTATCAGTAATGTGGATATATATGTATATCCTCGTCTGAATTCCCCACTCGTCGGACTTGACTACAAATCTAGTATGAGAAAGTATGCAGTAGAGTGTCCTCCGTTTGGTTACTTCGATCGAGAGGCCTTGAGATACGCGGTTATGGAGTCCTCCTTTTACCGGAGATTTCATATGAGCTCAACGGTTTCTCTTTTGCATACCGCCCAGACAAGGTATCGGGGATACAAGGTTATCCTAGTATGGGTGCTACTAACACGATATACTTGGTCCTATCATCAGCCTTCAAACGTCACTATTACTGTTCAATGGTTTCAAATACGGAAGGTGCTGAAACAGATATCCTGAAGAATTGTAGATTGGTGAATCAGAAATTAAAACGTTATGAGTCTTTCACATGTTTCCAGTGCTGATAATAAGTGATACAGATCTATATTTCACTCCAGTATATGGTGGACGGGTCCCTCCGCTGCGATTGTGGATATATGAAATCTCTATTAAAATCTTATAAGGAGCCGTCGGCTGCCGACTAGCGTGGTCTCTTCACTAGGCTATGTGTCATGGACTATCACTCGTTGTTCTTCCCACTACAAGAAACAAAAGCTAACCATTCAGTGAGTACCGGAATAGTATTTAAGCCTGAAAGCCCCCCTCAAGTGGCGGAGGTATGAAAATTCATTCCCTACTAACAGAATTTAAACCAGAGATAACTTATCCTATTATGCCTCACAACAGTGAGGCAGTACTGAAATTATTAATAGGCTACATGTATTACCTAGACATGTGTAGAAATACCCTTACAGCTAAGAAGCTCTTCTATATTGTTGAGAAACAAACTCCGTCACGAACTTGCCTACTGAACCGATCCCTACCTTCTATTGGACCTTGAAATATGGAATTTCATTGGTTACAGCTCACAAAGTCTCTAGATGGAACAAATGCCTGGTTAATGAGAGATCATCCTACCATTTTGTCCATATATTATCACTCGTAAGGTACAATGTACGCTTATGTGTGTAGGTGGCTGCATGTTGCAGCTTGGCGGCGTACCGTATCCCCCCCTTCTCCATATCATCCTCCTCTTGGCGAATCCGAAACCACCTCTGTTGCTCCCCTTAAGTGTAACATCCTCCCCCTCTCTCTCTCTCCTAAGTCCAACTCTCCTCAATTCATTTAAAAAGAAAATTATACATCAAAAGTGCCAGGGTGACAAAACCTTTATTACAAACTAATAATCTCCTTCACTCTCGTCGTTATACCACTCATTTTGGCTTCATCCACAAGGTGCAATTAGGATCTTTACAAGAACACCGGACGTATCCCTGTTTCCCTTGTGGTGGCGTTTGTGATGCCCGCTGTGTTGCCTGTTGTACTATCTGTCGCGGTGATGGCGATGGTGATGGCTGTGGTGGTGGTGGCGGTGGTGGCGGATTCAATCTGGTAGGATGGAGTATAACTGGCGGCGGAGGAGGTGTCTGAACATGCCTTCCACCAGTGATCTCTAGTTGCTTAGGTGTTGACATTGGTAGCGGCTTTGAGGCACTTGTCTAATAAAATCATATTTTTAGTAAAACCCTCTCCAACATATTTTCAAGACCCTTACATTCGACTTCAACCATAATTTCCCAGCTTGATTCCACTTATCAGCAGCAATTGCTGTCCAATGTCGCTGCATAACTTTCTCACTATTCATGAATGCTGCACCCATGACAGACTTTGCGAATACTTCATCGAAACAAGAGTTTTCACGATATCTCCTAAATGGCCGGAACTCATCCTTGATCAACATTTGTGCGAGAATCTTGCGTTTGGAGATCTTACTTGCCCAATGAGGTCAAGAATAGATTCATGAACCCAATATGACCAATTACCTGGATAACCAAAAATAGGGAAGAGATGTTGAATTAGCGATGTTGTGGGGGGGGGATTTTTATTGTGCTTGGGGGGTAAACCCACCTGCTTCCGCATTGCATCTAACTCTGGGATATTATAGGCCCACCGTGCTTTGTCATACCACTGCTTTATCTTTGGTCGAGAGAGCTCTCGTAGCGTCTCATGCTTTTCTGCCCAAAGTTTTAACCTCTCCAAGGTTATCTCCCCCCGACTTATCAGATTTTTCACAGCGCGAACTCGCTCTTGTTTAGCTCGCCCCAAGGGCGAGCCCGGGCGTGTGGCTTCTTCGTCGAGGGTCGAGATACATTCAAACAACGTGCCGATCTCCCGGACGAGCGCCTTGAAGTCTTCTGGCGCGTCCTTTGCAACCTTGTAGAATATCCAGTAGAGCTTGTGGACGAGTGTTACAAATGCAAGAAAGTCTCCGGTACTGTAATCATATCCCAACATCACTTCCATTGAAGACGACATTGTGAGAGGCTTTCTTTTTTTTTTCTTTCTTTTTTTTCTTTCTTTTGCCGCAACCAAGTCCTGGTGTAAAAATGAAAATAAAACTTTTAAAAAAAAAAAAAGACTTAATCTCCGCGTACTCGTTGACCTTGAAGCAGTCGCAGGTGTTGGTGAGAATCAAAATTCCTCTGTGGGCAAGCACATATACGAGGGGTCGGTCACTGGATTATGTAGCAAAGAGAACTGAGTGAGTACCCAGGGCCTTGGACTCCAAAACTCGGTTTGGTCGATAACCCCGCACGAACCCTTCGATGAAACAGCGAAACGCTGGCAATATTTAGCCTTAATCAGGAATGAATCAGCTGCAAGTTTCTACGTTTCGTCCAATCGCCTAGCTACAGGCTGGTCTGCGCTTAATAGATACAGTGAAGCGCTTCCCAGTCAGTGGCTTATGATAGGCAGAGATTTCGCTGCGTGGCGGGAGTCTGACGTGGCTAGATTGTACTGGCAGTAGGTTCATAGGGGCACGCTCTTATTATGATAAAAAGAGCAGTGGAGGTCTCTGGGATAGAAAGACTCCTATTCGGTCACCCAATAAACGAGTTGGCCTATTGATCTCGAGATGCATGGTGGCAAGTCGATCTGCAGGTCTCCCGCATGCGGCTCCAAGGAAACCTAACCCCCTGGCGAAAGCCACATCCTGTGGGAAACGTTTGATCTGCATGTTCAAACAACCCGTATTCCAGTCGCGTCATTGAGAGATATAAATATAGAATCGATGAATTGCTTTCTCAGCCCTGTCAGAGCAGGGTAGTTCTTGCAGCTTCTTGCAGCTTCTTGCAGCTTTCCAGCAATATAATCTCCTGATGACAACAAAACCGATATTGAAATGTACAAAACTGACCGCATACCGGCTTGGGTGGAACGCGGCATCTTTTTATTGATTTCAAAGAAACAAAATCTATCCTGGGGAAATCGCGATTTTTATTTTATTTTATTTTATTTTTATTTTTATTCGGAAGGTCCAACCTGCACCATCACCCCCTTGTCAGACCAAACAGAAATCATGGACGCACAATCATTGGGCGATATATAATCCTCAGCTTTGACCATGTGTATTCCTTTACATAAAGTAATTTTGAATGTATTTGAGCATTCGCTGATATTAAAATACCGCATTTTTTCCCCCCCCTTTCGCTGGCACTCAAAAAAGTGCCCAAAGTGATGTTACGCGTGTGCGTTCCTCGGTGATCTGGAGGGGGGTGAACGAAGCATTGATTGGTACACGAGTGATGGTGGGTACACCACATGTTCTTTCTGGCCATCTCGGGATTCACCGGATCTTGGAGCTGAACAGGAATCACGAGTGCGCACTCGACACCAATGGGCTCAAATATCTCATAACCCGCACATGTTCATTAAGGTTTATGGGGAGGTGAACGAATCAACAATAATTACATCCGCTCGGACCATATCATTTCGGTCTAGACCAAGTCTTCGGATAACAGGTTGATCTGGTGCCATGTGGATATGTAGACTTGCGATCGGACAAGACACATGATCGTGAAGCTCGTCATTAAATTCATCAACCTGATAAGGCTTAACCATCCATTGGGACTTATGTAGGAAACCCTAACCCTTCACGATCGCTCAGAAGGTGTCATGACATACTTGCTGCAGTGAGAGACTAACTGCTTGATTTTATATAATAGGCTTGAATGAAGCAGCTAACTAGCTCTTCTTAGACGCTGCCTTCCTTAGTCGGTGGATCACCCAAGATCACTCGCACGATAAGAATCATACGTATTTTTGTTTTTTTAACCTACAAAGTGCATAAGAACCATACGAGTAGTATAAAAAGCAAAATATTATCTTATAATTTATGAATAAGCCTAGTTATTAAATCACATAACTCGCAATCATTTTTTCAATTTCCCCAGTATGAAAATAGATATGGCTAGTTAGGCGCTTAATAGTACTCCAAACTGTTACAGCCGCGCGACACATTACGTATGAGACTACAGCAGCCATGACAAGAAAAAGCAACGTTTCCCAAGGGATGTATCAAGTAGAGGGGAGGCAAATTAGTCTCAGTGCCAGACCAATACGCAATCATCTGTTTTATACTGTCAAGACTGATTGGTTCTTTGTATATTGCAACCTTACTCCAAACCCTCCCAATATTACGATAAAAATCCATTCTTTAAGATATTAGGGAAATAATATCTAGATTCTGAAACGTAGCTTCTGCAGGCCTCATACTACCAATTAATGAGTAAGAGAAATTGCAACACAAGAAACCCCAGCGGGTGATGTTGTAACACTACTACATTATATAGTGAACCGTGACGGGTCGCGCCGATGTAGTTAGTAGTCACGTATTAAGCCAGAATGGCTAAATCAAACCCCTATTAACCGAAGTTCAACCCATTATTAGTTAGTTACAAGTCACGTCACGCTCTCTCCTTCGGGCCCAAGTCATTTCAGAATGCAAAGAGAGGGAACTTTTTTTTTGGCTAACTAACCGGGTATCATATACACTAAGATATAACAAGAGTTACAAGAAAGAAAAAAAAAATTTAACAAAGGAGAAAATGTGTCCTGTGAGACGACAAACCAATGAAAAAAAAAAACCCTAAAGAAATAGAAAAAAAAGATTGTTTTTACTCAACGAAACCGAAAAGAGATAACACAAAGATAATACAAAAAAATAAATACTCAAACTCCAGTCCCCCTAGCCCAACCCATAAAAGTCCCACCATTACTGATAATAAGGTCCCCCTCCCATCCTCCCTGGATTCGCTGAAGGCATTCCCCATGCATCCTGCCACCTAACTTTATTCTCAATCATCACTGGCGATCCTACACTAGAAACACTTTCATATCTCCTACTTCTTCTTCTATCTAGTCCCTCACTCGCAACTGGACTGCTTTCCACCTCACCCATCTCATCGTCTCCATCGTCCCCACTCTCAATATCATCCATCCCTCCTGCTGGTAGCTCTACCCTCTCCTCTCCATCAGAATTATAGCTTGGTGTCGCTGCAGTTGATGGTAACGGCTGTGCAGACCTCCAAGTCCTTGGGACAGTCCAACAATGCGAACGGAAGTGACTTCGTTCATCAACCACGCTAGATCCGGAAAAACCGGATGAATCCATGCCACGTTCACCGCCACCTTTCCATGGAGGTGTGCCCCGGAGTTTCGTGCAGAGGAAGTAGTCTACGCCTTCAGTGTACCGAATCCCCGGTGCATCAACAGCAACAGTCGCAAGAGTCTGCAGGATTCCGTAGATAAGGATCCACCTTCCCTTTCGGGCGTCGTGGGGGTCAACTTCTCCTGCAGAAATAGACTTCTCATGCTTTGCAAACGCGTCTACTAGGTCATTTGAGACCGACGAGCTCATAAGTGATTCAATATTTGTTGACTCCGACAGCGACAGTGCAGCAGCCTTATCAGCAGCCCCAGAAGCCAAAAACGCAGAAGTTGGCACACCCGTAACCGATCCTCTTCTTGCTCCCTGGAAGAATCGCCCAGCAGCTGTATTTTTAAACTTTTGCCCCGGAATCATTGTTGGTGGCACCAACGGGAACGGGTGTGGCATGTGCGGGTAATTCTGCTTCTCGTCAAACGTGATCAGGATATCTGTTATTTGAAGATCATCGTCATCTGCACGCCAATGCGGGACCTTGGGGTTGACAAGTTTCTTGCCGGCAGCCGTGTTGTTTGGCCTATTCACACCCTGGCGGGTTTGAGAGTTGCTATTATTCCAAGTTACATCCCGGTCGACGAGGTAGTCGTAAAGCGCTGAGAAATCACGCTGGAGCTGGACATATATCATCCTGCTGAAGCGTCCATCTGATGTATGAGGTGGCCATGACCCGAACCGTGATGAATAGTGTTTAATCAAGAACTTTTGAAATTTATCAAACGCCAACCTCGCATGTGGCGCTGCTGAAGATGTGATAGGCCACATATCTGTGAAATTAAAGTTACTCAACCTCTGATCCGCTGCCGCAACACGAACCTGAATCTCCAAGGATGCACGGTCAATCAGTGCCTTTGTAATCGGTGATATCTCCCTCCATTCTCCGCCACCTTCCAACCGTGCCAACATGCCTGTGCAGTGAACGAATCCCTCCCGCCATAGACTCTCAACACCTCCCATCCCCATTTCACCTCCACCTAGCCCATAGCCTAGACCACCTGATGCACCGGCTCGCTCTGCCCAGACCACGAGGCCTGCTGCACCCTCCGGCCAGTTACGTACATCATCGAAATCACGGCCTTTGAGATAGTCCATTATGAGACGTTGTGTATTTGCATGGCCACCTATTTTAGGGCCTGTAACATGGGATGCACCTAGGAGACTGCCATAGGGAGATTCGATCTCTGACATCCCACGGTCCGCGAGGTCATAGGTGAGCGGGTTTGGAGGGCTGAGGTAGAGATCGGTTCGGTCGACAAGGTCAAGGAGAGTTTGACCAAGTGTAATACCTACTAGTGCCTTGTTGTAGAGGATTGCAAAGAAGTTACGAGTGGTGAGGTGGTGCCTTAGGGTTCCGATCTTGTCACCACCGATTTGTGCAGGGAAGTATAGTCTATATTGGACACCTTCCTCGTTGGAAGAGTTGCTTTTTTTACGGTGTGAACTCCCGTTGGAGAGCTGATATTCAAACTCCATGCTACCTGTTGCACTCTGGGGTGATTCTGGCCCGGAAGCTGCGCGACGGGGAGGTGTTATTGGTCGCTCCCTAAAGGATTCTTCGAGCGCAGCGATTATGAAAGGTGATTCGGTCGCCCGTAGGACCGACGACCGCAACCGAAAAGACGGCTGCGGTGGTGGTGGTTTGTAAAGGCCTTGAGGATTCCGAGGTATTATTGGTCGCTCGGTAAGATATACCAATGTATCACCGTCAGGGAACCACAACTCCAAGTCCTATTCCAAGAGAAAACATTAGATGAAACCTCCAGCGTTGAAATAATTATTAAATAATAAATAAAAAAATACCTTTCTTCCTTGTCCACCTCCATCCCATAATTCCTCTCGTCGTCCACCACCTTCCCATCTTTTCACGTCAACCTTCTCTCCAGACAAACTGCCACCTCCCAATCCCAAAGCCAGCCCATATCCACTCTGCACATCCTTCTTCAGACTCGCACTACCCAGTCTCCCTCTAATCTTCTCACTATGACTATCAAAGAAGCTCCTCAACGAGCTCTTGCCAATCTTCGGACCCGAGTGTGAAAGCTGGAAGCTGCCTCGCGATGATCCAGAAACCGAGGATGCCGAGGGAGTAAGCAGGCCACCAGAGCCGACCTTGGCGACGCCTTTACTCGAGGTTCGGGAGTGCTGGTGCGAGGTCGTTGTTGGAGAAGATGGGGAGCCATTGGTAGATATTTTGTCGAGCTTTACTCGGGCGCGTGCGGAGCGTTGAGCCATGTTGTAAGTTGTTTTTGTATATTTGTGGGGTGGAGGAGTGGAGAGCTTGAGCTCAGACTCGTGCTGTGCTGCTGCTGCTTGTTGCTTCTTATCTTTGGTGATATCTTATAACGTAAAAAATGAGGCTGAGGCTGAAAATCCAAGACTGATAACAAAAAAGCGATGAGAGAGGAAAGAAAGAGTTTCTCTTTTCTTTCTTTTCTTTTTCTTGTTCTTCTTCTTTTAAAAAAAGTCAGGAACAAAACTTTTTAAAAGAGGTGAGGAGTGGAGAAAAGAAAAGAAGAAAGAAAAAAAGGGCTCGAGATGGATTAAAGAAAAGGAAAGGAGGTAATAGCCAAAATAAAACAAGAGACGGAAAAGTAGAAAATGATACGATTGTGTAGGTGTGCTGAAAGGGCGTGGAGGCCACCGTGGACGGCGACCTTGGCTAAGTTGTAGGAAAAAAACAGTGTATGGATGCACGCAGGAAGCCAAACACCCTCCCCCCCCCCGTATTGTACGACAGCCACCACGCGAAGACATCCCTTACCGGGGATTCAAAAGTACATGCACGGGTAGTGAGGGGAGCACGGGATTCCCACTCGTACGGGGTTATACATGTACAGCCGTGTCCAACAAATTCCCGGAGCCCCCCCCATAGCAACGGGGACATTTCTGCGATACATCAACAACCGTAAAGTTTCTACAAAGAGAAGTGTTTAGGATAAGCTAAATGAGGTGATTTAACTCTACAATGAGGCCTCTGGGTCACTTGGCTCATATGTAGAGGGTTAGTCCCCCAATCTATTAAGAGCTCTATCTCAATACTCATACAGGCAATAAGGGCCAAAAAATGCGCCAATTGTCACCAGATTAAATACATATATATTATACAAGACTAACTTCCTACCCTATTAGTTCCAAACTATTTCATTAAATGGTTGATGAACTAGAATTGATTAGGTGTTTGTTTTGGTGTGAACTGACAAGACTTATTGAGGGTCACACCACAGGGGTCAAAAGACTCCCAAAGTGGTATTTTTCTCGGATTTCTTTACATACTTATATCTCCCATAGTCTCTTTAGTACCTATATGTATTCCCATATTAATACTAGTATTTGTGGTTGTGTTGAGGTCTGCGGAATTGCCGTTGCCATGGGGGGGGGGGCTCCGGGAATTTGTTGGACACGGCTGTACATACTCCTCTATTCATTTGAGACAAGACAACAAAGTAGTAGTAGATAATCAGTACCGTCGTCACCACCTCGTAATGTAACTCACCCAAAAGAAGTTTGACTCCCCCCCCCCCAAAGACCCGAGACAGTCGCGTTTTTATGGTACCGCAGAACGGGGAACTCAGTGATCAGTGATCGTGAGAGAAAGATCGCCGGACAGCGGGCCGGACTGGACTACGGTAAATGGATTCAGTCCGCAAAGGCTAATTAAGTATCAGTGCTGTTGTTATATGTTGGGCCCCCGGCCAAGAATGGGAAAGGAAAGGAACCAAGGGAGTACACTACCGAAGTGGAAGAACCAGAGATGCTGTATGTAGCTGAGATCTGGATCAGTCCCGGGGGAGTGTTGGACAATTTGAACAAGAAGGAAAACCACCCCGCCACTCGGGAATCAGCCATAGCTGATAAATTCCGGGATTTATCTCCAGCGTATGTATGGCTAGCTGGGTATATCGGTATAGCACATCAGTATTAGTCGATATTACGCTACACAGTATCTGTGAGTGACACTGAGAGGTTTCAAAACCCTCTCTCTCACGCTACCCCCCCCCCCCTCAGGCCCACGTTCTCAATCGGGGGTGCTTGTGAGGGAAACCCGAAAATTTTCCTCTACGCTGGCCGACGGCGGTACTCCAATAGACTGGGTGATGCGCTGCATGAACAGATTTAGGGTAGCCATGCCAACCCTCCTCCCTCACACGGCTTCCCGAGACCCAGGAGGCGGGGCTTATCTAGTAACATACGAGGAACAAAATAAAATTCCCTTACATACGTTGGCGTGTTGAGCACAGCGCGGGGAAGCGCCTGCTTCAGGAAGGATATGGGTGTTCCAGTCGGGCGGATATCGCCGTGCACAGCTCATTGGGCGGAAGAGAGAGGGGATTCACGTGTTTTTCGCGATTTACCATTCGATTACGCTGCAATCCGACTTCTTCTTTCCATCTAGAATGATTCCTCCTTTCTTCCATATGTAATTTATTCGCCGCTATTGTTTGTGGGGGCAAGCGCTTTAACTGAATCTACACGCGCCGCCTCCTCCAAGTTTAAAGACCTCTCCATCTTACTTCCAATATGAAAGTTCTCCTACCTACCCTGGAGCTATACATATATACATTCCATATCAGTGTCATCTTTTCACAATACGTACGACACCCACGGTGACACCTCACCGGCCTGTCTTGTCCCCCCGAAACCCACATGTCGGATCTAGAGTATAACCAGTGTGTGCGGCTATAGCGCGCGCCCTCTTTCCCTAAATAAGCGACTATTCTGCCATTGGATGATTTTCCATATCTGTATTCTGTCATGATTCCACCGAAAGTAGATATAGCCTTGTCTCAGTAACCGGGAGTTCCCAGGGTTAGGGTCTCCTTCTTGAGCTGACATTGTGGCCTACAAGGTCTAGAGTGAGCACCCTTCGAGGATTCTTCCTTTACCGACCTGGTCCCACGGCAGATCAGAGAGAGAGAGAGAGAGGAGGGAGATATTTACTTTTTGTACGTACCCGAAGCGTGTGTGTGATCTTACATAATTGTTTAAGCCATCCCAAATCCAACGGTTTAGTTAATTTCCGTGATCCCTGCCCTGAAGCGAGACGGAACAAGAGGAACTGCATCCCGTACTCGCGCTAGGTGTGAGACCTCTAATTTGGGGTTTTGGATACTTGACTGGGGGGGGGGTGGGAAAACAGTAGGTGCTCTAGAACGAACATACAGTACGTTACCATAGTGAGGGCCAAGGATTAGTAGAGAAGCTGGAGGTTTGTGTTTGTCTTATATATACTTGAGGGGGGAGGAAGGGAGAAAGATGAGGGATTTGATCCCTCCCCCCCCTAGGAAAGAGCAATTGGAGTGTGTGAAGTAGAATAAAACGCTTCAGGTTCATCTCATAATTGCTCTGCGCTACTACCTTCTACCTCTTTCCAGGTACAGCCAGCCAGCCAGCTGTTCCTAGCTGAAGATGTGCATAATTGTAAAATAACCCCACACACTACAATTTTAATAACGCCACAACCGATTGATCCCCCACCTCTCGGATCAATTCCGACTGCTCATCTCAGTGCTTTGACGGCCAAAAGGGCCTAGAAAACCCATCGTCATACCCTCTCCTTATCTCTAAAAATACGCGCAGCGGGAGTTGGGCGGGGGCGGAGACGAATAGGTCAAAGGGGGAAGGTGGCCCGGGAGGTTTTGGCGGGGTTGTTTATGCTAAACTGGAGGTTGGTGGATGATGTTTGTGTATAACCTGTGAGTGAGCTTCTTGGTGATATCTGTGCACTGATAAGACAGTTCAAGTGATGAGTCTGCTCCGTGGTGGGCTAGCTAGGGTAAGCCCGGAGCGAAAGCCGGGGTAAGTAATGAACCAAGAAAGTAGACTTCTAATGGTGAAACTTCACTGGGTAATGGGAAATGGATCGGCGTTGGTATGTGCTTCTGGCTAGGCTGAAGTAGTCCAGTTGAAATGGTCCATGTTGGAAGAATCACAGAATATCACTCGTCACATCACAAGACCTCGATGAATTCATCTATGAGCGCTTAGTAGGCTTAGCAAGCTTTGAGTACAATATCAGATCATAGGATAATGTGGAGAAAGGCCCGAGACCCCCTCTAGGTTGAACACGTATTCCACTAGTGGAGCTATCAGGACCCAGATGTATGGTTCTAGTACTGTGAAGAAGTAGTAAAAACCTTTCTTTTGCCCCCTCAACCCTGTAGATAATCTCACAGGGAATACATCAACAGTATAAACCAAGGAAATGTGACTTAAGGAAAGACTGATTGGCTATGGAGTAGTCCCTTGCCGCTCAATTCCTATAAAAGCTCCTTGTATTTGTAGAAAGACGTCATAAAAGAGTGTGCTCGGGACTTTCCGCGGCAGAGAGTACCAGATGATCCTATCATTCATTCGATTCTAGATATTCATATGTATCCATCGACCATCCTCATCTTGATCTACTCACTTTGAGCAGGGCGATACCTCAGTACATACGATGTGATCTCATATGTCATATGGTTTATATTGATTCACTGGCGGGTTTTGTTACACTTTGAGCCAAACATCACACCGTTCAGTTCGGGAATATCACTTTAAATGTACGTTTCAGGCTTCACATGACACTGCAAAGGGGAAAAGCCAAAAGTAACCGTATATCCCAACAACTGCGAGTAAAATACACACTTCCAATAAGAAAACTTACCAAGATATGCAGATGCACCGTGACATGTATATATCGGGTATTTGCACCCCGATTGTTACATATCTCTATGTTTCGAAGGAGGGAAAAAAAAATGAATTGTTCTTCTGGGTGTTTGATATTACGAATTGGAATGAGTAAGTGTTGTATAATTAGCGAATGCATCGTTTGTATCAATCTTCCAAGGAGATGAACGGTTCATTGATAAGTAGATAATAAATAAAAAAGTCGCCCTAGGATATTAATATCAAGTGTATGCATGTGTCAAATCACTAACATGTTTCTTATCGCGCGCTCTATCAGTGGTTTTCGCCTTGGCGTTAATATCACCCATTCCTAGGAGCCTGGGATCCGCGCTTTTTGCGGGGTAGGAATTCAAAGATTACAGCCGGGGGTGCGGGTTGGTCGGACTACAGAAAACAATCGTTTTGAGGTTGTATCGTGTGCTAGCCATTACTCGGGGGGGGGGTGCTAGGTTACGTGGAACTATAGGTTGATATAAACTATATAAATGCCTTATGTGGTAAGTTTGTGTACTTCTGGGCGGTTTGGCGATAACAATTGCGTGAGATATAAGACAGATAACATAATATATCTCGTTTTCCAGTGGATATAGCTGTCGATGACATGCCTTGGGCTCATAGAACCAGTTAGATATGATATGTCTGAGATTTAATGTTTGTCTATGGAAGAAGAGGGGAACAGAGACAAAGAAGTGTGCCTGATTTTTTTTTAGGTGGTTCATGATCTAGTACCGGTTCTCAGAGTTATTATGAGTGTGTCTAGGTTAGGTCTGGATCTCTGAGCGTTTTACCTGTCATCGGATCTCACTCGTAAGCGAGACCCGTTACAATTAAATTGCGACCACATGCACTTGGATCGAGGAACTACGGACGATAGGGTTCGGAGATAACTTCTAATGCACAACATATTTCAAGTCTCACTGGATTACCTCACCTGGTGTTGTGTCTTGGTCACCTCTTGAAAGTAATAAAGGCAATTATACCAACCGTAGTTCATCATGATCAAGGCTACACTGCATCTTGATACTTAGTAGTTTCTACCTACCTATCTAGTAGCCCTTGTAGATTATAAAAGAACTCTTATAGTGATATATGCTGTTAATGTGCGTAAGAGTAGCTGTTATATTTAGTAGTCATGCCTCGTAAATTTTCCAATTTTGTGATTTTTGAGGACAGCCTTGGCCCAGTTACCCCAGTTAGAAAACCACGAAAAACTAAAGGAGCAGTATCCAAAGATGATTTATACATAACCGCCCTGAAAAACTATATCAAAGACCTTTACGAACAGCTCACAATATCCAACAACGATCTAACAAGGCTCCATAAGTTCATCAACCAACCCCTTCTCGACAAACAGATTCTTCAAGGAACCACTGCCGAAACCGCATACAAGACTGCTCGCCAAAAGATCGCTATTCGCTACGCTACGAACGAACTAAAGTCGATCTATGATGTAGTCGTGCATATCGGTACTCAGATCTCGAATGCAGATTTGAAGCTTGTGCATCTCAAGAGCTCACTTGAACATGTTTCTCAGCCTTCGGTGAGATGGGGCGCTTTCGGTAGACTTTCCGAAATGTTGCTCGGTCTATGGAATCATTATGAGACTGTTTTAGAGTTCGCCAATGTCTGTGAATTTGCACTAGAACACGAGACGGTAGTTGCCGTATGAAATGGGTATGGCTAGGCCCTTTATTCTGGCAATATCGGGGGTATCACTGGCAGTTCAGGTGTAGAATATAGGGGTAAGCGCCTAGCCTTTTGGTTTTTTTATAGTATAGCGTTGGGCCGTTAAATTGTATTTAATATCCTGTACTTCTCGTAGGCTTGTGCCCGTGGCTTGGTTCTTGGCATTTTTTTTATTGCATTGGCAAGAGATATACCGGGTGACATTTCGTGAATTTGAATCTTGAATGAATGAATTATAATTGCATGAAGACCTAGGGCTAAGGTGCTCGAGCCAATTTGAATCTTAAACTGGAAATTGCTGTATCATTCTATTACTAGTTTATATAAGAGAGACTTTTCTGTTTGTAGAAGACTATCTAATACGTTAGTAGCAGTGTTCTTTTAAAGATTCAATAGTCCAGGTGATAATAGTTTGAGTTTAGCTCACTAAGTGAGGAAACATTTATATTATGTATAGCTAGCTAATTTCCCAAGGGTAAGATTTTACCTAGCTTAATTAGATTTCTGACTGTTCGGTGCCCAAGACTGAATATTAGTCTTGGACAGACAAAACTAGTTAGCTTGGACTTGAGACAGCCTACATAAATACTGACCAAAGTGTCATCTCTCTAAAACATTACTATTAAGTTCCCGTAGAGTATAGGCTTGTTTTAAAAGCATTAGAGGGTATTGAAATATATACGTTTAAATGTAGTAGGTAGTGGGACTAAGAGAAGAGTTATATTATTTATATTTACGTGTATTGCATTATATTATGAATACATATTTGAGATAAATCATCATAACCTCGATCTCCTTTCTCCACCCACGTGCGCAGTCTCTATTAGACGATGCGAAGCACCTCAACACCTAGAATTCCATAGTTAGAATACTTCCGTACCTCTGTTACTGGCGGTAGCTGGGGAGGGTTAATCTTAAAGTTCTTGGGAACTCTACTCCTAATTCCCATCTAGTAGCCCCTGCTTATATCAATGCTGTAGTCTGTAAGCAGAATCATAAGCTATCACTCATAGTCCTCATTAGAATTTTTCTCGCCGCATCCACTTCCACAGAATAATCCACCTAATTTACCGCCTAAATTTTGTAAGCCACTCAATAAGGATGTTTCCTCTATCTACTTCCCGCCATATATGATCCCAGAACGCATTCTGGTAGTTATGCCACCTGGCACCTAGGTCCACTCCTTGCGAATCATCTCTGGGTGGGCCCACTTTATATGCGGCCTCTCCATATGAATCTCCGCTAGATGAAACCTCTCTAGATGTACTATCTTCACCAGAATCCTCTCCAGAGAAGCCCTCACCACGCCTAGAATTATTTCTAGACGAGTTCTTCTGCCGCACCTCATTAGAATCCTCCACATACATCACCTTAGGAACACCCAGCCTCCACCAAGAAGTCAGCAAACTCACCACCTCACCAACACCCGCCTTAACTCTCCCCTTCAGAGTTTCCTCTACATATAAATCCCCACCGTCATCTACCATTTCCACTCCCATACCCGTATCGATAATACCTTGCACCTTCTCCGTCATAGCACCAACCACCTCTGTAGTTTTCTCAACTTCATACTTTTCAAATAGCGTTGTCGTATTCTTTAGTGGCATACTGTAGTTTTGGGGTTTCTCTGCACCCCAGGTGAGGAGCATTATAATAGGTGCTGTAGGGATACTGATCAAGAAGTCTCCGAATGAAACCTCGTGGGGGAATCCTTTACAGGCCTTATCGAGGAGACATCGAAGTGGGATGACGGTGATGTAGAGTAAGTATGCTTGAATGAGGAGGAAGCTGGCGATGCCAAAGGATATGAGATATGAAGACAGTCTGGCGCGTCTAGGAAGTCGTTTTATAAGTAGGTTTTTTAACTGTAAAGTGAAGATCAAGAGGTGATGGGCAAAGATCAGTATGGTGATGGTAATGGGATTCATTTTTTAGGAGTTTTTTTTTTTTTTGGATAGTGTGGGATTCTAGGGAGTTCTAGTATAGTGTTTTGTCTAGGAGATTGTATTTTATATTGGGGCTTTATAGTTTGATATTGTTGAGAGTTATTTTTCAAGTCGTTTGACATAGCAAACTTGACATCTCCCATACATAGGTAGAGGGCTAGCTAGAATATTCCTGGACGTCGATCATGTACTTTCAAAGATACATGTACGTCACTACACGTATCACTGTGGCGATCTCGGTATAGCGTAGTAAGAATGCCAGTTTTAATCTAGCGCTTACCTATTGCATATTATAGAAAACTCACGTAGATCACACTTCTAGTTTTCAGTAAAATCGTTGACCGTTTAATATAATATATAAAGCAACACCACTAGAATCTCCGGTAAGCCGGCGGCCGAGCTGATCTCGGTGGAGTGAGATGTTCGTATTACCGCACCAATTGAATTCTCCGAACCCGAACCTCAACCAGCCTAAAAACAAACCAGCCCCTAGATAACTAGGAAAGTCTACTTGTATACGGGTACGACCGGTATTTCTATTGGTCTATTAGTTTAGTTCTCAGAACAAAACCCTTTGTTTCCCTTTTGCTATTCTTTCAACTTGGACTGCTACTGGAGTCTCTATTACTAATACGGAAGTAATAAGATTTTGGGTCATTTTATTCGTAAGATTTCCAATTCCAACTATACACAACTATTGCTTCCCTTTGACCCTGTGACCCAAGCCCCGGAATGAACAAAGGAAATAAGGCAAAGCAGATGTAGCCATAACACAAGCCCAAATAATCAGTGGAAGAGTATTTTTAACAAAAGAAAGTCAGCCGAATAAAGAAAAAGTAAAAGAAGTTGACGGGAATCTAGTATGGAATGACACCAGATCATAGGGTTACTATCCAAAAAAGAAACAAATATAAAGTGAAATACAAAAAAAAAAAATACAAGGTATCAATCAACAATCCTCGACCTTTTTTCCATCCCCATAAAACGAAATAAAGCAAAATGTAGATGTAACCCAACCCGTAACAAGGTACAAAAAAGATGACAAACCGCGATTATATTCTCCCACTCCTAAGTCCCTCTTCTTTTGGTGGACTCATTGACCCCTTTGGCCTTAATTCAGGGCTGCTGATGGGTGTATGTTTGATATCAACACTATCAAAACCAGTATCGGACCTTCGCACAGGCTCGAATCCACCAACCTGACCAGCTCCCTCTCCCGTTATGGCCGCTGTCGCCCGTGAAATCCCCCATCGAGTATCTTCACTTTGATCGCTTCCTGCAGTTAGTGGTGGCTGCTGCCCGTACGGATTTGTTGGTTGCGCTCGTGACGTTGCACTACGGAGTTCGTAGCCCTCTTCTGAACCGTGTGAAAAGTCGCCTTCGTCGTAGAATCCGGTCTTTTGTCTGGTGGCGGCTCTTTGGGCTTCGCGTTTTCGGGCTTGAATAGCAGCGGACTCGTTAGAGAAGCTGCTCGTTGTTCGTTCCATCATTAAGCCCATACCTGTTCCGCCAACGCTACCAGGCATGCCTGTAGCTTCTGACAATGGCGTTGCGGATTGAGGAGGGTGATAAACGCCGAGTTTTTGGCCCTCCTCTTCGTCCGGTACCAGTCCACCCCGCCCTGCAGCATCGTAGCCGAGTTTTCGATCTGCTGCATCAGTGCCCCACGTTCGAATTGGATACGCACGTCCCTTCTTCCATGTTTCAGTGAGAGCAGGGAAGTATTGGCGATATGAGGCCCAAGCGACAAAGAATCCCATTAGACCTCCGGTAATAACATCAAAGGGGTGATGTCTGGCGTCCATGATTCGGGAAACAGCGACGAGAGAGGCGGCAATAAGTGGAATGAGTACAACAATTGTTTTCCAGGCTTCCCCGCGAGTATCCAGGACGTGGAGTTTACCAGCTAGAAAAAAAGATAAATAGCCAAGACCGGCAAATGAAACTACTCCTGTCAGTTTGTGAGGGGGTATAGGAAGTGTATAGGAACATACTGCTAGCATGACCAGACGGCCAGCTCTTGAAACCATCTCTCAGAATTGCATTATTTGTTTGTGTGCAAATGTCACTTGTTACAAGGCCCCACACGTCTGCATTTTTACTCCCTGGTTCTGGCATACATCTGTTATTATATTGTCAGCCCTCCTCATTACCGAACCTTCCCCCAGCCTTTTGTAGCCTCCCTGGATCTGTAGCACTCCATCCCAATGTCCCGACGAGAGCAATTCGAACCCACCTCGCGATGATATCCGGTCTCGGTTTTCCTGTCGCATTCTTGAGTGCACCAGTAATTACGATGGCTCCAGCAGCACTTAGCCCTAATCCTAAAATCCCACAATTCATCTCCCATAGCCTATCTGCCATCGTCCATTTACCACCACCACCCAAGATACGCCTTCTAGTAACAGGCGGCTTGTGGTGTGAGTATAGACCATCTATGACCATAGTCCAGAAAATGACACATAGCAAGGGGAATAAGCAACCAATTACACCTGCCCAAGCGGCTGAAATTCGCTCGGGATCTGCATATGGATACTGTAGCGACTCGTTATTTAGTGAAAAACGTTGGTGGAAAGGCTCGGCCTTATCAAGGGCTAAAAATGCAATGATAAAGAATCTATTCAGGTGTTAGTGGGATTTCGGGGTGGAGCTGGGGCGATGACGCTGACATGATGATAAAATAGTCAAAAATGTAGCTGATTGACGCGTTAGCGACCTCAGGTCGAATTCTTGCAAGCCTGAAGAAACTTACGAAAGAGCTACTCGGTCCGGAAGTTTCTTGCTGAATGCACCTAGAATAGGCATTTTTGTTGTTCTTTTTTCCTCTGTCTGTTCTCCTTGGTCGTAACTGACCGGAGGTTCCGGGGGACTAGTACTCTAAAGTTGTACTTTGTGTTTAGTAGTGGTCGGAATGAAGGGGGATCTCGGTAGGTATGTAGATGGACGTTGTTACTGCTACTGCTACTGCTGCTGTTCTAAGTGTAGAGATGGGGAGGGAGGGAGAGGGGGGTAGATGTGGATGGGGGATAGAAGTTTGGGAGAGAGGGGGGGGGGGAGGATCCTGTGCTTCGTTACCATGAAATGGGAGGTACAGCGGTTAAGGAGAAGAGCCGCCGGTAGCAGGGGGCTGAGGTGATAATCTGTAACGCCCAGCACTCACGGAACGCACCTATAAGGCACGATATAGGGAAACTCCTGATGGGACAGTGGATATTTAGAAAATGGCTGTGGAGGAGATAGAAACGCTGATGACGATGAGATTACAATGGGATCGTGATGGGGTTATGTACTGGGGCAAAGAGGATCCGATCAAGCTGAGACTCTGCTCTATTCACATGTATGGTTGATGGTTGATGCACACGCGGTCAGTTCTTCTGGTGGCTCGCTCGCTTGTCTGCACCCGCACTTAATGCTCATACATACACTCATACACTCATACACTCATACCCTCATACATCACATCAGTCCCCAAATAACCTCATTCCCTCCTGCTGTGCCACACTCATTCCTACTTTGCTAAAATAATAATCTCCTGGCTGCCCCACCATCATCATCCTTCTTCCACTTACCAAGAGAGGCTGAGCATCCAGCTGCCTACCCAGTTAGCAGTACTGATAGCCACAATCTGTTGCACAATACCTTATCGCTATTTATGGATAATACTGTAGGCTGTAGGGCGTGGGACCGCCACAGGGATTGCACTCTATACCACATGTAGTAATTTCGATATCCGTGTCGGTCTCCTAAAATCTCGTGACTCAGGCAAACCTAACTCTATTACATTCATGTAGGTGTCACTGCTCTGGAGTATGTATTAAACTTCTCGGAAACCTATCGGTACAGCTGGTGGCCAGGGATCCCTCAGGCATGCATCTCTCCAACCTGCGATCGACAAGTCGCCAACTCTTGGCGAGCATATAAAGTATTTTGGCCTAAACCCAAATAAAATTAGAGAACCGGCTATGGGCTGCTCCCGAGATTCGAAGGGAGGGTAGTAATAACGGCGCTGCCTCCGCTCAGCAACGTCTTACCCGAAGCAATCTTCGGTGGACCAAGGAAATATAGATGATCTGTGTTCAAATATTAACTCTCCTTGGAAATTGGGGGCCGTTCTTAACAATTCATTCTTTGTGGCTGACCATACAGAAACTTGGCAGATCAACAGCGCGACAGCAATAGCCACTTACAACATACTGTAATCATGCAGCCTTGCTTTTTTAGTGAGCTCGGTCTTGACGCCCTGGGGGCTGCAGCACCTATCATAAAAACTGACAAGTAAAAAGGCTTACGCGGCAAGGAAATGCTTGGGATTTAGTGCCTTGAAGCTTTCCCCACATAAGTATGTTTCGGTTGAGCGACTTTACAATAAGCTTAACGAATGAGCTCCTTCAGCCATGCCCATGCTGCTGACAACTAGAGAAAAGGCAGTAAAATTTTCCCAAGGTATGCTTGACAAAGTGTAAAACATAGGACTACGCCTTTATGGCAGTGTGGTAGTGGGAAGGATAAAGTATTGGTATCACCCAGGTTAGCCTATGCACTGATGTTTTCAGCTCCCCTAAACTACGTGGTCGTGGTGGCGTTTGGAGTATCTTGCTCTAACTATAGTTTCGAATCAACTTTTTTGGAGCTTCAGGATGTAGTAAGTGTATATCGGTATCTACTACTATATCTGAGATACTCGCTCCCCTGTAACTGTGAATCACTATATTAATAAAGCAGAAACAGCATTCCAGCACTGTATCAAATCCAGTACGTACTTCTCTGGTGTTAATGCCCTTAGTCTCTGTAGCTTGTTCTACACATGTTTCTGGATGTTATCTCTGCTTGCGCTGTGGCAAACCTTTTTAGAAGGTATGGTGCTCGTAATATTGTGACATTTTTAGAATTGACTGGGCTTGAACTCCATATGGAATGGCTAAAATGTGTAAGGCGCAGACCCAGTCGGTTTTAAGAACGTAGTGAGTTTGCAAGTAGAACCCTGTACAAGGGGATCTGAAACTGCAAACAAAAATCATTGACAGGGTGATGGCTTTCTCTGTTGTGGTAGCCTAACGCCCTTGCGTCAAGCTAGGTAAACCCCCTAGAAATGTTCCATGGTGCCAGCCTAAAGCTTTCTACTCGCAATAGGCGTACAGTCTCCGGTAAGAAAGGTCGGGAAACCAGGGTTAGTGAGCAGGGACCCTACAGCCAGTACAATTGCTAGAATTGTTGCCACAATACTGAAAAGCGAATAGAAACCCTAAATTCGAATTTCATGTTTCTCGATCTTTGTTGCCAGAAGCTGTATAGAACCCGGTGAGTATTTTCAGGTACTTAATGCCTGCTGCGAGTAGGTACTGGTAGTTAGTTCCACGTTATCGTCAAGCTCTTGAGATATGACATGGTATCGGCCAACCAGCAGTTTCCTATGTCGCAACTCCAATATGTGGTCCGGATATTTGTGATACAGGAAACTAGAATGTCTGTGTCTAAGGCTCAATTAAACTATTTCCTAGCTCACACAGTATTCTTAGCTTTATTGGCTAGTAGTACTAACATTGGGAATCGCCGAGAAAAGGTATTATATTCTTGATAATAGGAAAGTTAAATTTTAGATGCTTGTTTGTATGTTTTAACATTATCTAGTATAGGCCGTACCTCCTCAACAATGACATTGCTCAGGTTCGGCTTTATATAGTTAGATAAGCCCGCAAGAACTATGCTTCTCCTCTACGCAGGAAATGTGGGGGTAGAACGGGTATCAGGCTCTTTAATCCAGCATAGCATCACACGAGAGGATGGCAAATGAATTATCTTTCTCACATGTAAGGGTGAACAAAGAGGCACCATATCTGGGAGACGATTATGTATATCACAGCTTTAGGTCCCGTAGCCGCGCTAAAACGAGCTAGGCAACGGCACACAGCACTCAAAGTTACGAAAGGGCTATAATAAGTGGGATAAGGTTGAGAGATTTTGTTATGACACTTATGAGTGTATCTATGGTTCCCGTTACGGCCTGTATTGTTAGGGAGGTGAAGATGGAACAAAGAAACGAGAATGGGCTTGTTCATTAGGGACTTGGAGGTACGTACTACTACGACCTGGCCTGAGAACTATTCGTTTGTTTGGGTTAGTTATATTCCTAAGATTAACCTGGTTAGAGACTAATTCTCTGTATGTATGTTTCAAGCTTTTGCTAAAAGTCTCGTAAACTCGGGGAAGACGAATAGCAAAGACTGAGACATTTCAAAGACCCAAATCTTAAGGACAAAGGTAAAGTCCAAAGCTGCATCTGTATCCTATTGTTTTTGGAAAGATACCATTTATTATGGATAGGTATCATACATTGGAACCTGCTAGTTGCTATTAGATTCCTTTTTGATCGAGTAGACCAGAAAGGAAAAAGCGTATTCAAAATATTTTTCAACTCCTGGCAATCTGAAGAATCTTTAGTTCGCACCAAGAAACACGAATCATCGCAAGAAAATGTCTGATTTAATCGTGTATGGAACCTGGGCAGTCATGGTGACCTTGGGTACATTATTTATGCTGTACTGCTGGGGCACCGACAAAAGTCATTCAACCGTACACAGAAACTTGGGGTGGATCAACGTTTTTTCCTTCGTTTATCTACTGGTTATTGCCATACTTCGGTTTATACGTTTTGATATTGAGGGATGGGCTTATCGATTTCTTTTCCAGTTGAATTCTGCTTTATTAATGGTCCTAACCGCTGCAGTTTATTATATCTACAAAATTCCACTTTTGGATGAATATAGGGCCGGGCCATCGTGGAAAAGAAATTTAAACGTTGGGAGTAATAGGCATGGAATTTTTGATCCAGAGAACAAGGTGGAATCAGATGTTGAGAGAAGATTGAAAAGGGAACGTGAGGCAAGATTTACGTCTATTGAAGCGCAGGAAAAGGAGTTCATTAGGAGCAAAGAGGCTCAGGAGCTAGCGGGTTGGAGACATCGTCCATCTAGTGATAATGTAAACCGTTCTGGCTTTAGAGCCTACGACTTCCTCGAGTACGTTAAATACCGAAGGCCCCAAATACCGAGAGGTCTGGAGTCTAGCATTGAACTTCCTCCGGCATCCCAAATCAAAGAGGTGGTTTGGTGGGCTGATGGTAATCTTCTTAAATGCCATAGCACTTTTCGTACCACACCAGGGGTATGTTGGAACAACTTTGAGTCATTTCCCTTTAATCGAGTAGTATTTGTGAGCATACTTTAACTAACTTCAATAATAAGCCGGATCCCATACCTCAAATTGAGAGAGTGCCAACTTTGAAGAATCACCCGTCGGCAATCTTCACAAATTGCGTATCAGTAGATAGCCCCAAACAAATCACACCCGCTATCAATCTAATCATGGAGACTCTGAACCATATACCGCACTATACAACTGATGAGCCCTCGCGTAACCAGTTTAGGTATTCAGTAGCAGTGAACTGTGAGCTTTTCACGTTTCCGCCCGAATTCTACCACCTGAAAGTGCGTAATCCTGGCATGGATTCTGCAAATAAGTCGTATCATCCGAAAAATGGATATGGTATTAGTAGGGACGGCAAAATTCTTTTGGATGATACTGAAATTAAAAGACCTGATGGGCTATTGCCTGTTGATGAGGATAGGAACTTGGTTTCTTGTATGAGTGTTTCGGTTGACAAGGTTCTTGTCGTCAATTTTCATATTTTACATATGATACAGCATGTTATTTCAGACCAAGAATTGGAGCAGGTATTTAAGCTTACTTTCCTATGGAAGTGGAGGGTAAATGCTGACTTTGAACTATGATCGGATATAGATTACAAAGATTTTTAGTGATTTTATTCTTAATCTAAGGGTCATAAAATTTTGGTTCAATCCTCAAGATGATATTAAAGCCATGGACGCTACAATTGATGAAATGTACCGAGGAACACCTCGGAAAGAATTTCTAGCAAGAGAAATCCTGCAAGCGGGTATACTAGGCATGATAAAGGAGTACTCACCTAGCTATAAACTAAAAATAACACCAACTAGAGCACCTATTTTCAGTAAAAGACGTCCCCAGGGCATCACCTTTGGTAGGGATACGAGGTGGGGCACAGCATGTCCCTATGGTTTCCATACAAACGCCGTCGATCTATCATTGCGTCCTTGTCCATGCCGCACAAATAATTTAGATTTGGCTGTGGTCACAGAGTTCATCATGCGTGATATTGGTTTGGAGCCACCTATGGAAAGAAATCCTTACGGCAAGCGGAGATGGACTGAAGTCAGGGGCGGCAGCAACTACAAGGATTTCGAGAAATGTTTATTGCATGGAGATAAGCATGAAATACTTTTTCGGGTCCTCAAGGATATGTACCTACCAGCAGTGGCCCCTCTGTATATCTTTGGGGATTGTACGGGTCGAGGTTGCCGGATGATTGGAGTCGGCTGCGTCGACGATTGCCCAAACAAAGAACTATGGAGGAAATCTCTCTCTGATGCAAAAGACCGCTTTTATAAGGGTTTCTCCAACCCAAGTTTTCAACAGAGTCACATTTCATTGGGGTATGCAGTGGCTAATGCTATTAGTATAGCACTGGTAGTTCGCTTTTTGATGACTACCCAGAATCCGAGGCTGTAGGTAGCCATTCTTTCCATAGCGGTATTTTTATTTATCGCTTTTTTTCTTTTGTTATACTGACTTCTAGTCTTTAGGCTATTAGAAAGATTGAGACTTTGGAATATTAAGCCCCAGGGGCAGATGGACAGAGTCTCATTCACACGAGAAATGGATACCTCTCTTGCGCTTCAGAGGTTTGACGTATCATGGAGTTCGACCTCTAAACTAATCCGGACTGTTCCACTATATGTGGAAAACAAAGCCTTTGCAAAGGAAGATCTAATTGAATGGGTGAAAGATAAGGAGCTGAGGCAGTCAATAAATTTCTCTAGACCAAAAGCGAACTTCTTAAAGCCAGAGCGGGTCCTCAACCACTACCTCCACATTTTATTGCTGAGGCTGCCAAAGATTTTCGGAGAGTACGTTGTTGAGAATATTGTTTCAAAGCCACAGCGTGATGCGAGTTCACTGGAGTACAGGCAGTCGAGTCGACAGTTTACTATCAAAGAAATAACGGAAATATTCAATACAAAAAACAGGTCTTTAATGGCTTCTCAGTTATTGGAAATGGCAATTGCCTATTTTGAATTGAAGCTTATTTATGAGTATGAAAAAGATAAGCAGAGGGTTGATACAATGGCTATACAGTTTGAAGTAAGCAGACTAGCGGTTGGCCTTCGCCTTGGGGTTCTAGATAAAGAAGTGATCTTGAAGGCCAAAAGAGCATTGATTACCCCTTTTCCTCAGCCTGATTGGATTTCACGGAGTGGCAACCTCCTTCAGGAAACGTTAGCGGACGTGAACAAAACCGCTGGTGGCCTTTTTCTAAAGCCAACAAAGCCGGTAGTCTTTCCAGATGTCTTTCACCAGGGAAACAAGAGGATGAAAGGTTTACTTAATAATCTTCTGGACTTGCAAGAGTTAAACGCACATCGTGTGGAGGAGTTTAAACGTCTGATGTCAACCATGGTAGATAGGCCAAAGAGATTAATTTTGGAGAACGCAGCTTTGCATGGGATAACTCACTTTCAGTTTCCTGCCCTTGAGTTATTCTTCCCGCCAAGCGAAAGAGGTATGGACACTTCAGACTTTATAAGTATTGATCCTATGATACAGTTCTGGGTTTTATTAGTCTTTAAAACAACCGATGGAGTCAGGACTCGGGACGAGTCACTCGCTCAAAGGGTGTTCAACCTGACGTATAGCCCGACAAATTTCTATATGCCGGAATTGAATCAGGTAATAAAGAGGGCAACACCAACAAATCGGTACGAACGGGCCCAGCCTGCTCAACATTGGACGGAGGTAGATAATGCGAGGGATAATACAAATCTAGAAGGTGCAGCTGCGCCCCTAGGAGTAGCACCAGTGGCTGTAGTGAAAGAGGAATGGGGCGTTGATGGAGACATCGATCCTAACTTGGGAGGGGGCCAGGATTTGACCAAAGATATCGTGCCAGTTGAGCCAGAACCAGTGCCAGTTGAGCCTATAGCTGGTGTAGATACCTGGGATATTGAGGATGCACCATACCTGGATAGTATTCGATTTGATATCGATGAGGAGGGATTGTATTTGGATCCTGATATTGAACAGAATGAAATGTCTGCTGAACAAGCGCAGTTCCTAAGAATGTTAAAGCAAACGATCGGCACTTGGTGTCTCTAATTGAGGTGGCTTTGTTCGAAATTGGGTATCTAGCTTTTTATACTTTCGGGAGTTTAATTTGGAACTTTTATATTTGACTTCTCTTCAGACCGGAGAATGTAGATTTAGTTAAAGTGCAACGGTTATAATTTTACTAGTGAATCATAAAGATCTAATATATTTGAGCGGCAATCTGTATGTTTCAATCTTTTGATTCTGTGGTACAAGTGGGTTGAGAACACTGCTATATATAGGCTAATATCACCCAGGGGAGAAATCCCCAGCATAGGCACTTAGCCCCCTAGCACCATCTGAGTTTAGTTTGGAGTTTTCTAAGCATTTCTTATGGTATAATTTCTATAGGTTAATCTGTGTTGGGTTTTAGACTCTACTTTTGCTAATTCTAGAATATATTGGGGTTACATAGTAGCTTAGCATTACTGCCTATAAATAACGTTTTACGTCTCAATTGAGTTCATCACACCAAAACCCACCGGGAATTTTGGGCTGTTACCTTCATTTAAGGGGTAAAAACGAAAAACAGCTGGCTTTAGAATAAGTATGTGAGTGGTGCTAGGTCGTGGCGAACAAAGGAATTTTGGATAAGGTAGAAAATTAAACCTCTGCTTTTCGCTAAGACCAAAATAATAGAACTAGATGCTGGTACAGCGTTATAGTTCCCTAAAATGGACTTCTCATTCATTTATTCTGATTGCATGTGCACCAAATCTACCTTGTCTATAGCTATAATATGTATATACTCGCTCTATGTACCGCACTTTAGGCAAGGGGAACAAAGGAGACCACTACTTACATTCTAAACAAAGTTTTCATACGAAAATCTTTTGTTATACTGGAAATACCCGCATTAGGTAGGAACAAAAATAATGCTATATACCTATCTATGCATGATAATGGGTAATTAAAACTGTGTGTTAGCCATAGATCACAAATCCAAATGTATGGTCTCTCCTAACATCGTCCCAAAAGCTACCTATTATTCATTTCCGAGATCATAGTTGAACGCAGCTCTACTTCATGGATATCTTTACAAAATTTGTAGCCTTCACATGGATTCATCCAACTTTTGTGCTACTCATAATACCATTAGCGCTCGCCTGGGGCATACCTATAAGTGGATCATGGAAATTCATCATCTTTAATCTTATCGCATGCTACGTGGAACTGATATTTCTATCGGAAGGCGACCCCTACAACTTCACTTTCGCATTCCATAGTTTCTTCCTAATCACCTCCAAAGCAAGCCATTTCCGCGTCGTGCAGAGACACGAAGCCTTCGTTAAAGACGCATGGGAAATCGAGGTTACAATCTGGAGATACTTCGGAAGTAAACATGATTCTACATTACAGCAACATCTCGCCAGGAGACTTAAAGCCCGACAGATATCTCTTCGCCAAAAGAAGTATGCGCTTGCTAGAGCAGCTATCCAAGGAGAAACTACAGATGAAGGAGTATTTCCAACTGTAGATACTCAGGAGGACATTGAAGAGCGGGGGAAATTCGCTAGATTGAGGGAGCGCTGTGATAGGGCTTTTATTTCAACACAGACATTATCGGAGCCTAGTGTCGCAGCAACAGAAGCAGAAGATACTGCTGCAGCTGCCACAAAGAAGATTGATTTAGATAAGAGGTGCGGAAAGGAGATTCTTCGCTGGTTGGCCAAGGAAATTAAAGAAAGCGAAGGATTTGTTAAGCCTGTTAAGTGGTCTAAAGATATCAAAACAGGGGCGGTCATCTGCCATAACGGTTATACCGACGGGGTAAGGAACATAGTCTACAAACACCTGAATCAAAATGCTGACTGTTTTGAAGAGTATTCCGTTAGATTTTTTTGCCAACAGTGAGGACCTGATCGTTGGCTCGGTTTCAGTCTTGAGACCAACTGAGGTGGAACCGGCGCTACGCCTAATTGAGACTGCATTGGACTTTATCAAGTTCTACGATGTCAATAATTTTCCCGGCTATGAGACAAGACGCCTTCCGCCTTCACATGTGCAATTTAAACGTGCTGTTGCTGTCAGTTGTGAATTTATACGTTATCCTGCTGAGTTTATACGGGGGGAGGTTGAGACACTTGATGTAGACGATCCTAACTGGGAAAAACACCAATATACTGATAAGAAAGCGGGCTGGAGATTGAAGAGCAATTATGTCAAGAAAGATCGTGAGCTAGTGAGTCTTCTCACTGTATCAGGTATGATGACTATATTAACCACTATTAACCCATATGAACTTTGTGCTAATAAATGAATTAGTTGATCGATATCTTGTGGTAACATTTCATATTGCGTACATGTTGAAACACTGTACAGAAATAACTTCTAGAGAGGTACGTCAGCTTTATCTAGAGTTCTAATTTCCTTACATTTTTCAAGTCTTCTCAAACTATGATATTACCCTGGAACCTAACTATATCGAACCAATATAGCTAAAAAAACTATTCCAAGACCTTATTCTAAATAAACGAAAGATCAAAATTTGGCATAACCTCCCAGATGGTATTGCGGCTTTAGACGCAACGCTAGAGCATATATTTAGAGGACGCGAGCCAGCAGGCGAAGATGAGCGAGAGCACGAGAGATATAACGCCTCTCTCCGAAAACCCTTTCGAGAAGCTGGTCAAAGAGATATTCTCCGTACCCCCCACTACAAAGATACCGGTCCCGATGACTTCCTAAAAGTGAACAGACCCTCCGACACAGAGTTCAGGCGCGGCGACATAAGCCAATATTCGTGCCCGCTTGAGCTACACGCGCCTGGAACTGACTATGCCGGCCGCCATTGCCCTTGTGACAAAGGTATTATTGATATCACGGCAATAGTAGATTTTATCCTACGCCAGCATAGGTTTATTGGGTTGGGCGATGTTAAATGGCGTGACTTGACCTCTTGGGTAGAGCCACAGGACGATTATAGTTTTCGGGATCTTGTACGGTGGCTACTGGCCGGTAGTAAATATCAGCCACTTTTGTGCCGGTTCAAGGATGTAAGACACATAAAGCCAAAAAAGCCAAATACGAAGGGTCTGCTACCAGAGACGGTTGAGCAGTTTAACAATATTTACCGGATAAAGCACAATATCTATAAAGCGGAGAAGGAGAAATTCTATGCTACAGATGGAGAGACGAAGGGTATTGAGAAAGATGATACTTGCCTATCATATGTGGTCGGAGACGTAATTGGGCTTAGTTTGATCTTGAGGACTATTCTTACATGTGAAACACCCGCATTGTAAGCATTTCTCCAACACAAAGTACGATTTTTGTAGTTGGCTGACAGATGTATTAGGTTGGCAGAGAGGCTTATCCATTACGCCTATAAGGACCCCGTAGAGGTTGAATCTTGCGCCTACGACACTGCACTTTTTCGGAAGCCAGGCGCTCCTATCTCTCTACCGCCTTTAGAGCAACCAAATTCTTTCACAATTGGCCTAGAGGCAGATAATCCACATACAGTGAAGGACAAACTAACATCAATCATGGAGAGAATGTCAGCCAATCCTGCATGGTATTTGAGACAGAGTACACATGGTAAAATACACAATGGTTTGACTTTTAGTCATGTGATCGAGACTGCGTTTATTCAAACGGGCTGGGAGTACCCTAGAGTTCCGCCGCGCAGACCGCAGGTACGGCCACTGCCAGGGCTACGGGCCGGGGTGACAACAGTAGCGGCAGTGAAAACAGCGGCGGCAGCGGCAGCAGCGGAGGCAGTGGCCGAGGAAGCTCAATCAATGATTGGCACAGCAATAGTTACAGCGACGGCAGCAGATAAGGCGATATGGGCAAATTTCTCTGTGGAAATAGCAACAAAAGTAATGAAAACATTAGTATCAATGATGAGGCTTTTAAATGAGGGGAGTGTGGTTGGAATTGAAGAAGTAAAAGTAGCCGTGGAGGGAGCAACAAGAGTGGTAGGAAAGGCATCTGACGCACTAAAAACAACGTCCCAAACGACCTATGGAATAAGGACAGCAGTGATAGGATTAGCAGCCAGAACTGAACGTGTAGCAGTCCCAAAATCTGACGGAGTAGTAGTATCAGAGCCAGCACAGACGGTAGCAGGTATAATGGTAACGGCAGGAACAATAGCAACCTTAGCTGAAACAGCCGAAACACAAGCAGCAACGATGGTGGCGCAGGTAATTGAAGCAAAGGCAGCTCTAGCAGCTATAGTACCAGCAGAGGTGGTGGGGGGTTTAGGGCCAGTAGGGGCGGCAGTCAACGAATTTAGAAGGTTAATAGAGAAATTGAGGAGATCAATTAAAAAGGTAGAAACAATTCAAGCGGCATCAGTAGCAGTATCAGGAGCAGAAATAACAGCAAGGTTAAGGGTAGTACCAGGACCATCAGGGACCAGGCAGGCTGAAGCAAGGCAGGCTGCAGTACGACAAGCAGCAGCAATAACAGCAGCAACAAAACTAGCAGATACGGCAAGATTGCTTTGGCAAGCAGTTAATTCAGAAGCAAGAACAAGAGCAGCGATAGAGGGGGCGGTGGCAATACCAGAAGAAGCAAGCGCAGCGGTGGAAGCGGCGAGGGCAAGAGTAGCGGCGGCGAGAGGGGAAGTAGCAGTGGCAAGAGCAGAAGTAGCACCAGCAGTACCAGTGGAAGAGCTTGTAGCACAGACACGGGTAAGACTAGCAATAGAAGAATTATTAGCGGCGAGGGCAATCTCAGCAGTAGCGGAGAAAGCGGTAACAGAAGCGGCGGTAGCCGGGGCGGCAGCGGGAGCAGCAGAAGCAAGGATAGCAGCAACAACAGCAAGAGTAAGGTTAGATAAAGCAATCACAGAACGAGACGCAGCAAAAGTAGCCTTGGCAGCAGAAATAGAAGCAGGATCCACAGCGAGAAGGGTGGCAATAGTGGCAGAAACCAAGGCCGAAAATGAAACAAGAGATATATGTAGGGAGTTGTCGAAGGCGGCAATACTCAAAATAAAAGCAGCAATCCAGACACGTCAATTTGAAGTATTAGAGGAAATAATCTACGCAACAGCAACCTTAGTGGAAGAAATATCGAACTCAGTAGTAGTACTACTGAGAGAACTTTCCATAGCAACAGCGGCGACAGCTGAGAGCGCAGGGGACACAGAAGTCCTCTCATTAGATGCAACAAGGAAAAAGGCAGCTGAAGCAGCACTTGTTCCACGGCTAGCATCTTTCGGCCCTGACCAGCTAATTCCCGATAACAACTATGGGCTAGCTCTTACGGTCCGGAATTTAGCTACAAAGATTCTCCGGAATAATTGGAGATACATGCCTGCAGAGTTCATGCCAATTCTCAGACCTGCCAGAGGTCTGAATAACGGGGCCTGGTTCCAGGCATTTGTGAATCTGCTCGAATGGCATTGTGAAGTAGATAGTTTACTTCTCCCAGAGGAAGAGTTGATGGCCATATGCAACCCTACGCCAGAAGAGCTTAGCTTTCAAACAGAATTTGGAGCACAGTTGAGAGCCAGAGTAGTGCATGTTGAACCAGCGCCGGCACTTTTGGCAGCACGCACCGCAGCTGATAGAGCAAGAGAGAAAGTAGAGTTACATGAATTTGCAGATGAGGTTTGTGCTGAGATTCTTGTTTTCATGCTTGTGAAGGAGATATCGACATTCGAGAAGCTCGACGCTGCCCGGAGATTAGTCCTTGGCATTGACAAGACGGTTACTGAATACGGTATATCCGCCGGTTTTTCGATGTGGGATTCAGTGACTATAAAACAAATCAAGGAAACATTCAACCTTGATAGTTTTATCTACCAAAACCCACACTGGTTCAAACGCCTTCAAGTCCTACTAGGACATGAATTTGTGGATAACATCCCTATGAGCAGTGCCTCGTCATTTATCTTCAGACAGTGTGGTGCTAAAGACCGTGCTGGACTAGTCGAAATGCTTATTGTGGAAGTTGAGCGATACCTAAAAATCTATAAATACCAAGACAAACTTAAAGATCATTTCAGAAAGATCGTCTTGGGTACCCAAAAACACGAAAAGAGGAACCTACTTTCAAGCATCAAAGTCAAGGCCAATAGAATGGCAAAAGAATTTAAATACCCCCTTGACCGAAGGGAACCGCTTTATAAACTCAACAAGTACAATAAATTTCACAGGCCAGACCTCGCTCGCCCATTGATTGCTACACCAGAAGTAATCACAGAAGCAAAAGCTCTACAGAACGCTAAGGAGGAAACTGATAACTGGAAACTCCCCGAATGGTGTACCTTTCTTCTCCTTAAAAGAGACAAATCAGACTACTCTGGGCCCACAATAGAAAGGCTATTTACACCACACGCTACTTACCCTCAACCGAATGCCATGAGGGTGCACACCCCATGGCTAAAGGCAATCATAGCACTTCTGACCCTCAACCCCGAAACTGGACCAGAATGTTGGGATGGAATCCGGAAGTGGTGGACTAGTGGACTTTGGATACAGGGCCTTGGCTTGGCGGATGAACATGTGGATCAAGCACTCCTGCCAGATCTGAAGCTAGTCACGGAAGATGCTCCAGTGCCGAACCCAATACCCATTGCCGAGGTCCAGGACAGACGAACTCATAACGCTATAAATAGGGCATGGATCCATAGGGCTTCCTCGGCTGATAGGGAGATTGAGGCTTTAGCTGCAGCGTCAGGGGCCATATAGACCTAGGATTATATTTCTATTATGTCAGCGTTATATTTCTTTTCTACTTTAAATTATCTACTATTTCTATGAGAACTGGGCATGTGAAATAGGTACTAATAGATACATGTACCCTCTTTCAATCGAGGTCTCTATGTATTTATGATCAATTCATTTAATGTCACACTATATCACTCGGTGTTCACGTCACTTGACCCAATTGGGACCCATATGCGATACTACTACTGGCTGAGGTATAAAAAATTATAGAATTAAGGAGTGACAATAAAGTGACTAAACTAAAGTAAAGAATTACTTAAGTGAATATCCAAGGAAGTCCCTACAAATAACACATCCACAGTCCTAATACCATATTATACCAAATTTTCTCTCTTCCTCCTCAAAGATTCCTCCCCAAAGCTCCCCCACTCAAACACCCCCCCCCCTCTCCCCTTCCATTATAGAAGACTATATTTCGAGGCTATAGAGCCTAACCTAAAGGCAGTTCTGTCTGACAGGAACCTCTTGGCAAGCCTCAGGTCCGAGTTGGTAATCGTCACAGAGGGTATCGCAGGCGACGCCAGGCTTGACAAAGACTCTGAATTCAGTGTAAGGGAAGTTGACACGGTAATGGTGGTCACTGTCGTCGTTGGGATAAGCAGACTTGTACCCAGCACTGTTTGTAGATTATATTTTAGCACATTATATAACTAAGAGGATTGAAAGGGGAGGGGGGGGGAGGAAATTATGCATACCGGCATGCGCAATGGTACTGTCCTTGGTAATTAGTGCGGACACACGACGTGGTGATATCGCAAGTCTTTTCTGCGCTCCCCAAGGGGTTCACATCACACTGCTGGCAAAGTGCGCTGACAGGAGTAGCCTGGGCTTCGAAAGTGAACAAGGCCAATGCGGCAGCGAGGAAGACGGTGATGGATGTATACTGCATGATTGAAGACTTGTTTGTTTTTTTGAATTAAAAACGAGAGGAAGTTGTGAGCGATTGTGAAGCGAGTGGATGATCTGAGAAGATGAGTTGGATGGTGAAGGATATTGGGATATTGGGGGTAATGGGGAGTACCTTATATACTTTAATTCAAGATGGTCAGAGAAGTAACTTCTAAGTGCTGACTCCAATAGTATAGAGCTAGAACTGTCGTATGATTAGAACATCACAGGGGAATATGGATCTCGGGTTCGATCACCCTATTCCCTCAAGCATACTTGCTTAGCAGTACAACCACATGATTATTCACACGATGTAATGGGGGATCGCGGGTACGCTATGCCGAAGTCAAGATCGTCAGTTTGTAACTAAAGAGGAATGATTTTGTGAATGTCTCATTGTGCTTACTCGTCTATAGAGCATGGGACAAATGAAAATGCCCGAATACGAGGTTAAGGAAGACAGTAAGGTAAGCTCGCTAGGTATTATCTAGCCGTAAATGTGAAATAATATTCCTAAGCCCTAAAAATATATAGGGTAAAAGTCCCGGGGTGGTTTAGTGTGATCAACGCTTATGACTTCACTTAGCAAATAAATAAGCCTCATACTGTCTCAGCTAATTAGTCCCAGTCTTGACTTGGAAATAGAAGGTTTAACGGTCCCCAATGTGATTAAATTAATGGTGATCTTTGCGGGGAATTGCATATGTACCCGCAGTCAAACACTTCCGGAGTCTGGTAATGGGGAGAGGGCATGCCTATTTTGTCATAGTGAGTTTGTAATATTGGCTAAAATTAAGAATAAGATTTCTTTCTTTATCCCCTAGTCCACGAGATTCAACGTACGACTGCCCTGCACCCTGTGTATTTGGTAAATCTTAGTGAGCGAGATGGGGCTCTTTGTCACCCTGTTCCGTAAGGGAATCAGCTCGTGTAACGTTCCACGTGACCTAAAAATAGCGATGCACCCAGCACGTGGTACTACAACATGAGCGATTCTGATTATGTCGTCTGGCTATTTGTGCCGGTCCCTGGAAGAATAGGCCTAAAACGCAGGAGGATATCTATATACAAACATCGTGTTATTCATGACTACAGATTTGTAGTGCAGAACTCCTTCTCGGAGGTTTCCTAACCGATAGGAACCTCCCACCCGACCAGTAGCTCATCCGGCTGTGATAGGGAAAGCAAAAGCATCTCGATATCCACAAACAAATAGTGCTGACCGGCAGTATTCGGTATTCCTCTGTTCAGGGGCAAATCCTCTCAAGAATCTAAGCACATTCCATAAATAAACAGAAAAGCGGAAAAGATGAGATATGAATTGAACAGGAATCAATATGTATAGACGAAAAATAAAAAAAGAACTCCCATAACCAAACACCACAACCATCTTAGGTATAGCGCATTTTCCCAATTTTCCCAAATACCGAACCATTCAATCCGTAAATGCTACACAATCTCTAGGGAAAAGCCCTCCAGCACCCGCATACCATCCCCAAAGATACTCGATCGTCTCTTCTCCGTCACCTTCAGTGAAAGCAACCCATACATTCATAATCTCCGCCTTGTCTGGAAACCCCAACAGCCCGCCGAAATCTCTAGGCCTGGTCCCGGGAGTGTCGCGTCTATAAACTGTGTCGGCATTCGAAGGCAGTACCTCTGGCCAATGTGACTTGATAGCGACCGCGGTCATTGGTCCCTGGTTTCCTCTCCAATTCCCACCATGCACAACAGGTGTCTTCGCAACGTAATCAGGAGGATTGCGGGGTATATCTAGGATCGTTTTGTGGGTGCCCTTCTCCCCATTCTGCGATAATAGTGCCATTGGGTGACCAGCGCGACACTTGAAAGTTCTTTCGTCGTCCTCATCTTGGATTAATTCCTCAGACATTGCATTCCAACACGCCATACACATATCCCACTGGCTACCCAGACATTCAGTACAGTGTAAATACGAATGATCGGGCGGAACCTCAGTAGCGCAGCTATCGCAGATCACGCTAAAGTTCATATTCCGGAGATACCCGAATGCACTGAGTTGTGTGTGGAGGTCGATATTCCTATGCCCTACCCTACGCGATAGGTTCTCAAAAACCTGGTAATGACCCTCTCCCGTATTCCCTCTTACAGCAGAGCTGCTTCCAGGAAGAGGGCGGTTGTTGGAATATAGCTTCAGTTCATGGGAGCAGGCATTCCCTTGCGATACGCATGTCCTGCATATTGCCCATTTCCCGTCATCACAGGTATCGCACGCCCAGAAGTAGCAATTTAGTTCCCCACTCGGCCCAGAATTATCGCACCAGGTCTCGCAGATATCACAGAATACGCCAGATTGAATATGACGCCGTGGATGCATCTGGAGTTTCTGCATAACGAGTACATGGTTCGCTTCTGGGTTCCGACAGCTCTTTCCGTTTCTATAGCAGTGAGAACACGTTATTATATCACACTGTGGACATCTGCAACGGGTAGCGTAGTCAACACGTCTATGGCAGTGAAAACACGTTTGTTCCGAATTGGCGGCTAGTGACTCCCAATAGAATGCCGGGAGCCCGCTGGGCGAACCCGAACTCGTAGAGTTGTTTCTGCTATTTAAAGCCCTTCTGTTTGTATTTGGGCCCGGCGCACTCCGACTACTGGAAGGACTTGGGCGTATGCTTACAGTTGAGGAACGGCGGTTCGGTAAAGCGGGGGGCACAGAGCTTGCGCTTGAGGGTGGGCCAGATTCACCAGGGAGCACCCCGCTGCCTGGGGTGTAGACCTTGCGTAGTGCCACCTTCTCCTCCTCTGTACGGTCCTTATCTGGGTTTCTGGCGATAAAGTCCTCTAGTAGAGCCTGGAGTGTAGAGTTATGCTTCGTAGCCCGGACTATAGAACGACACACTGGGCAAGTATACTTTGCGACGGCAGGTGGTGCGGAAGAGGAAGCGACCGGGGCGTTTGCAGCATTGTTGCTGAGAGACTGGAACCATGATTTTGCGCAAGAACCGCAGTTTGTGTGTAGACAGTCGATAAAGGTCACTGGGTCGTAGAGCAAGTCCGTACAAATCTGTTTGATATCAGTTTTGCTGGTTCAATAAAGAGAGGGGAGTCCCCCACATACCGAACACGTCAGCTCCTTCTCGATGATCGATGAACTCATGGCGATAGATCCGTCGTTACTGCAATGCTTATCAACGTGGTATATATATTTCTCTCTCTCCTCGCATTCACAGACTCATCTCCTGAAGCAGTGCGTGGCTCAAGCGAGTGTGAGGTTTGGCTGTCAGTGAGCGAAGAACCCCCGGTGTCTACAGAAACAATGCTGGACTCGACCAGCCTTGGCTCCCCGTACCCCTCCCCTTACTTGTAATCCATTAAGTAAAGTGTCAAGGGTCGCAGCCCATGAGCTTATCGAACAGCACAAGACCCCGGGTATCATCCCAGCTGGCTGCCTGAGACCAGCTCATCTCTGCGTAACATTGCAGCACAGTGGCTGTGATGGGAGCGATGCCAGGCAGTGCACATCCCCAAAACACGTATCGGATTTATCGAAAGAGAGGACCCGCCACGAATACACATATTTTGCAAATTACTGTCGCTTTCGTGAAACTCGCCACCAATATTGGTGTAGGGTTAGGGTTATGGTACAAATAAAGCTGAAGCTTCCAAGACGTTTCGCCCAAGATCACATTTATGGCATAAAATACCCCAGGCGGCTGTGTGCTTAAGCGATTTCCTCGGAGGGGCTGGCCCAGATATTACCAACACACAAAATCACTCGGCTTTGCATCTGCTAAAATTAATTTATGTATGCAGCTGCTTAAGTAAAAGAATTACATAATATCCATTACCCCCGATAAGAACTCTTATGTTTGTAGGTACTACACGCTTCTCTGGTGATCTTGTTTATTAGGAAGCCTATAGTTGATAGATATTAATTTATTGGGGGGTACTGAATCTATTCTACTCTTTGGGTACCAGCAGATACTACGCTCCAATCAAGAAACAGAACCAACTACAGGTGCCCTGGCAGTCTTACAAAATACCTAATATTCTCGGCACTAGGCTGAAATAAAGCCCAAGGCCTTGATTAGTAGCTTTTATGCATATCTAATTCACTCAACACCTTATCCTTATCCTTATCTAGGAGCCTTGTCTTCATGATACCTTCACAGCCACCCGTTTCCCCACCTCCCGCGTTAGATTATGTGCGGACGGTCAGTGAGATGGCTGGCAGTAGGCCTATCCATCATAAATAGCTTACTACCTGATCCACTGAGAAGCCAACCTACATATACAGCGTACGGCAAAAAAGATCGAGAAACCAGGGTCTGCTACCAGGGTATTGTGGCCAATCCTACTACTAGAATCTTTGCCAAAAACCTAAAGAACGAATAGGAACGCTGATTCTCGTGTCTCGCGTTTCTCGATCTTTTTTACCGTTCGCTGTATGCTATCATGCGTCCCTAATAACATAACACACTTACGAGTGCACACCGGATGTAAAGCGCTCTTACAACCATCTTTTTTTTATCGCCACCTATTCCATCAGATACTTCGGAAAGCGTATCGTAGCATAGCATAATGTCTAGACGAATAGCAGTTCAAAAGTGTAGATCCCCAAGGGGGGTGCTAAGCCTTGTCCTACGACTTGGCTGGTGACTGATGTGGCGCTAGCAACCAACCCTGTATTCAGCTAGACTTCAGGTCCGTGGCCTGGCCATCATCGTTGACCTTGTGGAACCTCAATTTCTTTTGTTTACCACCTACCGTAAGGGTCACATCTCTTGTTCAACCTTTTCTGTAACTCGAGTAAGCTTTAACAAGGCAAGATAGACCCTATACCCAAAGTAGAAGAAATGCGGGGGAGAATTAAATATCCCCGCATAGGTGTTCTAGAAGTTCTGACTTAAAACATACGCCAAGGTTTGGTTATGTGGTGAGGTAATCAGCCATATAGTATCACTCGGCAATTGCCTAGTAGAAATGATGGAGAGAGGGTGCTTTAAGAAGAAGAGGGTAGGTGCCCGATTTCTTTGCCCTATATTCCAGAGAAGAGGCTCTGAAGTGGTCTTTTCTTGCCGGGCTTATAGAGTGATTCAACCGGGTTCCTAAAGAGAGTTTGTCAGACTACTAGGACAACATTAATGACGGAGGTAGTTTTTACCCAGGAATATCCAGAAGTTACTGGTATATATAAAACTCTCCTCGGCACTCTCAGAGTAGGTTTCCCTGAGAAGATGAGCGGGAATGGGTGGGAGATTTATACAGAGTATGGCTCGCATACTAAAGCAGCACCCCAGAATACGAAGATCCAACTTAATATATATGACCCCAAAGAGGTGGAGGAGCGCCGGGAGGAGCCACCGCACCACCTACCCAAATCGATCGTCTTGAGATATTACGGTCTCGTTGCCACATCCAAGGAGCCTCTAGCCGACTATAGCCTCCGAACCAGCACTCATGATCATACACCGCCTACTAACCAGACCGATTTCTCCCGGTAAATAGGATAAAATATCACAAAGCTCGGGATTAAACGGAGTGCGCATACCAGTGTACGCCGGAGGACACCCCCTCCCCAACAAATTGATAATATAGACGGCTTGTTGGATGCCTTGGGAAAACTATAGGAATTCATAGCGACTGTTGGATTCTAGTGTAGACCGTTGGGGGCTGATGCACTTACTGTCTCCATACATCTACAGAATCTTAGAGTATAAAGATTTTTATGTTTGTTGCTGCCAATTATCATACCCTAGCTCATGCAAGAACGTTTCAGGCGCTTGCCTTGTAGACTTGCATGATAATTACCAGGATACGGGCCTGAACTATTCCCTCTCGATATTTTCGACTCATGAGCTTGTAGCCGTTTTAATCCGCACTGAGATCAAGCACTCTTTAGCGAGAGGTTACATTAGACTCACTCTCTATTCTATAAGCCTGAATCATCCTAGTCCCAATACGATGGCAGTGCAGTTTCTGAGGCATTAGCGCTTCCCTGAAGTACCTCGCGGTTACAGCATATATCAAATCATTTCCAGTATGCCTTTCAGCTAAAGCAACACCCTCCACCCCAAGCATATCTAAAAGCCCACGTGGAGAAACAAGGAAGTTGACGCCAATCCCACAATGACACACATGATATACACGCGGCTTCAAGCCCGATGCTTCGTCAGTTACCTGGGACAGAGCGGGGGAAGAAAAACAGATGCAGAGAATTATATCTCAGCCTCGTTATGTTGATAAACAGGATACATTGCGAGGCTAAGTATGTAGCTTTACCGGTTACTATCGAAAGAAATATCTCTCTCTTCGTAACGAAACGTGTCAACGTAGGGCTTCTCACAAGGCTTACGCTGGACAAAGTTCTAGAAACGCTCAAGAGCACGAGTTTAGACTCTTTCTTTTCACTGGCCAATGATGTATTTATTTATGCACAAGTTTTTAACCCCCTTGCAACGTTGTAGTTCCAGGATCCTCTTTCCGGAGAAAAGAGATATGGAAGAGGAGAATTAACAAATCATGGAAACCTTCTATTGTTCTAGCGCAAGGCGTCGAATACTTACCCGACGATCGATCACTATCAACTAACATGCAAGCCAATGATCATAAGCTTCTTAGAGACCTGTCTCGGAAAATAACTCCAATGCCCTCCCCGCCAAACACCTACCCATAGTGAAACTCAGCCGATAACCGAATAACAGCCTTTAGTTACACTAAACGCACGTTCCATATAGATTTAAACGAGAGGGAAATTCATCTCCACCAGTCAACAGAGAGGTCTGATCATCGAGCTAGGCTGGAGTTGAAGTGAACTATTCTATCTACGGCAGATCGAAAACCCGTAGTAATTTTTTGTTTTTCTGCGCGGAGGATGCCCCGTGAGCCTTGTTCATCGCAGGGCTACAATAACCGGAACACATCGTGGTGATCTCCTCGCTCCCTATTAGTTGAGATGCGGGACCCTAGAAGGACCCGAAAAGCTTCTCTCCACTGTAATGTTTTGGGTTGGCGAGGAACCTGTCCAGTGGGATACTAGCGTCAGACTAGAATCTACTCTATTCGTTCTTTTGGAACATCTCTTCATGCATGAGAGGCAGGGGAAGGTGCCTAGGAGATTTAGAAATGGTCTTTTTTTTCGAGTTTTTAGATATTATAGGCTACGATATGCCACCTTGATACCCAATCGTCAAAGCATCTCTCCATCTCTTTACCGTTAATCCAATAAATTCCAAAAGAACTATTTCAATATCTCCAAACTCCTCCACGAAACCCATAGCCTCCACAGCTACGGATAGAACGGGAAGGGGGAGAGAAAGTGGGGGACACTAAATCATGCATTATGCACACACACCCCATACTCTCAAATACTCTACCGAAGGACATCGGTAATTCCACACAGATGGTTTAAATAACCCCATGTCAGGTTTTACTGATCGCCGTACCTACAGACAGCGGCAAGTAGTTGACAATAGATACAATGCATCGCTCTGTCATATTCAGGCCATTCTGTGTTTGCAATCCCTCCCTAGAACTTAGATGGCTGTGAAACCACTTATTTTCTCTGTAAACACATTAACCCAGGCGGTTCAAAAAAGGGAGGGCAGAGAGAGGTTGAGTAGTTCCGACCCCCACGTGCTCGACTCTTCTGTGATTGCCAAGGTGACAACGCCAATAGGACGAAAGATTCAACACACGTGGGGATACTAGCCCTTGAACGTGCCGTAGAGGATGAAGCGCCGCACACACATGGAACAAAACACAAAACCAAAATATCGGGCAAAAAAGGACTCAGCTCAAAGACGAGTACCTACTCCTTGGAATTGATCCCTATATATTCAACAATGGGACGTTCTTCTATTCAGATATTTTTTTTGGTTCAGTATCCGTACTCAACCCCCTACGCCATAGCATTTAATAGGAAAAAGAACCCGACAACTCTCAAACCCGAGCAATTATGGGGCTTCTCTCGGATACTTGGCGCGCTTATACGGCTAGTGAACGCCGGAATATCGCCATTTACATTCTGGGAATCATGTTCTATAAGCTCGGATTAGAGGCCTTCAACGGATCAATTATCACATTAGCAACTGACCGCTTTGAGGATCAAGCGTTCAAGAAGCTTGGTATTCTCCAGGGCCTTAACCAGGCTTTCCAGGTATGGTTTTAGAGTACTTTAGTACTAGAGCTTGTATTTACTGACTGAATAACTTTAGTGCGTTGGGTCCATTCTTATTGCACCTCTGATCAAGCGTTTTCCTACACGAACAGTTCTCGCAGCTGCTGTTATGTTCTTCGGGGTATTAACTGCAGTACTGATGATTGTTGATGGAGCTACTGGAGGAAAAATCAAGACACCAGGTGAAAAGGTTCATTACGGAAACTGGAATCCTAACGCTCTTTTCCCTGTTTATTGCGTAAGCTCCCCAAATACTCATTCTTAATGAAACTTCAACTTACAGACTGTACAGGCTTCCGGTATTGCTTATGGAATGGTTGAGCTCATTCGAAGGGTCATCCCTCGTGATATTGTCGGCGGAAATGTCAATAAGCTCCGGAGGATGGATGCCACCGTACACATCTTCTACGAAGTTGCCGGCACTGGGGGAGCTATTGCGACTACATATTTAGTCCTTCGTTTTGGAAACAACTACTCATTCATAGTTACCCCTATTTTCTTCACCTGCGCCTGCATTATCTGGTCTTTTATCACGACACTAGAGTTCGAGAATGATATTAGCTATGAGGGTGGCAGCTATTTAGTTCAGATTTGGCACGGCGCCTCTTATTTTGGTCTCTCTATTTACCGTGGGGCTACCATCATCTTTTCTGAGCGTAAATTCATTTGGCTTCCTTTGGGCTACTCTCTCGCTCTTTATGGTCACCGTTATCTCGAATCCGGCATTGCCCCAATAGTCGCCAAACAGGTATTCGGGGTCTCCGCATATTCCCAGATCATCGTTGGTGGATCGAACTTTGGAGAGCTTCTTGGTGCCTTGTCTGTTTTCCTTCTCAATGATCTCGTTCCTACTCCAATCCCATGGCTGAGGATGGATTCTCTTCTACTACTCATCGTCTGGGTCGTTCCTCACTACTACCCCCCTACCAACAATGTTAACTACGCCTGGGCTCTCGCTGCGATTTTCATGCCCATTTCTTTTGGTTGGGCTGCCGGTGATGTCTCGCTCGCTGCGTATATCCAGGCCTGTCTTGCCAGGCGTGAAGCCGATTCCAGACATGTCTCAGCACTCGGCGCTGTTATGGTATGATCTACCACTCGTAATTAATTTAGGGAATAACCGCTAATAATAATCATAGGCATTCCTTTACTCCACTTACATTGTTCTCTACGCCATCCTTCAGCCCACCATCGGCGGGTACGTTGACGACGTTATCAAGTCCAAGAAAGATATTCATACCGGCCTCTTCAATATCGCCGGTGTTCAGTTCACTCTGATCGCTGGCATTCTCTTTGCCGCCACCTTCATCCCTCGTGGTTCTCTAACTCTCAACCCTAGGCTCCTCTCCGGTGAGGAGTTAGATTTTGACTTGCCCTCCGATAGCAAGTTAGCCGATTCTGAGAACGGTCATAATCTTGAGGAATTCCCGAGTACGAGTGGTATTAATCAGACACCCCCTCTTGAGGCACCTCCTCCTGCTAAATTAAATTAATAAATCTTGTCTTTTCTTGTCTGTTTGGCCAGCTAGTCTGGGCCTAGAATAGCATTCTTTTAAATTTCTTTATCATTGTTGTTAGGATCAGAGGCGTGCTTGGAGTTTATAATTTTTGCGATATAGCTAGTGTCCTAGAACTGTGGAGCCTTGGTAGTATGAATACACATTTTTTAGACAAACGAAGGTTTTGAAAGGGGGCTGAGTGCTCTTCAATTTTTTTGCTGTAACCCGGCACCAGGAAATAAAACCCCCTATGTAGATCATCTATGTTTCATTAATAAGGGTACACATCAGCCACTTATACGCTAGTAGGTGTAACAAAAAGGGCCCCCGAGTTTCAATAATAGTATAGGTGATTTAATGTTACCTAATTTGTATAACATACCAGTACTGACTAAGCGGATAAATAGAAGTCTAGGTGGGATGACCTAGTACAGATTAGTGATAATAAACTCATGAGTAAGATAAAGAGGTCAGCGGAGATCATCATGCAGGTACAAGTCCGAATAATAGTGATATTCCCTGGTTAACCTACATAGCTAAACCATGAAACACCCTTAACCCATACCTTTCAGACATATCACATATCAATGTCTAAAGCGCATTTCTTTTGAGCCTTGCTTTTTCGGCAATTTTATCCAAGGCCTTATCCCCATATGAGCCGATATCATAAGGTGACCTAACCTCTCTCCATACTTCTTTCCCTTTCAATAATTTCGAGTTCCGATACCTTGCGAAGAACGCACAAAAATTATCCGCGTTACAATATTCCCTCCACATTCCCTCCATATGGTCCACCACTTCCTCGAAGCTTGTTCCACAGTCCTTATCGACATCTTTGCCCACCATCCAGGGATACATAATCTGTACAGCTGGGTATATACCAAACACCAGACGCTCACAGAACTCCCAAAGCACTCGCGCCTGTTGGTGATAAAGTGGTTTGAGGTCTTCGCGAAAAAAGACCATTTGAGCTGTGAGCGGGGACTGCCGGATGTTTCCAGACCAGTAGCCAAAGAAGAACGAAGGAAAGTCGAGATTAAAATGGGAAACTTTCGCGTTTTCTCCAAGTATTGGAGTGTGAATGTAAAGGATGCGGATTCCGGTGTGGAGCATAGGGTAAATTAAAGAAATAGGAGCTGAGTACGTACCAGGCTGCAGCGAATTGAGGGGGATAGGGTAGGAGTGGAAAGTGAACTTTGAGGATTGGGAACGACGACGACGTACCAAAACACCATCTACAAATTTGGAGGTTGGCATTTTATGCATTGTTATGTGATTCGGGATGTGGTGGAGTTGGTGGGTCATGAGCTGATGTTGTATAGTACGTGGTTAGCCTAGGTTGGTATGGCCACGAGTACAATAAATTGGCCCGCAACTTCCCGTCAATATGTAGTCAATTGAAGTATCCCACTAGCTACGATAACGCTGTATTCAGAGTTTCTAGGCCCATCCTGAATCTACATCAAAGTAGAGAAAACGAGAGTTGGCAAAGGTGAGATTCTGAAAGAGAGCTCATAACCAGGGGAGCAGAAGAGATACCGTCTAGGCATGCAGAGGCAGTTATCATAAAACTGATGGAAACCAGGAAGCACTTTATGCAAGATGCTGTAACCTTCATGGGGAAACCTATGCATATGCCGTGTAGCAAGAACATCCCTAGGGACAGGTTTGCGGGTTCTGGTTTGCTTGATGCCCAGCTCCATCTACTTGGTGTTTCAGTTCTCTGCTGTCGATCCACGCGGTAGATGAATCCATCGAATCAGCTTTTTCGAATCCCGAAAGTTTGATGTTGGTGGAGAGATGCAGGGCAGTGGTTGGCTGAATGCTCTGATTGACCCTAGCCCATAGCCCCTGGCTTCACTTGGCGTATCCCTTGGGACTTGGCATGTCAAAGCTCCACCAAGGAAACACAAGGATCGCCGAGCAGGTTCTCAGCGAGTGCCGGCTCTGGTTGGCTGTTGGCTGTTGGCTGACTGAGAATTGCAGGGAATAATAATATTCCGAATAGATACATTACGTCACCAATAGATGACGTAACCCTCTCCCAACTACTACCACCCAACCACCACCGCCGCCTCCTCCGTCACGAATAACATTAGCAAACTTGTATGAAAGTAGCCAAGTTTCGATTTCTTGCTAGAGTAGCCGTCACAGAATATTTTTGGCGGGAGGTGCCGGTCGGTTGTCAGTCCAGGATAACATACCCGCTACTACTGTTGAATCAGGTATAGGAGGCTGCTTCTGATCCAGGGAATTTTCAGGAAAGAGGAATAGTGAGAGTAATGCTTGTATTGTACGCGATGTAGGGTCTGTATCTTCACTCAAGGGCGATGAGATACTTGGGAGTATAGCTCCACGTGGGTGCAGAGTACAGCTTCTAGGTGGTCTAGGGTTCCTTACTATTCACGCTGCATCAAATTTACAGCTGATACAAATTTCAGCCAATAGTACACATTTCCCATTCCCAAAGCCAGTAACAGGGGAAGCCAATTAGTCTTGGTCTCTTGCAATCTCCTCCTTGCCAATGCTTGAGGCGCTGAGCTGGCAGCAATCTCTGAGGTCTTGGACCAAGGACGTTGAAGTAGAGTAGGTTTATGCAAAGCGATAGGCGGACCGCTGTTGCAGGATGGTGCGTCATGGGTACGGGATGCCAGGTGGTATGGTAATGCCCGATAAAACTTGGCTGGGCGCATATCATACGACATAGGTATGTGATGATGAGGTGGTTCAGTTCTGGGGTCTCTCCTTGTTTTGGGGTAGTGGTACATTTACATAGTACTTGGGATTGTGCTTGAGGCAGTATTTAAGTCATATAGTATTCCCCTCCGTATTGTAATCAGAAAGAACCATCAGCATCATCTTCACTCTTCAGGGCTTATTCGAGTCTCGATCAAAGGCTACCATCCCCGTTCACGGTTCTTAAACCCCTCTGTCGAAGCTCCTAAATACAACAAGTCCTACCAACCAACAACAAAACTAAAAAGAAAATGTGGTCTACTACCGTCTTCTTTTTCTTGAGGATCCTCGAGATCATTACCCTCATCCCGATATGGGGTATCCTTGCCTACTTCGTGAACCAGTACACCCGAGTCAATTCAACCACTCCCGACACAATCCTCTGTCTCTTTGTCGTTGCTATCCTCGCTACAGCATGGGCCCTCCTTACACTCTTCCTATTCCACCGCGGCGCCTTCGTTGACCTCTGGGTTGCCATTGTCGATCTCTGCTTCTTCGGAGTCCTCATCGCCGGCGTTGTCCTCCTCGGACGCATTGCAGAGAATACCGACTGTGTCCAAGGCTACTATAATGGAGGGGTTGGCTTTGGAGTTTCGTACCAGAAACCTTGTATGATGTACAAGGCAGCTTGGGGATTGGGCATCTTAAACATTCTTTTGTTCTTCATTACCGCTTGCGCTGCGGCTCATATCTGGAGATCTGGAAGGACTGTTGCTCTCGCTGACAGACCCGGAAGAAGGTACTTCTAAAGTGTCAGCCGAGGGGGGGGTAGTTTATTTCTGAAGGGATTTGAGCTTTGGTCGAGTTTTATTTATGTCTTATGAATTGTCAGGTTTTCTTAGCGAGCGGTCAGCGATTATTGTTTATGAAGGTCTCTTTTGTTAATTAATTCTATGATGTGTGGAAATGATTGTGTGAATACCCTGTATAACAGTCGGTTAATGAAGTGTTTCAGTTAATAAATACACTCTTTTACATGATCAAAGATCTACTATTCTATAAAACTAGGGATGCTGTTTAGGGGGCTTGAGTTGGTGGCCTCTTATCATATTACAGGAACATGAACGTACAGTACAATAGTTAAACCTAAGCCTGCGCCAATCGGAATATAGATCGGTTCTAATATATCTTAGAACGCAGTACATGCCACTATGGCTAAAGTCCAAAACCTCTCAAAAGCTAAGCCTTTTAATATTCAAGTATACTAGAAATATTACAAATCAACTAAATTACTAGATTTCCCGCAAGCGACAAGGACTAATATCTAGAGCAGATCCCGTGACACATCTCCTACCGGCCGAAACGCATGATAACGAAGAGAACGCACGCATAAAGCAATAGGAAGATGCACCAAGACTTCCACTCCTCGGTTACGGATATTTAACCTTCCGGATCAACGCCATATATATAAAACCACACATTTCTCTATTCTTTCTGATAACTAAATGATAAGAAGAAGAACCAAACTCGATAGCTATATAATAACAGTGCTATATAATAACAGTGCTGTATTATTAATTCCAATGCCTTCCAAAAGAATTCTCATTCTCGGCGCGACAGGTGCCTCTGGTGTGCTCACGGTAGAGCAGGCGTTGAACGAAGGTCATGAAGTCATCGTCTACGCACGGAGCCCCGAAAAGCTCTCCGAGGAGACACGCTCCAACCCCAAACTCAAGGTATAGATATAATCTCCCTTGATAACCTTGTATCTAACTTACTCTATACCTAGATCTTCAAGGGCGAGCTTTTAGACTCTACCGCACTATCAGCAGCATTCGCAGAGCATCCCAATGTCGTTATCTCACTTCTTGGACCGGGTGCTGAGTCGATATTTCAACCATGGATAATTAAAGGCATGTACACAGGTTTCTACAAAAGTGTCTTCCAGCAGATGAGAGCGCACGGAGTAAAACGTATTTTTACTATGGGTACCATGTCGATCTATGTTCCTAAAGATAAGCCGTCATTCGAGAGATGTATTACCCCCCCCCCCTTATAGCTTGAGACAGATTAGCTGACTAGTACATACAGATTTATTGGTTTGGATGGTTTATCTTCTCTTTAATTATGTATATCGAGAGATAATCGGCATCAGTGAGCTTTTCCAGAAAGAAGCGGGGGACCTCGATTGGACCATCTTTAGACTTGGGTTCTTGGGGAATGGTAAGCAGCCACTAGTATTTAGCTAATTATCTAATAATAAAGGAGCTAATTATCTATCCATAAAGGCCCAGTTGGCGAGATTACGGCAGGCTATGTTGGAGACGGAAATACAACTATGGGGATTCAGCGTTCGGAGGTTGCCAAGTGGCTTGTGGATGAAGCTGGGAAAGAAAACCAGGATTGGATTCATGATCTTCCAAGTATTAGTACAGCCGGGAAGAAAAATGTTTAAAGCTGTGTTAAATTTTTTTATTTACAGTGCTGTCCCATTGCTATTAATAGGTCGAGTTTCCTAGTATTTTTTTTTTTTTTGTAGGGTGTTTTATTTAATTTTACCTCCATTTTCACAGTACCTTCAATTATATAAAATTTCGGGTTTCAGATGATTATATCTTTTATACCTGAGGTCGTGCCTTGCCCCTTTGGCTCAAGTATATTATAACGAGTACGAGTAATGACAAGACCTCGAGACGTCTTATGCCCTTCACTAACCAAGTGACAGCCGCTCGTGGGTTAAACTATACCATAACCAGTAGTAGACAATTTATAAGGTATACATAGTCTTTATCACCACTTCTTGACCCAAAATTTCGAGTGCTACTGTATGAATAGCTAGGGTATATAACAAACCTAGCCCTGTCTAATGATTAGAATGATAAATACATGGTCTAATGATTAGAAACATATCAATTTTCGGGCTCCTCTCCGCAAAAGGTACGGTGCCAAGGGCAATTTACCTTCCCCGATTAGATATCCAACTAAGTGTACCTGAGGATTCTGCCTCTCGGTGAGATCGCTCCCGAGGTGCAGAGCCCAATCGGGGAATGAGGTACCATATGCATCACCTGCAGTTCAATAAGGACATCGGAGATGTACCCGCCTATAGTTTTATTATATAAAGCAAACAACTCTCTAGTTAATCTTCCAATCAATCTTCAGATTTTGGTACTTCAAGATGGTCAAGTTTAACGGCCTTGTTTCCACTTTTACAGTGATTAGCTACTTTACTGCAGCTTCATCGGGGGCTTATGTCGACGAGAAGAAACTTGCGAAGGTCGCCGAGGAGTTTCAAACTGCCGGAATAGTGCCTGATGTTTTACCTGCTTTTAAGCCTTCAGCGCTCGCTTACCTGACATTCGACTATGGCAATGGCACATCAGAAACGATAACCCCCGGGTTGCGGATCGGTAGAAACGGTACACAAGACCTATTTACTCTTCTGTACTACGGTCAAGATTGCTAATATGACCATTTTAAGATTCCCAAATCGCACCGGTGATCTCAATCCAAGGCTTAAAGTCCAGCGATAAACGCTTCGTTGGAGTAGTAGTAGATCCAGATGCACCGAGCCGCGCAAATCCCACCAGGCGCTCAATTCGGCACTACTTTGCTCCTGACCTGACCATCGGAGAAAACTCTGTTTATGTCAAGGGTTCAAAGCTTCTGTCAAACGCAACATATGGAACCCCCGCAGCCAATGACTTCCGGGGACCAAATCCACCAATAGGCTCGGGACCGCATAGGTTGTTAACCTTGTTACAGAGTCGGCGAACAGTGCTAATCCCAGAATAGATATATCTTTTTCCTTTATGCTCAACCGGCGGGCTTCAATTATTCGTTCCTAGACTTGAGTAATATAGCTAGCTTCAACTTATCAGGTTTTGCGGAGAGGACGGGGCTTGGTGAGCCACTGGCTGGGACGTATTTCTTGACAGAGGTGGTGAATGCCACGGCAGTATCTAGCTGAGCGATTGAGTGTTGGCTCGATAATAATAGGATGCTTTGATCTTGTGAGCTTTGGTCTTGTGAACAGTGCTCCAGCTAGTTTGAGAACTCGGAGTGGAAATAGTTCTGTGTGAGGTGCGAGAATACGGGTGCTGGTCTCCCTTTACATTGTTATTATGGACCAAGCCCAATGTTTGTCCAACCATGTGCGCAGAACAATGTCTCACCATTGGCCCAACAGTGAGGAGTGCACGGCCTGATCGACAAGTCTCAACCCTTAATTTTTCTAAAAAAGCCCTTTGTTACTGGTTGGGGAAGTGGAAAACACCCTCCCTCCGTCCCGCCCTATCGCAGATCCTCGGATCGCCTAGTAAAGGGAGTTGAGTTGTTTGACGCAATGGATACGCCATTGGAATGGTCCATATATAGCTCTGTTGTGCCAGCTACAAAAGGGCTCCCTTTCCCCATTACAGTCTGCACATAACTCCTTGCTTCACGGTGTTTATCCCCTCTCAAAATAACGCGACCCTAGGCTTCCTTTCGGAGTAACTGGTAGGTTCTAGTATTTCGCGTATAATGTTTGCCAAAGAGACTAATGCCCAATCGCAGTTCTTCTCAGTCAACTGTAGCAATGAAACTCTTCATCATCTCCCTCCTAGTTTCGGTCTTTGCCATTCTCTGCTCGGCGTTCCCGTACGATAAACCGAGTCCCTGCCCAGAGACCTCACCCACTCCCGCGGGATCTTCATCCTCCTCTGTCACCGGCTCACCCTCAAATCCAGAATGCACACTCGGTTCATATCAAGATTGTGTCAATGATGTCATCTGTATCCAGTCGTTTCCAGAGGGGTGTAGGTGTCGCAACAAAGCAAGAGAGAGATGCGCAGCGGCTTGTGGTGAAGCGCACCCTGTGTTTGACAAATGTGATTAAATCAACACATCGTAATAAAGGGGAGGAAGGTAGGGTTGGGTCGGTAGTTAATTGGTACGGTGAATCGGCGAGGGATTCTATCGCTTTGTTGCGGGGTTAGGGACATGTACTATAGCAAACCAGCACGGGTGGGATGTATTATCAGACCATTGGCGAATAGTCTGTGTCCACCGCTATCAACCACTAATAATTAATTCCTTTCTGGTATTTACCAAGAGTTGATCATTCTCACCTACTATTGGAGATACATCTCGAGCAGGTCTTCTCCACTCCTAGACCACACCTGTCCACTACTAGCCGTAGGTTTACCGAACCTGAGATAAACTTCGAAGCCATCGAGATATTTATATTCGACACTTATGACCCTTGAGGGTTGAGATACTGTAGTTTTAAGATTCAGAGATGCGCACTCCTTAACCTCTTATTGCACAGGACTTCACTAAGCACTTTCGCAATTCCATCCAGCCGGTACAAATCAGCCATGTCCTATTTTATATCCTTGGCAGCGGATACTAGGACTTTTCCATAAATGAGGATAGTTGTGAATGCCAAGAACATATTTCTTGGAATATAGCGGAAAGTCTGGCTCAGGAATTGCTTGTATTCGGCGATTCGCCAATCTACCACCACTAATAGGGAATGAATGCGTGTACCAAGTCAGAAATTACTGGAAACGAACTCCCGAGTCTGTGGAGACGAAGTTAGGAGCATCTCTATGCGACCTATTAATCTTTCAACTGGTCCCGAAATTCTACCTGAAAAGGCTGAATGGACCCAATCACAATCCGAGAGGGTCAGAGAGAGATAGGCATGGATGAGTTTCCTGGTTATTAGACTTTATCATTTTAATTAGGTATTTTTGAGCTTGTGTTATTGGTTTAAATACTTTCTATACCATACTATAGGTTATTACCCGTGTCGGGAGTTATTCTGGCGCTTCGGAGCTTTGGGTACAGGACGTGTTATACTTGTATCAATACAATACAGCAATATTTAGTATTCGGCGGCTCAACACAAATATTATCACAACAGTCTCGTTGTACGATTAAGCTCTCTGTTTATGCTTTGTTTTGCGCGAACAAGAATTAGGCTTGGCTCACGATGCCCCCTTTTTACAAACACCTATACTCAGGGGTCTTATTAGTTCCCACGGACCCTTCCGCTGTCAGATCAAAAAGACAGCCGGAGCAGACTGCGAGGTGCAAGATGTACTCTTCCGGATACCGTGGTACCGAGATTGGCCAGGGACGCTGCCGAACCCCTACATTTGGAGGTCTACCAGGGGATTCCTACATCAAGTGTATGCATGGCAACAGTCTTGCAGGACTACCTATAAGCTATCCCCAGTTCGCAGAGGAGGGCGAGTCTACAATTACTGAACACTGGGATTCCGGAGATGACAAGGGGGATATTCTCAAGTAGAGTACTCGGAGAGATGTTGGCCGTCTGATCGCAACGAACGGAAAAGGAGTAGTAGAATCTAGAATTTGTGGGGGTGCTTTCCCTGTCTATTAACATCACTGGTGGCCATCTTGATTGTATGGCTGTTCTCATGTACTCTCACTCGTCCACTCTGGCTGTATCGTCTTTAGTTAATAACTAATCTAAAAATTCTTTCCTTCCCCCGTATGTCCTGGGCTCAGTCTCTACAGTCAAGAGAACCAGTTGAGATTGGTCTCGACAGCATTCAGCAGATCGGGCTTACTATGCATATACCACTTTTATAGCGAGATCTATTAATTAGATGTACTAGAAGAGCACAAACCACCAAGAAACCCCCCCTCTAGTGTCCAGTCTTTTCAAAGAGATATCCAGAAGTAGTTTCGGTTGGTATTATTCCGAGCGCCACGGAATTCTTCCATCTGGGCTTTAATCCCGGGAATGCCGCCAAATAACCACTCGGCTGCGGAGTGTGGGGAAGGCTAAGCATTTAGCCCCAGACGGAAATCTTTCCTTCTTCCCACCGAGTGATGAAGAAATTAGCCCCGATAGACGTACTTTTTTACTCCAAACAACAGGAAAATATATATACTATCCCTTCATCCGAGAGGGGTGCCCCCAGTATCTCAAGAACCTCGTGCATAGATACCCCGGAAATGAATTGTTTTTTCCCCTTCTTTCTCCTCTTCGAATGACGCGTACTATAAACTCCGCATTAATAAATAAGCCAGTGTGCCCTCGGAGTGAAGGTGTTCATCCCAATTCCCCAGCACGCTTCTGCTATTCACGTTCCTACCGATTGATAAAATGAAGGTTATTGGACTCCTGTCTCTCCTGAGCGTTTCTTTCCTTGTCGAGGCCGCACATTTCAAGCAGCGGCAAGTGAAACCCGGCGTTTTTTTGTTGGCCGGAGATTCAACCACGGCAACACAAGCTGCTAATGGAGGAGGTATATATTAAACATCAAGAACCAGCAACAATTAAAATCTGAAAGAAAAAAAACTAATTTGTTACTAGGTTGGGGAGATGGGTTCAAGAATCTCACATTGAAAGCGCCTTCTTTCGCCCTCAACTACGGACACAATGGAGCAACTACAAGCTCGTTCATCTCAGGTGGAGACTGGGCAACCGTTCTAGGGAAAGTCGATACATATGCTGCGAGCAGCTCAGTCTATGTGACAATACAGGTAAATTAACCAAAGTCCAGTATTATACAAAGAGCCTAACTAATGATATTCGATCTCAAGTTTGGACATAACGATATGAAGCTTACCAACTACACCGAGACCTACAAGACCAATCTACGACGGATGATTAGTGATGTCAAGACGAGAAACGCAGTACCAGTAAGGAGAAATGCTGCACCCTCTTAATCCTATCGCAAAACTAACTTACTATACAGGTCATCGTTACATCTCTCTCCCGCCGTTTCTACAACTCAGACGGCACAATCGCGGATACCCTTGGTCCGTGGGCTGCATATGCCATCAGTGTAGCTGAAGAGACCAATACACACTACATTGACCTGTGGCAGAACTCCATCACCTATCTAGAGCAGATTGGAAAAACCTCTGCCCTGAAATTGGCCTTGAATCCTACTGACAGCACCCATCTTAACGCGGCTGGCTCAATCGTTTTCGGAAGGATGGTCTCGGACTTGTTGGTGGAAGAGATCCCCGCGATTGAGCAGTACGTGAAGCCAAACCAGACATTGAGCGACCAGATCTGGAGTGGTATCGCAACCTATTAAACTTGTATAAAAGAGCATGTTCATATGTGTTTATGATAGAAATAGTAGATTCTATAAAGAGTTCCTAATCAATATAAGGTATTGAAGTGGTTCTAAAAATACATACTTGACTTTATCCGGGTATTCATAAGTGTACGACGCAGTATAGAAGGCTTCACGTACATAATGCGCTGAACAGAAAAAAATGTACGACACAGTACCCCCCTAGCCCCGAGTCTTTATCCCCAGTGTAGCATCAGTAATTCCCAAAGCAGCACCTTTGTAAAAGGGTATTATAAGAGAATTTAGGCAAACATACCAACTAAAAGAGAAATATTAAACGGAGGCTTAGTGCACCCCAAGTAAGTCAATATATCAATCCTCAAGTTGAAACGGAAAAACCTCTCGAAGCTGCATATGTAAAGTCTAGATCAGGATGACCCCAGTATACCAGGGCTAGCGAGAATCTACTCTAATGCCTTGTAGAGAGAAAAAAAACTCGGGATAAAATGCCTTGCGCCATGTGAGCGCTTAGTGACAAGATCATTCTAGAGCTTAAACCCTAAGCGAAACTCTAGAATAGCTGATCGATATAGACCAGGGAATCCAGTTTTGGGGTTAGATTGATGCCCCAATAGTCCGTCTAGCTTATGAAAATCACGGATTACCCCGGGGCAGGGGTATAGTATTGGTACTTAAGTCCGTTGGTCAGAAAACTGAAGCATGTCCGGACGGAGAGAAAACCGGCGGGTCCCGCACCCCAAACCCTGACTTCACAGTTAATGCATTTTCTCTCAAATATTTACAATATTGTTATTCCCCCCCCCCCCTTCAATGTACATATGCGCATATTATATATTCGCGCAAATAAATGAACCCGTTTATATGCTAGTATACCCCAAAAAAAGACCCAAAACGCCCATAAAAAACAAACCCTAAACCCGTGCAAGCCATTGTACGTGTAAAAAAAAAAAAAAATTAAAAACTCAAACAGAACCCGACCGGTCCGTCTTCATACCGGCTGCTAGTTGAGGTCGCGCAGGATATGTACAGAGCTCATCGGTTTCTGTCCATATCTGCGTCCCCAAGAAGTCTCCCCGCCAAGGTGACTTTTTCGACCTTGATCGACTTATGGTTTCATCGAGGTTGATATCGATCTTCTGGACCACCTCTGTCCGTGTCTGCGCCGTGGAAAAGTCAGTAAGCTGAGCCTGGCTAGCTAATTGCGATTACGCACTCACCTCGATCACCGATACTAATCCATCGTTTCTGGTGAGTGACCCAACACTATCTTGCCCGGTCACGGGCATACGCCTCGGTCTTACATAAGCAGAGTGAAGGTGGTACTGGTCATGCTCGCTTGGCTGTTTCCTGGCCTTTTGAATGAATGAGTTGAGAACGGGGGCGTTTGCAACAATGCATGCCGCAAAGCATTCGATCGAAGCCCACTGTATTCTGTTAGTTTCCTTTTTTATAATCATGGTAAGAATATCTACTCTGACATACCAATGTGCGAGCCTTTTGAACAGTCTTATCGCTGATGATGACAGGCATACGGATCATAGTAATGGACACCACAAAGAATCCTACTCCGAAAAGAAGAAAGAGTTGCAGTTTTCTAAGATTGTAAGTAAAGATCGCAATTGTAGTTAAAGTCGGCTGGATTGAGAGTGGATTACCGAAAGAGTGGGAGTCGAGATCTGAAGACCATCGGTAACGGGATGAGTATGAGCATCGCATCGGTGAGTATATTGAAAGTGCCCATGGTAACCAACTGAGCAACAGCCATTACACAATCTTTAATTTGTATATAGTCAGTATGATACTTCCTAAAGATATAACTCAGAATAATCTTTCTTACGTCCAGGATATGGTGTTAATTGCCCTGTATTCCAGGATACATGTTAGCACGCCATTAAACACTTGACGATAGAAAGGGGTAAATACGTGGAACTTACAATATACAGGAAATGGACGGCACTCAAGTAATGTTCCGAGAATGACCGCGATGAAAGTAATTAAGCAAGTCAAATACGTAAGATCGATGAGCATCCCATATGGTTTTGACCGTGCTGTCAGGCGTTCATAGAACCCCAAAATGCAGACTTTCATACACCAGAGACTTTACAATTAGCCTCTCGGTAAGCCGATGAATCGACCTCACAAAACTTACAATCCAGCGTAGAATATCCTACTGGCCAAAATCAACTTGCTCCCGATTATCCGTTGCCTTATTTCCTTCTCGCTCATCGCAAAGACATTAACCTCCCTGTAATCAATGTTGTTTGTCCCGTACACCAAAACAACATGAATCAACCCCAGCCTGACCAGCAATGGACCCAACGAAATCCCCATCCATATATCGTCTGCATACATTCGTTCCCCTCGCCGGAATCGCCATATAACCCGTACGAATATCAGAATCATGGCAAGAATTGTGCAGACATAGGTGACCGCTAGCGTAGAGACATCTAACATTGTGATGTAAGGTTGGCGTCAACCAGTTGAAACCGTTTATGTTGTGAATATTTAAAACCTCGAGTCGGTAGAAATCTGAACTTTTGAAGGATCTTATCCTTGGTGAAGCTATTCTGACGATACATTCAGGCCTATGTTTTATGTAAGTTAGCTGTTGAGTCAATCCCCCCCCCCAAAGATGAGCTCAAGTAAAACCCATACCCTCATTTCCTAGACACGTTAAAAAAAAAAAAGGAACTGTAAATGATTGACAAAAGTGACGATCGGATCCGCCACGCAAACAGCTAAGTTTGAGGGTGGGCACAACTAGCAACTGGAAATCGGTCCCACTTTAAACTCAGTAAGGCTGCTGACGTCTCGTGTAGCGTTATACCTGCGCCACCCCGTAGTGGAAGAATGACAGAAGGAGCGCTTGTTGAGAAAATGAATATTGTTAAATGTTTTTGCGGGAAAAGGGTGTGAAGAGAGGGCCCGGGGTGGGCACTGATGACCCCCCGGTCCTGGTCCTGGTCGCCACGCCTGATCAGTGTCAGAGACCTGGGAAAATACCATTATTACTGATGGTAGGGGGTATAAATCGTAAGGTGATACGAAACATTTTCCTCACGGAAAAAAAGTCACTATCCAATCTAGCCCCTAGGCATACGACAGTCTGCTGGAGAGCAAGGGGAAGATGTTAGAAATTTTGGGAATTCTCTAACGTCTTCAGAAAAAAGCAAAATAGACGGGTATGTTCCGCCTGTATCCATCTGATTGCGCCATGGGTGTAATGGACCCACCTCCCAAAAGAGTACAGGCGTTGTGCTATGACCCAATCATTTGAATGTAGTACGGATAATCCCAGATTCTCCCCCGCATAATTTGGTCTATTTGCAGCTGCGCTGTACTTCCTTCTATTTACTATCTGGTAACAATCGAAGGCTATGCGGAAGATTATTTGGAATCCGCAGCAGCGGTCAAACAAGATCTTCTACCTCTTGTTTCCAGGTGAGCCTGGCCGGAGATGTCAAGATCTCATATAGAAATTTTATTTGCTCTTTTCAAGACACGAATCCGGCAGAAAGGTAGAGTACGGCCTTATCGCCGGTGTGGGTCAATATGGGTTGCTTGAGAAGCCCGAAGGAAGTGTTCTCTCTAATCACCTCCATTGAGGAATGTGAGACATCTAGGCTAGCTCACCAACCAGATCGACAGCTCGAGTTCCGGGGTATTGTCTACGGTCAAGTACTGCTAAGACCATTTCCGTGGGCTATGACCATAGGCATCGTGAGCCCTTCTTTACGGCACGGTAGCTGAGCCATAATTGTACTACGGTGCCAAAAAAAGGGCAGCTCAGGCCTCACGGGCGCGATCGTCTGCTTGGGATGTGTATCTCACAAGAGTACGTGCGACGAGTAATAGCAATCTTCAAATCTCGGTGAAGTCCTACAGAAGCGCACGTGCCTGGTTCTAGAGTACTATAATAGTTGCAATCATATGTCGTGAGTCTACTACCTCTTGCGAATGTTTCAGTAGACGAAACCCTTGCCTCGAGCATATGAAACCTTTCCCCAGATGCGTATAATGACTTTTTTGTACATGTCTGCATGAGAATGGCTGTGTCAGGTATGTAGCACCCGCAAAGCAGCTTAGGGCTGCCAGATCCTTACTTATCGTATGTGTGATAATGCGCCATCTTTCCAACTCGATCGTTTAGTAAATGTCATAATTCCTATCCCCTTGCGTGCCTTTTGCACAGCGCTAATCGTGCATTGCTTGCATTCTGGTATCAACACAGGGCTCGTTTTCTGCTGGTGACACGGCTACTCCGCATGATTACTTGAGATTCCCAGCACACCAGCATCGTCAATCAGGATCCAGTTCGAATTTAGAACATGTCAAGTCCTCTTGTTTGCATGTATATAAGGCGGACAGATACAACTCTCCTCACCCTAGTAGCCAGCACGCGATCCTATTACCAGACTTAAGCTTTCATCCTGGTACAGGTCATCTCGGTTCTCTAATATCTTACCTACTTGGGACAAACTCTTGCTACATTTACCTCCACAATCTCCTTAAACGGGAAAGTTTAGCGAAATCTCAGCCCTTGGCCCTGGATAATTTATCATTGAGCCTAAGCTACGCCCAAATACCTATGTAGATAAGCCAATATACAGACTATATAGTGATCCGTCTCACCAGCTAGTTGTATACGGCATCATGATTACTAGAATCCTGACCGAATGATGTGAATCGAGGGGTAATTAAGCTTATCCATCGAGTCGACAGCATGGAAAATTTTCCTCCCAAGAACCATACTCTATAAAGAAGCTCGGTCCCCAAGAACTAGAAGATACCTAACAAGGATACATAATCCAATCTCATAACTATCACATAAGCTAAGCTACAGGATCGCAGATATAATATTTAGTTACGTTCATCAAACCCATGATGGCGCCCGGCCGAAAGGAACCCACAAGAACCTAAACACTCTGAGTAGGCAACAGGGTAGTATCAGACCATTGGAATATATCCCTAGACTTACCAAGGCCTTGTTCGGTTACGTGCAACAGAAAGACTCAGAGATTAGGAGCCATTACAACCGACGGTACGGTCGGGGCAGCTACTTCCCTACTGATCTTATCGTGAACCCCCCAAGGCCACAAGCAAAGTGGGTATTGTGTGAAACCAGGTGCTTGGGTATCTCCCTAAGCCAAAACCTCGTGAGCGTTTTTTGCTACGGCCTGAGAAGCCCACTTAATTCAGAGCCCACGTCCTGATACGTAAGTTCTTAAGCCACTACAAAGTTCCGATACAGCTTCTTGTCTCTAATTGGTTAAATAACTAGTAGGACCCTTAAACCAATTAAATAACCCAATCCCGATTCCCAAATCCCTCCCCTACTCAAGCAATAGATCTCCATGCAGGGTCAGCTTACCTATGTACTTCCGTAAAAAGCAATTCTAACCAGCTATCACAAGTATCCTAAGCGAGATGCGTGTATTTAACGTAAATTTGTGTCCTGCATCCCCCCCCCGAATTGCCCCGAAACAGTGCTTTTAGCTTGAGGCGTTCTAAACGGTGGATTTACGGGAACGCGGGTGGTGTTAATCCTTGGATTAGTACATGTTATACCCAGGTATATATATATAGGACCGAGCGACGCGTGTCTACTTGAATAATCCATGATCACTATGCATTAAGGTCTACTGCTTATCATGGCCAATCACTCGATAAACACCGAATCAAATCGGTGGATCTACCCCCCTTCATGATGTGATACCTCAAAAAGCTTGAACAAGTAATGTTCACTAATCATCTACGCTGAGCATGATGTAAATGGAGTAAGAAACACAAAATTAGAGAGCGTATAGGAGGAGACATGAAGTCATTAAAACCTCAAGAGAGCGTGTGGGGAAGATAATCACTCCTTAATCTTGGGAGGTGTATGATTACTATCAATATCGGCGATTCTGGGGATGCCCAAAACTAACCATCCTTCGGCCTCAATTTATTACTCCCCATATATCCGGGCTCTTGTCCGATCAAAATATTATTCAACGGATAAACCTGACGTGACAAACTAGCAATTTAACTTTACGTGTTCCTGGCGGGTTTCGGAGATTCCAAATGCATCGGCAACCTGCATATCCTACTGGGAGGTCAGCTTGGGTGCCAGTATAAATTCGCGATCCGGGTATATGATAGGGTATAAGGTAAACCGAACAACTTCTCAGGTACCTTTGTCTTGCCGTTAGCCGTAGCAGTAAGCAGGGCCTACTTAACTGTGAGATTCCGAGCGAGGCCGACGTTGTTTTACCCAGACTGCAAGCCAACCAACCCATGCCAGGAACACACAGTATCATAAATCATATAAGGGTAGAGCTTTCAGCTCTATTGTGAAAAAAAAAAGTATCTTTCTTAATATCCGTGACACTTTCATATTGCTATTACTGGGTTGAATCAACGATATTTCGGCTAGACATATCTTACCTTTGAAAAAAACTACATGAATTTATGATTATAACTTTTTTGTTCGACATCAAGAGAAGCGGAAGTAGTATCGCCCAGCCTAGAGCCCTATAACTATAGGATAAAGTTGTATAATAGCGACAGCAGCTGCTGTTGGAGACCCAAGCTCTCCCGTCCGGTAACAAAAAGCAAGATGAAACATTCGCTAAACTTACCAAAAAGCAAACAACTACATGGAGCCTAAGTGTGGCAGATAAAGTATTTTATTTACGCGGGTGCTTAAGCTGATGTAGGCGCATAAGCCATAAAAGGTGCCACTGTGTTCAATGCTGCACCTAACATCCCACTTTTACAGCTGGGTAGGGGGGGGGGAGCGAATGTTTAATATAAAAACAGTGTTCCAGAGCTGAGGATGTTGCGCCTTAAACTTATTGCCGTGATACTATCAGGGATATATTATATAGGTTAATATAATCGGATTAACGATACCAGCTAGCTCACTATATATATATGCCTAGACTCCCGGAGCCATGGCCTAGGCCTAGCTAGAAATTATATTATCTTAAATAACTCATTATAAGGATAATATAGCTCAATTTGGACACAAAGGTTGAAGTTGTCATTACATCTGCATCTTGTGCCGTAGGTTTGTGGCCAATAATATGGTGAAGGTGGTATAGACCCTCGCTTGGTCGTACCGGCCTGGGACTCTGGATACTGGTACTCGGAATTTATCATCTCGTTGCACAAGGTGCGGTGCGAATGCTGTCTAACTTATAAATATGTTACCAAGATTATCCTAACCACTAACTGGAATTCTATGGTTAAGGTCTTATATGGCGTTAGAGCTGTAAGATCAGTAACTATATTAAATATAATTTAAATTATTTATAAAGTTACCAATACCCGCAAAATAGGGTCAAAGGTCACTCTCGAATTGCTGCATTCAAACACGCATAGACTGATTGTTAGCTGGGTAGCTGCGTTGTAGAACAATGCTGTAAGGCCTCTTGTTCGATCCATGAGTGAGTTGATTAGGGAGGCAGTAAAAATCCCTGAACCACTTTTTTACTGGTAGCGATGAGAGGTTTTATATCCGGAATAATATACTTAGACTGAAATTGAATATTGTCTATCGCTTTGTTGCAAAAATACACAAACTAGGTCTTATACTTGATAATCCTTTAAAAAAGTCTGGTGGAGCTACTTATGATTAATTCATTCATTCATCTAAGCCTGGTGGATGAGACATGTGGACCTGCGGTGGAGTGAGATTGGTGGTGTTTGCTGGCCTTGAGCCGGTTGGGGTATTCCACACCCATTAGGATGAAGCCCTACAAGCATCTCTAATAGAGTGCGGGTGCGAGTACCATAGCCTCTGGGCTGCATGTACTATGATTCATCCATTCAAGCCTGAGTCGGAGGGTGAGACTACCGAGTGATATCTCATGATTAAATAACTGTGCACACAATACAATAGGGCTTATAACTGAATTAAAAAGTGGAAAACAAGTCAACTCAATAGTACTACTCCTAGTAGTTGATGCCCTTCTGCTGGTGTTCCTTAGTTTTTTTAGTTGTAGATTCTGGCGGCGCGGGTTCAAAATATAGGACCTTAAGTTATAGATACAAGGCTACGCTAGATTCAGGCCCTTTTGTAGAGACTTATTTATCTAGTTCTATTCTAGTGAGCTATCGAATTTATGATATGGAGTATTATTTTTTTTTTATATGGAGCTCCTTGAGCTAAATTCCCTGCATAAATAATTTACGTACTATATGAAACAGTACTATTAACCTTTACTCCGGCTACTTTCTAGACCTCTTGGTATTTCCAAGCTTTATGTACCTTCTTATTTTAGTTATGATTAATTCATTCATACCTTGTTATTTTGTATACGTAGATAAACCCTAACCCTAGTGTGAAGAAATAGGTAAAGGTGATTTTACCTATTCATTCAGTAGGCACCATATATAAAGCAAATTGGGAGGTAGAGGGAGTGGTCTGGTTTTATTGAGGTTTTGGATTTGTTTTCTACAAACTCGTTTGACCCTAAGTACTAGAACTGGGAGGGGCTTGCTAGATATCTTTTGGAGCGATCTCTACTCATTTTTCTTGTTTTTGTTTTGCTCATTAAATACATGAACCTTTCGGTTATGGTATTCCTCCACTTCCAGCCTTTGCTCTAACCGTTCACCACAAACTTTTAACTACTACATACCTCCTACAACACAAATTCCACGTCCGATTCGTCCCCTTCCTCATCTTCCCACTCCTCTTCGTACTCGCTTTTCTCGTCATCGTGCCCTCTCATCATTTTTACCTCCCCCCCGCGATCTCTACTCATGATACTTAGTAGCTATGTTTTACACCCTAAATTTCATAAGAGAAGATCTTCTCTTATGAAAGTAGCCCCTTCGCTCTCTAGTAGGTGGGTAAATAGTACTCAAATAAGCTACCACAAAGTGCTACTTAGGAGGCGCCCCTCAACCAATACAAGGGTACGGAAGTCCTATCTTCCTATTACCGGTCGAAAAGTTGCTAAACATGCTCTGGGGATGGGAGTGTAGAGAATAGAAGAGAGGGGGGCATCGTAAATTATGTGTCATGTTACTCTTTACTGTAGCTATGGTTAAGTGCGTGAGTTTAGTAGGACCTTTCTAGACGTTAGACTGCTTAATCATGGGACATAGGAGCTCTGTCTTGCCGTCAACATAGACGATTTAGAGACCATGTATTAGCAAGGAAGATTCTAACTTACGTTAGTGGTCGAATGTCTCATTATACAATAATTCGTCTCGTGAGATATCTGTATCCCAGCATGGAAGCTTGGTAGGAATACAGGTATGGGTTAGGGTTATTAGGTATTTGTAGGAATCTAACACCAGCGTTTCGAGGGTGGATAACGGTGGGAGTAATCCCTTATATACCTACAAGCTGTGAAAAGGTAGCTAAATTAGTTTTCTCGGAAAGGAGAAAGAGCGTAGCTATCAGTAACAGGAATAAGAGCTTGTACAAATGTATCTAAGTACTGATTCTTCCTAAAGTTATATATACTATTTTTTTCAGGGGAAACCTTTCACAAGATTTATTTTCCTTAGAAATATATACCCTCGTATAGACATAGAATACGAGGGCTATTTTTGACATTCATCTATCGAGGGAAGTCCCTTGCGGCTAATTCTACCTATATATATCCATGCATGGGCGGCTGCGGGCGAACATTCGGGCTCGAGGTTATGTTATACATTTACAAGACTGTTCGCGTCAATAGGGGTACCAATCACCACAGATAGGGTAACTAGTCTATTCGGGGATTAAGACGGCGGGTAAGGGTGCGCCTACAACACCCGTAGATAGCTATGGAAAGATTTGTCGTGAAGACTAGGTTGCTCGTTGTCTAGGTCTCTATATTAGAGAGTATCATGGGACCGTTCCTTGAGGTTTACTATTCGGATATCCTCATGGAGCGAGGTTTAGTTTGTCGGAAAGGACAGCGGTATTTAATCACCATGCTTAATTCCATGGATCAGGTTATTGGATCATAATATATCACACGGTAGTACTCCTATATATACACATGACGTGTGAATCCGTGACATTAATCAGGGTCTGTCCTGTTACAAACGATGAAAGGATCAATGGATTAAAAAACGTACTTGTACGTTTCCTCTAAAAATTACATAAAAAAAACCGATTTTCGGTTTATATAATTCGGATCACGAGGTAGATCTGGCGACCCTGCATACAATAATCGTACTACTTCTGGGGGGTTAGTATCTTGGAGACGTTACGGTTGCATAAATCTCGGGTTTGTCCAGCCCGTGGATTCTCGTGTCAACCGGACTGGACACAAGAATAGATATACTCTATTCGGGTTTTTTTTTCTTGTTAGGCCAGCGGCAGGGATGTAATCAAGGTGAAAAGTTCTCCGGAACCCGGCCGTCGCAGTTAATACCGCAAGAGCTAGCTCTAGCTCTGAGGAACCGCTTGGGTGCCTGCCCTAGGGCCACTTACAAGAATCAGCAGGAATCGACGATAGGCCGGGGAATAATCTCGAATCTACGTAGGTAATCAACGTAGGTGAGGGCAATTAACTCTTCAATATTCTGAAAACCAAGTCATTGAATTGTGTTTGGTTGGGGCTCTGCCACATCCGCCACAACCGGGCCATGTCTGATTTGACTGTATTGGCGAAAAAGAAGCATTGTAATTTGGGCAGGATCATCTGCAGAGGCCTTACTGGCAAATCGTTACTCTCCCATCCTACATGTCAGTCCCGGCTGGTGCGGGAGCGAGTCTGGTAGTTGCACTTTTCACGTGTCAAATTTTAGAATTCCAAAATGTATATTATTTTTCTGTTTTTAGTTCTAAAGGGGCTTCTCGCTGTGTATTGTTTCGGGTAGTTTACTGTCGCTCCCGCTAGGATGCCTTTTGTATTTCGTAAGAGCCCGAGATGCATGGCCGTGGAAGGTCTTGCCCCGCCATCATCCGCTTCTCTCACGGAGGCCGGTACCGCCGAGAGATCTGGCTGGGGGTCTCAGTCACAACTTAGACACTTTATGATCGCCAGCTCAGGCTCTCGGACTCTCAGTTCGGAGGGCTTGCCAAATACTGCTGAGTAGGGCCAGAGGGGAGAAACAGTCGAGTTCTTTAATTGGCGGCTGTAAAAACGGCAGGTCAAGCATCATAGTAACCCTGCACTTTGGCACTCATGGTCTAGTGCAGTTGCTTGACTTGCTTGTCCCTGAATCTCAAGCTTAAGCCTATGGGATTGGCGCCGGTGATGTTGTATTTCCGCTAGTCAGCCAACTGCAGTACTGCTTAGATACACCGTTGGGTTGGAATCCGCCTAGAAACTCTGGCTCTCAGGGGGGAGTTTGTGCCTGATTTAGAGTAAAGGCGTATCGCTTGCGTGCCTGGAAGCTTAACCCAGAGCCCAGCCGCGTCTTTAGTTTGTTCCAAGCAGTTGGGACTGACAACCACGTCATGTCACAAAGGATGGCCGATAGATCCGGGGCTAGGCACGGGTGTGCACTCTTGAAGTTAAGTATACTTGTCCCCCAGGGTAAGAACCTGAAAACAGGGGGGTCACGATTTGTATGGTAAAATATCTGTGCACGACGCCACACCATACAAAATTCCCCCCCCCTGTTTTCTGGTTCTTACCCTGGGGGACAAGTACATCGTATTCATACATGTACCCCTCAGCCGTAGCCGAGAGAGACATAGTTCTGGGAAACTTCCATTCGCCAAGGCCCCGAAACCTCGTATAGTATGGTGGGTCTATTTTTATCGAGCAGTTTTCTCACAGCAGGGCAGTCCACCTCCGGGAACTCGCTGGTCAAGGTTAGGTAGCTAAACCCCACACTTGCAGTATGGTAGGGTATCTCGGGTTACAACTAGAAGAAAACATCGTCTAGCTCTAGGCAAGGGCTTATATGTAGAGTCTACCATAGGGTATCCCCTTTAGATACCCCTGGGTAGATCGCCAAGAAGGAAAGAAACTCCCGTTAGGCCCTGGGCTCATGTACCTGCGTAGCTTTCCTCAGCCGCATCTGGCCAGTAGAACAAGGGAGTGCAACACACAACTAATGAGGGCGTTTTTGGCTGTTTCTCTCCACCTTTATCTCATAATAATAATCCCCAGGGCTTACAGCCATGCAGGATGCTAAAATACATGTACCCCATAGAGCAGAGGCGCACAAGCCCTTAGACATCTCTCTCTGCTGCTCACTTTCCCGGACTAGCGGTTCGCCCATCATCATGTGCACGAGTAGTGGCTCCCCCCCATCAGCTCTTCCGTCTTTCCTTTCATTCATTCATTAACCCCTCTATTTCCCTCTTCTTCCTCTTCCCCCTCCTATCCCTCACCATCCCTCGACTTTCGTTCAATTGGCCTAATCATAATTGTTAATTGTGCCTCAACATTCGTTCAGCCCCAATAATATAATTCTCATCATTCATCATGGTCAAGATCAGCTCTCTTCTCGTCCTCTTCGGGACTGCCATCGTTTCTGTTGCTGCCCAGAGATGTGGTTCTCAGGGAGGCAACACTGTCTGTGCTGCAGGTAATTGCTGCAGTCAGTACGGATGGTTAGTTTCCCCAATCTCGTTGCTTGCATCAAATATTTGCTGCTGCTTGGCATTTCGATTATTTGATGCATCATCTTTTCGCTGCTTCTCCGGCTACCCACTCATTTGCTCTCGTCCCTTACTAACTTTTGTATTTCTAGGTGTGATACCACCGCAGCTCATTGTGATCCTGCAAACTGCCAGCCTAACTTCAGTGGCGCTGGTTCTTCTTGCGTAAGTATCTCATCTATTGTCTTAGGTTGATCTATTCAATGCTTACCGTAAATGATTAATAGGCCAAGAAAATCACTTCTGTCGCTAGTTCTTCCTCACACTCCGCTACTTCTGTCACCCCCGCCGCTAGTACCTCCACCGGCCTGGGAAATACCGTTCCACACATCGATGTCTGTGGTTCCGGTAGCGGTGGTGTTAGCTGCCCCGGTGCTGGCTTTGGGGGTTACTTTTACCGCTGCTGCGTAAGTCACAAGTCCCCCCCCCCTTGGACCAATTATTAAAATAAATACTAATACATGATCTTTTTTAGTCTAAAAATGGTCACTGTGGTCCTAAGAACTCTGTAAGTATAAATATTCCTTGGCTCGAGTTGATAGCCTTCTGACTCCGACTAGGAACAAGCTTCATCCGACTACTGTGGCGAAGGGTGCCAGCCTGGCTACGGTAAATGCGACCCTGCGCGCCCTGTTCCTCCCACTCCTACCGCGGCCCCGGGTATCGCACAAGCCGACGAGAACTGCGGCCCTATCGTTAACAAGAAGTGCGCTAATGGCTTGTGCTGTTCTGGATGTGAGTTTTCTCCAAACCTGACTGAATCATGGAGCAATGGACTGACGCATTTGTGATAGCCAACTACTGCGGAACTGGTACGGATTACTGTGGTGCGGCCAATTGGTGCCAGGTCAACTGGGGTACATGCCATAGATAGATATAAACCTGTTGGATTCTCTAGTGTAATGTTACTTGATGGGATTCGGGGGCTTTTTGTAGGTAGCCAGCCGTAGAGCGAATTTCATGAGTCTATGGTATCAGTTGTTGGTGATAATACTCCATAATTGCTAGTTAGTATTGATATATTGGAATTTAATGCAATTCATTGGGTATCACTCGCACAATGTTACTGGATGTAGGGGAGAGTCTGTTCGGGGGTTACGTTACTGTTGACTGGGCTTTCAGGCTAAGCCCCCGAGATAGGGACTGATCAAACATAATCGTCCATCTGATAAGATTGATCTTGAGATCCTTCAAGATATGGGCATGAGACGACCACCCTTCTTTTTTTCCCTCTTTGCCTAACTCAGTGCTTAACGTGGGGATTTTATTTATTACTACTAATTACATTATGAACGGCCATGTTCACCCCTTCAAGCTTAATATGATCGACGATCTGTCACTTTAATCTCTTCTCTAATTCTTCATCTCAACACCATCATCTTCCCGGCCATGGCCACTATTCCCAATAACCACACCACCATAATTATTCTGATCATCTGCCTTGTTCAAATCGATATTCTTCACAATAGCGACGAATGCCAGCGGGACACACAAGAGAATCAAAGCCACTAGGAGCTGGATACGCATGACATCATCGTACGCAGCATTGATACCAATCCTTTCAGGAGATCCCATCAGATATGTGGAGCTCGCTACAACAAAGTTGTCTTTGATCGAGGCAATCTCTGCTGGTGAGGAGTCTGGGAGATGGAGTGCTAGTTTCTGGGGGAGGAGATCTGGGGTATTTGTTAGTTGTGTGGGATGAATAGAGTGAAGAGAGGGTGCTTACTGGTCCAGATACCACCGGAAATGGAATCACCGACGGCACCTCCAACGGAGTATCCAGTAGCGAGTAGGGCGGTAACGGAAGCAACGTCTTTTTAGGGGACTATGTTAATGTCTCTCTCTCTCTCTCTCTCTCTACGCTTGAGGAATTGTAGAACTAACCTTTGTGTTTCACAGCTGCTTGTACACCAACTTGGATAACGTTCAAGAGACCGGTACCGATACCGAAGATGACCTGACCCATAACTAGCTGTGCGAGGCTGGAATCGACATTACGGTATCTGAACATAAGTCCGCCACCGATAACCTTGATGCAGATACCCGCGACAACGACCCACTTGTAGTTGCCAGTGTATCTGACAACAAAGGCAATCAAGATACCTGAAGCGGTGGATGCAAAGCTGGAGGCGAGGACAATATTGGTGGCCGCTTTATAGGAGTGGCCGCGTACGACGACGAGATAGGAGTAGAAATAGGGCTGGTAGATGTAGAAAGCACAGAATGCAAAGAAAACGACTGTTTTTTTGATGCGTTAGAGTCGCTAACTATAATAGGGCACGGAGAGGGGTACGTACCACCACAACCACCAAGAACGGTTCGGTCTTTTAATAGATCTAATGATAGGATGGGTGTCTTTGCGAATTTGATTTCCCACACCGGGAAAGCAAGTAGGCAGATAATACCAACGACCAACATCGCAATGATATGGGAACTGGCCCATTTATCTGGGTACCTGGCAGCCAGGGTCATAGGCAGTAAGACGAGTGTTAGACCTGCTGTGAACAAGATGAGACCGAAAAGATCAAGCTGGTTGAACAAGGCGACTGGGTGCCTCATCAGGGAGCTATTTTTGTCCTTGTTGGAGATCACACCAGCCTTAGAAGCTTTACGCTGATGATAACCGAGAGAGATCAAGAGTGGAATTGCACAGGCGGGAACAATGATCGCGTACATTCCTATTGGCTGAGGTTAATATAGCCCTTTGAAGGTTTTGTGCGGGAGTTGGTGAGGACAAACCATAACCCCAACGCCAGGTACTATCTCTTAAGACTCGCTCTACGATTGGCGCTCCACACCATGTAGTGAAGAGGAAGGGGGCTAGAGGGAGGGCATTGAAGAGGGCACGCCACTTGAGATTGGTGGTGTCTAGTTTTTGGTCGTAGGTTAGCATAGTTCTCTTGTATTTTGTGAATCAAGCTCTCTAAGTGCTGAAAACAGATATAGGACCCAATAACTCACCAGCTGCAAAAATCTGCTGCATGAACTGGATACCGACTTGACCAGCGACATAGAATATCTGAGCAGCTGAGAAGGTTCCAATATCATTTGAGGCGGCCTCGAGAATAAACCCGAGGGTAAGCAAGAGGACGGAGACGGTAAAGGCTTCGAAACGACTAAACACGGAGCTCAATAAGCTAATGCAATTTACCAAGGGATAGAGGTGAATCCGTACCCAAATACATCTGCAATCTTTGCAACTGGCGGTTTCGTTACAGCATACATGATATTCTGAACAGTACCGATCGTCGCAATGAGTGAATGCGCCGCGAACGCTGAAGTTGCCATCGGCTGATAGGAATAGATCGTCTGCGAATCCAAAGAGACTGCGACAGCCAACAGCATGATGCCCGCCCACGCGACCCACAAGCCTGTCTTTGACCATGCTAGTGTCACTCCTTCGATTTTTGATACACCAGCTGTTTTCTCGATAGACGCGGTGTCACTGCTGGCCGAAGCCGCGGTGATAGGATCGTTCTTCCCTGACTCCCCAGACATCTTGGGTATAGTTGTGTTTGGATTCGTGAACTTGGATGAAGGGCTACTGAAAGAGAGGGCGTGCAACTCTCGTGAGGGGAACCCGATATATATAAAATCCCCACCGCCTTTGTTCCTGCACTCGGGTTGTCTTGCGATCCTCGTGTAATGGTCGGACCATGCACCCCGGTTCGAGCAGGTAGTTAGTTGCAGGGAAGATTATCTAGACCGTATAGATATTACATACGAAAGGACAAAGTCTACCTTGTCCGATACGGCGGCTCCATACGCAATTTATCTGCCGGGATTTTCACTCCAGCTCTCCAATTGAAGCTTGTAGTTTCAAGTTCTACAAGGTGAATTTTTGCCAGATGATTTCTCCACGGAGCGCATCATTTTCTGTATCTTCACTTAATTGTGCCTAGAAGAGGATAAGATTACCAAGTCTGGATTAATTGGGAGGGTATGAAAAGTCGCCATCGACTATCAGAAAAAGTTTTTTATTTTATTACGAGGTTTGAATAGCTAGGGAAAAAGGAAAAAGGAAACACGCAAGGATAAAGTTATCATCGGATCAGATTGTGCGGTGACATCTAGCGAGCTGACGCCTGTCACTCAATATCGCAGCTCCCCTTGCCCAAGTAGGAATGGTGGTGCGACCGAATCAGGGGTCGCAAATTAGCAATCCTCGAAAATCCCACTCACATACTCCGGTTTTTTATCGGATCGCGATTAGATTGTTGGCGCTAGATCATATCAGATGAGATTAAGAGAGGGGGGGGCGTTCTCGTGATGATAATCATGCCGTGCCCCACTTTGCACACTATGATTTTACAGGGAAAGAGGGTGGTGGTGTGGTTTCCTGCCGGCCTAGGTAGAGTATGCGGCATGATTGAAATTCGCGCAATTCTTATCCATTCTGGTACAGCTGAAAAATTTCTTCCACCAGTTAAGAATGTGCAATGATTCGACTCACCGGATTCTGCTTGGGGGTTGATCTAGCATCTCTCGTCGTTTACTAAGATTCGGGACTCACTCTAGGCCCCTGGTAGACTCTGGATATGTCTATTCTACTTTTAAGACCCTTTTGTCATCTAAGCTAATGAGGACCAAGGGACTGGAATCTGGTGGTACTAGTTTTACATAACCTGACGCTACAATATTGCGGGCGAGAAAAAGAAATCCTTTATCTATAATTATTACAAGAAAAGGGGCAAAGCTTTAGGGCCCACACGAGGTATTACATAAAATATACTGAGTTTATAAAAATGACTCTGACGTGGAGGTTTTACTGTTACGGTAGCCCCGGCATCCACCGCCCCTTTGATGCTATAGCTAAAGTATTCTTATTAAATAGACACGTAATATGGTCCTAACATGGGAAGCTGCAAGATAGACATGTGGTAGTTGTTTGTTCCCCGTCACGAATTCCCGACGCCCTGGTAAGGTATTCTTTGGCATGATTGAATGCATTATGCTTGGCTTAAAGTCTAAATGTGGGGGACTTTGCCTTGCTTTAAATTCATGGAGAACACCGAGCTATACCTGGTATTACTTTTTGTGGCACTTATCGAGTTGGCTGTCTATAACACATAACAGAGATTTTTTCTTTTGCCACTTGGATATTACCTTTTCATGGTCTCACAAGACTTCTAACGGAAAGTTCAATTGCGGGGTATTCCCTTTAGCCTCTTGGGATTTGTCTCGCATTTTACCAATCGAAAAGGACCCTGCTCAAGTGGTCTAGTGGCTATTGAGTTTAGCTAGGATTCGGACAGCAATGTCGGTTAAAGACTGACAAAAACATCAGAGGTTTGTAAAACTGCTCTGAATTAAGTTAGTTATTAAATAAGATTAAGGTTTATAAATCACTAATTGTTTAGAGTAAAGGTTAATAACAACGCATCCATCATTGATCACTCGATTAAGCTTACAATCGTCATATAAATGAATTAATTATAAGTACTCATATTTTCCTCACATTTTTAAGAGCCCTCAAAAATTTAGGCAGAACCATCCGCTATTTAGAGTATCGGTCTTCTCTAGGAATCTTTTCTGGGCCCAGGTGGTGAGGCGTTCGGTTTAATTTTCATAAGCTGTGCCTGCTTTGGCGGAGGGTTTTTTTTAGGGCTTAGGGTAAAGTGATTGCGCGATATATCTGAGGCTGAAGTAGTAGTCTTCCGGTATGACTACGAAACCTCACCCATATATCGCTTTAAAACACCTGTAAGTTCCCATCTTTTGACTTATTACAACGAAGTACCGAAGCTAACACCTAGCTAAGAATATTAGGAGTATAGTGTTGATACCATAGCGTTACCTCGAGGAAACAAATACACATTTAGACACGAAGTCTCGCTCTGACTTTATCTTTCGATATGCCTCTTACAGATCTCCCGAACGAAATTCTTTTCATTATAGTTGAATCGCTTTCGCCTCGGAAACCAAAAACTATCTACTCCCTAATTCGAACCAATCGGCGTTTTGCGAACCTCCTAATTCCCCGTCTCCGCGATTTCGCCGCGTCTGAGGAATATAGAATCAACGCCCTCCTCTGGGCTGCTGCTACCAGAGATGAAAAGATGGTTAGGCAGTTGGTGGAGAGAGGTGCAGGCTATGCTATCGTCCTGCGTCGGCACATGCCCCCGCAGGACGTGGGGCCAAATGAATACACAATGTCTAATGAAGATGCAGTCCAACTGGTGCTAGAGAAAGGTCCCAACCTTATTGTGTCCACTAGGACCCCTCATTCCCATGGTTGGGAATCGCCAGGTTTACAGTATGCCCTGAACAGGGGTTACGTGACCTTAAGCATGTTACTCCTGGAGAATGGGGCGAATATTGCAGGGAATCGTGTGCTTTATTGCGTAGCTTATAGCCGCAATACTCCAGATAGAGTCGTTAGTAAGATATTAGAGTTAGGGGCTGATGTGAACGAGGTAGTAAATGGCGTGACACCACTTTATTTTGCTGCACGCAATAAGCAGGACCGCCTAGTAAAAACTCTTCTCGAACATGGAGCTAAGGGGTTATCTGATGCATTGCGGGGAATTCTGGTTGGAGACAGGGTCTTGGTTCCTGTACAGGAAGATGGAGACTCTGATGAAGTTGATCGGCAGAGAATGACCCGTTTATTGCTTAAATATGGCAATTCAACTTTTGAGGATCATCAGGGAAACACGGGGCTACACTTTGCGGCATGTATCGAGGACAGGGAGCTGGCTGAGATTCAATTGCGTAACGGTGTTAAGGTTGATGCTCAAGGATACAAAAGAAAGACTTCACTCCACCTTGCAGCGAGCTCCGGCTCCGCCATGGTTGCTTCATTACTTTTGGAGAACAATGCCAACATGAACGCCAGTGATATCAACGGACTTACACCACTTCATTGGGCTGCAAAATCTGGCCACTCGAGAGTTGTACGGATTTTGATCGAGGCCGGTGCCAATACAGATGCCCGAGATCAAAGCGGAAACACGCCCCTCCACCTGGCAACACGGTACAAATGTACCGGGGTCTTTAGATTGCTGTTGTGGAAGAAGGTCGCTTTAGATAATGTGAATGATTGTGGTGTCACCGCACTTCATCTTGCTGCAAAGTGGGGAGATGTATTGATGGTTAGGATGTTACTAAAGAAAGGTTCTGATATTAATATTCGGGATAAGGAGGGGAAAACACCACTTCTACAAGCTGGAAGTTATAAGCATGTGGCTACTGTCAAAATTCTGTTGGATAATGGGGCTGCTATCACAGATAGGGATAACCGTGGCCGGGGAATGCCGGAATGGGTCGTGGATGAGGTGCTCCACCATCCAGAAAGATGTATCATGGATATACCAAATATATCATTGGTTAATCGACTCCAGAGGGAAAAGGATAAGGGTACTATGTACAGGTTTGCTAGGGAATTCTGGGAGTTACGGCTTTGTTGAGGTATGAAATCGGTGGGCTTTAGTGTGGATATTTCTAGAAATTGAAGATCTGTTAGTCACGTGTCATTAAGTCCCCTTAGAATCATTCAGCCCTTTTCTTCTTTTAGCGCTCTAATTTACCCCTCGTGCTTTCAGACTAACCTAAAACTCTTGTCCTTTAATTATATATAAGCCACACAACCTAGGCTCTGGGGACTGCGCCACGGTACCGTAATTAAGGTGAATGAATGAATATTCCTCAACTTCAAACTATTCACTTCTTGTTTGAGTAAAAGATTGTCTAGTAGCAGCTAGTGGCGCCTGATTTCCAGAAGTACCTCATTACTACTACTCTCCCCGCTTCGTACTTAGCTGGGAACTCGGGTCTTCCCGGTTTTCAATAGCCATAGATTTAACTTCAATTTTATGACGATAATACAAAAAACACCTAGAACTCTCAAGAAAATACAATTTTTATGCCCAACTACACCTAACCTTCGCACCTTCAAAATAGCAGTTCTTTTACAAGAAAGGGACGAGCGCCTCTGGCAAGATTCTGGCAATAGCTGGACCACTTGGTGGCTCGATAGATTGGTAGTAACTACGCAAATACATTAGTATCCTGAGAAATTAAAATATATGAGTCTCTGGGGAAAAAAACTTACGTTCCCCACCATGGGCCAGCAGCCCACCACAGAGCACCAATCCAGACACCGCTCTGTTGCATCGCGCAAAGAGCACCCTTAACGGCGGCGATACAAGCGTCATTGCTACCAGCACCGAGTTCTCCCAAGAATCCCTTCTTGTTGTTGGCCTTGAGCCAAGCAGTGGCAGCGGCAATTCTCTCTGCACCAATGGTGGAAGAAACACAGACTTCGGATGTACCGGAACCATCGCTGTCAAGGTACTGGTGCATCTGGTAAGCGACGTTGTTGTTCGGGTCGGTCAGCGAGAGTAAACTGGCTGCGTTTCCGCTCGATACCCTATAGTTTGGAGAAGGGTTAGTATAGGCTTAAGGAGGCGAAATAGTAATAGGACGGGTTTCGTACCAGGTCCAGGCACCAGTCCATGAGTTTCCTTCAATAAGAATGAGCTGGGAAGTGGCACCGGCGGCACGGATTCCGTTGATACAGGCTTGGTTGAGATTGAAGACGAGGGTTTGGTCCATGTCATGGTATTCGTTATTGGTATCTAAAATTCAAGGTATGAGTATAGGTAAGCCCTAGTGAATCAAGAGATGAAGACATACCGAAGATGATATTGCTGTTTGATGTGAACTGTGCAGCAAGGTTTTTACACCAGGTGCCAAAGCCAGTGTAATCAGTGATGATTCCACCGTTATAACGACCTAGAGTTATGGTTAGTACTAAAACTATCATATTTTGGATTTTTGTGGAATTTACCAAAGTTGTGGGGGTCAAGGATTGCATCTAAAATAATTGTTTTGTCAGTCGACTGTTTTTTTCAAATTGAGAGTTAACTATGGGTGTTGGAATTAGGTTATGCATACATCCTCCCTTTCCGGTGATATAAGTCGCGATCTAGTCATGTTAGTTAGAATTCCCAGAGTTAACCAATACAAGAGTCACTAACCGACTTCATAGAAGCTAGATAAGTAGCATCAAAAGCGCCGGTGAGACCTGTGGCAGGAGGGATCAAACGCTCCATGAGGAAGGCAATACGGAAGGTATTAAATCCCTTTGCCATAAAGTACTATATCACCACAATAATCAGTCTAATAAATCTCACCTAGTTCCTGTATATGATAACATACATCAATACTGGTGGTAGTGGGCCATGTGTAGTCAGTTCCTAGAACTCCAGGAACGTTCAGATTTCCAAACTCAGCACCAGCCTATTGTTCCAAAAACTGTCAGTATCCTCAGTACACATAATTTTGATTAACTACGCCACCCACCTCGTTAACACCGTAGTACTTGAACTTGGTCAAAGACCCGGAGCAAGCAGTGCTGGTTGAGGTAGCTCCAGTGGTCGTGGCAGTGGCAGTGGCAGTGGTAGATGCAGTTCCGGGAACACATTGAGAATAGTCTATGAAAACAAAGTCAGAAGAGGCCCTATAGTACTATAGGAAACAGTGTCGAAATACAATCGTTGATTTTACTGCAGTAGTACCCGCTGACACAGGTTGTAATGCCAGTCCATGTCACACCACCACCTGGAATTCGCATTAGCTTAGACTCCAAACGTTTAAGACTGATAATAGGAGTCTATAAAGCAAACATACATTGGCCATAAGCAGTCTGCTGCCCAGCAACTAAGGCTGGTAGCGCTGAAATAGCAGCGATTGCTAGAACGGTCTTCATACTAAAAGGATGGAAAAGGATGGAAAAGGAATGTAGGTGGACTATTCGACGTCCTTTACCTGGTAGTGCTTGTTAATGAACTGGAAATATCTCAAGAAGTGGACAATACAGTCATCTTATATCGTTTCCCTCCTCCTGGTGTCTATGATCAACTCCCTTATGTTTCCCGGGATTCCCACAGCTAGCGGGTCTGTGCTGGGGAAATTAGTTATGACGGTATGCATTCTTTAAAGCAAATTCAAAAAGACTGCTTTTGGATATATGGGGGAGTCGGGAGAGATGAAAGTGGTATAGTACTAGGACATTGATTCTCAGATACAAGCAGGAAAAGAAAAGAAAAGAAAAGCTAATAATTGAAAGTACGGTATATCTGTGACACCAAGGATGATTCTTACGAGGAATAACCCTTAAGACTTTTACAAAAAAACCCCAACCGGAGCTTTTTGCTAGCAAGTGCACTCTCACTGTGTGGCATCCCCTCGTCCGGTTCGGAATGACGGCGCAGGAAGATCCGCAACGCAGGTCCGGCGCACAATCAGGCTGTTCATAGGCCACAGCAAAAGCTTGTTGTTCCAAGGAACTGAACCCGAAAATCCCGAAAAACTATATACCCGAAGCGAACGTGGGGTAAACGCCACGCACACACAACGCGCTATAGAAACTCGCGTTTTCGCACAGGGACCTTTGCGCATGGGCTCCACTCTAATAGCACTGAGAATTTTGTCTACACCCCGCAATAACCGTGCTTATGGGGAGATTGGTACTTCTAGTATCCGTATGTACCGGTGTTTGAACTACTGACGGATACCAAGCAATTCGAACCCGTAGCTTCGGCGTTGAGTAGGGATTAAGCTAGTAGCATCCAAGTACAGGAATCAAATTGATTAAATGCGACAGTTGTTCTCGACACTATACCCAGTTGAGATATGCTCAGTAATACCATGTTTGTAGTCCTGGACGTTTTTCTAGTGGTTCTTGTTAGGTTTCTGCTTCCAACTTCTCTTGTTTCCATCGCTCGAAGAACAAGTTTTGCCCCTCATGAACTGGCTACTTCGATTTAGTTTTGTTTAGGTAGCCTGAACATAGTATATCTTCCCTTAACCCCAATAGCCCACTCATAGTTATAGCCCCTAGATAGAGATAATATCACTATGCATCAAACGCGCGTCAAAAGGTCTTACCATGCTGAAGTAGTGGTCATATGGTGACTTCTAGTTTTTAGGATTATCTGGGCATGGATATGATCCCGTTCTTTGCGACGGCAATCTGGGGTACGGACCCGGGCCGGGCATAACTCCATAATCACTATAACCCTCAAATTCCATCTAGAAAACACCTCCATCAAACATTTTCATTTCCTGCTAATACTAGTCCTTTTCTGGCGTCTAATATAAATGACCCGAGTAGATTCCGAGTTCCTTGGAAATCTAAGATACGACATACAAAAGTTGACTATTTTGTATATACTAAAGAAACCCTCCAGTGTCGTCTCGAACCACAAAGCCAACTACCGAAATTCCGACGGACGGCAAGCGCTCCTGTCAAACTTAATTTAGCTAATATAATAACAACCACGAGGTACTAATAAACCATGAAAGTATTTTAATCGGACAATTTATGTATGGGGTCAACGGTGGAATGACGGATTTGCAGTATCAGCGGGGAGATAGCTATGGTTTTTCCGGACAAGTCCCTGTCATCCAGGTTCAACCCCATCACTCCCCTCATTAATTTCAAGTTCCCCTGAGTCCCGTCCCTGTCAAGGCTGAGCTAGTAGATATAGACAGCAGATTCTCTTCATTCATGCCTAAAATCCTTCCTCCCTTCTAGTTGAAGACTTCATACAAAAACTCGCAGGACTCATCAGCGCATTTCTACATTATTGTTATTTTTCTAGTGCCTTATTTATAGGTAGTGTACTTTCCCAGTATCGACGCCCCTCTTTACCACCAGCAGGTTTATCCTAATTGAAAGCTCCCTTTTTTTCTCCTACTACTTATGAATTAGCTGGTCAGTTCTTGAAATCCATACACGCAATAATTAGGGAATAACTCGGCAAAGCCGAAGACTAGTTGACAAGAGGTTCTAGTATTACTGTCGGATTTATTAAGAAACTACAAGAAGACACCATGTGATGTATTCTCTAAAACTCTACCCCTTCCACATGAGCGTGGGTAGTAAATCATGCACATAAACGGCCTCTCAACTATATACATCTAGGACTCTACGATGTTCTCGTCTGAAAAGCACAGAGTTACCTTTAGCTAAATTTGAATGCGTAAGAAAATCAACACCAACAGATTATACGATAAGATGGTAGTACGTGTACAGTACATGTGTCCAAGAATCCATAATATGGAATCCTAATCGGACGCCTGGAAGTCGGCAATAGCAAATGATCAATACCCCGCAATAAAGTTTAGAATTACTAGGGTCTATATGAGAATATCTAGTCTTAGTTATCACGATGGTCGAAAGTCTGTACTACAATCGAAGTCTAGAACACTAAATAGAGGGGTTTTTTTTTTTGCAATCAACCCATTTCACAAGATTTTAGTTCTCATTTCCACAAATTTATATATTGCGCCAGTACGGCAATAGATACCGTATTGAGCACTGATCATAGAATCAAGACACAATGTGTAAAGATAAGGCCCTCCCCAATGCCAATAGTGAACCTGACTGTAAGTTAGAATGTGTAACTACATACGCATATAATTGAGTGCTGCGGGTGACTATTGTTTCTCATTTTACACTCGTAGCTAGCCGTCTAGGGCTACCGGAACATGGCAACAGAGAACGCCATGTCTTTCACTTCTGTACGTATGTGCCGTTAGTCAGTTCCAGAAATTCAGTTCATTTACCTCTTGGCAGGGCGGAGTTCAACAAATCACTACCCCGTGGGGTGCGACAGGCGCTCCCGGGTTGCCGGATCCCAGAAACGCTCAAGTACTGGCGCCGCTAGTCGTCTAGAGGTGTTTGTGGCGTTTCTTTGTATCATATAAACGGTTGCTCTCGCAGAGGATGCACGTCACGAGAGGAACGGAAAGGAACAACTGGATAAAAGGTGTGGCGCGGGAGTCCCAACGCCGAGAAAAGTAACACAGCGTTGGGATCCCCAAGTCTTTGTGTTATACAGTTCATTATCTTCACGCCTAAAACATTGCGTACCTCCCCACCCCCCACAGGTGCGCCCAAGCCTTCATATGTCTTGATAGCTATACAAGTCATGAGGCGCATGTGTCACTTTGAGACTTTTATCCTTTAGTGGTAAACTGCCGTACCCCAACATCGGTTATCCATCGTTCTCAAAAGATCAAAGTGAGGTTTCAGAAGCAAAATGAAGTTCTGCTTGTCTTGCTAACAATCCCCTCAGTAGTCCCAATCTCACTATGAATTCCAACGCCAAAAGTTATAATTAAATCTAAAAGTGTCTCTAAATACAACTGCATAGTATTCTCCTATACAAATTCAAAATTCAAAAGCTGGGAGTTTTCAGTTATGGTGTAACTATCTTTACAAGACAGGTTTTGACCAAGCTAGGAGTCCAATAGGAATGAGGCAGTGTCAATATGGGGTACGTATACAATACAGATAGCAAGTTTCACTTTCCCAGGACCTCAAGCTGCGCCGTATACCCGAGCTGAGCCATTTCCCTGTGCTGGCCGGAGTGTGTAGAGGTATGGACTTCCTGGAATTTCACTCTCAATCTTCCCGCACACGGCCCGGCCTAGTCTAAAAATTATATGTTTTAAAGTCTAGACAAGGATATTGAACAGCTATGAAGCTTGGTACTACACCTAGAATCAATGCCTTCAACATTCTCAGCTTAACGAGACACTGAGCGCACGGCAAATATATCCGTAATGAAAACATGAAAGCGGAATATAGGCTAGTGCACAGATAATCTACGAGATTAGTAGGGAGCATATGTTCGAGAGATCAGCCATGTGTATTTTATATCGGCAAAGAGTTTTCGTGTAAAGCAGAATATATGATTCACCGTTTCTCACTCGGTATTTCCCGCACTTGTGAATAAACTAACTAGCCCCGGGATCGATATAAGCTACACTGTAGTACAGGGGGGCTTAAGCCAACCAGTGGGATTTTAGATTTCTTGTGAGACCACCGCCTAGCGGTTTCAATAGACGGTTATTTACAGCGCGGCCCAGGTCGTCTACAGATGATAGCCTGCCAGTCGTGTTCGCTAAGTGGTGCGACTTATCATTTACAACTGGCCTGGTATCATATCAAGATACGCTCAGGGCATATGGGATCGAAATTAGCGAAGGACCAGCATTACTCTTTTGAGGGGGTGATTACCCCACAGATCACTAAAGTAACCAATAGTAGTATCTGATAGCCTTACAGGTTTTCGGGAAAGTTTTTTATTTAGCTATTTAGGGGACCCTATAATTCAGATCTTATTGTATCTCGGGATTCTGTGTACTACACCCAACATATATATGCTAGTCTCGGAACACGATATGCAGAGCTAACTACAAGAATATAGTACTACAAGTCACACAACTGCTAGTTGAGACTCGTGTAATTAATGAGAAAAAGGAAAAGGAAAAAAAAGAAAAGAGGCTAGTAGTTGAGACTTCCTGGTACTTTGAGAGGGGTATTAAAAAGATTTGGTGAGTAACAATAAATTGTGTCGCTCTGATCGCCAAATGATATGATGTGGGGTAAATGTTCGTTATCCGAGCTTGGCTCAGAAACCGAGTTCAAGGTTCCACGAAGGGAGTACAAGGAAGTTCCAAGCTCTGCAAAGACCTTCGAGGCGGTAATTATTACTTAAAGATATACATGGGGGGAGGACTTGATATGTGATTAGTCTCATTTTGGGATCGGAGGTTAGAGATTCCAGTGCCGGAGTAGCTGAGCCGAAACCGATGTGACAGTGACAGACAGGTTCTATAATCCGAGCCCGGAACTTGGAGCACTAGGAGTTCTTTTAAAGTTGGGTGGCTTTTCCAGGGTCTAAGTGTTGATCGGTTTTTTCCAACGACTCAACAATATAACGGATATGAGATAGGAGTGCGACTAACACCCCCCCCCCCCGCATGAAGAGTTCTTGGAGAGAAAACGTGCCCTCCCATGCGGCACTTTAAGACATCATCGGGTGCCGGGAAACAGCATCGGGATATTCAGCATTCTCAACAGCCACACAGGCCATGGTTTCATGCACAAGCCACGCAAAATTGATCTAGGTGTCTCAGGAAGAACTCGCTTGCAATTTTGCCGACTCCTTAACTGTGTGAACTAGTGAGTAGCCTTTAACCGCTAATTAGTGGTTATTGCTATTACAAATTCCTCTTTTTTTATATCCAGACCCACCCAAGGCTAAGCAGTAAGAAGGTAATTTTTTTTAATAAATTTAATTGTGTATGATGACGGCCTTTTTGCTATATCCTAAGAATTTAGAGTTAATACCAAGCTTCGACGCCTATTGTGCGGTTATTAGTAGTCTGATGTGAGACATGGATGTCTTAAAGTGGTATGGAAAAGATTTTTTTTCCCCTCATCTCATATCACGATGCAGGTAGCGATACACCTGCCGCTAGAATCCAAATTACTTTTAATCATCAAAGCACCTGGTCAGGATTGTCACCACCACTCGCCAGAGTACCCCTATAGTGGCAAACACCATTCGTTCCAAATAAAGAGGTACATATATATTTAGATACTAGATTTCAGTGGTATTGGTTCCGACTCATCTATTCCGTAGCGAAGGCCGGGGACCGGGAATCGATGTGTAGGCTTAGTACCTTGAAGAAGAGAGGGCATAGCCCGCCTAGGCTTTCCCCCCAAGACAAAAGTCCATTATTATGGGCCTGTTAATTGTATAGGAGGGGAGAAGCCAAATCATAATCTGTAAAGCCTTTATCCCTGCCTAGACAGGAGAATACCTATTAGCCCCCATACTCACTGTGCTGCACAGCAACTACAAGGGCCTAGCTACCAGAAGAGTATTTGCTGCTGGGGGATCTCCCGATGGTCGTCTCGAGTAGCCCACTAGCCACACTTTGTTTGGACGTCTTAAGGCCAGTAGCCTTGTGCAAGCTGACTGTTACAAGGGTTCAGAGAAAAAATCAACGCGTCCAAGACATGCTAGTGGAAAAAACCGTATCCCAAGGTCACCGGCCGGGCGCCTAGAATCAAAGCCGCTTCAGAATTGGAAGGGAATCCGATTGAGATGGCATAAGTCTCTGCTGGTTCGAAAAACGGTTGGGAACTGAGACTGCCACTCTGGTTTCTGGATGCACGCACCCTCTGGTAAGGGCTTCGGTACCCTCGGCACAACGTGATAATGCTTGGATTGCCCTTGAAGAATTTCAAAGACCACCGTGAATCATGGTGACGGTGTAGATAAGTAGCGCTGTACGTGTGCTGAACTCAAGCACTTGGTGGCGTCGACTCGTTACGCGGATATTTGAGCTAGAATCATGAGATAATACTGATTCGTACGATGTCGCTATTGGTGTTGGTAGATGGTTGAGGTCGGCGACGCATGTTGTGTCGGTGGAAAGACCGTTCCTTCCACAAGTAGTATATACTCGTAGTTTTATTTATGCCAAGTAGGCAGTACTCCTGGAAACTAATCTTGCCATATGAACAGTATGCCATGAAACTGGTATAAAACCTGGCATGATTGCCAAGTACTGTCATGGTGGGTCGATCGATGCTGTTACACTTATTAACTCCCCAAGGCCGGAAAGGTGGGTTCCGATCCTAATTATTAACTATTCAGGCATATCATTGGGGAAAGTACAGGAAAGGGGTGTTTGCACCCACACGAGGCCGTGCGCCGCCTAAATCCCCTTGTCTTTACCATGTGGTGTATTTCCGGGGAGGCGGTGAGTATGAACCGGGGAGTAGTAAGTATCCTGTTCCTTCGTGTGCGATATTTCTTTTGGATTCGGAGAGCAGGTGTTGTGCCCTCACGAGTTGATATTTTGTCGCAGCTGCGGGCTTCTGGCCTGCATCATCTCGAAACAAGGCCAGTAATGGGAAAGCATTTAAATCATCTTGGTAACATCAACGCGGGGCAGCATAAGCGATGCCACATAATGGGAGTTGGAGAGGCATGGGTATCTATGTGTATGCATATGCACAAGGGTGAGGGATTCCCCAATTATTGATTCCATGCACCCCCCCATGGCTAATCCCTATACTCTGGAAATTCACCCTGGCTTGCCCGCAAATATTTGTTGATATTCGCTATGGTACCCACCACCATCCCCAACCTGTCTACTTGTACGTGATCATCGTTATGGTTCTCTGTTCCTGGAGTCCCAGGTTAACGGTAAATATAATTCGAATAATTGCGCGACGCCCTCCCAAGTAAGGGCTCATTTAGTAGTCTCTCACTCCCTCCACTGGTCAACCTTTTCCCTTCATCCAGCGATGGCGCTGGACCCATCCACTCACGGGAATGGAGAAGCACCGCAATTTCAACGTCATGTCGAGAATTTTGATATGGACGGAGTCATGCCACAAGAAACGAATGTAACGGAGCCAGCTCAGTCCTCATGGTCCGGTTCCTTCCCTTCTTTAACGGTTCCATTATCGAGCGACCAACAGTACATCAGATCTGTTTCCCATGTTGGTTTTACAAAAGCTTTATTAGCGCAGAAGCCGAGCCCATGGACGAGGCCTATGGCAAAGCTCTACTATTTCCTATTTGTGGCGTTCTTATCATCATGGATTAATGGTTATGATGGATCTGTATTGGGAGGGATCAATGCCATGGGGGAATACCAAAGGTTTGCCCATAATTCATTGAAGTGGATTTTATTCTCTAATTTTTTGACTCTCGGATTTAGATATTTTAAAATGGAATCTCTTGGGTCTAGCACTGGAATAGTGTTTGTGGTTTACTCGATCGGTCATTTAATTGGCTGTTTCATCTGTGGGCCTTTGGTAGATGGCTGGGGACGAAGATGGGGCTTGTTTACCGGTGCTACGGTAACAATTATAGGCACTTGTGTCCAAGCTACCTCGACAACACATATTCAGTTTATGATGGGTAGACTGGTACTGGGCTTTGGTGCTGCTATCTTGATGACGGCTGGTCCGACCTATGTAGCTGAAATAGCACACCCAGCCTGGAGAGGAACATTGACGGGGCTCTATAATACTTGGTACTTTGTTGGCGGGGTAAAGTTACAATTATCTAAATGGTGACTTTCGAGGGTTGAGACAAGAATGTGTGGCTGACTCTGCCTTATTACCCTCTTTATAGATTGCAGCAACATGGACGATGTATGGGACTGATACGTTTAAGTCGGAAAAAGCATGGCGAGTTCCGATATGGCTTCAACTTATTGCATCTGGAACTCTCTTGCTTTCATGCCTTTGGTGCCCAGAAACCCCACGATGGGTATGTTGGACTTTTTCTATTCCTCTACTGTTATGTTCAGCTTATCTAACTCATATTGGATAGCTCGTTTCAAACGATCGCTGTGAAGAGGCAATCAAGGTTATGACAATGTACCACGGCGAGGGAAATCGTAAATCACCTATAGTGCTTCTTTCTTATAAAGAAATGCTTGAGGAGATTGTAATTTCAGGTTCTGACAAGCGATGGTGGGACTATTCGGAGCTATACAACACAAAATCCGCTAAATGGAGAATGGTCTGTGTTATCGGTATGGCCTTTTCTTCTCAGGTATGCTATATCTTGTATATCTTTCTTTGAGGGGGACTAAGCTAATAGCTGCAGTGGTCTGGAAATGGTGCCGTTACCCATTTTATGCCAGTGTTGCTTAAAAACATTGGGGTCGTTGAGGAAAGGACACAACTCATGCTCAATGCAATCCTTATGGTGCTTCAATTTTCCGTAGCCGCCACGGGTGCTTTCTTAGTTGACCGTGTTGGCCGCCGTCCAATGCTCCTAATAGGGACATCCCTATTTATTGTGTGGTGGACTGTGATAAGCATTCTCTCAACATTCTACGGCAAAGAGGAAAACACGAACCACAATGGTAGTCGTGGGGTGATTGCTTTTATTTATCTATTCGGTATCACGCACGCGTTCGCATATACACCGCTACAGATGCTTTATCCTGTAGAGTGCTTGTCATACGAGACTCGAGCAAAAGGAATGGGCATGTACAACTTCTTTGTGAACATCGCGGTAATCTTCAACACGTACGGTATGGCGACTATAATCGACAAGATCAATTGGGGCTTTTGCTTTATCTTTATCGTCTGGGACACGCTTGAGCTCGTTCTCATTTACTTTTTGTAAGCACCCTCATTTCGGTTAAACTACCCCCGCAATCACTAACATGATGATAGTTTTGTCGAGACCAAAAACAGGACCCTGGAGGAGATTAATGAGATATTCAAGTCGCCGAACCCAAAGCAGAGGTCCCTGTTGAAGCACGTGATACTCGTAACGGGCCATGGTATCATGTATCAAGGGGTTGCTGGATCGGTGGAGGGTGGGGAAGAAGCATACGAAACGGCAGTTGTTTCGAAGCTGTAAAAATGTAGTAAATATCAGGGCCGGGTCTGCTTGCGGGGAGTTTTGGAGTTCTTAATAAATACCTCCATAAGATATAATTTATAGTATTTAACCCAAGGTGGCTGATGTACGTGATCGATGGGTTCCGAACTTCTCCATATGAATGTATCTAGCTGCATGTACTAGTATCTATACGTATAAACGTTTTTCCTATTCCAGCACCTGCACCTGTCTCTTGTCGGCATCTAGACCTTGAAAAGGGATCACCGCCAAATGATCAGTAATCGGCACCCGGGAATTGGGGCCAATAGCAGGAATTATGCGGTCTTGGCTCTCTTGGCCCCCTCACGGTCCTGCTGTTAACTTGCGTCAGCTGTAAGCCCGAGAGACTCTCGGATTCCGACCAGGAACAGACCCCCCCCCTTCGGATTCCGAGTACCTTCTTCGGATTCAAGCGTTTATAACCCTGGGTATCTCAACGCGTTTATAAAGAAAGTGCCCCTCGCATTGCTTCTAGACTATAGACTATACACTGAATTTTATCGCGTCCAAACATTTCCCGCAATATGTCTGCGGCGGATCAGCCCGAGAAGCCCAGCAGCAATGCTGGCCCAAAGAAGCCGTCCAAGCTGGTGATGTTATGGGGCAAGCTGGGTTTGGACACGGGCACTCTAATTATGATGGCAAAGTATGCAAATCTCCCATACTTGCGCAATGGACAGCTGCTAACCGTGTAACATCATAGGGGTGGGCTTCCTCCAACAATCTTCACCGCAATGTACCAGTCGGACGCTATCGCGAAAACATACGGTACTATGGGCTACCTTGTCACGATTATCGCAAGTCTATCGTTATGCATATTGCCTCGGGCTAAACTAATTCAGTTGACTATTCAAAACTCTGTGTGTATATATTGTTCCAAGCCCTTTGTACAACGCATCAAGGGCTTTTAATCTAATCTTCCGATCTTATGATCAATAGATTGCTGTTTGTATAGCAGCCGCATCAACCCTCTTTGGCGTCTGGACTGCGACACGCGCTCGTGCAAATAACCCATCTGCACCCGGTAACCCGTACAATAGCTCTGCTGCCGCTGTTTCGGCTGTTTGGCTATTCGCCAATATCTGGCTTGTCAATGTTTTCCGTGCAAAGGCACCGCAGCTAGCGATCCCCGTCATCATATATACAATTCTGATTTCTGTCGTCTACACAAATGGCGCTATACTCACTATGCCTAGAGCGATTAGTACTGTTGTTTTATTGATCAAGGCTTTCCTAACAGGATTTGCAATCTCGTTGTGTGTCGGGTTGTTTATCGTTCCAATGAATTGTAGGCAGGTTTGGTGGAAGATTTTGGGTGGGTATTTGCAGGTATCTAAGGCTCTGTTAAACGAACAGGTATTTATCACCGGGGGAGACCACCCTTTAGGGCCCGTAATAGCTACTTATGTCCTATAGAAAAACTTCCTACAGCAACACGAGTCTTTATCGGCGTATAATTCACACAAACCGGAGGAGTCCGATGGAAAGCATTCCGGTAAAAAAAAGGCGCCGATTCCGATACGAAAACTTGCTGTACTACAAAAGACCCACTCCGACCTGTTTGCGAAATTGTCACTCGAGTTACCTATGGCAAAGCGGGAGATCGCATGCGGTTATTATACTACCGCCGATTTGAGGGAGGTGTTCGCTCTGATTCATGCTACCCTTCTTCCGCTCCAGGGCATGACGGCTATTTTGGACATTTTCGACCGTGGGGTGGAAAGGGCTGCTGTCGCTGAAGATGGGGAATGTAAAGGAAAGGAGCAATTCTCTGAAGTGATGAGAACTTTACACCAGCCTTATGAACTGGTCGTGGGCATGTGCGATGAGGCAATAGAACATACTCTACTTCTCCTACAGCTGAAGCCTTCACCCAAAAAGAAGAAGGGTGACGAGGAGAGCGGGGTGCGAGCTCCCGGTGATCTAGGCTACAATCAAATACTCGAGGAAAAGGTCCAAGAGTTTTATAGCACGAGGACTGGCGATGTTAAGAAATACTTCAGTACGCAGGGCTCTCCGACCGAGGACTCCATATCAGCAACGATTGCGAAAGAGGAAGCCGCAGGAACACTGGATAACGCTCACCGAAGTCAACTCTATCTGGTTCTGTTCATGGAATACCTCCTCTACAACGCAGCATAGTCTCTTCTCGCCCTTGCAAGTTTCGCCGAAGCCAAAAAACAGGAGGGCACCCTCGACCGTAGACGCCTAGTGTATCCGAACTCCAAGCGACTTAGGAAGTGGATCTTCTCGAACGATGGAAAAGATGATGTTGTGGATGTCTGTGATTTTGGAGGAACAAGGAGCTCTGGCTCCCAAAATATCGGGGCATTGAAAGACCCGGAGCATCTTCCGGCTTCAGGCTCGATGCAGAGATTAGGCAACTTCCTTGCGTTCTTTGGTGAAATCTTCCGTAGTAGTGAATCCACCTTTGGCTTGAGAGTTGCTTGTGCTACTCTTGTTGCTGCTCTCCCGGCATTTTTCCAGGGGAGTTATCTCTTCTTCATTGAGAAAAGGCTTGTCTGGGCAATGATCGTGATTGCTATCGGGATGTCTCCTACATCTGGGGCTTCAGTAAGTTTCAGTAATCTCTTCCTAAGACTGAGAGGACTTTCTAACAACCTGAAGCTTATAGGATTTGCGGGGAGAATTGTAGGGACTACTATAGCGATGATTTTTGCTTTTATTAATTGGTACATCGTTGATGGTCGTACTGCGTATGTTCTTCCTACTACTTAACGTTATGCCAATACCTCCTGCTGACCCTAGCTTAATCAAATCTTAGAGGCGTAATCGTGTTTCTATGGTTTTTTGTCTCACTCCGTAAGATTAAACCAACTCTTTACCCGAATAGGCACTAACAAGGATAGAATTCTATTTCATTATCAAGATGCCTCAAACCATTCAGAGTGTTTTTACAGCAATGGTAACACAAATCATGATAATTGGTAGGCGCCTAATCTCCTAAGGATACGCAATCATACTAATACAAATTCCAAAGGTTATGAACTCCAAGTCCGCAAGATTGGTAAGGTTGCTTCAGAGGCATCTGGCCAGCCTGTACTCAGCGTTAACTTTATCGGCCCCTACCGTAAGTGGCCCTAACCCCTTCCATAAGCCGTTAGTCTAATTAGGTGTAGGTCTTCTGGTCACTCTTGGTGGCCTCGGTGTCGCATTCTTCTTCACGATATTCCCTTACCCTACTTCAACACGATCCTTGATTCGAAAAGACGTATCTTGTGCACTTTATCTCCTTGCTAGGAGCTACACAAACGTCATATCGATTGTTAGGATGCGGATAGATGGGACTGAAGGAGATCCCACCTCTAGGAAAAGCCATGGCCATGAGTATGAGAAACGACGAGTCAAGCTTATGACCGAGAGTATTATCATCCTTGATTCACTGAGGAAGAATTCAGCATTTACAGTATTCGAGCCGAGCTTAAGGGGGAGGTTTCCAAAGGAGCAATATGATACTATAATTGAGTCTTGTGCTAGGTGAGTTGTGGTTTTTTTTCCACTATCGCTAGTTTAGCAGTATAAACTAACAAAGATAGCATTACAAACTACCTTGCGATAATCTCGTACGCTTCAAAAACATTCACCCACCAATCGAGCAGTAATCAAGCCTGGGTCCGTGACCTTTCGGCACTCCTAAAGACCGTTGATGTTAAGTCGCATCAAGTAACAAGCTTGTTGTGTTTATTGTCGACAAGTCTTGGGGATGCCCGGCCTTTACCACCCTTCTTGACTGTTCCGGAGCCTTATCGACTTTCTAAAGAGCTGGAGGAAAGAGATCCGCAGATCTTGGGATTGAACCACTTGAAGGAACCAGGGTGAGTGATCTAGTTGGGAGGGTAATCTCGCTGCGTTACTGACTTTATGGGGTTGTAGGTATATGGCATTTGCAGTGATGCAAGTTGCGACTTCGATCTTGTACGCCGACTTGCAGAAACTAATACGGTATGTGGTGCATAAATCTTGATAGGGGGGGGTCGTGGTAAACTAATATTGATTCTTCCGTAGGATGGCTGAAAGCCTTGTTGGACAAGTGGAATTCCCTCATGAATATGTTTCTCAAAACTCATCTACGAGTACTCTTAAGAGCAAGGTGCCTTGATTGGTCCTAACTTTCTGGGGAGCCCCTTATTGGAGTTATTCTGCTTTTTTCTTTCTACATAGTATAGGGCTAGTGGTTGATTTCTTGGGTATAGGGTGGTTTAGGATTAATGCGCTGGGAAAAGGTTATTATTCTTAAAGGAGATTAAAATTGTTAATAATTAATAGAATTTACTAGTAATGTAGAAAAGAATTTAATATGCTATGCTGATAGTTCCATGAGCATGATGTTCATAAGAAATTGGTTTGAAAAGTCTTGTGCTTTTAGAAGTGGGCTGGTTGAAGTCTAGTATTGTTTCTTTGCGAGTAGTTCATGTGGGCTCCTCGATTTTGTCTTAATTGAGAGCTATTTGCTTGGGAATAAACAAAAAAAAGTACCTGGTGGGAGCAATATTAGAGTGATAGGTTGTGATGCAACTACCCCACAACAGTTTCTTCCGTGATTGGCTATAATGAGAGTAGGGTGACACTAGTGTTTTATAGGACACTGACAAAGCTCATATATTAAGATATATAAAGTACAGGAAGAAGTGTAGAGTATGGGTTAGGGTTAGTTCATATCTAATCTAATCTCATCTGATCACATGCTATAAATGGTGTAATAAATGATGGTCTAGAATAAATGAATAAATATATGGAGTAGTGGGTCTAGATTTCCGGGAAGAACTACTATATCCTGTTACTTTTATTTTTATACTTCGCAATAGTTTAGGGTTTTCCAAAGGCTGAGTGGCGATAACTACCAGAGCACTTGGTTAACAAGGCTTGCTTTGTTGAAAAAGCTAAATCTTTATCTGGCCTTCAAAGGCGGTAGAGTAAAAAGTTTAACATTGGCTATAATAACTATTTCGGTAAAGCCAGAATGTTTATATATAGGGTGTAAAGTGGTATTGGCCTATTGCATATCGGTATGTTAGTACGGTATTCTACTTACACCTAGGGCATAAGAAGCTCTTCATAATGTACAATAAGTAATTGATTATGAGGGGCCGGGTTCTAGGAGATGAATTTCTGGTTCCTTGAGTCTATGTCCTTGGTTTTGGCATCACTCGGAATGAATACTTCGAGTTGAGATGTATGAGGTATGATAAGGGAAGCTCGGTTATACCTTCACAATTGATGGGAGTAGAGGGCTGATGCAGAATTTAGATGGTATACCTCTGCATTCTCCAGAGAAAATAAGCTACCGCTGCCCGGTTCGTTGTCATGTAGGCAGTGGTGTCTATCAGGCAAGTTGGCGTTCGCATAATAACTTTGCTATATCATACGCCTCGCATTAGACAAAGATATGAAATCAAGATCAATCAAATTGGTCATGCTGCCTTGCTCTGGTATCTCCCATACGACTTGTATTATTCCACCGCAGTATGCAGTAGTAGGTACCCACTTATTTGAAATGCTAAAGGGTGCCATCCCCATAAAAAGTAAGCCAACCGTTACCCGCTCTCAAAAATTACGTACAGGTGCATCGAGGTTCTTCTATAGCGGCTACCAGCATTTAGCCCCTCACGCTATAGGGGAACTCTAGCTGCTGGAGCTCTGCTATTTGTAATAAGGTAGTAAAATGTGGCTGTGTCATCCACGTTGGGGTATCTATCTCGTCATGAGAAATCTATAAACCTCAAGTTGAATTTCAAGGGGGAATACGCAAAGTTTATCTATCCTTGCGATAGGGCATTGTAAAATGCACCAATAAGTGTAGAGAATAGTCCTGCTACATAGTATGTAGCCCAGGGTAGGTTTATTAAGCTTTATGTGTGTTTCCCTCCTTGGGCGGATGGGGGTCGGCTGGTTCCGGCAGTTTAAATAGAGTCATCAGGTGGGACGTGTTTTACTGTGAGGGTGTGTGAAAGCCATAATTAAGATAAGGCTTCCTGCATTTTAAAAACATGATATTTGTAGTGGTTATTATCGGGGTAGTGCAAGAGAAGGTGGACAAGGCTGCAAATTAGTAGATAGGAGAGGTTTTGTAGAGGTTGTACGGAAGTCCAGATCCTTATTACTATTATTATAGTTGGAGGTGGAATATATAGAGGATGTTTCTTATGAGGCTGTAAAATAGCCATCATGCACCCCAGTGCGGTAGCTGGTCCGAGAGCAAGATTAAGTTAACCTAGAAATAGCCAAGCTACCACCCCAGTCACGGAGGACAGCAAGGAAACGAAAGATCCCGGGAATGGCAAACTAACAAGGGGATTTCCGTTATAAATTTTATTACCCGCAGTCTCCTAGTGTTTCCGGAGCCAGGCGCCTGGGACCGCCGCCTACGTGAGTATGTACTCACTGCCACAGCTTGAGTGAACAGTGAGATTCTTTCCTATCATGGTGCTAGATGTTGCTCAACTACTATTTCCATAGACCCCTAAAGGAAATCATGGGCGAACATAGGTATGTAGTAAGGTAGAAGTATTGCCAATACTTTGTTGGCCTCGCCCCCTGGTGGGTGGCTCCCCGTAGCTGTCGAGATTGGCGAAAGATCCTAGGCGAAAGAACCGGAAATCAGAGTTCCTTTTGGCCTAGGGGTATATCTTTCTGTAGCCTGGCTCCGAAAACTCTATGAGACTACGGGTATAAGCGCTAGAGAATTTCTCCTACCTTGATATCCGATTATAGAAAGACCTGAGAATAGGCCCCCTGCATCTTGAACCATGCAAAATAGCCGCGGTAAGCCCCCTACACCTAATTTCTTTGGGCTGACGAAAGTGGGCGATTGTGTTATATAATCTGGTGAACACTCATATGTAAGGGCTAGTGGAAGAGCTCGTGACGGGTGTGCCCCCGGTTTTCATCGATCGACGGGCAATGGCCGTTAGCCCTCGGCTTGTTTCCCAGCAGGGGTTCCAGGGGCACTATGCGAGATGTTGCTTTACATTCTCTCCATTAAGGGACAACAGCTCGTGTTAGTAATACGGGTGCGTTTCTGCTATGTTGGAATGGGATAAATGATTCGGTTATATACTATATATGTGGCTGCTTTGGCTTATCTAGGGAACAGTTGGAATCGGCACCTCATCCGGAGTGCCAAGTCTTGTGTAAATAGTATCTTGTTGATTCTATTTAAGGCTGCGGATTAATTGTAGCGGTTTGCTGCCTTTATATAATTAATCCCCGGTGTAACCATCAGATGTTTACTCACAGGAGATGGAGATTAAAAACATCCGAGTATTCCGGCTGTTTTTACGTACTCGGGGGGGAGTTTTGTCTGTCACAGATTGTGGTGAGAAACTCGAACGCGATTCGTGGGTTAACCAGAGAATTTTGCTGAGGATAAGAAGGTGCAGAATACATGACGTCACGGTGGGTAATGCGCAAGTGTCACGTGATATGGCTGCAACCTCCCGCTCCCCTCTTTCCCTCGGATCGTATCCATCTGTACTCATCATCATCACATCCAACACATAGTTGATTCCAGTCTTGACCTTTTGATTGAATTCCTGTCAGCCTTGTTAGCTAAGGCATCTCTGCTAATCCTGGGAATTGTCCACGGTACAATACCGTACAAGTGCCAACAAGGAAGGTACCAGCAGCCAACTACATAGCATTGACAGGTTAGGAATTGGATCCTCTGAGGGTTTTGTATCATACCACTAGAAGAATCTAAGCGAGAGGTTTGGAATATATACTCCTAGTCCCTTTATCCGCTGCAAACTTCCATAGGCTGCTTTGGTCAAACCGTGGAAACTCGGTAAGCAACGTGCAGTATCTCCAGAATAGAGGGGATTTACAACGATTGGGCTATCTTGTACGACTTTGGCCGCGGCACATTGTAAGATCATTGATCTAAAAACTAAGAGGAGACATATGATATGTGTGTTCCTGGGTGTGGCTATGCTCGCCCTATGTATTTATCTTCCAACGGATTCTTGTTTTTTGACTGACTAGAACTGTATCCAGATTCGATCACCGAATCTCGTTAAAATTCTGCTCTGCTGGTCTATAACCGCGAGTCCTCTGCCTACAGTCTGGTCTTTCACCGTTTTCTGGTCGTAATTGACTCTAAGACTATGAGTAATCTACTCGGGTTCCCGAGACGCTATCTCGCCCTCTTCTTTGCTTTGCTCTTAGTCACTCTGATCGCACTGTCAGCAAAGATTCATGTCGTCGAAAGAGTTTCAGAACAGCTACATGTTGCAAAAGTCGAGCCTCCTCCACCACCGCCGCCGCCCGAGCCAAAGCCCGAGCCCGAACCTGAACCGTTGCCCGCTGTTGAGGTATTCCCAGGCGCAGCCAATGGAAAAATACCAGAAATCCTTGCACTCAACAGACCACCGAAGGATCACCCCCAGGTGACCCCGCTATTTATCGGCTTCACAAGAAATTGGCCCATGTTGCAGCAGGCAGTCGTCAGTTACATCACAGCAGGATGGCCCCCAGAGGACATCTATGTCGTGGATAATACTGGTGTCATGGACTCCAATGAACTCGGCCTTCTTACACTCCAGAATCCCTTCTTTGTTGACTACCCCAGATTACGGAAACTTGGTGTCAATATCTTGACTACTCCAACGCTGTTCACATTCGCACAACTTCAGAATTACTTTATCTACACCTCGATCCAGAAAAAATGGCCCCACTTTTACTGGAGCCACATGGATTCTGTTGCCCTCTCAGACGAGGATGTAAAGCCTTATAGAAGTCTGTACCAAGGTATTATCGACGCTTGGAATGAAATGGATCACGAGAACGAAAGGTGGGCCATTAAGTTTTTCGCATACGATCACCTAGCATTGGTGAATGTTCAAGCGTTCAAGGATGTGGGGGGTTGGGATACCCAGATCCCGTTTTACCACACAGATTGCGATATGCATTCCCGGTTGGAGTGGGCAAACTACTCGACTAACCCACAGAAGGTTGGCAAGGTGTTTGATGTGGCTGGGTCGATACCGGATTTAGGTGTATTTTACCCGTCAGCCCCAGAGGAGGAGTTGAATGGACCTAGGTTCCAGGAGCTCTTAAACACCTTGGAAACGATGTCACGGGAAAAAAACGATGGGAAATGGGGTAGGAATCTCTGGCAAAAGCAACAGCTAGGTGGTCAGGGTGAACCATTCTATCGTGATGCTAAGGTAAGACCCTATCACCGGGCTATGTTTCTAGGGGCGAAGCTGAAATTGATTAGGGCTTTGATAAAGCTTTGCACATGTGGATAGAAGAGGGTCGGAGGGTTTTTGCGGAAAAATGGGGTCATCGGGATTGTGATATCCACCATATTAGAAAGACTGAAGACGCATGGCAGGTTCCACATGATTGGTAAGTACCGCAAGTCTTTGCGTGGTGCATAATACTGCTCTCAAAAATATGATACTGATATCGGAGCTAGGGAACCACTGGTACCTCCCGCATAGTCGTATTCATGTGAAATATATTGATGAAGGTATGCCTGCAAGGATGGAGGCACAGAATATCTATTAATGACGAGAACTCTAAAGGCGTTTTGGGTTACTCATTGGGTTTTAAAATGCGTTGCTCTTATATAAGTGCAGCTTTCATTTTTCATTATATACCAATATCTAGATGTAAATATATATGATCCTGGATACGTACATGTAGCTTCGGCACTAAGAATCAGTAATCAGTTTTAGGTCTGCTCTCCTTTTATAATCGTGGCTTGAATATTGTTTAAAACCATACTAGCTAGAAGTATAGTAACAACTTATCGTGTTACTATGAGGTTGAATATTATGATACACCATCCAACCTTTGCTACGGACGAGGGTGTTCTCCCGTGTTATTGGGTGGATATCATAGTTCCCGTTTAGGGGATCTCTGGATCTATCGAGAGCTACGTAATTGATTTATTAGGATGATAATACATTGCTAGGGAGTGGCCGAATTATACCCGGAATAGAGAATAAGCCCCCCCGGATCCTTATAGATGTATCAGGGATAGGGCCTATAGATTTTAGTTATCGGATCCGCGCTTTTAAGTCACAAGAACACTGAATTTTATCAACCGCGGATCACAGGGCTACTCGCTTACTATTGTTTAGTCTGCTATTACCACTTGTTTGGACTGTTATTATTATAATCTTTTTTTTTAAACCCCATGCCTCAGGCCGTGTTACCCTCACTATAATCCCAATAGGGTTTTAGGGCAGGAAAACGGATTATTCCGTAATTCTTAAAAATGAGAATAATTTACTGTGTTATGGAGACATAGCCTTTAACCGGATCCTCTGAATGTATGAGGTAGTGATCACGTGACAAGATGAGCAGCTATTCGTTGCTGGGATCTTAATAATATCTTATTTCACAAGGATCGATGTATATTGCCAAGAATAATACTAGACAAAACCGCACCTGCTAGAACATAGGGTGGTGTAAGCTGGTGACTATGTATTTATAGATATTTGGATATATGAATTCCATGGTGATAAAGATGTTTGTCGTGGCTTTATTGCCGCTTACATAGCCTTTTTTTAATCCTATGGCCAACAGAGTAAGGGATAATATCTAGGCTTTAGGCCTGGTATATATGGTTGATCATGATATGTAACACCGATGTTATGCCACGCTTATACTATCCTCACCGAGCCAGGGCTGCCTAGGAAGTTTTCTACTTTGAATGTTAGACTGTGAGAGGGGCTTCCCCGGTATTTTCGCTGAAAATGGTGAAAAGCGTTGTTTAGATATTTCGCAAGGTATAAAAAAATAAAGGAGACCCCCCTGTGCCCTCCCAACTTTAGGGTACTCTTTAACTGTGTATCTTTAATTTCTGATTTTTTATGGATCTTCATTATCTTAATGCTCTATTGTCACTGATCATAAAACCTGGCCTGTGTTTCTAATCACTTTGGAATTCATTCTTACTATTTATAATGAGGCTTCAAGAGCGAGATATGTCTCAGGTGAGCGATTACCTAGTCAAGTCTGTTCCGTTGAATATATATAAGCAACGAAGTCTATAACTAAAGCAAAATACTGGTAACAAACTACAGCTATCCCCGTTCATATGAGTAATTCCTACTACATTATCAATCCTAACGTCTGCTGTAGAGATTTTATTGTTCGGCTAAAAGACCCAATCAATCTAACGTGCCAAGTTACTTGCATTCATCCCTGCCCGCCACGAAAGATTTTAGCGCAGTGTTGCATGTACCGAACTGTCTCCCGTTGGACAGTTCTTACATGCAAGCTTGTGGTTGGTCTGATAAGGCCACACTGGTCGCCAAAGTGGTATATGAGCTGTGGACCCCCCCAAGCCAGGAGACATCACCTCAGAGACTGCAATTTGACTCCTATTGATACAGTGTTAAACATGAACCATCAAGAACAAGCCTAAACTACTACTGATATAAAGCTAATACAGGGTATAATCTCATACTTATTTTTTTTATCTTTTTAGAGTATATTCCTGATTTTTAAAAGAGATATGTAAAAAGTTCTCCAGACCTTTTCCCCCATACAAATAGTGGGTATCACAGGAAAATTATTGGCTCCTAAAAAATGTAGCGCAAGCAAATTTCGAGCCTATGGGCGCCAAGTTCGCCGTACTCTGCTCATCTCGCTGGATCGAAGATACGTTTCCTAATAAGACAAGAATCAGTGGACATACCACTTCTATTGGTTAAAAGTATACTTGGTGGTTTCTGATATCTTTCTTGGTATCTTTTCAGTACCCTTTTAACACCTTTATGACGCTTGGGGTACTAGTTTTGAATGAGGAATCATCATAATCTGACTTTTCGTACGTAAAAACCCCTATGTCAAGAGCTGTTTTGGAATGTTCAGCTGAGGAGTGGAAAATTCCCTAATTAGGCAACGAATCTTCAAAAGTACAACGCACAGATCTGAAAGACCAATAACAGCTCTCGATCTTGCTTATCACTGCACACACTTGAGAGCATATGCTATTGTAGCTCCGAATTCCAGGACTCTGTTCTCCAAGTCTCCCCGCACAGTCTCGCGGAATTTCTTTACACGGATACCCCTTATTCTAGAAGTGCCCCATAATATATGAGTCTCTACTAGTTTCCCAGGTCGATTCCGAGCAATACAATACAAACAACACTCTACCACATAAAGATTTCCTAGGAGTAGTCGGTTAGCCATCACGTTCCACTTTATTAAGGTCTACAGCCCTGTAAATATCCTGTAAGGAGTTTGATAACTGATAGATGAATTATTAGAATCCGGCTTGGTATACTTGCCCTGGTGGTACGTCATTAGATCAGTATGGCGTCCAATTCCGTGCCGTCGTTAGATATCGGGGGGCTTTCCAGCAACGTAATCTCCGACTTTGGTCCCATATTATCACTTTTTGGCGAGCAGGTTGCGAAGCAATTCATGAGCCAGTCAATGGGGTGGGTCGACAACATCATATTCTCCATGGCACCACTAGGCATCATTACGGCGATTGTTGGGGCGATTCGTATTGGTGGGCCGGGATGGCTCAAGGCGATCATCGGCAGGGCACGGGAGAATCGTGCTATGTCTGAGGTTGAGCTGATGTCCTCTACATCCCATGAGGTCTGTGAATTGTGGGATGGTCAGAATGTTGTCAGGATTATGGGGTCACCGGAGATCCGCGAGTTGATATATATTAATAAAGAAGCTGAGATGATCCCCGAGGAACCAAGGGCCACCGAAGGGGGTAGCGTCCCCAGAGACAACATCGTCTCCGAAGGTAACATCGTCTCCGAAGATAACATCGTCTCCGAGGATAACGTCGTCTCCGAAGATAACATCGTCTCCGAAGATAACATCGTCTGCGGAGATAACATCGTCTCCGAAGATAACATCGTCTGCGGAGATAACATCGTCTCCGAAGATAACATCGTCTCCGAGGATAACGTCGTCTCCGAAGATAGTGGCATCTCCGAATATTACAGCCCCTCAGAAGATAATGGCGTCTTTTACAATAACGGCGTCCTCGAAGATAACAGCGCCTCCGAGGATAGCAGAACCTCCGAAGATAACAGCTTCTTCGAAAGTAACAGCGTCTCCGAAGATAAAAGCGCTCCTGAAGGAGAAAACCCCAATGGAGAAGACGCATGCGGGTTGTATACCCTAGATGAGAAGGACTACCTGGAATTCTTGCAGAAAATACGTAGGAAAGACCCAATGACAAGTGGGGGGGTATAGTTTAGCTGACATATAGTTTAGCAGGAAACATCGTCAAGAGGGGATATCGCGTTTGGAAGCCAGAAGTTGCAACTTATGAAGGTGTGCTACCCTTAACTGTGCTAAAGAGGGTTCGTAAGAGTCGGTATGGTAACATTTTCTTCTGTAGACCAGGATACGGAGTCTGCTATGGCGCCCTCCAATCATAAGATCCGTGAGAAAAACGATTTGAAATGCGCCCCTAACATATCTCTGAATATTCACAACCACGTATCTGGATTGGAATTATACATTGTGGCCACCATCGGAACGATACTACAAGCTGCAGTACTGGTGTATTCTTATTTCTCTATGTATAATCCTATACTAAGATCTAAGCTGGACACATCCCCCCCCATAGCCTGGGCTTGGTATTGTACTCTGGTAGGAACGTTGAGTGTGGTATCTGGAATGTTAGGCTGTTGCTATATCATTGAGAAAAGCACTGATGAAGAAAGATATCGGGTCAAAGGTGGCGAAGGATACATCCTATGGCTACAAAAGGGTAAAACTGTCAACGACCAGGTCTTTAATTCTTATGCAATTTTCGCAAAGAACAAAAGGGATGTAGTCATAACATCCCGTCGGAACGATAAACTTACCAATCCAAACCATTTCGACTCACATATTTTTGGATATGGAACGGCTGTCGCAGCGTTTCTCAGCCTTATCGGATTTATTGTGCAATTCATGGGTCTTCGTGGAATGCATTGGTCAGTCTCGGTGGCCCAGGTCATAGCGACGATAATAATGGCTATTCTACGGGCAGTTGTACGTCGAGGGCTTTCTGAGTGCCCCTATTCTAAGAAACTTGAACCCGAGCACGAAATGGACTGGCTAGCAATAAGCTTTGCAGACACCGAGAACCGGTTAAAGCACTGGAAGGGATCTGACTCCACTAGAAATGCTTCCCGGAATATACTAGAGAAATTTTTTCGGTGGGCATCATATCACAAATCGGGGGCGCCTACCGACCCGGTTTTGGAACGTGAATGCTCTAGTTGGAGCATTGTCACTGGCGCAAGGAATAACGGATACGAGCCTTCAAAACCCGTCAATCCCGAAATATCGGGTAAGCCTTACAGCAGAGCACAAACGGTTCTCGACATACGGAAACGTCTCGGATACCTAACGCGGTGGCCGGGCGCCTACTCAGACATAGCAACGTCTGTTGCAGCTTCAATAGAGTACGTGATGAATACGCCTAGGCTATGTAGTTCTAGCGAGGGAGTGTTCTCGTGGTCGATGGCCGTGGATGTGGGTCGGATGATGCCTGAGATTATTGAGTTTAAAGTTACGAAAGCTTCTGGGAACTGGAAGGCAGATATTTCTGGAATAGACGCGGCTCTGTCTCTGTGGATTTTTTCTGTATATGGTAGTGAGAGGAATGGTCCAGCTGTTGATACGAAAAATGCGAGAGATTCATGGTTGAGAAGTGGAAAAGCATCTAGGCAGCAAGCCATACGACTTCTTGGGCCAAGTGTGCCCTCTTCACGAAGAGATATGAAATGGTGGATTGGAGACGGTCTTGGAAAGGTGTTAGAGGTGGACCTGTCTAAGCCGGACGCGGCCGTTTCTGATAGTACAATAACTATTAAATCTGATGACTACAGAGTTTTGGGGTTTGGAGGTGGAAGATTGGACGATGGTATCTATAACACCCAGCCACTCTCAGAGACTCCTATTGGAGGTGATTTGAATCAAGAGGTGATATATCTCACTCTACTCTATATTAATGCTTCTTGGTCTAACTTTGAGAATAAGAAGAACACAAAAACCTCACTCCCTTCGGGTTTAGCAACCAAGAAAGTGCCAAAATCATGTTTGGCTGTAATCTCTGAAGCTCCATTAGGCTTTCTTTTCGCCCAGGAAATATTTTCAGCATTTATGTGGGCATTTTCAGAATCGTCTAATTCGAATAGAATTGATGGCGAGACAATATTGCAACCACAGTCTGAACAGAGTTCTCGTAGTGACACGGCTTGGAAATCATTTACCCTCCAGAATTCTACACTTTCAAAGCTAGCGCAAAGTATCGAAGGGACTGGTTTGGGAGGTTTAGATGAGGTTTATATGAGTATCATTCCACCTCTGAGTGCTCATGGGAGGCTTCCCGATGCAGGTGTAGTGGTGGACCATATACATGAGCAGACAAAGGAGTATCAGGTTAATGGCCACTGGGAGGATTCTGCAAAGATGTATCTTTGGGTTTTTCTAGCATGCAGTCATATAGCTCCGGGCCTCAGGTATATCTCGAGCCCAGCCCCAACAGCATCCATTAAAGCTACTGCTGTACTTATGGAATTCCTACGGGCACTAGCGGTTGAAGTAGGGAGATATGAGAAACAACAGTGTACTCGGGCGGAGGAGATTTCTCGGTCTCTAGCAACGCTACGATCTGAATCAGCACTAAATTTATGTGGTTCAGACAAGACTTTTTTTCATAACCTCGCATGGCTATATAGGAGACAACATCGCGGCGTGGATTGGGAGCCCCTAGTCCACAATAATGAAATCCCATATTACACCCGTTCCAAGGTCCAAACAAATTTGGGCCTTAACCGAAACCATCAGACAATCTTGCAAAAAGGGGATTCATCTGTATCTCTCGACTCTATAGGTGACGGAGACAGCGTGGATAAGTCGGATGTGCTTGGGTGGACCTCATTGCATTATGTTGTCAGTGAAGGATCTAGTTGGAGGGATGGCACGATGGAGAAGCTTGGAAAGGCTGGTGATTGGAGGATGAAAGACCTCTGGGAGTGGACTCCTCTACATTATGCTGCTGCGAATTCGAAGTTCAACCCCGACTGGACACCCTTAAAGGAAAAAGCCGACATAAACATGCAAGGACGAGATGGATTCTCGCCCTTACACTGTGTTGCGATGAGTGGGAATTTTGAGATGGCGAGGAAATTGGTCGAATCCGGAGCCAATCTGCAAACGTTTGATAATTCACGAAAGATACCACTCCACTGGGCGGCATACTACGGGCATGAGAAACTAGTCAGCCTCATGCTGGGATACGGAGCCATTCCAGTAGCAACTGATGAATTTGGAAGGACACCCCTACATCTTGCTTCACTGCAGCGGTCCACTAAAAGTGTGGAAATAATGGTGAAGGTCGTGGGTGAGATGATAGATGCTAGGGATAGGGATGGACTGACGCCTATGCACATGGCAGTCTTGAAGGGGTATAGTGAGATAGTGAAGACCTTTCTAGAGCATGGGGCTGATGCCAATACAAAGGTTGGTATGTACGGGAGTGTACTTCGGGAAGCCGTAAAGAGGGGTTATGACGATGTGGTGAAGTTGTTGGTAGAACATAAAGCAGATGTCAATGCCCAGGATGATGATGGAGGGAACGCACTACAAACGGCGGTCAGGAGTGGGCGTCCTAAGGTAGTCAAGGTGTTGCTAGAACACGGAGCAGATGCCAATATACAAGATAGATATTATGGGAGTCCACTACAGGAGGCAGCCAGGGCAGGACAATATGCAATAGTCGGAATATTGCTAGAACACGGAGTGGACCCCAATGCCCTAGACTATTATCGCGGGGGTGCGCTGCAGGTGGCGGCTAGGAGAGGGCATCATGAGACAATCAAAGTATTGCTAGAACATGGAGCGGATGTCAACGGACAAGGCAGTCCTTGTGGAAATGCGCTGCAGGCAGCGACCAAGGAGGGACATCATAAAATAGCTAAGTTCTTGCTAGAGCACAAGGCGGATGTCAATGCACAGTGCGGTATTTATGCAAATGCGCTGCAGATGGCGACCGCACATGGTTATCACAAGACAGTCAAAATGTTTTTAGAGCATGGAGCGGATGTTAGTGCGCAGGAGGGTATTTATGGGAACTCACTGCAGGCGGCGACGGTGGAGGGGTATGGCGATATAGTGAAGACCTTGCTAGAACATGGGGCGGATGTCAATGCGCAGGGCGGTCCTTATGGAAATGCGCTCCAGGCTGCGGCCTGGAAGGGGTATTACGAAATAGCCGGAGTCTTGCTAGAATACGGAGCAGATGTCAATGCACAGGGTGGTCATTGTAAAAATGCGCTGCGGGCAGCGACTAAGAAGGGGTACAAAGAGATAGCTAAATTGTTGCTAGAGCACGGGGCTGATTTGGATACGCAGAAATGTTGGTGGTAGTTTTTGTATTTAAGACTGAAATATGCTAGGGCTAGCTAGAGGCCAATTATTCCGAGTATATAGTGTCATAGTATTCCCTTCTACCCTTTTATTAGCTTCTCGTTGTCTAGTTATTTAGTTTTGTTTAAGAAGTAAGACAAGTTACTTTTGATAGTTTATAAAGTATGGCGACTACTTATCCCAGAAAATCTATCTAATAATATGAAATAAATCGAATTTATCTCTTGATGGTGGTAAAATTAAGATCATGTAATTTTCTCTAACTAATCCCTTGAGACGTCTCAGAAAACACCTAAGCGTCCCAGAAACATACTGCCCTAGCCCCTAATATACGTGATCTACGTAAATAATTAGGGCCTGGCACAAGATTAGTAGAAATTCTATAAAAGTTTAGCTATTTATATAGATTTTTCTTTACTCTGGAATAATAATATTTTTAAATAGAACAGACTTCCGAGGTACCTCCAGATAGTGGAGAATATCTGACAATTACAACCTGTCTATTGTAAAATCGCTGTTCGAGCCGACTTATATATTTTGCTTATTGGTGTAGAGATTGTATACCCAGCGAAACGCCTATAGCTTTCTAGAATATCTGTGATAATTGCGTTGCCATCACTATCTCCAAGAGGGCGCTTCACCCCCCCACCCATAAAATAGGTCTGCCGTACCAATAACCGTAAACCAAGACTCATAGAGCTAGATTGTAGTTTATTGGAAGTTTTGGGCAGAGATTTGGATACCATTGATACACAAAGTTGATACCCTGCCTTCCGGTTAACACTACTTCGACCACGATAATACCTGTAGCGCTATTACTATTAGATGAATTTATCTCACTCTTGTGCTAAGCGTGTATGTCGTAGTTGCTACTGGGTGAGGTGGTGAGAGTTAAACTGGACTCACATTAACCCTAACATATACGTACTCCACAGAACCTTGGGTCGGGGGTACAAGTATCAAGCCAGATCTCCAGCTTCTTGTTGACACTCAATCACACTTCTAAAAAATATATAGGTGACAACACCACACAAGGCATTACTCCAGACCATGGACTTTGAATAAAGCTTTTTCCAGCCACGCACCCTATTTATCAATAACACAATCAATCATTATTCTACATTAACACACCGAAACAGATAAACTCAAAACTATCAATTATGCCTAGAAGCACCACTCTACAAGAGATCGAGATCCGATCTCAGTTTGTTGATCATATCATATCTTACATTAAAGACCAAGAAAAGTTCGGGGGCTTCCCGTCCTCCACGATATTTATCAAGCTATCAAGTGAGAGTGATGAAGAAGCACGTTTTAAACGTGAAGCAGAATTTATCTTGGCAAGACTGGAGCCTCCGCGTTTAACCAATACCAGAGTAGTGCCCTTGACCATGGAGACTGTGGCTGAGTTATTGCTAAAGTTACCTGAATTGTTTAGGGAGATGCGTAATTCTGAGTAATTCGGTGGTGATGTGATCAGGGTAAACTGCACAGAGTGATCAGAGTGGGTTTACAGGGGCCGGAGGAAAGAACAAAATTGCGTCACTAGAAGAGATTGGTATATTAGATGCTTCAGCTTTTGCTAGTAAAGTATTCTTAATACAAGTGTCGGAGGTTTTCTCCCCAGTATCCTATTTTAGGTCGGATTGCGGGTCACTCCCGAATTATCGGTAAGCTCTTTCTAGAAGAATCTATCCAGTGATTGGAACTTCTAATTTTCTTCCTTGGTCTGTACTAGGAGGTTATCCTGTTCCTTTGGCGTTTCCCTTTTTTGTCACGGTTTTACTTTAATCTATCATCGGTACTCCCTATAATTTAGAACATATATGCAGCAATGGCCTAAATAGCGTCAATTAATCTGGGAATCTCTAGAAGGTTACACTACGAATGAGAATAGTGTGTTATATGATTAATCCATTGTTCGTGAAAGGCTTTTTTGAAGAGCACACTTGTGTACCCTGACCTCCACGTGTAGCAGAGGCAACACTAGGGTCATGGGCTCTCACTCGGCTATTTTTGAGATTTGTACTTTTCTTTCCGGTTTATAGGAGTTTAGGGCTTGTTGGCCACCGCAGAAACAGTGTTTCTGTTATTAAGAGATGATAATCTCTTGTATTCAGCTCTCATACTAAACTATATGCCCTCGATAATAGCTGGACGGTGAAATAAATTAGAAATATGAAAGGGTAAGAAGACCGGATGGAGATGGGTGAGTTGTTGACTATAACACCAACAGGTTTCCGCACATATTGATCTATTATTCTCCCTAATTAGTCTCATGGGAAATGTGAAGAAATTATCTCACTTGTAAGAACATAAAGCGGAATATTATAGAATGAAGTAATATGAAATTCAACAGAAAGCTGTGAAAGTCATTATTTGATAAACCATACCCACTACAATATAATACAATGTCTCAATTCTTTTCACACCGTAGTCGTCTCTGCTACTTTGCCATGTCCTGAAACGGCTTATAATAGTAGCTCTTCTCAGTACTATTGGCTCTCCCTCTGCAGGTGTTGCCACTCATTCCTTAATGCATTCGCTCTCCTCCTCGGGCTCATTACCCCTGGGTGTATTATCTGTCCCCCTAGCTTCAGTACTACTCTCCCTAGGCGCGCCATGCCTCCTAGCCTCGTCTATAGCCTGGCTTGTACTGGCTGAAGCGGGTAGTTCCTCGGTGGGTAAAAGATACATCTCTACAAACCTACGAGCTCGTACCCCCGCGTCCACGGTCCCGTGGTCTCTCTGGGTCTGACCTGCCTCTACATCTGCTGTATGACCCTGAGTCTGAGGAGTACGGACACGAGGCTGTGGCGGAGGTGGTTGGAGTCGGAGTCGGGGTCGGGATCTGGATCGGGGTTGTGGTTGTGGTTGTGGTTGTAGTAAAGGGGGTGGTGGTTGTTGCAAGGCACGTGAGGGGACGGAAAAGGTCCTAATGTAGTGGAGGTTCTGGTAGGGTATACCAGGATGATACGAATTGAAGCAATAAATACACATATCGCAGTTGATACATCCAGGACAGTGTAGAATGGTGCCGGGGGGGATGCGGATGCCACAGACATCACAATCATAACGGACAACCATGATTGGAATTTGATAAGAGGTTATTAATTATAGCAATAGATGATGGAATGGAATAGGTGATAGGAGGGGGAAGAGAAGGAGGAGGGGGAGGAGGGGGAGGAGGGGAGGGGGGAGGAGAGATGATTCCGGATTACGTACTTGACTCCCAAAGCAAACATGTGTACGTGTCATATACTCAACGACCATGATAAGTGTCTCCTATGAAAGAACACTGAAGGGGCTCTTGGGGGTATTTCGTGTTGAAACCGACAGTGTGATACCATGGCTTCATAGGCTGTCACTCGGCTACCGGGCTGTGCCGAGGAACCCTAACCCACATGTATTACCCGCCCCCATGTTACACCGACAGATCTGAGCCTCAACCGGGTAGACTGCCATATGTCCCCCCACCAGGGAGGACGACAGTTTTTTATCCCGCCAAATAATCAAAGTCACTTACAGCTCTATCTTTACACTCTCTCTATGATATTTGGAAACAAGAAACATGTAACCTTACACAATATATAACCTCTGGGAATCTCAATACTAACCGAGAGATTTAGTCTAGCTTCGCTGTAAGTCTTTCCGGTAAACTAATCATCAGCCTTCTACCACCGAATCACCGGACTATACTGTCCTAAGCTACTCGGGGGCTCGGGTTCGGTAGTCCTGGCTCTGGCTCTAATCCCGCAACAACGGACCACCTAGGTTAGGTTTAGAGAATGGACCCACCACCAGGCTCTATCCACCGGGGGTCGATATCTTTAACTAGAACTACACCACGGAACAACGAGCCCTCAATGAAGGATGCAAAGCTAGTATTGGCAGCCGGGAGAGGGGACCATGCAGCTGTTAGTAGGTTACTACGCGAAGGGGCAAACGTCAATACGCGTTGCCCCCCACCACTCGGGGTATTGAATAACGGCAAAGCGGAAGTGATAAACGTCTCTGATGACGGTTACATGGACGTGCTCATAAACAACATGTCTGAAAAACTTTTATCATCAGACTTGTCAAAAACGGCGTTACAGGCGGCGGCAGGAGGAGGACACGAGGATGTGGTGAGATTGCTTCTAGATGCCAAGGCCGATGTCAATGCACCGCCCGCGGGGTGCTTTGGGAGAACGGCTTTGCAGGCAGCGGCAGGAGGTGGGCATGAGTATGTGGCGGCGTTACTAATAAAGGCAGGGGCCAATGTCAATGAAGCCCCGGGACAACTTTATGGCAGGACGGCCCTGCAAGCAGCAGCAGAGGGTGGGCATGGAAAGGTGGTGGTATTGCTGATACTAGAAAAGGCCAGTATCAATGCACCACCGGCGGAAAACAATGGGAGAACAGCGTTGCAGGCCGCGGTAGATGGCGGGAATGAAAAAATTGTGAAATTATTACTTAGTGCTGGCGCTAATGTGAATGCTTCACCAGCAGATGAGTCGGGAAGAACGGCCTTGCAGGCTGCGGTAGAAGGTGGGTATATAGCAATGGTAAAGTTACTGATACGTGCAGGAGCCAATGTTGATGCACCTCGAGCGAAACGGAACGGGAGAACCGCATTACAGGCAGCAGTAGAGGGCTCGCATGCCGATATATTAGAGTTGCTCAAACGTGCTAATGCGTCTGAGAATGAAGAGGACATGGAATCCACGCTAAACGATAGACTAATACTCGCTGCACAAAGGGGAGACAGGGCGGTAGTTAGGCAGCTTTTAGCTGAGGGCGCCGACGTCACCGCTCGAAGTCCCCCCTATGAAAGTTTCAATAACGGTAGAGCTGAGGTACGGCCCATTGCAAAAAGTGCGGATATGCTAGAGGTGTTATCAGATGGGTGGTACATGGAGGCGGAGAAGCGGTCATTTGCAAGAACGGCGTTGCAAGCAGCGGCAGATGGCGGGCATGAAGAAGTAGTAAAGTTGCTACTTGATGCTGGAGCTGATATAAATGCCCCACCAGCGGATGAATCAGGGAGGACGGCCTTGCAAGCCGCAGCAGAAGGCGGGTATACAAGCATGGTCAAGTTACTAATAAGTGAAAAAGCTAATGTCGATGCACCTCGAGCAAAACGAAATGGGAGAACTGCGTTGCAGGCAGCACTAGAGGGGTTACATGCCGATGTACTGCTACTACTTATAGCTGCCGACGCGTCAGAAAACGAAGAAGGAATGGGACTTACGAATGATGATAGACTGATATTAGCAGCTGGGCAAGGGGATTATGAAACAGTAGATCGGTTGCTAAGATTTGGGGCAGATATGACAGCCCGGTGTCTACCACCACTTGCAAAGTACTTTACTCGGAAACCGAAATCGACAGGCTTTACCAATTATGGCGATCAGCTACCAAAATTACCGGATCGGTGGTCTAAATATGAGAAGTTCGGATATTTCGCGAGAACAGCGTTGCAGGCAGCGGCAGAGGGAGGGCACAAGGAGGTGGTAGCATTACTGGTAAATAAAGGAGCTGACGTGAACGCTCTACCGGGAGAAAATTTTGGGAGAACGGCATTGCAGGCAGCGGCAGAAGGGGGCCATGAGGATGTAGTGGCATTTCTAATCGATCACAAGGCAAATATCAACGCATCACCAGCAATCCGGGGTGGGAAAACGGCACTGCGAGCAGCAGCAGGTGGCTGGCATGAAGAGGTGTTGAAGTTACTTATAGGTGCTGGTGTCAACGTGAACAAACAAAATCACTCCGGTCAAACAATTTTACATGAGGCATGCAAGACTGGAGATGTTTCTGGAGTCATTATGCTCCTAGGGCTTAATGGGCTGAATGCTCATGCAAAAGACCACTTTGGATCAACACCCCTTCATATCGCCGTAGCAGAGAACCAAAAGTCAGTTGCAAGGTATCTCATAAAGAAAAAGCGCGTCGATATGGACATTAAGAACAACTCGGGTAAAACGCCGTTGCGGATTGCACTTGAAAAAGGGTTTCGCGATATATTGGATTTTTTGATTCAAGAAGGTGCTAGTACCAACGATCTAGAGGTGGCAAAACTGAGTGACCTACTGCGGACCGGTAGTACTACCGATAACCATAGTACAATAATTCTGCAAAAGGGCCAAATTCCGAGTAGATTTGTCAAACAAATTGATCCTTGTAGTACGGAAATACATGACTTGAGTGAGTGGGGTATGGCTGTACCATCGATTCATTTATTTAGGTATATATTTACTGTAGTCCTCTTCTTTCAGCCACCAGTACGCTTAGTATCTCAAATATTATTATAGTTCAACTCTCGGTCAAGGAAATTCTCACAAAAACTCGAGCTCCTTTGTGGACCCCCGAGTCTACCTCAGGAACTACAGTTTTCCTTGTTGGAATGAGTGACACTCTGTGAAGTTAAGTGTGGCGAATGCGGGGTGTGGCAACACCGGAGGAATAGAATCCCGGATGGTCCGGCAGGGTAACCAGGCGGGGGAATAGTATAACCGACGGAAGGAAATTCTATCCGAGCATCGGAAGAATTGTGTGGTAACGGATTGGCTTTTACTTTGTATTGGGATTACGGAATGTTTTCTATGTTAGCGGATTTGTAACTATATAAGCAGGCTTCTCCTGCGTCTTTCTTTAGGTATCAATCAAGTTTGTTCTTCAGTTATATCCCTCTTCGTATATACTCTTAGCCTATTGTTTAAAATTCCTGACTCTGACCAAAGTGCAGCCACAGTAGTATGGGCTTGGTTAACATTTGGAGATATGCGTGATGCTACACCTGGATATTCCCCAAAATTCCAAAAGGGAATTCCCACAAACGCAGAAGCACGATCTTTGAAGCCCGCAGATGGTCAGTTCCTTATTCTGGCCCAGTTACCTGTATTATTGGCCCACTTAGACCAACTGACGGAGAATCGCATTAGTAATGTTGGTTAGCTACGTATGCTTCAATATTTTTACCCATAGTCCAGTTATAGTGACTTCGGGCAGTGAAATGAAACCAGAAAAACAGCTAGGACTTGAAGCGACCCTAGATATTCCACTTGACCAACAACTACCAAAGCCATTCCAGATGGAAGTAAAAAAATTAGAAATTTCTTGGATAATGATAGAACTGCACAAGAATAGCAATGACTCCGGAGCCCCGGTTTTTCGATCACTTAAATATAGGGGCACACTACGGATGAAGTATCTTTCGATCCCCCGTCATGGGGCTGAGTTTTTCAAAATATTTCTTGACGACATTCATAAGAGTTGGTTGGAACTATTTGAAATGATCAGAAAACATCTTGCTACTGTAGTGGGTATCCCTTGGCTGCGGATTAGTAATCTTCTTCTCGGTTCCTATCCCCCATCTTGCTAACACACCTCCAAAAACTATAGCGGGAGGCCCAATTAAGGAATCATGGGAAAGAGCCATACCTCACCCAGTGCCTTTTAGAGGACAGTGTCGCGGGCAGCTCCAAGGATACCCACGCCACCGTCACACGAAACAAAGCCAAAACCGGATCACACCTCCGCAAGAGGGTCACCTTCGACCTCGCCCCCACTAGACGATCGAGTCGATTAAGTGCGCGCGGAGGGGACGTTTCTACATACAGGCAATAATAGGCGCGGGAAGGCTTGTGTTTGCGCACCCGAGGTTGATAACGATAAACGTATTTGTCAATAAGGTTTTTCGGGCCGACGGCCCATTTTGTTAGTTTTGGATTTTACGTAACGTTGTCGGATGCCCCCAAAGTCCTCTTGTACACTTTGTATGCGGTTTGTATGGGAAAGATACCTTTCTGTTGGATATGACATATCCAACAGAAACAGTGGGGGATTTTGGAATCGGAGTGAAAAGTTTTCTTGGTGTAAAAGTTATTTTGTAGGCAGGAAAAGAGGAGAAACGTATAAGGAGGGGCCTCGCCCCGAGGATTTTCTTGGGCACGCAACGTCTTGTTTATATCATCTAGTAAAGAAATATTACAGAGTTTTTCACTTGTAATAACTTTTGTCGTAACACCGTTCATTGTCGCCGTCTTAGTCGCCGTCACCGTCCCGTTGCCTAGGCTTCACCGTACCATCCCAACCGCCCCGCCACAGACAGTCGGGAATGGAGTAAGCTTCGTACGGAGTTGCAATGCCATATATCCAAAGCAAAGGATCTACTCAATACTTTTAAAACGTCTGATATCCTGTACTCTGAACTGGTAGACTCCGGTTACGGCAATGAAGGGAAGAAAGTTAATCTAAAGAAGGGTGAATGGAAGACTGGGGATTTGGTATCTCCAGTGGCGGGGGGTGATGTGCGAAAGGAGAAACTCAGGTCGAATGGGGATGATGTAAATGCGGCATCGCCTGTGGCTAGCAGTGTACAGAATGATGAGCCTAGTGCGATCACGGAATTGTCAGAGAAAATCAGTGTTATTGAGAACGTATGTGAGAAAGAGATGTCATATTTGGAAGAACAAACAATGCAGATGATCGAACTTGTAAGTACTTCAGCTAGGGATTGAATGAATGCTCAAGTCCGAATCTCATACCCACTGTAACGGGGGCACTCCCAGGGGAGTACTGCCGTACCAAAAAAACCAACAACCTCCCTTTCTGACGAGAAGCTTCAGCAGCGAGGCTTAGAACCGCTCGTCAACACGGAAGGTCGACAGTCCCTAGGCAAAACAGGAATAAGGATTTAATGGATAGATAACTAAAGACTTTAAAAGGCTCTGCTTCCCAGGGGAAGACAAACGTCTTTAGCAAAGAGTATGAGGGTCTCTGAACAACGGTTGTTCGTTGACTAGCAAGAATGATTGTCCTGGGGGAAGGACGGGTTTAAGCTATGATTTTGATTGCGAGCAGGCTGCCAAGAAGCGGGGGAACAATTCCTCCGTGCTTGGAAATCAACTGAGTCTAGAGCGCCCCTAAGAACTAGCGGGGTCGATAGACTTAGCGACTAAAAAGCGTTGGTTACTAAAAGCTCTGTAACTATTGCTAAAATGGTCCGATTTCAAATCCGATTGCACCTATGGATTCGCAGCACTGTCCCCCATATACCCTCCGAGTTTGGTTTGGTTGGACGAATTTTCCTGACGGTTTTGGGGTTATTTTTGGGGTCCAAAACTTGTCTTTTTGTTAGGGAATCAGCAACTCAGGGGGGCCCCCTCTGCAAACGGCGGGTGGCACAGTGGGGCGCCTCGGGGGTGTTAGAAACACAGAGTCCCCTAGGTAGGGTAACCCACTGGTGATTCCTGCCGTTGCTTAGATTCCTTTCCCACGTTCCTAGTCCAACCTGGGGTCGTGGCGGAGAGGTAATCTTGATCCATAAGGACCTTAGGGCGACGCACAAGGCCTAGCCCCCTATGGTTCGATTCGTGACGCCGCCAGGTTAATTATCTATTTTGCTGGCGGCCCTAACTACTAAGCGTAGCTTTGCTCTCGTTTCATGGCTCTCGGCCTCCCATAAGATTGGCCATCAGCGAAGCTGTTATTATTCCTCCTAGAGGAACAGGAGCTTAACTCTGTTCATGGAGGTAACTGCTTCAGTCTCATTGCACTAGTATCTCCCGTAGCTATAAGCCACAGACGCATTACTCTGGTCTCTGTCGCATACCGACGACGGTGAGCTTCGCTCCGTCCTAGGAGCTCGCCAGCTCGCTTAGGGATCGGGCTATCATAGTAATGACTTTCCTTAGTATCTATTGACTGGAATGGGATAGCTAGTCCTATGCTTCAACCTTAGGTGTCTCTATATGGAGAGGTACTTGAGACTAGTCATGTCGATGGTTAAATCGTCACACCCACCACCGCTTGATTTTCAAGGGGGACAGCGTGGGGACAACGTAACCACAGGACACAACTAACTTAATGGCAAGGCAACTATCCGTTGCAAGCAAAATACCAAGAGTTTGTGATGTAGTTACAGTGGATTCAGCGATCGCGTGGCGATGTAATGGTAGAGAGGCAGCGAAAAGAGAAAGCTTCTATTGAATCTAACTGAAGAGACGTTGCGTAAAGAAAGAAGAAGAACTATTACAGAGAGGGAGCAACGCTCCCCTTTTTATACCCAAAACCCCGCTTTGTACAATGCCCTTGTTCCCATCCGTAACACCTGTTACCCTACCTTCCTCCTTTGTACGAGTCATGGCAAGACTCATCCTGGCGTCCCTGATCATTCCGTGAAAGTACTCCTGCACTGCCCTTGCCTTACCACATCCAGAAACTCTCTTCTGCCCAATGTTAGCTCCCTTGACGAAATTTGGAGCTCCGAAACACTTTCACTACTCGTCGGGACCTTCATTGTCCAAAACAAGATAAATTTTCCCAAAAAAGCACTCCCGTCACCAGTGCTATCTCCCTCCACTACGTGTGACGATTTAACCATCGACATGACTAGTCTCAAGTACCTCTCCATATAGAGACACCTAAGGATCTCCCTTGAGGCATAGGACTAGCTATCCCATTCCAGTCAATAGATACTAAGGAAAGTCATTACTATGATAGTCCGAACCCTAAGCGAGCTGGCGAGCTCCTAGGACGGAGCGAAGCTCACCGTCGTCGGTATGCGACAGAGACCAGAGTAATGCGTCTGTGGCTTATAGCTACGGGAGATACTAGTGCAATGAGACTGAAGCAGTTACCTCCATGAACAGAGTTAAGCTCCTGTTCCTCTAGGAGGAATAATAACAGCTTCGCTGATGGCCAATCTTATGGGAGGCCGAGAGCCATGAAACGAGAGCAAAGCTACGCTTAGTAGTTAGGGCCGCCAGCAAAATAAATAATTAACCTGGCGGCGTCACGAATCGAACCATAGGGGGCTAGGCCTTGTGCGTCGCCCTAAGGTCCTTATGGATCAAGATTACCTCTCCGCCACGACCCCAGGTTGGACTAGGAACGTGGGAAAGGAATCTAAGCAACGGCAGGAATCACCAGTGGGTTACCCTACCTAGGGGACTCTGTGTTTTCTAACACCCCCGAGGCCTCCCACTGTGCCACCCGCCGTTTGCAGAGGGGGCCCCCCTGAGTTGCTGATTCCCTAACAAAAAGACAAGTTTTGGACCCCAAAAATAACCCCAAAACCGTCAGGAAAATTCGTCCAACCGAACCAAACTCGGAGGGTATATGGGGGACAGTGCTGCGAATCCATAGGTGCAATCGGATTTGAAATCGGACCATTTTAGCAATAGTTACAGAGCTTTTAGTAACCAACGCTTTTTAGTCGCTAGTCTACCGACCCCGCTAGTTCTTAGGGGCGCTCTAGACTCAGTTGATTTCCAAGCGCGGAGGAATTGTTCCCCCGCTTCTTGGCAGCCTGCTCGTAATCAAAATCATAGCTTAAACCCGTCCTTCCCCCAGGACAATCATTCTTGCTAGTCAACGAACAACCGTTGTTCAGAGACCCTCATACTCTTTGCTAAAGACGTTTGTCTTCCCCTGGGAAGCAGAGCCTTTTAAAGTCTTTAGTTATCTATCCATTAAATCCTTATTCCTGTTTTGCCTAGGGACTGTCGACCTTCCGTGTTGACGAGCGGTTCTAAGCCTCGCTGCTGAAGCTTCTCGTCAGAAAGGGAGGTTGTTGGTTTTTTTGGTACGGCAGTACTCCCCTGGGAGTGCCCCCGTTACACTACGTTCTCCCTCACCTCTTTTACTCTCTCTGAATCATAAGGAGCCAGCAAACCTATCAAGCCCGTGTATAACGGCACCAAGACAGCAAGTCAGAAGGAAGGAAGATATAAATGAGCAGTACATTGTTTTTGTCAAATTTTTTTTTTCCTGTTTCCTGTGTAAAATTTACGTTAAGTTTGGAATTCTGAAAGAGGACATGTTTTATTTTTAGGAAGGGGAAGGGTTCTTTTTAGGTCATAGTTTATACTGCATACCAGATTTTGTACCCAGAATAATAAAATCACTTGAAACAAAAAAAAAAAAAAAAAAACTAATTGTTGTCCCATAGGAAACCGAGTGGTTGCGCTGACCCGGGTCCCCACCATGATATTAATACTGGGAGATATATTCTGTTAGATTGAACTCAGCTTTATCTAGGTGTTCTTTATGCATATATCTTTAAGTTTTGTTAATAGAACTTTCCGTGAACAGAAATTAATGAATAATGAAATAATAAAAGTATCGCTATATAATCATATAAACAAGATATAAAAAAAGACAAAACAGAGATCTCTGAAATAGTAACCGATAAGACAAACCGATGGAGAGTATTCACATTCTGTAAGGGAAAATCTCGATAAAATCGTAAGTATCTGAGGGGGAGGTGAAATAGGAAAAGACAGCCGAAGAAACAGGACTAGATGTATTACAAAAAGCTCTGTGCGGTAAACCCACCGCAACCACCACAGGCAAACGGGTAGTTTTTTCTTTAAATTTCCATGTAGTAATCTATAACCTAGTAAACGGTAGAAATGCCGTAAAAGAAAATTCTGACGAATGGCATTGAGGTAGAAAAACTGGTAATAATTTAGCAAATTATAAAACTACGAGGTTCTTTGCAGGACTCACCTGACTTGGTGCACCTAGAGATCCACGAATTTCGGTTCTGCATCTTCCAGAAGCTTGATGATTGCTTGATTTCTAGTACTCCTCGCTTTTCGCAAGGCTGTCGTGAAATAATCTGGTAAACGTCTATTTACGGAGTACTTGTGTCTCCTGCTGTCTGTGCGACCGGTATCTAGGAACAATTCGACCATCTCTTGTCGCCCGTGCTTAACCGCTACTACTAAAGCATCTTCGTGCCATATGTTTACATCAGGTATTCTATCGATACCCAGTCTAGCACCACTCCCCAGGAGAAGCTTGGCGGCGTCAAGATGGCCACCCTCAGCCGCCTCTCCTAATGGTGTTAGAGAAACCTCCCACTCTTCATTAAATACTAGCGTGCGCTTACGGGTCGCTTCCGCATAATCCGGGCACATTCCCACCTCCAGCAGCAATCTGATAACTTCAATGTGCCCACCGCGGGCTGCCAGTACCAAGGCCCCCTGAGGAAAAAACCGATCGTAGAAATGGTCGTTGAGAACTACGGGATAAAGCTCTGCGTTATTCTCTAACAGCAGCCTAACAATGTCGGTATGCCCGCCCTCGGCTGCAGCTTCCAAGGCTGTCCGGCCTCCCTCTTGGCGTATAATATCTTCCATAGATCCCAACCCGTTGATGACACAGCCCCTGATATTGTTCTTGAAGCCGTAGTAATTACCAGTATATCCTCTGCACCTTTCCGATGTAAGTTTACCGCCGGCGTATTGGGCCGCGGAAGCATTCACATCTGCCCCGCTGCTCAGTAGTAGCCTGGCAATGTCAATATGCCCATTCCCCGATGCTGCTTGCAAGGCTGTCCGGCCACAACTAGACCCCGTTGCAGCACGATTCACATCGGCCTTGTTTTCCAGTAACAGCTTGACGATGTCGATATATCCGCCTGCAGCTGCCGCTTGCATTGGTGTTCGAGTTCCCACTGCGTTTACGCCGGCCTTGTTGTCCAGTAACAGCTTGACGATGTCGATATATCCGCCCGCAGTTGCTGCTTTTAATACTTTCAAAGTTCCCACTGCGTTTACGCCGGTTTTTTTGTTGTCAAGCAGTAGCTCGATAATGCCGAGATACCCGCCATCAGCCGCCACTTTTAATACTGTTAGAATCCCCGGTGTGTTGGTGTCGGCCTTGTCTTCCAGTAGCTTGACAAAGTCGGTATACATGTCCTTAGCCACTTGCAATAATGTTTTGGTTCCAGCTTTTACATCGGCCTTACAGTCCAGTAGCAGTTTGACCATGTTGATATACCCGCCCTCAGCCGCCACTTGCAATAATGTTGGCGTTCTTGGATTTAAGTCAGCCTTGTGCTCCAGTAGTAGCTTGAATATGTCGATATATCCGCCATCAAGCGCCGCCTGCAATAGACTTTGGGTTCCTGGGTTTAGGTCGACCATGTGCTCTAGTAGTATCTTGAATATATCGATATATCCACCATCAAGCGCCACCTGCAATAGACTTTTGGTTCCTGGGTTTAGGTCGGCCTTGTGCTCTAGTAGTAGCTTAAATATGTCGATATATCCACCATCAAGCGCCGCCTGCAATAGTCTTTGGGTTCCTTGGTTTAAGTCGGCCTCAAGTTTCAGTAGCAGCTTGACAATGTCGATATATCCGCCCTGAACCGCCGCTTGTAAAAATCGTTGGGTTCCTGGATTTATCTTAGTCGTGTGGTCTAGTAGCAGCTTGACAATGTCGATATATCCGCCCTGAACTGCCGCTTGCAAAAACTGTTGGGTTCCTGGATTTATCTCAGTCGTGTGGTCTAGTAGCAGCTTGAAAATGTCGATATATCCGCCCTGAACTGCCGCTTGCAAAAACCGTTGGGTTCCTGGATTTATCTTAGTCGTGTGGTCTAGTAGCAGCTTGACAATGTCGATATATCCGCCCTGAGCCGCCGCTTTCAATGCTACTTGCCAGTCACCCTTAAGCAGGCAGGTTACGGCCCTGTTGCCCAGAAACAACTTCATAATATCGGAATTTCCTGACCCCGCAGCTATTATAAAGGCTCCTTCGTACCCGGTGTTGTTTCTGGAATAGGGGATATTCTCTAGGAGTTGTGTAGCCGCACCAATATAGCCTGAGCGGACAGCCCATTCAAGTACCGTTTCCCCATTAATGCAAGCACTAATTTCTGCCTGATAATGTAAGAGAATACTCATTATATCGGTTTCGGTGACTGTTTGAAACAACGTTTCCCAGGCTAAGAGGCTTATGGGCTTCCGACTTGGAGAGTGTAGGAGCTTAGAGATAGTTGAGTGATAACCTCTTGCTGCGGCCTCCAAAAGTAAGAATGGAACCTTCTCGATAGTTGAAGCTGGTAAAAACTGTAAGATATCTGCTTTGCGGGCTTGCCTGGTCATAATATCATTTTCTTTATGGGAGATATAGGGGCTTAGACTTGCTCCAATGTCCGAAAACTCTTTTTTTAGACCTTCGAACCAATCACTTGTATATCCTACAAGCCATGGGTCCTGCAGGGCGCTAGCCGCATTTGGCCGCTCCTTTGGATCTGGACTCAACAGACTCCTCACAAAGGCTATGCTACCCCCGCTCATCATGGATTCTTGCAAGTCCTCGTCCGGAAATTCGCGAATTCCGCTACAGTACTCAAACAGAAGTGTCATGTCGACCATAGGCTCTTCCAGTACCTCAATGCCTGTGTACGAGTCTTCATCGGGGGCATAAATGAAAGGCTTTTTAGAGGCCAATAGCTCATACACCACAGAACCTAATGCCCACATGTCTAAGGAATGAATAATTGGCTCCCGTGGTATAAGCCTCCGAGGAAGTACCCCAAGTATTTCGGGGGCCATGTAGCCGTGAGTTCCACATAAAGTCCGCGCGATGGTGTTCTTTGTTTGTTTCGATATCCCAAAATCGGTGATTTTAACCCAAATTGGGTCTAGAGAAGCGATAAGAATGTTCTGTAGCCGTATTGTTAGGTACAGTGTTAAGCAACTAGTTATCTTAGGGTCTAACAACCTGAGGTTTGAGGTCGCGATGGCAAATCTTTTTCCTATGGATAACCTCAAGCCCCTCCAAAATCTGTTTCGTGATCTCTTTGACGACTTCTATTGTTCTTTGGGGGTTCTGGAGCATGTATTGCGCCAAGTCTCCGTACTCGATGTACTCCATCGCTAGGAATACCTGGTCTGTGTTCTCGTACCATCCGAAAAACTGAACAAAAAGGTGGTTGTACTAGAGAGCTATTTTTAGCGTGTGGTCTCATCCGGAATTTAAGGTAACTTGCATCCTTCAACTTGACCAAAGCAAGTAGTTCTTGAGAAATACCATTCTTCGAGAAAGACTTCCGAGGTAGTACTTTGACGGCCCTCAACTCTACTTGATCTCCTTCTTGTTTCCTCTGAAGCCAAACGCTCCCAAACGCCCCTTCCCCAATCTTCTTCCCTTTCCTCCATGTGTCTTGGGTCCATTCCCTAGTTGAGAGTTCCCATTTGCTCGTTTTGTGCACCACGTAGTCATCGTGAAATTCTGTTTCTAGTTTGTGGTCGTTAAAGGTCACAATGGGGGCCGCCATAGATTTTTTTTTTTGCTGATTAAGACAAAGTATAGTGATTAGCTGGACTTAGTCGAAGCTTTGAGGGTCGTGTCTGTAGGAACGGTTTCCCCGCACAGCTGCCAGCAGTTAGGTTGACATGTGGCTGTGGTGGCGCTGATTCAGGTACGTGTAACCCTATCCCATGGTCTGTAACAACGCAATTTCGCACCAGGAGTGGTGCGAATTTTCGGTCATAATTATGCAATAACCTGTCATTCTTGCAAAACCCCCCTATGGCCCTGTAATAATGATGTCACTATGACGTTCAGAGACAAGAGATGATGTCACAAAAAACCCGGATTTTTTTGAATTTTTTATCATTATAAAATCTATGGTAGAAAATAGGGTCAAATTATCACTTTCTCTTCCTCATAGCAACCACTACCCCCAACTTCTTTGAGCAATAACTCCATCAATTCTTGCACGATTCCTTCGAACCTGGGCTTATTTTAATCCTCATTGTATGTAGATTCTACTCCCAAGCATACGATACGCAGATACTAACCGTTATTCTGTACGTAGGCTTTAAAGATAGACCAATTATTTTTTCTTCCCTTTTTTAGAGTACAAGAAAGATCTATCAAAATGGAAGCCAGAGCCTTGCGTTCACGTTCAAAAAACATATCATATACAGCACTACCAGCTATTAATAGCTCGCCACCGCCAGACACCAGTAAGAGACTTCTTCATAGCAAAAAGTTATCTTCCGCTCCAATCACGAAAAATCACTCGCCCACTGTACCCTCTTCTTTGCAGTCTAAGCTACCACCAGTCCCCAATTACACTCCTATGAGCGAAGAACAGCCTTTACATAAACCCTACAATCGATTACCACCTTTGTTAGCAGGTCTTAAAGACTCTCCTGCCGGAATTTTTAAGCTCTTCTTTACAGATAAGCTTTTAGATACTATCACTGTCAACACCAACTCCTATGCCAAATACAAGCGCAGTCAGATGGATCAGTTGAGCAGAGACTGGATAGAGCTATCGGTTCAAGACTTGAAGCTTTGGATAGGTCTTTGTATCTATATGGGAATATTTTCCGCTCCTGCAATAGAGGATTATTGGAGGCATGATGGGCTTCATCCAAGCTACCCTATCACCAAATATATGACCCTAAATCGATTCCAACAAATAAAAAGATATCTCCATATCTCTGCTATTGATATCCCTAAAGCTACACCTACTGGACGCCGCTTATGGCATGGAAAAGTAGATCCTCTACTAGACCAATTGCGCCATGCCTCCCAATCATTGAGAGTACCTTCTTCCAATATCAGTATTGATGAGGCTATGATTCGCTGTACTGGCCGCTCCCAAGATACCTATAAAATGCCCAGTAAGCCTATTGAGAGAGGATTTAAATTCCATTGCTTAGCAGATCATGGATATATATGGGACTTCCATCCTACCTCTAATCAAGCTGGTCCTGACCCAGTTCCTCCTATCAAAAATCTCACTCCCACTGGTGAAGTTGTCTACTATTTGGCTAGTCAGTTTCCCAAGCGGAAAACCTGGCATATATATTTAGACAACTACTATACCAGTCTCCCATTAATAGCCACGTTGAGAGATCACTTGGGTATTGGTGCTTGTGGTACTGCTAAAGCTGGGTCTAAAGACTTTCCTCCTATTTTTGCTATACCTAAAAAAGATGTTGGCAAAGTCCCCTACCATTTTAAAGCTGGCCTTATTATCAGAGGCGTAGGCATTTTATTATGGTTTGATAATGCTCCAGTAACATTAATGACTACTATTCATTATTTAGCAGGAGAGGAGGCTGAAATTCTAAAGGAAAGAAATAGGCCTGGGGGGAAAAGCAAAAACCATAAGAAAGCATTGGAGGAGTTTGGTGATTCCCATCGGAAATCTATATCTATTCCAGTAGCATTTAATGACTACAATTTCCTCATGGGTGGAGGTGATATTGCTGATCAATACCGCACCTACTATGACACCCAACTTACATCTTTTCGCACCTGGTTCCCTCTCTTCTTCTGGCTACTTGATACTGCTTTAATTAATTCTCTCATTATTTTCCGAGACCTTGAGCCCCACCCTATCGAGCACAAACAGTTCCACCTACAGGTTGCTTGGGATTTAATTTTGGAGGGTTCACAAAGAATATATGAAGAACAAAGTAGCTTGGGAAAGCGCCGAGGGTCAATGATCGAATGCGCATCAAAAGTTCCGGCCAAAAAAATCAAGTATGTAGGCGATGCAACTACATTGCTTTCACGGATCGATCAGGGGCGCCAGGGTGAGTCTCGTCGTGACTCATGCAAAGAAGGAGGCAGGGTAACAGGTATCGAGGAAGGGAACAAAGGCATTGTACTAAGAGGGAATTTTGGGTATAAATAGGGAGCGTTGCTCCCTCTCTGTAATAGTTTTCTTTCTCTTCTCTTTACGCAACGTTTCTTCAGTTAGAACCAATACAAACTTTCTTCTTCGCTGCCTCTCTGCTGTCTCATCGCATTGCGATCGCTGAACCCACTTCATACTTCACAAACCTTTGGTATTTTGCTTGTAACGGATAGTTACCTTGCCATCGAGTTAGTTGTATCCTGTGGCCACGCTGTCCCCACGCTGTTATCCTTGAAAATTGCCTAAGTGCCAAGCTGATAAACCACATCTTCCAGAAATAGTCACGAGTAGAGAAGAGTGTTGGCTCTGTAGATTTAAGTTAAAAAGAGCTGGGGAGGGAGGGCCTGGTGGTAGAGGTTATAAAACTCAGTGGAGGTGTTCTACATGTCAACTACCTCTATGTTTACAGATTACCCGCAATTGTTTCACTGAACTTCATAAAATGTAACTATATGTCTATTTTCTATTTTTAAATTTATTTTCTTGTGGTTGCGTTACCCAAAAAATTTCGCACCACTGGTGGTGCGAACCGGTTACAGACTATGGGATAGGTAGACAAGAAACTAGCTATAAATAAAAGATATTTTGCTCATGGTTGAGTTGTAGAAAGATATCAAGCTAATTAAAGACATACACTTCAATTGTTTACGCATAGCCTCTGGTAAAAAAAGGTCGAGAAATGTGACTCTAACTTCAGGGTATTTATTGCCCTAGCAAACCTTCTATGCTTGATTCTCGAAAGGAACTGTCTGTGGATTCATTGTGAGTGACGTAGTCTGAAGGGGGAGCTAAAATAGCTTTGGGGAAAAGGATGCCAGAGGAGAGAGAAGGAAAAAGACTTCTCCCCCTCGAGTTGCTCAGCCAATAGAAAATTCTATTAGAAGATCCATCATAGGTTCTTGTTCTAATCTTTTTAAAAACTTTTCTCTGTCCCTGCAGTAAGAGAGCTAGGTAAGATTCATTAGAGAGGAATTGCGCAAAGGAAATAGCCCTCTGTGGCCAGGATAAAAAAAAGTTATATATTATACCACAGTATAAGGGAAGATGTTTGTGTTATTAAGGCAATATTCCGGGTTCATTTAATTTTCTTGACCTTCAAGTTATTTCTACTTTAAGCTCCAGAAAATAAGCCCCTATGGGCTAGGATCGGGGGAGCTATCCGCTGTTTGGCTACTGGGCTACTGTGCGCCCAGTAGATATCCCCAACCTCGGTTAGTTTATATGATAACGTTTGCTCTGTAGCCCTTGATCTCCCATTACCAATCTCCCGATGCGGAGAATTTAGTTGTGAACCTTGCAAAGCCATGTGCCTACCCGGCTAGCTGCTAAGTGTAAAATCTTGTAGGCATACCTAAGAGCTTATATAAGTTAGTGACAAGGGTTAGGGGTGTTTATGCGGGCATTTAATCTACAGAGTCTGTATATAGGGAATGAATAAATGGATTCATTATAAACACATCGAGTCTGCATATCACGCTTCGTTCCCGTGCCACTAACTCTGGCATATATATCTACTGATATGAGGTATCCCTGTGCAGAGCGAAACCCGAGACCCCAGCCCAGACAGGCCCCGAGATCTTTAATTCATCAGCGCCCTGTCAAAGCCTATTTTAATGATACCCTGGTGATTGAATATGATTCCTGTAGTGATTATTTATAGGGGTGCCCCACGGATAGATACCTGCCTGGTAGCCTAAATCTTCTAGCTAGAATGCTTATAATAAGGTTCACCGGCCCTTATTGTAGATGTACTCTGGGGTGCTAGCTGAGGGCATAGCTCATATCAATCTCTCATGAAGATGATGTGATTACAGTTGTTCAGGCCTCCATGTATTTATGGTTAATTCATTCATAAGACAAGATCACACCACATCACTCGATCACGTGGCGTATTACACCAGTCTGTCGCGTGGCGGGTGGGTGTGGCTTGCCGGCACCAGAGCCCCACTGTCACGTGCTCTGTTAGCACTGGTCTTGGCACAAGTGCCATAAAAGAAATCACTCAAATGTACATGTAGCTAGTTCATTATCTTTAATCAAAATCGTACATGTAATCTCATGCGTCACTCACCTTTGAGCGTGCCTTTGAGCGTGCCTTGGCTTACACCCACGGTGATGAAGCCAAGGCTTTCCCCATGAGATCTTGACCCGACACCTATAAGCATTCCCCCGATTCTCCCACTCATTACAAGGACTCAAGACCTGCTTTCCATCTCACTTCTACAGTCTTGTAGTATTCAACTGTGATCGAGATGTGCTGGGGATGCAGGACAAGGAACTCATTAGGGGGCTCTCTGCCTGCCCGCATTAGCCAACAGCAACATACGAGGCTAAACCTCATCTCAACCCCCCCGCTGCGTGTTTCCAGTCCCCGTGTTTCGATATCTCGGATTCCTACCACGTTGCAAGCTGGCGCTCCCCAGACACCACCACCACCACCACCACCACCACCACAGGTTTCTACCGCTCCGGCTATAGCAAGACGTAGCTCAGCGACTGAGCAGCCATTCGGATTGAAAGTTTTAGCTAGTGGGACTAACCCGGTTTTTGAGTAAGGACTTTCCGGAGGTCTCATAAACTAGTATATTGTACTAAGCGTTCTGCGTGTCTACACAGCTTGGTCGCGGTACATGGGCTTGACGGCCATTGGGAAGAAACCTGGTCTGCAAGAAATGGGGCTTTGTGGCTTCGCGATTACCTTCCCGAAGTTGTCCCTAATGTTCGTATTTTGACCTTTGGTTATGATGGTAGGACTCATGGCTCTACACCATTGAGTCGTCAGACGCTACATGACCATGCAATTAGCCTGATCACAAGTCTCTGCCTTTATAGACAAGGGAAAAGAGTAAGTCTATATATCATTGTACCGAGGTGAGGGGCGGTTGGATACGGTAGGGGTAACTTTACAGTATATACCTATCGTAGCTAACTACTAATGTTCTAACTTCACCCCCGGTACCGCTACGCTTGTAGTAAAATTTGAAGAATTATGCTTACACTTGCTGTAGATCAACGAGCGACCAATTATTTTCATTGCGCATAGTATAGGTGGAATTATTGTTAAAGATGTAATACCCCCTTTATTCTGTCAAATAGAAATAGAAATATTGCATGAGGTCGCGCGCTGTAACAAGGAGCCGGATAGATGTTATCTTTGTGACTTCAATAGTTCCCCGGCCGGGGGAACCAAGAAGATATCAACCTGAGCACTCTTAGGGCACTTCAATTTAGTCTCTAACGCTTCACCTTAGGCGCTTATACACTCGAACTCTGCTAATACAACCAACTTGGAACACCACAATTCAATCAAGACCTCCACCTACGGGATCCTTTTCTTCGGTACCCCTCATCAAGGGGCAGACGGACTAACATGGAAACGGATTTTTCTCAACGCTGCTTCACTTTTCACAAACACCAACTCTGCTATTCTCCGGGATCTTGAGGAAAGCTCCGGGCCACTCCTAAAGCAGCTTGGACAATATAATCATATTAGCAGAAATTTTGATACAAAATTCTTTTATGAAACATACCCACCACCATCCGGCAATAGTATTGTAGGTCCTAGAACCAGTATCCAGATATCCGTTTAGGGTGACTTACACCTATAAGATTGTACCAATAGGCTCTGCAGTCGTCCAAGGTGCCACGGATGCCGAAGTGTTTGCGATCAATAGCGATCATGAAGGATTAGTCAAATACAGGTCAGCAGACGACCACGGTTTCAAGATAGCCTCCAGTTGCATTAGTGAAATGGTAGAAAAGGCGCCAAAGAGAGTTTTGGAGAACTGGCAGCGCTGGAAGAGAATTAAAGGTAACTGGATTTACACCAAACGCTAGACTCACTCCCATCCCCACCTAGGTGTGTAACTTTCACGGAGCGATCGGGGACGCTAGGGTGAGTCTTGTCGTGACTCATACAAGAAGGAAGGTAGGGTAACAGGTGTTACGGGTAGGAACAAGGGCATTGTACAAAGTGGGATTTTGGGTATAAAAAGGGAGCGTTGCTCCCTCTCTGTAATAGTTTTTCCTTCTTTCTTTACGCAACGTCTCTTCAGTTAGATTCAATAGAAACTTTCTCTTTTCGCTGCCTCTCTACCATTATATCGCTACGCGATCGCTGAACCCACTGTGACTACATCACAAACTCTTGGTATTTTGCTTGCAACGGATAGTTGCCTTGCCATTAAGTTAGTTGTGTCCTGTGGCTACGTTGTCCCCACGCTGTCCCCCTTGAAAGTAACACAACCAGCCTGGGGCTGGGCACCAGGCTAGCAAAAGTCTCAGGCATTTAGTGGCATGTTTTTGACGCTGATTGAACTCCCGGTACAGCTGCTGAGATTAATGTGATGCAAATCACCTTCGATATTCCTTTCGAGCTGGATTATAGGAGAAACCCAGATTTCACTGGTAGACAGTACCTATTAGATGCGCTCCAGAACGAGATCAGAGACAGTATATCAACATTAGTCACTATTGTCCTTTACGGTCTTGGGGGTATTGGAAAAACAGACATCGCGCTAGAGTACGTCTACGCCCACCAGAAGGAATATTCTTCGATTTTCTGGGTCAACGCCGCTACCGAAGCGACAACAATAGCTGGATACAGAGCAATAGCTCAACGGTTGATAAAGCAGCACGCAAAAATCGCATATCACGCAAAGCCTGACTACCTTTTAATAGCAAAAAATCTTGACATGGTTGATGTAGTAGATGAAAATGGTCGTATCTCGTGCAAGGAAGAGCACATCGCGCGCATGGTCCAGGGAGTAAAGCTATGGTTTACCAAGGATGGAAATCAAAACTGGCTTCTTGTCATTGACAATATTGATGATCTGGATAGCTTCGGAGTACAGAACTACGTCCCATCAGCTTCTCATGCAAGTGGCACAATAATCATGACAAGCCGGAGGCCAGAATGCGCCCGTTTCGGGAAAGGAGTGGAGGTAAAGGAAATGCTAGAACAAGAGGGGATAAAATTATTATTGAAGAGTGCGCGAGTAGATACCGATACTATGGACCCAGAGAGCAAGTTATACCCCCAATACTGGAATTAAGAGATTTTGTGTAATCAGTCCTGAACATGATATGCATTGCAAAATATTGATCCTTGCTAACGGACCGTACATACAGAATACATTGCAGCAGCAGAGATTACCAGAAAGTTTGGATACCTACCCCTTAGCATTGTTCAAGCAGGAGCCTATGTCTCTTGCCGCAAAACAACATTTAAAAGCTATCTAGGTATTTATGAAAAATATTTCAACAAGATTTTCAGCGAGAGGCCGCCCAACGCAGTCTGGAGCTATGGAGACCGAACGGCTCTAACTACTTGGGAGATCTCGTTTCAGGCAATAAAAGAAGAGAATAAAGAAGCTGCAGAGTTGTTATCAGTGTGTTCGTTCTTTTCTAATGAAGACATTCGAGAGGATATGCTGTACCGTGGGAAGAAACTGGAGGAAGAAGGTATGTTTAACCTTAAATCTCAAGCACAGCAATACGAAAGTGAGAATGCGAACACAGGTTAATAGGTTTTACCAGATGATATCACAATAGACCACTCCATGATTTTATTATTTTCGTATTCCTTGGCGCAACGTAAAGAGTCCTCAGAGAGTTTTCATATCCACCCTATTGTTCATTTATGGGCCCGAGAGCGCCTTGAGAGCCATGAAGTTGTACAAAAGGCGAAAGAAGCCGTGATTATGGTTGGAAATGCAGTCAAATATTCAAGCCTAGAGAAGGTAGACTACTGGGAGTATGGAGGCAAGGTAATGGTGCATATAGAACAAATAGGCACGAATGTTGAGAAGTACCTCAAGAATGAGCTGAATGAGACAACTTTGATTGAAGGCGTCAGCCAGATAGCAGAAGCCGCCAGTAAGCTAGGACGGTTCAAGAAAGCAGAAAGATTGCAGATACTAGTGATGGAAGCAGACCAGAACGTTCTAGGCAAGGATCATCCAGATACCATGAGAGCCATGATAGATTTGGCATCGACATATTGGGATCAATTACGGTTGGATGAAGCAGAGGAGATGCAGCTGCAAGTGATTAAGACGAGCCAGAAAGTGCAAGAAGAGGAGCATGAGCTCACTCTAACAGCAATGTCTCATCTCTTGGTACCTACTGGAACCAAGGGCGTTGGAAAGAGTCTGAAGAGCTTGCGTTGAAAGTAGTGGAATCCAGACAGAGAGTGCTAGGGGAGGAGCATCCAGATACCCTGACAGCAATATCCAACCTTGCAAAGTCCTATAGAATTCAAGAGCGGTTCGAGGAAGCAGAGAAAATGCAGCTAAAGGTTCTAGAGACAAGGGGAAATGTATTAAAGGGGAAAGAGCACCCAGAAACCTTGGAAACAATGGCTGACCTGGCACTCATCTACATGAACCAAGGGCGGTTGAAAGAGGCTGAAGAACTACAACTACAAGTCCTGAAGGGCGTGCAGAAGGTTTTGGGCAGGGAACATCCAGACACTTTGACACAAATGGCCAACCTAGCGTCAGTTTATAAGGATCAAGGGCGGTTTAAAGAAGCAGAGGAGCTGGAGCTGCAGGTGGTAGAGTGTAGTCAGCGATTACTAGGGGAGGGGCATTCAGAAACCTTGATAGCAATATCAAACTTGGCAAATACCTATACCAACCTGCAACGGTGGGAGGAGGCAGAGAAAATGCAGCGGCAGGTTTTGGAAGTGAGGGAAAGGAAACTAGGCAAAGAGCATCCAGACACTCTGACAGCTATAGCCAACCTGTCAGTGACCTGCTCGAACCAAGGACGGTTAGAGGAGGCAGTGAAGTTGGGCCTGCAAGTTGTGAGTGCAAGAAAGAGGGTACTAGGCAACGAACATTCGGATACTTTGTTAGCAATGTCAAACCTGGTGATTGACTACAAGGAGCAAGAACAGTGGGAAGAAGCACGAGATATGCAACTGGAAGGGCTGAAGACGAAAGAGAGATTGCTAGGCAAGGAACATCCAGAGACTCTGTTAGCAATGGCCAGTTTGGCCTCTATCTACAGGAATCAAGGACTGCTAGATGAGGCAGAGGAGCTAGGTCTGCAAGCACTGAAGACGAGCCAGAGGATTATATCCGTCGACCACCCGGATGCTATAGAAATCATGGCCGACTTAGCTTTGACCTACTACGAACAGGGACGGCTAGAAGAAACAGAGCAGCTAGAGCGAGAGATAACAGAGGCAAGGCAAAGAGTTTTAGGAAATGACCATCCTGAAACTTTGATGGCAATCTCCAACTTAGCAATGACCTACTCGGACCAAGGGCGGTTAAGGGAGGCTAGAGATCTAGAATTGCAAGTGCTAGAGGTAAAGAAGAGGGTATTGGGCAAGGAGCATCCAGATACTATTACAGCAATAGAAGACTTGGCGAAGAGGTACAGAAGTCAAGAGCGGTGGACTGAGGCAGAGGAGTTGGAGTTACAATTAGTGGAGACAAAGCAAAGGTCATTAGGGAAGGAGAATCCGGATACTATCACAGCAATGGTGAACCTAGCGATGACATACAGAAACCAAAAGCAATGGAAGAAGGCAGAGGAGATCCGGCTTGAGGTGCTCGAGTTATGCGGAAGGGTTCTGGGCAAAGAACATCCAGACACCCTCTCAGCTATGGCCGGCCTGGCATTGGCTTACTGGGATCAAGGAAGGTTAATGGAGGCAGAGGAACTGGAGCTGCAAGTATTGGAGATCAGTCAGAGAGTGTTTGGCGCGGACCATCCAGAAACCCTGACAGCCATGGACAGCCTGATGTCAACATACAGGAGCCAACAACGGTGGAAGGAGGTAGAGGAGTTGGAACTACAGTTAGTAGAGACGAGGCAGAGGCTAGGGGAAGTCTATCTAGATTCTCACGGCCCGGATGGGCCTGGCGATGAGTGAAAAGTGTTAAAGATGTGGACGTACTGTGAAAGGAGGTACTTGCGAGAGGTCTTATCGGTCTAGGGATATTACCTTAATTAATTATATGGAATTTGATATGCAAACGAGGCCTATGGAGATTCGGTATAAGCCGATAAGAGGGGATGGAGATGAATAAACATATATTCCAGAATATGATAACAAACTCACCGGAATTCTCTTGAGTAAGATATAACGTTCCGGGCCGGAGTATCTGGCCCGGAGACTGGTATCTATATCGGGGGGCTAGGAACAGAACATGAGGTATATGAGAGAGGCATACAAGAGATGAATAGCTGATGTCGTTGGATGCGGGGGTCCTGGGAGAAAAAAGGCAAAGGTTTTCGTCGATGGCTGAGTAGATTGAGCTCGAGTTCAGCGGGACTCAAATAATGTCGTAGGGTATGGATAGGGAGGTAGTCGAAGTGCCCTAGAGCTGAGTATTTAATAAACCTAGAGCAGTATGTGCCCTCCATAATTGCGCAGACCACGTACGGGAGTCCTCCGTGCGCGTATACTATAATGGATCCAGATGACGAGATGTGGTTGCGAGTATACGGGTCAGAAGACAGTCAAGAGGCGGTAGAGTACAGCATTTAAAGTATCTAAAGTAGCACCAGTACTCCATAATTGTGCAGATCTAACCCGTGTATCTGGATATAAAAGAGGTAAAGTGTTTCACTGTCAAACCAATCAGCACCGAGATGCCGATCACGTGAATCTCCATTCCCAAACGGGGATAGGTAAGAATCTAATAAAGCTCCCAAAAGCGATATATTCTCCTTTATCTACTTTTGATAGTATTACTATCCTTAGAACTAGTGGCGACTGCTTCCTTATTAATCTGAACCTTGACCTCTTGGAGCAAAGCTTTTAGTAATCTCTAAGCCCTGTATATTCTTAACTGAAAGGGGTGTAACAGCTACAACGGGCGGCGTACCGAATCCAGGATTTCTATTGGGGCATTGTAGGTCTAGTGGACCGAGACAGAAATATTTCTATCTAGGAATCAATAACCCTAACCCTGTCTTGGGATCTCTTTACCAAATTAAGGTATCTAAGTCCTGTAAAGGTATCTTTAGGAGTGGCTACTGATTTAGTGTTGATTGATTAGATATAGCATATTAATCGGGTTCATGTACCAATATATTTACTTCTGGTGGTGGACATGGGCTGGTGATATTTTACCTGTGAAGTCACATGCTAGCTGACTTTGCTATTTCTTCGGATTAGAGAGCGGGGTATTCTCGCGTAACATCACCATCAGTAATGGCCCCTACCATACATATCGTTACAACCCCACGCTGTGGAGCATCTCAAGGCACGGAATTTAATGACCCTCTTCCCGTTGAAGGTCTCTCAGCAGCAACCATCAATCGAATCATTATCCGACACGGTGGTGTCATTGATTCCTTAGAGGTGGAATATCCAGCCTTTTATGTGCTAGTTCATACCTGTCAGTACCACTGACCAAAGGTATGAACTAGGTCTACTATTCATGGAATATTGGGAAAGGAACCACCCATGGTGGCACCGGTGGTAGGAGAGATGAAGTCGTTTTTGAACTTGATGAGTTCATTACGAGTGTCGAAGGCCGAGCGAGTAAAGAGCATATCGTCCAATTGACATTCATTACTAACAAACGTAAGTATGTAGTGTTGAATGTAGCGCAACTATTTTTATAGACCCTCCCGAAGCCCAGCTAGAGATAAAAAGCGTCACTAACTCTTTATTCCTTAGGCAAATTGGGGCCCTATGGGGGTACAATAGGCACGATGTTTACGTGGGGTGCAACCGACAAAACTTACTCTTCTCTAGTACCCAATACAAAGTTAATTGCCTTTAGCGGCCGCGCGTGAGTGCAGTAGTCCTTGAATACCAGGAGCCCTGTCTCGTAAAATTACAATAGTTACTTGTACTAATAAGATACCCTCTTTTCAGTGGCTCCTTTCTTCATGAACTCCAGGCTACTTTCATCGAGTACCGTGAGCATACCTTGAAATCAGTCATATATGAAAGCACGCCTACACCGGCACAGTCCGGTTCTCCCCCTATCTCGAAATTTACCTCGTAAGCTTAGTCATCCTTTAGTAACTAAATAGATTCCTGGCTAATTAGTATTATTCCCAGTCATCTAATTACACCTATCGTAACCATCTGTGTTGGACAACCTGAACAGAGGGTTGAGTTCCACGCCCACGAAGACACACTCTGTAAAATCTCATTCTTCAAGGCTGCTTTATTAGGAGGATTCAAGGAAGGACTACAGAAGACTATCGACATGCCAGAAGATGATCCAACTAAACTTTCCTGTTTAATTGAATATTTGTATACCGGAAACTACACGTATACATTTGACCCTACGGCAGTCCACTTCCAAGAAGCATCAAAAGTTCCAACTGGAGATCTCTCCGAAGGGCTGTTCCACTTGGGTGTTTATTCCGTTGCTAGTAAATATATCTGTCCGGGACTTGTCGAGATAGCGATGAGGCATTTTTGGGCAGTGTTAGGCGAGCTGGGAAATATCGAAAAACTTCGGCTTTGGAAAGCTGCTTATGATGAAAGTATATACCTTCCACGTCGAAAAGGGGATTTCCAACAGTATCGCTCTGGGGAAGGGCTGATCGGGTGGGTCGGTGGGTTATTTAGAGAGAATGGTGAGGAAATGGAAAGAACGATGTCGGAGTACCCCATGTTGGCTTGTGATCTTCTTCGTATTGCCACGGGTTTGAGTTGATGGTTAAAGATACTGGATGTAGTTTTTGTAGGAAGATTTAATCTGTACTAGTAGTACCAGTGTACTTGAATTCGGAGGTACCATGGCTTCATTATGCTTGAATTTAGAGGCTCATATATAGAGCGGTGAATTTGTCAAAATAGATTTTACCACCTGTGGTAAATGAGTGCATACCCCATAATTTTCTGCTATAGAGACCTATTTTTGGCGATCATGACGATCCGGAGTACCTAGAGACATATATATGACGCCGGGTACTGTGGGCTGTGTTGGATTCACTGAACTGTGTGACGACCAACGAATTGTAACATCAAACTGCAGATGGATTTTCTTTGTGACTTCGGGTCACGTATATATGTATAAATAGTCTCGACTAGCCACGTACGCTAGTGAGATACCACAGTACTTGACAATCATAAAGGGCGGCACTGGCATGTACTGGAATAATCACCGCCTAGTAATACTCATGAACATGATGGGGAATATACCCCAAGCTTTGTTCTAGCAAAGATTATCTACATCTTTAAACACATACCAGTGGAGTATAATAGTGGGAATGGAAATAAAAGGCGCCAGCCTGAGCAAGATAGAAAAAATTAGTTTATATTTCTAGTATTTTTAATTACCGGCTACCATTATAAGTACCATAGGTATCATAGGTACCCTAGGGTTCCGGATCGTCGTGATCGTCAACAATACTGGCATACGTATGCTTTAATAAGAGTAGTAGTTTGAGTAGTCAAAAGGGTACATAGCCTTAAATATTATAGAGAGATAAGCCTCTTTGTCACATCAGAAGTCCATATAAAATTTCTTTTTATCGATACTACTAAGAACTACGGGATGAAACTTCAAAGAATCAGCATTTAGGTTCTATGAACAACTCTTTCTGGATAGCTCAATCCCACGAGCGACTTGAAGACTCTCATAGTCGATATGGCTGTCCTTCAAATCTCGATGTACATCCACAGGGTCTGTTATATTGTCTAGATCTACCTCTTCAGGTTTGGGCCATTTGATCCTAAAGGCTTCGAGAAGACTCTGTTTCTCGATAAGCAAGGTTTGATACGTGCACCTCCATGCTGATACTAATGCCCCCTCTATCCACGCGTGTTGGGTACTAATTGCTTCGCCTACAATATGTAGGCCTCCCATTGCCGCTGGCATTGCCATATCAGCGTAGAAGTTACTATACTGGCCAGGACGAAAGTGAGCATATGCTTGAGTTACAAAGCCCTGTTAGCTATCGTACTCTTCCTAGGCTCTACATAAGGACCATACCTCCAACAGAGAATTCATCATGGTACCAATCATGGACTATTAGTAGTTAGAATAGTATTTCCCTCTATACTATGAGATATGAACTTACCGGCATATGAAACGGTTTCCTTCTTATACCAGTCCGGTGTTTTGCCATGCATTGCTGCAAAATTATTATATACTACGTTGAGAAGATGCTCTTCTGCTGTTGTACCATGACCCTGAGAGAATGCACCTAGCCGTGAGCCGTCCTGCGTCCTGAGTTGCGGGCACATCAGCATATCGATAGGTTTTTGAGTGGAATAAAGAAGTACGATAGATTATAGAAGAGAAACAATCATTGACATACCAGGTATAACTTGCTATTAATACAGCAGCAGCATCTGAGTCCTTAATTCCATAACTTGGATAAACAACAACCCGGACTGGTCTGTCTGTATAGCTTACACCCCCTATCTGTGGAAAGTCTTCCAATTCCTCCCACCATCGCGTCCGGAACTTGATGCCAATTTTTACTGATGGGCCATATCCTAAGCTACGAACTGCCTGGTTCTGGACGTAGGACAACCCAGCTCCAGTCAAGTCCATTAAACTTAAGCAGGACAACGGCGGTGAAGCGAATATATGAGAGTAGGCTTTGTTGTCGAACTCAGGGTGGTTTTCAACTTTGACAAACATCTTCCTACTATTATCTCCTCCCTCACAACCCCCCATCCTGATGGCGACAACGCGGTGGTTGTAGATAGGTTTCGTGGATAATGACTTGAGCATGAGGTCGGTTATGACAGATGAGCCACCCAAGACACACGACCACTTTTGCACCTTTTCCGGATTCTCGGCAGAGCCCGAACCGTACGGATAGTCGAACTGGATAGACTCCAAAACAGCCTAGTATCTATTAGAAATCGATACGTAGATTCCTTAATTGGATTTTAGACTTGCCTCGGAAAATGCGAGGTCGTACGACCCCGTTGAACTGTCCATCCTTTCCATCCATTCAACCACAAAAAAGGGAATACCTAGCTTATCATCACATGTACCACCTGGTGGAACTTCAGGCTTCATGTACCGAGAAAGATAACCTCTCATGGAAAGATTATCGTATTCCATCAACATTTCCCATCCTATTGGAAAGTCATTGACAAGGGCAATTTTGAATGGCTCCAAAGCTTTTGCGACAATAGCGTCGGCACCCTTCACAGTCACCCCATTGATCTTTTTAAAAGATGCTTTGAGGTACTCTTCGGGAACCTAAATACGGTCTATATAAGCCTTTGACTCTTTTACTATACAGATTTCAGGATTATTTATGGAAATGACTGACATTGTCAGCGTCTTTGAATGGATCATCCTGTTCATTTGCTTGCGCATTCGTCTTTCTAGACCCTATAAAAAATAGTTAACAGTGTACTCTTCTAATAAGATGTTTGAAAGACATACCATTGTATAATCTAATATTACGACATGATATAATCGATGACCTTTCCATTAGCAGTAATCCCAAGTTCTTCGAAAAGCTTAAAAGTAAGTTTGAGCGCGCCAATGCGGGGGAACCTCATGGCTCCAACATCAAAGTAATCGTACTCCTCCCCAGTGAAGTGATGAGTCTTGACTCTACCACCATGCCGATCAGATGCCTCAAGGATCTCGTATTTAAGGCCGAGCGCGTCAAGGAACATTCCTATCCGTAGTCCGGCTACACCAGCTCCGATGATACAGATTGGTAAATCATCAAAAGTATCACTGCAGTAGCGTCTGAGACTTTGGCCAGGGCCTTTAAGGTCTGGAATGAGGGGGCTGAGATACTCCTTATTCGCAGCATCTTTTACTGCTTTTTTAACAAGGTAACGGGCGCTTCGAGCACGAAAAGTAAGGTTTTCATCGTCCGACATAATGTGTATAGTTTAACGTTCAAATTGGCGCTTCGTTATCCTACCTTGAGCCTTCTCAAAATCATGATTGATGGTAACTATTTATGCCTAATTGGAAGCTATCAATACAATATGAAGGTTCCTCAGATATAGCTAATATTCAGATAAAATATAGATAGACATCCACAGATTATTACATGTCGTATTACAAGCTTTCATAACCGATTCCTGGCTGGGTATACGAAAAAAAACCCTCAGCAGTTGTACAGTAGATGCAGCTTTTACATGCGCAATAGAAGAATCTCGCTATTAGTGGGGTTCTCCATCTTGCTTTTTGATTCACTGTTTAATCGCCGATTGCATGCTAATAGAGGCTTTATATACTGATAAATAACTCAAATGAACCCCCACCGGCTTAGACATACATACCCCCGCCTCGAGATCCTAAGCGAACATAGGGTGATATGACAGAAAAGGGATTTATGAGAAAATTTTAATGCTGCACCACATTGGTTATCCTTATGTATGAAGATCCTTCCATTTTACCTGCTGCTACACAAGGCCCACCTACTTAGTTAATATGATAAGAGTTGATCTTTGTATGAGAAATATATGTACTAGAGTTATCACAGCTTGCGTTCACACTCAGAGGGTCTAAAAAACATAGGCGGCTGTATATCCGCGTGACCTAGGTATTATATAGGGCACTTATAAAAGCACAATTCCCACAAACCCATAAGCATCTTCTTGCTGACAGCGGAAGGATTACTAATTACTATATAGTTCAAAAATAGTCATATATTTTTCCTACGGTAAATTATGAGGTAAATACGGTGTAGGTGGTCTGGCAAAAACGCACAGAGGGGGCTAATCATTCTGCGCACTCAATAAGCGCATTTTTGCGGGGCTTGTGTCACAACAGGTTGATGGTTGCAATACCGGAATTGTAAAATCGGGAGGAGCAAAGTGGGCCGCCTAAATCTTACTGTGCATAAAAGTGAAGAAAATAAATGACTCGCTTGATGCCCTTAACTTAAGAAATTACTTGCTTATTTCAGAACAATAGAGGCCTATACATTACAGCACTTGACACTAACGTCTATGATAAAGGTCAAATACAACACAGATTTGAATAGCTGTTACGTAAACTATATATCCACGCAGAGAGGTGGAAATAACTAGGTATGAGAACTTCGTGTCGGTCCTGGCAATATGAATACCAAACGCCTTGAAATTCTCTGAATTATGGTTAATTATCTCAATATAAATACCTCAACTGATTTTAAATATTCAGCTTAGGTTGCTGTAGTAATGTACTACTATCCGAGTATATGATCGTTCCTATAATATACTTTATTTTAGAGGTTTAAACAATATACTGTCTAAAACCCGTAGTAACTAGTTATTATAAATAGAGATCCGTTGGGTAGATGTTACAATTAATTCCACTTTCTGTCGAACTTACTGGACCTGGTTAAACTAGCAATGATTAGTTAGTAGCCATCTCATAGTGTGATAAGCCATACTACGTATAAGCAGGATAGCAAATGTAAGGCTTTTACTAGCTTCTAGAAGTAATTTATTGCATTATATGTTTTGTATGGTAGGCCTAGTTTCGTGCCTAGACACATATATTTAATTGCTGCGCAACACCGTAGGGTCTGGTGTGCTTACCTCTCCGAGCTTAATTACACAATTCTTATTTTCGGTATATTTCGGGCATATTAAAGCTCTGGGGGGGGATTTTGGCACTCTTTTAGGGCATAATATTTTTCTCGGAGCCTTGTGGTAAGCTCAAAAGAGCCCCCCTCCCCCTAGGGACCTCTAAACACTGTGGAGGCTTTTGGGGTTGCTCCCAGGGTCTCGAAACGTTACTACTCCAGATACTATGGTGCTGGGTAGCAAAAATATGGGACTGGGCACGAGACTACTACTTATAGTAATTTCATGTCTAGGGATATTTCCGGATAGTCCGGGGGTCTCCGCAAAGAGTTAGGATTATGTCTTGGTAAGGCTCTTGGCAACACTTCAGAATATAGCTTAGAACCCATACAATCGACTCGCTAACTATAAAAAAAGGGTGTATTTACCTCACGGGTCTTCATACGGGGCCACCGCTGAGAGACTATTTATTATAAAGAGAGTCCACTTTAATAAATACCCTATAACTATATTGCTAGAAGTGTGAATATTCTTTTTTTATGGTAATCTAAGGATTGTCCTCCTTATTGTGTGTCGAGTGGTGTCGCCAAACAATTCCAGTCAAACTTCATACACACCGGGCAGATTGGAATACATATCTTTGTGTTCGATTGTTAACAAGGGGGTGAAGGGAATAGCTTCATCATTTGATCTTTGAAAGTACGTTAATCGAGAGAATATTACGCTGTCTCGTGCCTAGTCTACATAGCGCGGATACTTATCATCGAATTACAAGAAGTCTAGGAGACAAAAGAGAATATCCGCAGCAGGAAGAAAGGGAGTTTACTTAAAAAGTAATACTTATATTTTATGATCCTCGACATCTCAAGTATAGCAAGCCGGTTTACACGAGTCTAAGAATACATCCCATGTATAAGTTACTCTTAGACGCCAGCCGCGCTTACTGAGTTTACACTTGGCGCCTATTACCCAGTTCTCAGCTTAGTAAGCCTTGGCATCCCAACCCCCTGTATTACCAGCCCCCAAATCCCATCACTTCAACGCAACCTCCCCCACCCCCCCCCCCCCACCATCGCGTTCCTCCATCCCGACAAACCCTCAATGGAAACCTCCAATAACTGCCCCAAGTCGGGCCTGCCAGCGTATCGCGTCAATGACTCCCCAAAGCGACCCAGATGATGTTGCCGACACAAATTCAGACACCGACACCGACACCTGCGACCTAAACACCAGGCATGTTCAGCAGAAGCACGACACAGACCTCATCGACCCCTATTTTGGGGACGTTGATTGTTCCCGCTGGAATATTACGGATTTCCTCGAGCACTCCTCCGAGCCTGAATACCATCGCAAGATGCACATCTACCGCAAGTCACTTGAGAGCCTCGAAGCAGATCTTAACTTGGAGCAGCAAGCCCGTGACCGGGCGCGGAGACTTCTTGATCACCTCGTGAAGGTACCTTCCCCCCCTCCCCATTCCCCGAGCTCGAAGGGGTGAAACCTTGAACGGTCACCCCTCCCTCGGTGCTTATCGCTCATCCCCATCATAATGCCCGGCGCCGAGGCACAGACAGCATGCGCTGCTAGTCTGATGTGAAATGGCTGCGTGCCCACTTGGCGCCTGGTACCACGGCGGCATCAGATACCTGCGCGGTTACCTGATGTGAACGGCTGCGTGCCAAACCCTGTGGAGATGGGGAAGCGACCTGATATCGTATACCTATTAAAGTGCTACTAGGGCAATAGGCCGGATCGAAAGGCTGCCAAATCCTGGGAGAAGAAACGTCATGCGCAGACGATTATATCCTCGATACACGTCACAAACTCAAAAATTTCCCATAGCGCGATTGGGGCCCACAGCCATGTCTCTGCTACTCCGGAACTTGGAAAGAAAAGGAGGAGAGAGAGGGAGATGTCGAATGATGATGACGAGGTTAGTTACGTCTTTGAGCAGCCCCTCTTCATATTACCTATTCTCTAATCGGGCCGAGTTTTTTACCGACATTGAAGGGTAGTGCGTCGGTATTAAACGAGATCAACACACCTCCAATATCTGTCGCTGATTCTGTAGTTTTAAAAAGTGCCGTTGGATTACACAGCCGTGTTTCTCACACACTCAGGAAGAGTAAGGGAAGCAAGAAGAGGAGCAGAAGGTCTTTGCAGGAGGTTGGTCTCTTGCTTTCACTCGTGCGTGGGCGGCTTCGCTTATTGATTCTGTTACCCATAAGACCCCTCAGAATGAAAATTGCTTTGTGAAGGATTACATGGAGATGAAACCAACTAGCAAATGGACGCTTGCCAACAAACAGGGGGAAAAGGGGAAAGGAAGGGTAGTGGAAAAGATACTTTACGACTACTATAAAGAGAAGGAGCAGGAATCACTCGCGCACTCATGGGTCATCGAACTAGATGTGGAGGTGGACCCTGAGATAAGGTCCCTTTTTACAGACGAAGAGTGGCAGGAGATATGCGAAGAAAAACCGTCCGACTTATTAATGGTTGATACATGTTTGGCAGAGTCGATGATTAGGTTCTCGGGGGTAAGTGAATAAAGTATGCCCCCCCCCTCCAGATACTAATTCGGTCCCACAATGCAGGTAGAGACACCTGCCGAGCTTCGACACGTTCTGGAAACCACCCGATCCCGAAACCCGATTCAGCCTTACAGTCGTAGCGAGCATTATGATTGTGACTGGGTTGATATAGTTATGCGTAAGATGTATAACTACTTATATTATCAATATTCTACTTGCAGGCTTATACAAATCGATTTAGACTCACATTATTTGAACACCCTGACCAACCGCTCTTGCAAAGATCTCACAAAGAGGGCTGGTTTGACTGTAATATCTGGTCTTTCATAGTCGACCATTGCTTTCAAAGTCTAGAGGGAATTGTAACTGAGCGGTATGCTTATCATAAACACCACCATCATATGCTAAATCGCTAACCCCAACAGCAAGGAATTAATCTCTTCAGCCACCAAGGAGGCAATGAAAGGAAGAGAGATATTAACGATGGTAGACCAGCCTACCGATAAATCCTACCGTCCTCCGCGTCATGACGCCCTTATTTTCGACCCTCGATCGCTTTACGAGTTTGGCGCGTCAGAGACTGGACCCCTGTTCGAAGGCGTGAATGCAACGAAATGGCTCCAGGATAACCACAAGCTGGCGAAAGGGTTGCATGATATGCTATCCCGTCTTCAACGACTTGTTAAACAGGATCACGAGGTACTCCGAGATCTGCAGATGGTTGGGATTGTGACTTCAGGTGGGTCATCTATGACCTATGCAGCGCTGCGCAAAACTAACTGGCGAATAAAGGGTTCCACTGCCAGGTTATTCGAGTTACATATGCGAAAGGCTATGTTTGTCTTCTTAGCCGCGAACCACGGCGGGAGGTCCCTACGACAGTCAACGATCTACAACATCTTCTAGAGCTACTAGCCTGTATCTGGGGGGCAAAAGTGAGTGATTTAATTAAGCCCACTCTTGATACGTGAGGGGAGAGATGAGGCTAACTAGCTTCTAGAAGCAGGTAGAAAAATCTGCTACTACCTTTAAAAATCGTTCCCGATGTCGAACGAAGGAGGAGTTGTATAGAAAGTTAAGGGAGCGGCCGGTGACGGCGGTGACTGATACCTTTACCCTTCCGTGGTCTTGTTACGATTGATAAGGGCACTCCCTTCCTAGAATTAGCCAACATCCTTTAATATAGAATATTGAAATATAGTGCTCAGCACAGGATGCTACCTCAGATGCACTAGTAGCTCCGCTCACATGAAATTACCCGAACAATGCGGGTCTTTATTGTTAAAATATTCGTAATGTAGATTAATTCTCTATTGCATTAAGATAAACTATTGCGCAGCTCCTGTATACCTGTTGACTTGGGAGAGTAGTTATTTTAGAATTTTTTTTGATAACCTGGTACTAAATAGCGTGGAGGGGCTCGGATGCGATATGGACGTTAAGCTGTTCTGGGGTGAGGATTTTACTTCCTGCTTTATTCGGTGTCGCGCGCAATTATTTCATCCCCATTGCTATATCAATGTGGTTAGCGTCAAGTACAGCTACATTCGCAAGAGAGGGGTCACCCCAGTATACTATAGAGCAAAGAAATACCATCAAGCTCAATTATGACTATGGATTAGGCGCAATAAATTATATAGTGACAAAAGATCAGTACGCTCCCATGCAGAGTCAATTAACAAGTATACTTGGGGCGTCAAATTGGTTGCAGTCTACTAAACCTAATTAGGATGAACTAGGGGGGTAGAGATAAGTAGATAAATAATCCAAATACATCATTAGTCTTGTAAATGATCTCTTTCTCTTGTTATTGGTGGGAGATTCAGGGGTAGCACGGCTTTTCTTTGGGTCTCTGGTGGGTTTAACTAGAAGGATTGCATTGTCTCATGTAGTGCCCTTGGAAACACACTTGTACTCTATCTCGAGTTATGGAAGGGGAGTCTGAGGACTGGAGCCTACCCATATGTGTGTATTCCATGGTGGAATGCATTTGACATGGCGCTAGGTGGTATAATACGCCAAAACGCATTATGTATTGCTGTAAGCCTTGTATCTATTCTGGCCGCTCAGGGGACCATAGGTGGATCTAAAATCAGGGATTTCACTGATATGGGTTAGGGTTCGTTTTTACTTTGGTAGACCTTACGCACCTATACCGTGGGTGTGAAGTTTAGTAGCTCCGGCTTTGATAGTAATAACTTATTTATTAGTTTTCTGAGCCGAATAAATTCTTATTTGGTATGTACGGTACCACTAATCCACATCTCAGTAGTGGGAATAATTGTCTTTGTCAACGCCTTCAGGCAGGCTACATATGCACTGGTCAGGCAACCCACAACACCAAACCATGTTATCGCCTACCCCTCCAACCGAACCAAGGACATTTACAGACATCTCAGATTAGCATTCTTTCAAACAAACTCTGTCGAAACAACTACTTTTGAGCCTCTAAATCAGAAATATCTATCTTAACTCTGTAGGCCAAGGGGGTATTATGACAGCGGCATTCAAAAAGAGAAGGTCCCTTCCGAGGGACTTTATACCTTTGGTCTTCAGTGAAGAGCACATGACCTTGTCTGATTGCATCCCAGTTTACGAAGAACTTCAGCGTAATCCTGGATCCATATCTCGTATATTTTCTGATAAAGAAATAACCTCACAACTCTACACTCACTTCGATCAATACGCCTCCAGAATTGCGCGTTTTTTTATCATCTTTAACAAGAACTCGGTTAACCGGTCATATACTGGAGCTCGACGAACCTCCTGGGCGGGGGCTGAGCTCGCACATGAACTGGTCGAACACATTCTTATACCGCTTCTCGGTGATGGGTTCAGAAAGTTCCGGGTAAGACCGCCATTCATGGAGGTCTTCGGCACTGTTCTAGACTATTGTCTCCCTCATAATCCCCAGTCGCTCGAGAGGCTAGCCAGAAATCTCGTCGAGGAGCCGCCGGCATTTGTAGCGTTGATTTCAGGAAACACGAGCGGAATCATGAAGCAGTGGATTGGGCTGTTTATGAACACAGTATCAGACTATCAAGTGGTCAGTGGATGGACAAAGAGACTTATTGAGCAATGCGACTCTTGTGATAGGAATCATGATATTGAGAAATACAAAAGACGCTGGCTAGCACTGAACAAACTGCTTCCACGTTTGGTAACGGTTCTCAGAAACCCGCTGGGACGAGTACATGATGCGCCAAGACAACAATTAAAATTAGATCTTGATTTAACTACAGAATTACAGGCCCTCGGACTTACCCCACCTGTATCCGAACGCGACCTTGAAACGATAATCCAAAAGCTAGAGAAGGATGAAATAGTCCGGACATTACAGGCTATAAGCGGGACTTTTCCTTGCCAGCAGTGCCACGAGTCATCGATCTCTTCGTGCTCCGTGGTTTTGGCGGATCAAAACGAGCGAGATACAATGACATCTAGGTTTGGATTTGTGCGATTTACAGATCTACTTGGAGCCGAGGTGGGAATTTGGCGAGTCCTGGTTTCCTCACAGGCCTTGGAGGACATGCAACAGACTTTTACAGAGGGTTGTACAAATATCGAACTACAGAATTGTAATCATTGCTAACTTGTTGATACGTAAAAGGATCCTTTGACATGGTTGAATCCACACTTATCCAGCTCTCCTCCGGAAAATGGGATGAACCCCTAATTCTACAGCCAGTGGGAGAAGGTGGTAGTTTTTTGTATGTGGCACCATACGGCGAGCATAAGAGAAGTGGAATACTGTGGCAATTGGACGTTGAATATGATGAATCATATCAATCTTGGTTACAATTGATAAAAGGTATGACATCATCAGGCTACTCAGATATTATAGATTTTTAACCATATTATTTAAAAGTGTGGAGAATAGGAGAAAAGAAAACGGTCAGCATACCTCAGCGAAACCAATAGAATGTTTGATTGTTAGCTCATACATAATATATTAGATTGAGCAAGCTGAAGCACATATTCGCTGCATCCATAGCACGTACTCCGGTGTTCGTCTTCGAGCGCACAAACACTTACCCATCGATCAAGCCAGTGGTATAGCTTATCCACGCACTTATGAAAAGGATAGTGACCAGTGGTCAAGGCCCTCAAAGCTGGATGAGAAATCTGAGAAGCAACTCGCCGAGAGCCTCTTACGATTCAGTAAATATACTACCCATGTCTCTTAGTTTTTTTTTTTTTTTTTTTTTTTTTATATCAAGTGATTTTATTGTTCTGGGTACAAAATCTGGTATGCAGTATAAACTATGACCTAAAAAGAACCCTTCCCCTTCCTAAAAATAAAACTCGACCCCCTTCAAAATTCCAAATAACACATAATTTAATACAGGAAAGAAAAGAAACATTTTAACAAAACCAATGTACTACTCAAATATAACTTCTTTCCTTCTGACTGGCTGTCTTAGTGCCGTTATACACGGGCTTGGTAGACTTGTTGACTCCTTATGATTCGGAGTAAGTAATGGAGGTGAGAGAGGACGTAGTGGAGGGGGATGGCACCGGTGACGGGAGGGCTTTTTTGGGAAAATTTATCTTATTTTGAATGACGAAGGTCCCGACGAGTAGCGAGAGAGATTCGGAGCTCCAAATTTCGTCAAGGGACCTAATATTGGGCAGAAGAGAATTTCTGGACGTGGTGAGACTGGGGCAGTGCAGAAGCACATGCTCTGTTGTTTCGGGAGAAAGAAGACACCTGGGACAGGTGTCAGGTGTGTGGAAATTTATCCACGACTTGTGGGCGTTTAAATAGCTCTTTTCCACCCGCATTTGGTGGAGACGGGAAGATTGAAACTTATGAAGAGACATAAAGTATGGTGTTGTAAGGGAACAACCGTATTTATAGTAACTGGGTGGTGGGTAGAGAATCTCCCAGTTCTTTAGGAGTTGCTGTTTGATAATTACTGAAAGATTTTTGTGGCTAAGATTGGAGCCTAGTAACGGTTGAATAAGGGAACCTAAAAATTCGATTGGCAGATGGTTCACACCTGCCTTGGCGACCGAATTCCACTTTTTGGGGGGATTGGGAAGGCCTTTGAGAAGCTCGGAGTGTGAGTAGCTCCGTTCGGGTGAGATGGTTGGGAACGAAGGGTCGAACCGGGCCGTGACTGGATTGTTAAGGGGGTGGGCTGTAGCAACTCGAATGGCGTGTTTGATCTTGAGATATTGAAGGTAGAGTATCAACGGGGGGGCGGATGCCTCCGCCCATAGAGCGTGTAGATTGGTCGATCTAAAGCAACCTAGGGCCCACCTGAGAACGGAGTTCCAAAAGACCTCCATTTCTTTTAGGGCTGAGGTGGGGGTAAAAAGAGTGGCTCCATAGGTGAGCATGGGGCGGATAGCAAGGGTAGCCAGTTTCCTGCAATTACTTGAGGAAAGACCTTTTCCGGGGGAGGAAAATCTATGGAGAATGCCAAAGGTAGCCTGGGCGGACGCCAGTCTTCTTGTAAAATGATTGTTTGGGTTGAATGAGGGTGAGAACCAGTAGCCAATCCACCGGACAATTGATTTTGGATGGAAGGTGTGACCATCGATACACACGGGAAGATGTGAGACAGGTGACTTGTCTCTGGGGGTGCGCCAGTGCATCAGTTCAGTTTTAGCAACTGAGAAAGACACGTTTCGTGGGGCTGCGTCGCTTTTAAGACGGTAGTAGTTTTCTTGAAGTAAAAGAATGTTTTTCTCCACTGTAGGAGAGGCAACCGTGATAGCAAAATCGTTAACGTATGATAGGGTAATGCCTGGTGATGGTTCCAGATGATGTAAGACGCTAACGTAAATAACAAATAATAAAGGAGAGATGGGGGATCCTTGGGGGACCCCAACTTGAACGGGAACAGCTAGCTTGGGGGAGCCTTTATAAAGCAAGGTGACCCAGCGATCAGATAAAAAGGAAAGGATCCAATTAATCATATAGGAGGGAACGCTTTGGGAAGTAAGAATGGAGGCTAGAGTGTGTTTGACCACGTTATCAAAGCCACCTTTAATATCTAAAAAAAGAGTGGAGACTTTCAGTTTAGCTAGTTGCATAGCTCTGATTTCGTTGTAAAAGACAGTGGTGGCATCTGAGGTGGAAAGGCCTGCGACCGAGCCGCACTGGTGTGGATGAACTAGGCCGGTGGCCTTCGCTATCTTTGCCAGTCTAAGAGTGACGACTTTTTCCAAAACTTTTGAGAAGGTTTGGAGAAGCACAATTATTCGATAGGAAGAAGTGGCTGTGTAGTCATCTTTGCCTGGTTTGGCTAGGACTACACCGTTTGCTTTTTTTTAAGGAAAGTGGGTGGTAACCGCTTTTTAAAAGAGGGGTAAGAATTCTAGGAATGAGTGTGGGGTTAATCCTGTGGACACCTTTCCATACTGAGTAAGGAATGGAATCGGGCCCTGGTGCCGAAAGATTGGAGGTTTTGGAAAGAACGAGCTGAATTTCTTCAGGTGTAATAACGGGAACATTATGATACCGTAGGGGAAGGGGAGAGCCAGTATCTGGTCTCGGGGGAAAGAATGCGTTCACTAAATTTTCATTTAGAATTTGGGGTGTGGGGGAATTGGGAATGGACGGAATTCGGTCCTCGGATCTGGTGGCCATTTTCTTAAGCCGCCACATATCGGAGGGGGAGGCGTTGGACACAAACGTGTTCCAGTGGTCGCGTTTGGCCTTTTTGATAGCGTTAAAGTAGGCGTTTTTGGCCGCTTTAAGCTCGAATGGGGGGGAAAGTCCTTTGCGGTAGGACTTGTGAACGCTGTGATAAATAGATCTAAGTTGGGAGAGATTAGGGTTCCACCAGGGTTTCGACCATGATGAGACTCTCTTTGTGGGGGTGTGTAAAAGAAGAACGTTGTGAAGTTGATTAAAGGACTCGTCGAACCAGTTATCTAGGTCGGGGGAGTCAGGGGGAAGCTGAAGCTCGCTTAGCTGGGGGGCGATAAGGTCCCAGTTAGTGAGAAACCAATTGGGGGTGTTGTAGGGAGTGAAATCAGAGTCCGGAGGGGCCAGCTGACAGAGTATGACCCTGTGATCTGAGCCTGTGGGGACTGGTGGGATCAGCCATTTTTGAATTAATTGAGTTGCAGAATGATTAGCCCAGGTAAAGTCGATAACGCTGTGTCGCTTTCTCGAGTCGGGAGAGATTCTGGTGTATTTCCCAGGTGTGTTAATGAGCGAAAAGCCAAGTTGGTTGGCTAATCTAAAGTAGGGAGTGGAAAGATTTAGTTCTGTTGTGGAGAGCTTTCGTAGGGGGTCCGCAGCAGGAGAGTGAACATTAAAGTCGCCAACAACAGTGGTAGGGACAGACGAGGCCGGAAAGGCCATGTAGGGAGGGACAGATCTGACAGAGTCAGACACCTGTCTGTTGTAAACATTAACGAGTGTTAAGGATAAAAAGGAACGATTTGAAGTTGTAAAATGTAGTGTAATAAAGGCAATGTCCCCTCGGTGCGAGGGGGTCTGGGTAACGGAATTCTTATCCAAAAAGGAAAGATTGACATAAAAGCACACTGACACTTTATCTGACTGAAGTGTGGGTGTGGGTTTAAAGAGGGCGAAGTTGGGTGCAACTAAAGGAGAGCGGTTAAACAACGGGGGTTCTTGCACAGCTATGACCTGTGACGAGTGAACAACTGGATTTGAGAATAGAGAAAGAAACACATTGTTGCTCCCGGCGCAGTTGTGTTGGATGATGTTAAAAGAAGAAGAATGTTTAGTGGTCGCACTAAACATTTTAGATGGTGTCTTTCATTGCCACTTCCTCGGTGGCATCTGAAGAGGGTTGGGCCTCCTGGGTAGGTCCGTCTCTGAGCTTGTTAATGATGGAAATGCGGTGGGTGCATTTCGAGAAGTTTGCCGTGTGGTTACCCCCACAGTTGACGCACTTGGAGGGGGAGGCGACGCAGCAGTTGGGTTTTGGGCGGACGTGGCCAGGGCACGTGGTAACGGCGCACTGGTGTTTGTCCCTAGGGTGACCTAGGGAGCAGATGGGGCAGGTGGGCTCTTTTTGTTTACACCCTTCGGTTGGGTGGCCGAATTTGTAGCAGTTGCGGCAAAGGGTGGCTTTGGAGGCTGACCACATGACGGAGCAGTGGCGGGGGCGTGAGAAGAGTCTGATGGTGGTGCCAATAATGGCTGCTTCCTCAGCTGTAACAGTGATGACAACTGTTGAGAACTTCTGGGCATTTCGGGCGGTGTCATCGGCCGTGAGAAAGCGGGTGTCGAGAGGAGTGATCCCTGTAGCGAGTTTCACTGCTTCAGGGAAGGCTTTTTTAAGGTGGGTGAGGTCGGGGAACTCGCTTAGCGGGATGCCTCTGACAGCGACGTCACAGGTGGTAGGAGCTTGCTTGAACAACTGAAACGGGTTAGAGGAATCATTGACCGTTTGATTGAGAATGGCGGTGAGTCCTTTGAAGAAGGGGGCGTATGTGGAGGCTGGGACCGTAGGGGGGGCGGTGACTGAGACAGCTCCACGTTGGTTGATGGAGACTGTAAGCGAGGTGACGGGGGCAACTTGTCCTCCTTTAGCGAGGAACTGGCCTAAGAGGGCAGGAAGGCGTTGAACGAGGGATTCGGAGTCTTTGAGGGGAGAGGGGGTCTGTCTGGACGAAAAGAACCTTCGCTGGGCAGTTGGCAAGGTCTTGGGCTTATCCTCCGTGACTTTTGGTTGCCTGGGACGAGGGTTGGTGGTCTTCTTGGTAGTCTTTGGGGTGGTAATGTTAGCAGCCGACTTGGCTGCGTCAACGTAGGACATCTTTTCAGTGACAGTGACCGGCGTGGGGGAGGATTTGGCGGGTGGGCTCTGGTAAGAGGGACCAGCAGGGACGGCTGGTTGGGTTCTTTGGTGGGAAAAGGTTGTAGGAGGGGAAGAGACTGAACTTTTAATGTTCTTAACGATGGCCTCGAGTCTCTCGAAGCGGTCGTAGACGCTGGTGGGGGGGTGATTGGAGGCGTACCGAGTCTTTGTCTGAATGTCATCGACAGCGGCCGTGATGGAATCGAGTTGATGGGAGAGTTCGAGGACGGCGTGTTTAGCCTGGGCCGCGACCTTGAAGGTGGAACAAAGGAGGGTGAGGAGCAGCTTCTCCATGGGGGAGGTGTTGTCGTCATTCATAGCGTTGGCGACGGTGTTAGAGATGAGGGAGGAGTTTGGCACGCCTATTTCATGGTCTATGAGACCAGTTTGTAGGTTGTCGTAAATTTCAGCAAGAGAGGGGTCAGGGCTTGGCATTTTGAAGCCTGGGATTTTGGTGAGTTTGGTGGGGAAAAACGGTTGCCACGCAAAAATTTGGTGTTGAATTTCAAAAACTGAGAAAATAGAGGGGATGGAGGATGCCATGTCTCTTAGTTGTCTGAGCTCTCCATATATACAATACGGTGCGGCATGCTTACATAATGTGCGTATCTCCAGATAAATTTTACACCGTGACACATCTCACCTTCAAAAACATTCGGGCAGAGAATCTAACTGCTGAGTATCCATTATGTCTCGCAGAGGAAGAGTTAGAAATTGTGAAGGAAACGAGAGCTTCAACGTTGATCCAAGGTAGAAGTGGCACAGGGAAAACGACCTGTTTAGTATATAAGTTATTCGGGCGATACGTGTCTTCCAAGATCACTGGTGCAAATAACTTACCACGTCAGGTAGATCTCTCATAGCACTTATAATAGATGCCAGTCTCACTATGGGTGCTAGGTGTTGCTTACTCGGTCTCATGTACTTTCACATAAGTTGAAGGGCTATACTAAACGACTGATTGCAACTCATGATCCCACAACTATTTCAATATGGCAATCAAGTGGGGACGGTAACTCATTAATACTCGGCGACGATGAAAGAGAGGTCAATCACACAATCTTCACGATCCTAGCAGAAGATTTCCCTCTTGTCTGCACATTCAACTATTTTATAAAGCTACTAGAGAACACACTGAGGTATTGACTGATCCCTGGTCCAGAGAGATTTGGCTAACCGATGTATCAGGGCTGCAGAGAGAAATGAATTTTCCTTTATCCCTATCCAAAGTGGACCTAAAAAGGACGTACATACTAGGAATGTGGGAAAGGGCACACGTAGAAAACTTTTCAGAAGGAGTCAGGTCGTTGATTTCGAGGTGTTTAGCGAACAGTACTGGCCAACCTTCCCAAAAACATTGACTACAATCTCCTCTACACTGGCATTCATGGAGATTATTGGCGTCATTAAGGGATCTGCGTGTCGTTCAATTGATTTCAAGCCTCTGACACGCGACGAGTATATCTCTGAGGGGTATCGGATTTCACCAATCGAGGTAGATCGAAACCACGTGTATGATATCTACTTACGCTATGAACAGATTAAACGGGAACACGGTGATCTTGACGATATTGATCGAGCAAGGGATATTCTCAACGGCATTTTAAAAAACCGAGAGATGAAAGGTAGAATCGAAAGTGCGTTTGATGAGATCTACGTCGATGGTAAGTGAGCGTGGTGCTACGCCCTTAGTAACAGCTCAGTGCTGATTTTCTATAGAGGTCCAAGATCAAAGGCTTCTCGAGCTCATGATGCTGCTCCATTTAATTAAGGCTCCTAGCGCCATCAATTTTGGTACTACACATCCCTTGCTTCAAATATATATATTGATTCGTTTTGATTCAGCTGGCGACACTGCGCAATCAATCTCGAAAGATTCCGTTTTTCGTTTTCAGAACGTCAAAGACCTTCTCTATGCGCGCTTCTCAACAAGTCATAATACTCTCCCAGATATACGCAAACTATATAAGAATTATCGTACTCACCAAGAAATACTTAACCTCGCAACATCTGTGATGAGGTTACTATATGACAGTATGTTGCACTCTAAGGCTTAGCGGTAGCGAAGCTAAATTCCACAGGCTTCCCAAGTATGGTGGATGATATGGATGACGAGAAGGGGCAGTTCACTGGCCCGAAACCAGTCATCTTTGGTGAGTAGAACCCTAGAAATACTATTATAGCGACTGACAAAGGTAGTTGGCTTTGGTTCGGAGATCCTTTCTAGTAGCATGTTTGGTGCCACTAATCTAGATGCCGATCCTGCCCAGTTCGGTGCAGACCAGGTCATAATTGTTCGAGACGATGCTCAGAAAGAAAAGCTTCACAGAAAGATTGGTGACTTCGCTCTAATATTAACTATCCTGGAGAGTAAGGGTATGGAATTTGAAGATGTCCTCTTATTCGATTTCTTCAGCACAAGCGAATGTATACAGGCATTACGGGCTGCTCTACGGGTCAATTCTAACGAGTTCGCTCCTACAAGGCATATGGTAATTTCTAAATCATTGACCGGATATAAACGGTGCTGATATATTCTTACCTGGGTGACTAGGAATTGTGCTCGGAGTTAAAGGTATGCCTTGTGAAAGTTTGATATGCGAAAAATTGACTGATTGAGCATAAGCAATTATACGTTGCAATAACCAGGTGTCAGAATAGACTTTGGTTCTTCGAGAGTAGACCTGCTAGTGTTGACCCCATACTCCAGCTATGGGCCTCTAACGTTCATAGGGTTCATATAAATGATAGTAACGTATGATATCAATATTTATAGGTTAAGTATCAGGGGTTTAGAGCTAAAATAGTGATAGGCAAGCGAGATGTTAATGCAACTTCGCCCGGGGCAAAACGCGAATGTTGAAATCTGGTTACAACGGGGGTACCAGTTTATTGAGAACAAGAACTATGACAGTGTTTGGAACCCCTACCCACAGCGTCTAGATACAAACTAATAGTTATTTCTATAGGCGCTTCTGTGTTTTAGACGAGCTAACAATAAGAGAGGTAGTTCTTTGGCTAGAGGTTTGATTACTGAACGAAAAGCCAAGGCATTATTAGCCAGAGGAAGCGATGAAATATCTGAGCAGTATTTTCAGGAAGCCATAACGCTGTTTGATGAGTGTGGGCAGACGCTTCGTAAAGCGGCCTGTTACGAAGCCCTTGGAGACTTTAACAAAGCAGGGGGTAATTGATTCGTAATGCTTGTTTGAATTTTTTGTATGAGTCCTAACATATTTTATAGATATTTTTGCAGAAAATAGCGAGTTTTCACGAGCTGCCAATCTGTTTGCCCAGGCCAACCTTTTTGAAAAGGCAGCGAAGAACTTCGCGCTAGCTGGACGTCATGACGATGGAGCCTCTATCTTAGCAAAAGGAAGTAAATTCGACAGCCTTGTCCTATATATAAACGAGTATGCATTCAACCTATTCTTGGCGCCGCACCTGAGAAAGGTCGTGCTAACCGTTATTAATAGGTACGGTATGCATCTAAGTCCTGGCTACCAACGTCACTATACAAGGCTTTGTGTCTTGCTTCTCAAACGTGGCAAGATATCTTCAAACCTGAGAGAACTCGCTGCATCCACATTAAACGACGATGAGAAGGAAGAATTCTTCCGTGAATATGAGATTCCAGATCTTCTATCGACGTTGTTTATTCAGCAGGGTAGATACTCTGAGGCTTGTAGGCTTGCAATTGCCCATGGAGACATTTTCAAAGCCTGGCACCTGGGTGAGCGATATGGATGTATGCAGCTGCTACCACAAAACGAACGAGTTGAAGTCTATAGTTGCTGGCAGGTCAAGCTTTTACACGATAACTTATCATCAGAGACGGCAAATCTTTTTATATCAGAGCCCACCTGGGCCCCAAAATGTTCATGGCTATCAGATGTGCCGTCTTTGACGTCGTTCTGGTCTAGCCTTCCTCGGCAACTTAGTCAGTTCTGGAGTCACCAGATTTCCTACGGGGAGCTTGTTTTTCGGGAAACATGGATGAAAATAATTTTTGACTTAATTGTATGAAGTTAGACTCTAGTATGGGTTATATTTACTAACAGAGGGTAGGTCACTTTAAAGGCGAGTGCATTTATAGACTCGGCCCATAGCATAATGGAGCTTCCGGTGGAGTCTATAAATGCTGCTGTCAGGCTTACCAAGGGACTGATCATTGACTCCAACACTCCGGTACCTCTGCTAAACATCTTGGGTATCCTTCCTTGCCGAGAAAATAGAAATTCGTTGGTGGTTCTACAATCATCGCTTGTTGAAGTCGATGATAGTGGCCTCAGTATTAAGAAGAAACGGATTTGTTTAGAACGTGCTATTTCTCAGTGGATAGTGACAAATCTATGTCGAGCAATAGATGAGCTAAACGAGAAGGCAAGGCAACTCCTTCATGACACAGAACCGTGCTATAGCGTCCAATATAGAGGAAAGTCACTAAGTCCCGGATTCGATGGTTGGGAGCTAACAATGCGCAGGATTCTGTCGTAAACCCACCGGGCAGTGTGAGCTCTCCCACACACTTCTGGGAGCAGCAGAAAACCTAGCCATGACAAAGGTGATCTTCAACGCTGCGGGATTTTTGTTTGACATTAACGAGATTGTAGCATATTCTTCACATAGCCTCTATCTTTTGTAGTCTTCTGCCTCTGTATCACCGAAAATTCGATACCTTGGCCCCCGAAGCATTCTTGAAGAGCTACCGTCCACGCCGTAATTAACCCAGTTTGATATTTCTCAGAGACCTTGTACTAACGTTTCATTGACAGAGAGAAGTTGGCTAGAACGTTTGTTACTAAGGATAACATACATATCGTCCGTGGAGCAAGCACCAGAGGCTTTGATGATGATAAAGAATGAGATTGTGAAACGAAATAGTGTTCATGTCGGAGTCTACGGGGGGCTAGCCCAACTTTTATTCTTTCGGCTAAAGAATAACGATGAACTAGACAAAATACGCGACGTGTCGTCAATGCTTGAACAACTTCAGGTTGCGCAAAGTCTTGGTCAGCTTCTACTTATCTATAATGCTTATTTAACTACTAAGTCGTATCAGGTCTGCGCCCCAACTTTGAGAGAAGTTTGGATCTCAAGGTCACGAGAAATCCGGTAGCTGAGGAGAGCTGGAAGCTTCTACAAAAAATCAGCGCTAGTCTTCATGCAGGATTGGGGCAACAGTCAGTCACGGCCCTCGATACGATAATACAAAACATTGGTTGTTTGGATCTTCATTCGTATCATGCGGTCATTGCCCTCTATGAGAAACGGGCAACCTACCTGGTATAGATTAAAATACTTTCCACTTATTATATGTTTTTTACCCAAGCTGATTCATCCTATCTTTTCTGGCCAAAAGATATACATGAGCAATCCAGGGGATATAATATTGCCACAGGGTTGGATTGAAATGTACGACCAGATGCTACCTGAGACGCCTCAGCGCTTGGATATAGCCCGGAGGAGCCGCCATAGGGAAACCCTTCTTTTACTCATTCAAAGCTTTTGTTCACTCATTAAGAAAATAAATAGCGATGAACATTTCCAGCACAAAGTATCAGGGCGCATAAGAGCCAAGGGTCAAGGCATTATCATATTTGCTCGCCGCAACATACATTTTCTGACAACATGTATCTTGAATACCTATTCATGGCCGACGGCTCCTGGAACTGGTTTAAATATCAGATGCAGTCAGGCAAGATCCCTAGTCGATGAGGTAAGTACATCCAATCATAAGACCAGTTATTACATCCTAACAATATATCTATAGACACTCACTCTGCGGTTCGCAATGTCAACGGACCTACGGGGGTGCACATCACATGTCAATCTAGGCCACAAATACCTATCCTCCTTCAATATTTATAACGGCAAAGACCGCCCACGTATCGTCAAAGCGACACAACGTGGCCCGAGTTTCTTCTATTTTCTCGAGCCAGCCGTCTCAAGACTTTTGCTTGAAGACCGTAGGTTCAAAACAGCCGAGAAAGAAATAACCCTAGACGAGAACCCCACAACCGATGAATTTCTCAAACACTATGGGCATGTTGAACCAGCTGTTACCAAGATCCAACGGATGTGGAAATTACAATATCCCCTCATTCTCAAAAGGAGAGAGTTTTTCAACAGTCCTATCGGTAAAGGTATCTGCTTTATCAGGAAATTCTGTCAGGATATGGTTGATTTTTCCCACCTGGGAAAAATGGAAAGTCTACGAGTTCGATATGTCCTATTCAGTGAGGGTATACAGCTCTATCTTTTTAGCGAAAGAGTCGATAGGATATACACGGAATCGAGAGACGAAGCCCAACGAATCATGAAAAACGGAGGGATTGAGCTGATTGAGTCTGCCTATGTAAGATGGGAGAAGCTACTTGAGATCCAACAAAAGGTAGCAGAAAACACTAGCTTCTTTGCGAAGGAAAATTGGACTCGACTAGAAATCACATCACAAGACCTGGAGTTGAGAATAGGGGAGGTGAATAAGAGCCTACAGCGTATCGAGTTTATTTTGAACTTGCTTAACCCCCGAAAGCGTGAGCCCGCCTCTGCCATAGTTATCCAACGGGCTTGGAGAAGGAAACGCCAGTTACTTAAACTACGTCGGGACTTCCGTAATTCGGTGTCAGGGGAGACTATCGCATATGTCCAACGTATTGTCAAGGCCCTCAACACGCGCAGCCCTCTCAGCAGGACGGCAGAGATTCGAAGAGCCGGCGTTCTCTTTGGCCATGTCGTGCAGTTGATTCAAGAGGTCAAAAGAATTGAGAAACTTTACAAAAGGACTAAACATGCAGTTAAACTTCGGATGGATTTGACTGGTGGCGTCGGCGGGGAGCAGGGTGCATGTGGCCTCGGGACAAAACTCAACGACATTCGTGACACAGTACGCAAGCAGGCGGCGTTCTTATCCGAGGCCAACTGGATGCAGCTAAACGTCCCAGCTTGGGAATTGGAGGAAAAGTGTGTGGAAACATGGCGAGTAATGCGGGCAATGGAGAACACTTTATTTCGTATTATGTACCCGTTGCAGACTGTATCTTCATAGGGTTGCGAGGTAATTAGGATTTAGTACTCGTGTAGAGGTATTGGAATGGATTTTCGGATGTTTTGGCTTAGGCTTCTGTGATTCAGAAAACGTTTCCAATGATTGCAATCTTAGCGCCGCAACTTCCGATGCCTGAATACTTTAATATATGCTAGAAAAAAACAAAACCTTTGTCCAAGACATGCTCCGAATAGACCAGGTCCCCCTAGCGCAGGCAGGCAAGGTATCCTCTAGATATTTGATGACTCGGGCCAGCAAAAATCACGTAGAAAATCACGGGAAAAATCCACAGAATTTGAATCTTTATGAACAGAGGTACAAGCAACAAAGAATACTATACCCTAAAGTATACATAGTGGTGGTAGGAGTGGTTTGTAGTAAACGAGATTTATAGGTACATGACACAAAATACCCTTGTGGAGAGGTTCTGCTAATGGTGTATATATGAGTATACTTTAGTACAACCCTATTCTAGAATGATTGGTGCTTCAGATAAAAATTATTGGGTGTTGTATATAAATTCTAGACAGAGGTTGTACTCCTTGCCCTAAATCAGTAAACTGATTTCGCATTTATAAGGCCGCAACAAAGCATACTAATATGATTTGAGAGTGAATGATCGAGTGCTCTCTCATGCTTGGTTACTATGGGCCTCGCTTGTAAGCCACCACCACCCCTGCCACTAGGTATACCTTATAGTACAAGGGTATTTATTACTTGTGCCTGCGCTCATAGATGTTTAAATAACGTTTTATGGATTTTTCCCGGGGTTCTTTACGTGGTTTTAACCCTAACTAAGATTGCCCTGCCTGCCTGCCTGGGTAGCAAGAGGGACTATGCCTGTCTTAGGCAACGGTTGAAAGTACCGTGGCTGGAGGTTCATATAGTTAACAGGTGCTGGAACAGTTGGGAGCCGTGGAAATTCCTGGAAATAGCGCCAGAAATACACAAACTTTTACTAATACAGAGTAAAACTCTCAAAATTTCGCAAAAACACATATTAACCCTGGCTACAGGGGGGGTCGAATCTCGTAAATTAATACATTATTATATCGGCCATAACAAACGGAGCTGTGAGAGCATAGAATATTACTAGTGGCCAATGCCTGTTTGAGCTGACCTTGGCATCTAGCCTTACTGGCCATAACTGAGCCTCAATGTGTATTCAACCAATCGTACAATTTATCTCATCCCACAGTGGTTTTCGGTATTCGGGCATTGAAAAGGTTTTCCCGCGTAAACTTTCTTTTTTGTCTCAGAGAACTCTGAGGCTGTTTTTATATTACTGTAGAAACTCGAGAAATTAGCTATGCGGGCGCTGCCTCCACTTCCTATCAAACATATAGTATGTAGCTATCTGATCGTAAGGATAATTATCTCCAGCTAGCTTTAATCGGTTTAGGGAGGGCATAAATAGGTCTAGAAGACACTTTAATAGTACGTGGCGGCGACACCCGCATAGCGAATTTCTCGAGTTTCTATGGTACATGTATGGTCCAAAAAAGGAGTCTCTTTATGGGGGTGGCTGTGACAGCGGAAAAGGACAAAGGAAAACATAACCAAGGCCCTGAGCCCTATGCAACTACATTCCCCACTACAAAGGAAAGAAAAAAAAGAGCGGATGGAAACACTTATCTCCTCGTACATTCTCAACATGTCCTTCACCCTGTAACCGGCCCAAGCTGCTTATGCAGCTCGATCTCGTAAGAGTTTCTCCTTATCACAATCCATCATCACAATCCATCAGGTCATTCCTCTATCCCTTCACTAAATAGTCATGAATAGGATACTCCTCCTATCAACGTTCCTGTCGACAAACCCTAACTGTTATCGATATTTTCATTTTCGATACCGATGATTGCGCTTCGATCGTCGATAATATTGTTCCGGTTGTCGATCTAATTGGTTTCGTGTGGTGTGAGAGGGGGGTTCGGGGTAGATTTTCGCCGTTTGGACCACCGGCTCAGCTTAAGAGGTGGCCTTTACCCCACGGTGTAATCTAGACGGCCGCAAAAGAGGTCTTTTTCCCTATATGCCAGTTTTTAGACATACTCTTGTGTGGCCCAGCTGCCGTACAGCGTCGGGTAGGGGACTCTCATGCAGCTACCGTAGTCTAGTGTCCACAATGGGGCAGTCCGTCCATCCTTAGGCTATGACAGGATACCATATGATTCTATAGTCCGTCCCAGCCTCTTTCTAGGGCGGCCCAGGGCGTAAGGAACGAGCGCATAGGGCTCTATAGTGTGTCAACTCTTTAGGGCTAGGGTTCTATTTTCTACATATCGACCATCATACTCTACCATTCCTACTTAGACTGTGATTGGCAGATACTACATATTTCTGTTCCTAGAATAGTGCAAAAAGTTCCTTGGCAAATGTAGATAGGTCCTTATAGTCCTTGAGAATCTCGCCCGGGACGGATTATGGCTCATAGTCCGTCCAGTCCTGGGTTACTGTGAGCCCGGACGGTTACGAACACTACCGGGCCCTATGGAGTTAGAAATAATAGTTTCTCGAGGGGTTTGCAGTGCGCTGGCGCTTTATAGGAGCCACGGTCTACATGATATCACGTTTTATATCTATCTATTGGTATCGATTTGCTGCTGGAGGAGGCAGGCAGGGACAAGAGTGCTTTCCCCCGTGTGTAAGAGTCTTGAGGTAAGTATTGAGTGTAGATAGGGGAAGCAGCGCTGGAGCAAGCAAGCATGTAGGGGACTCGAGCTTCTTGCACAAGGGAGTTAAGCAACGCCAAGTAGGGAGAAACAGCTGACAGGAGCAAGGGTACACCTCTATCTCGCGTGAGAAAGAACCAAGCACCAAGCATAGAGCGAGGATAGGGAGGAGGCAGGCAGTGCTTTTCTCTCTCGCGTGAGAAAAGGTCTTGTGCCAAGAATGGTGCGGGTACAGGTGGCGCTGGACCAGTGCCAAAAAGCACAAAAGAAGAAAGGAAGGGAAGGAGGGGAGCCGATAGCGCAGGGGATATATGGGGTACCGTGTGGTTGTGTGGGTATGACGGTATTTCTATAACTAGATAGTCATAATATATAAAATCTTTCAATGAATTATAAATAAATCTTATAATTTTCAATTTCAATTTCACTTCCATGTACTATTAAAATATACCTCTTTTGATACCGAATTTTAACCCATACATAATATTGTTTGCCCAGCGTTAAAATTATGTCAATACTCGGTAATGTTGCAAGTGATTTTTAAATGTGCACTGCGGGTGGTGTACTAGCCGCACACCCGTAAGACGTTTACTAGAACATCATGACGTACAATTGGTAATGAGATAAAAATTAAACCAAAGGGGGAAATATTTATCTAGAGTTAATGAGAGGTAGAGATTGAATTATTTAGGTAACTATGCTAATGTGAGCTCGATTAAGGCATATTTCTAGCTTTTTGCGCCCACTAAAATCGAAACCGTAGGGGGGAAGGTTGCTGTAGGAAAACCATTGTGGCATTTATTTCACAACATGAAAGCTGAAAATTTTAGCCGCTAAACAATTTTTCCGCCTAAGGTTGAAGGATACACTGACCGGTATAGGTAGTTCCCCTTTTTTATCGGGTAAACGAAGGTATTCTATGGTACACAACTAATATTTCTAGACCAGCTAAAATAAGGGCCATATTTGCTAGACTGTTTTAGGTGAAAGTATCGATTACTATGGGGGGCGCAAGGACGTGGACTGAGGTTTTGGCGTTTTTTCAGCTGTCGGGAATCAAACAAACATTCCCTACTGGCAGATCTTGCAGGGCGGATCTCGGCTAATCGATATCCGAGTCACTCTTATCTCGCTTGGATGTGATGCTGTTCTAGATGCATCGGATGTTCCTCATTCGCGTGGCTACCCCTGAGCCCAGGCTGCCGGGCGGTACCTGCATGGCACCTAACCCTCCACGTCAACGCCACAGTAACACCAAACTACAGAAAACATCGTGATTATTATTTTGACATAGGGGGTACTCAGAGGCGCTTCGCCAGGTATCTAGCCCCAGCCCACATTTGTAAATAACAGGCGAAGCATTATTTTCTACTATCAGGCTCAATGATTGTCCTAAATACAAATACCCCCTCTTACTCTCCCTCTTACTCTCCACCCATCACTCTTTCCATAATCACAAACAGCGATCGACGATGCGATCATCCACTCTTTTATTTCTTTTTGCCCTCGGTGAGAGCGTCCTGGCGCATGACTCGCCAAAATCCTTCAGTTCTAGCACCTCATGGAGTTCCCTCGGTTGCTACACCGGTATATCTGGCGAGAACCGAGTTAGTAATGATAGGATGACCGTGGAGCGGTGCTTTTCTCATTGTGATGGCTATCCTTACGCGGTACTTAGTGGTGGACGGTAAGTAATTCTTATTTGTAGGGAATGAAGAAAAGCTGATTGGAGGTTAGCGAGTGTGTATGTGCAAGTAACATCGGGAGGAAGGTGGATTCGGGGCGGTGTGCCATTCAGTGCGTGGGGGACTCGGGGGTAGTGTGTGGGGGGTGGTCGGCGGGTAGTGTATACAAGCGAGAGAGTGGCTGTGGTGGGCCGGCGAAGACCGTGACAGTGACAACGACGGAGACGAGGGGGACAACTATCACGGTAGGGAAGACGGTAACAGTGGCGAGGACCGTAACAGTGACCGGGGATGGGACGGTGAAAACAGTGACTATTCCCACGACAGTGGCTGTGCCTACGACAGTCACACTCCCGCAAGAGGCCGTGACCGTCACGGTGTCTGTTCCCACCACACTGACGGTTCCCACGACAGTGACTGTGCCCACTACAGCTCCACTCCCAGAACAGGCCTTGACCGTCACGGTATCTATTCACACAACAGTCACAGTGTCTGCCGTGCCAACTACAATTACCATTACCGCACATGAGACGACGTCGGCTGCGGCGAGTGAAGCATTTACCACGAGCACTATCATCGGGGTCACCACTGCGCCATATGCGAACACTACGGTAACACAACCAGCAATATACACCAATGCCACAGCGATATATACAAATGCCACTGTCACATCGATTCACCAGACCCCTACGCCATCCATTGGCCTCGAGGGAAATACGACATTGACCTCTGGGAGTATCACAACGGCGTCTAGCACTGTTACATTCAACAACGCGACATTGTCCACCACCGAGAGTATCCCAACGGTGTCTAGTATCGCTACATTCAACTACACCACACTACCCACGACATCCAGTGTTACTTCAGAGAGTACGATATACAACACAACTATACAAACTACCCCAATATCCGAAAGCACCACCTCAACCACCTCATCACTTACTCCAACATCCGAAAGTGTGGTCACAACTTCCTCGTCAACTACCTCAACCCTCCCTACCCCAACAACCCCCGCCTGCACACCCGACGTATCCCCTCTCGTTAATGGCGGCTTCGACACTGGCGCTCTCACCCCGTGGGTAGCAACCAACAATGGCCCAACAGTCTATGCCATCGGTGGCACCAATCACAACGGTGGCTACCACGCCACATACCGTCAGACCAGTGCAGCCCTTCCCGGCACCGCCACGCTCACCCAGCAGATCAAGGTATGCCCGGGAACGAAGTACAAAATCACGGCATGGAGTCAGTACTCCGCTAAGCCGAACTACTGCACGGTTTATGTGATTGTGGATGGAGTGACCCTAGGGACGTTGGCGCCAGGGTATAATCAGTATGTGTTGGATACATTCTCGGTTACAGCCGAGGGAGAGACGGCGATTGTTGCATTCAAGATGTCGTGTAGTACGAATGACATGCAGTGGCTTTTGTTGGATGATGTGGCGGTTACTTTGGTAGATAATAGTGTGACGATTCCGGCGTAGATATATAGATGTTCTTTGGGCCTTAATTTTAGAGACTTCTAGGGGTGTACATTCTTTAATTAATCTCTCTTTTTGACTGAATTTATATAAACTATATATAAATAAACTAACAAAAAATATATGGAACTTTTGAATGTATGTAGATTTTATATTGAGATTTACATGTCACCAATCTCAGTGACTATACATGAGTAATATTTTTCCCAGATCAACTGTCTGAATTGTAGTCGTGTAAGTGACGGTCTAGAATAAATTATTATATGCCGTGGCCCGTGGGTAGTTGCACTTAATTAAAACCCCTAGCACAGCTAATAGGCTATAGAGTTAAGGTGACAAAGATATGTAGGGATTGTAGACTTGGAGGTACGTTCGAGAGCTCAAAAGAGGCAGGGATTGCTGGGTGCTATACTTTGGTATAGCGGATCAAGGCCCTGCCTACTGCCTGACGTTCTTGGCGTCCTCTCCCTACCCATACCCCCACCAACCCCAAACAGCTCCTGAAACCCTGGTTATCTACTGTTTCTGTGACACTGCTTGCTTGCTATCCTTAGGGGCTTTTGCGGGAATTAAAATGGATCACTTGGTTTTCATAGCTTCTTTTAGTGGTGAGGTACAGGCTTCTTTCTCTGAGCTCACGTCTGGGAACACCCCTGTGTCTTTTTTAAACGCCTATAAGTGCCTTCCTTGCTTGTCCTGCTACTTCTCTCATCTACGTCATAGGTTGTCACTCGTAGTCTTTTACTAGTGTTTATAGTAAAAGGTGAATGAATGAATGAATGAATTTATCATTTAAGTATAGTAAAAGGTACTGAATCGATTGTCTAAGAGAGATAGAGAGATCTATCGATATATGTTCCAAAAGAGGAAGCACAATAATCAGATCAAGTAGATAGAGGAATTCTTGTGTAGCCTTCCCCTAAAACTGCTAATTGTAAAGTATAACGTTCATCGAAATATAGTCATACTAGCCCTCGAGTGAGTGGTCCCGTAATATCAGTTGTATTGAGATAGACAGTCATCGTGTTTCTATCTACAGGCAATGATATCCAAGATGAGCGAAAGAGCCGTAGAATTTGTTTAGAGAATATTACTTCAGGCATCCTTGATCCTCTAGTTGATGTAAGTATCTTGAAGGATGCGGTATACATCTGAGAAGCCATTGTCGGAAGACATCGCCCCAAGAAGAAACCAATACTTTTGAACCATCCGGCTAGAGTAGAGCTTGCTAGTTTTCATTACAAATATTTTTAGCACCGCCATGTGGGACCGTTATGGCTGAAACCTACTTTGCCTCCGAAACTCTGTATCATTCGAAATTGGCCTAGGCCTACCCTCGTTGTAACTCCAGGTATATTGCTCCACGAACCTTCAGGTCAAGGCTTGATTGTGGCAACTAGATAAAGCAACTAGAATACTCGAAGTGCAGGGGCGTCATTATTGCCAAAAGGAATTAGAGCACAGACAGTAGCCCCCTACTCATATCGTTAAAGGTGCAAATAGCCTACTATTCTATGTTACAGGAATTAACCCCACACTTCAGTGCCCTGGGTTCAGCGTGGGCAAAGTTAAATCCGATTCAAGTTACAGTAAATGCCTGGTCCAATGAGCCCCTACGGATATTTGAAACAACCCCAAGAGAGTAGGAGAGTTTCTGACCAAAGTCATTGCACAAGACTACCCCCCGTTCAAACTGGTGCAGGTCCCACACTGGCTAGCCGGAGATGAGAGCAGGCAATGAATGTTCCACTATACAATGATAATAGCCATTAATGGCAAGAGGTTTGAATGGACCAGCCTGTTGATTTATTTAGGCCGGCTTAGTCCCTTTTTATGTGGCCCAGGCAGCGACCGCCATAGTAATTGATTATTTGGTCTGGTCCGGCTGATTGAAATCCCTGTTAATGGAACCTACACCTCTGACAACCTAGGGATCAGGAACCTAATCCTCAGCAAACTCTACCTGAAAATCTACCACTATTACAGCCAACCACCGAGTGTCAGAAGTGCCAGAAACTTAGATATCTAAAAGAACCTGTATAGTCTACGCCTCAGACCACCTCACCAGGCGTAGGTGCGACCCTGTGTGGCAACAGGACGCGCTGTGAAAATTCCCCGATTCTTCTCACATCCCTGTAATTCTTGGATTTGGGGGCTGGTAAAATGCTGCTGTACATTAATAGACGTGCACTGTGGGTTAAAAGTTGTTATATAGATTTGCTGGGTGTAGTTCCAAAAGGGCGGATACGGTACTATTTTGACATGATAAGGATGTAAAAACGGTTGAAAATAAAGCATCTAATGTGTAGAATGTTTCGGCTTCTATTTTTCTACCGATTCCACTTTTTCTTGATAGCCATATGCCAGAAGTACTCCTCACCTCTTAGCAGCTGTTCTGGCCTCCAGATGTTATTAGTGTTACTCTTTCCCGGGGATGAAGCGGATAAGACATAGCCTTGGCAACTCTGGTTGGCCAAATCCAGCCGAGGTTGCCACCCGACGGTGTGGTTCATTGAGTCTTTACCTTGTGGTGTACACCATCACTTATACCCAGCTCTAGGAGTCTAGTCGCATCCTCCGGTATCTTGTTCACTCCCATCCTCATCCCAAGCGGCCCGAGATATATTAGTCGTGTATTAGGAGAATAAAAGGCTCTGAGACGCAGGATCTACCAGTAGCGCGCCCAAGTCAACCCAGCCGCACGTCAAGCCCTGATCCAGCCTCATCTCCCTTAGCACGAATCCCAACCCCCCGGGCAGCTTCCATTCACAATACGAGAGAAGTACCGTTCGGGCTTAAAGAATTATTCACTGGGAAGGAGCCAGTAGCTGAGTATGTCCTTTTGGGTACTATCTCCGTTCTACAACCCTACTGATTACGCTTTCTAGCCTTGTCGCAGTGCATGGACTTGATGGCCATCGAGAAAGCACCTGGATAGCAGATAACGGAGCTCTCTGGCTTCGTGATGAACTTCCCAAAAAACTCACGAATACTCGTATCTTGACGTGGGGTTATGATCCTAGGACCTACGGCTCTACACCTCTAAGCTGTCAGACACTCTTTGATCATGCTATCAATTTGGTAGCAGATCTTAGCCTACAGCGAAGGAGAACAAAGACCGATCAGCGACCGATTATTTTCCTTGCGCATAGTATAGGGGGTATTATTGTCAAAAGCGTAACCCTGACCCTGACTATGGTAGTGATAGTTCTCGTATTTTAACACTAGTCTACAGGCTCTTATCCACTGTAACTCCGCCGAAGAAGGTGATCTTGAGCACCACAAAGTAATCAAGCAAGATCCAGATGGAGTTAGCAGACCTAAACACCTGGCAATCGTTTCTTGGGGGCATAGCAGGTCTCAATCACATCTTTTTTTCTCTAAGACGACCCCGTAAATTACCTATAGATGGAGCTAAATGTGGCGCATGTTGTCTAGGCTTCTTATCAGCATTTATATATACGTATTTAAATGAAAATATCGATAGGAGGGTAATGGTAGGGATTAACATTATTAGCTCTGCCTGTCGCATGGTCTATATCTTAGCTATCTGTGTGTCATCAACCTATCCTTTATCCCCGCTATCATATAAGATAATTCGCTCACTAGGACTAATAAATCTCTCACCAAGGCAACTTCTATGAAACCTTTGATGTCAAGATATGGCTCTCTTGCCCCTTCAATGTGTTCGGCGGTGACACAAATATTATGTTTTCTCTCTTGCATGCAATAATAGCGGAGTCCATCCACTCTCCTTTGCTGTTAGTCGTTCCTAGTATGTTTTACTTATTCGATAGGCTAATAAAATGTTTAGAAGTACTGCCTTCTATTACATTAGTATTTTTGCGGTAGTTACGGGTTTTCTCGGTCAAAGCGGTGGGGCATTTATGATGCAACAAAATCTTTGGCTTACTACCCAGCTTGGCCTTTCTATTTTTTGCGCAGCGATCACCATACTTCCGTTTCTACCAGGCCCTTCAGAAGGTAGCCTACCATCAGCTGAGCCTCTCCTCCCGAAAACCTTGTCAACTACCGATTCCAGGCTCGTATGCAGCGCCAGAAAATCAAACGGTTTCACCCCTTGGGTTTTATCTGCTTGCAATAGAGCGCGACTGGCTCTCACAGAGCTATTCTGGGGCGGTCAAGTGACTCTGTGTTTGGTGTTATTTTTCCTTGACATTATAGGTAGTGGTTTTAGTATGATTTTAGAGCAATGGGCAAGCAAGAAATTTGGTTGGACCTTGGCAGAGATAAACTATGTCCTTTCTTACCGGTCTATAGTCAAGAGTGTGATATTCTTTTTTTTGTCCGTTTCTATAAAAATGATGGATAGGGGTACCTCTGCTACTACAGCGGGCTTACGCGTAGTGCAATTCAGCCTAGCGGCTTCAATTATGGGGGCATTCTTTATGGGTATCTCCAAACTTACGTATTGACCTGATCAAGACCTCTAAGCGGCAGCAGCAGCAGTAGATATCAGGCCTAATAGGCACCTCCGGTAGCCTGGGGCCAATAACGAGAACAACCTACCCGGACCACGACGAATATAACTTGTCCGACGCATCCATAGGACTACGGGCGACCTCCTACGCAACAGCAGGCAGCAGCCTCGGCGGGCACAGCAGGAACCTCCGGGAGTCTAGGGTTAATAATATAGACAACCTATCCGAACCACTACAAGCGATAATGTCCGACACATCTATATGGACCTATTATATCCCATGGACAGTTAGATTGAGCAGCCCCTATGGAGTTAAAAATTACGTCAATTGGATAATTCGCTGTAGTCACTGGGGCACGAGTGCTTAGCTGCTTGCGCAGTAGGCCTATCGCCATAACTAACTAAATGGAGATGCTACTGGCCATGGACGGTATCGAGGTCACCAGGCCGTTCTGATCGCGGCGGCACATGGTAATTCCTACAAGGACACAATTAAGGCAAAGACGACGCTAAAATCGCAGGGGTGATTCTAATAGTGGCGGCGGAAAACATTCGCAATGAGATTATAGAGTTACTCCTCGCTAGAGCTAGCATCGAAATCGCCGGGAAGATCTCGATAGCATTAGCAAAGCGCATACGCAGTCATACTATTTATGTACTTCTCACTAGAGGTGGTAGGGTTAATACCACTAAGGTAGTGTGGGTAGCGGCGGTGAGGGGCGGCCAGAAAGACATGATAGAGGCACTAGTCACGAGATACGGTCCTATTAAAACGAATTCTGATGACTGGTGACTAGAAATAGCTCAATAATCCAATCATTACAAGTCAGGGAGGGAAATATTAAGATCAGTCAAAGTATACTGGAAATTGGGGCGTAGTAGAAAGAGATTGACATCAACTATTGTTATTAGCAGTGTGTTCTTTGTTCTTACCATGTGACTGGGGTAGATTGGATCTCTGGTAGGGGTTGGGAGTGAAGAAGGTCATGGAATTGTAATTAAAACCAAAATATAATTATGCGAAGATAAGATCAAGAGTCCAAGTTTATGGCTCACTCAGCTTATCCTGTCAAAAGGAAAAGAACCTCCTCTCTATCGCCTCCTAGCTAAATTATAATTGAAGACACCCTGTTTGGCTTCTAAATTTCTATTGGTACGACATCATAAATGAAATTAGTTAATTTTTTATGAGCTTACTAGTACTTAGACTTAGATATCATTTATAAAGGAAAGGAAATTATCCAACGGGAGAAAGAGGCTAGATAAAGAAAAAGAGGAAATAAAAAAATGATTTAGCCTACTAATACTAGAAGAATAATATAATAAAAGGATCACCTAACCACACTGTAAAATATGGAGATTAATGAACGACAAGGAAATTATTGAAAAATGATAGAAGCTCTGGATCCTTCTACCTTTATGCTCCGGTATGAATAAAAGATGCCCATAGAAGCGGTTGCCTCCAGTTCTCATCTCGTAGTTTCCTAACAGCCTTATGAAATGCCATGCTAACCTTTCGATATCCGCCATCACTTTCCGGAGGTTCGTTTTTAAATAACAATCGGTAAAATTCACTGGAGACCTGTAGACAGGCTTGATCGTTCGATTCCCACAGGGTAGCAAGTACATGACTAAAGCCGGCAAGTTGAAAAGCGCTCGCAATGTGTATCGATTCGTCGGCTAACTTTACAGTATCATTCCTAGCGGTGGAGCAAGCTGAAAGATAAGCTATCTGTGCATTTTGGATATTTGTGCTAGATATGGCCCCAGCTGTTAACTTATCAGCAGTTTCTGGCCCGTGCTCAGAGCTACTTTTATAAAGGAGTAGGTGACTGGCGGAAGGATTTTTGGCGTTAGAGACTCCGTGGCAAGCAAAGTGAACGGCATCACAGCTCTTGAGCCTCCCAAGGACTTCGGCGGCACTCGGACGTTCCAATATCTCCGTTGTAGTCCCTTCATTCAAGTTGACCACGCTAGTAATATTACCAACCTCTTCATATGCACTGCTAAGGGAACCGTTCTTGGGAGTCTCAGGCATAGTCACTAGCAGAAGTCTGGAACTGCTCTTGAATAGTCCCAATCTCTTCTCTCGAGTATATGATAACGCTTTGATCGTTGGAATATATGATGAGATAGCTCGACATAGGGTATTCTGAGTTGATGTAGGAGAATGGTCGCCGGCTGCGTGAAAAGGCATCATGCTCAGTGGCCCCACGCTAATCCACCACACACGAGGTAAGTTGGAGTCATCGTCTGTGGTTCGGGAGTGTAGTTGCAATTCTTCCATGACTGGACCTACGACCACATTCCACAACCAGAGAAGCAGATCTTCCAGTCCCGAATTTCTTGATGGATAAGAACGACGTTTCCCCCGTATAAGCTTCCGATGCAGCCTTTCTACTCGCTCATTAACGTCGTCAAACACCAACCCCGGAAGTGGGAGAACTTTAATCGTGGACCCTGTGACAATGATAGCATCCCCTCGGAGGCTAGTGCAATTGATAACAACAATTGGTCCTTCTTTTGCAATTTCTACCAGGTCCTCTTCAGGTGGTGGGAGCAGAAACCCAGCAAAGCCAGGTAGGTTTCGGATAAATTTCAGCAATTCTTCCAGCTCGTCGATGCTTTTTTGTCTTTGATTACGGTCGTTCTCTGTACGGTTATCTTGATCTATTGTGGAGTCTATCTCAGTACGGAGGTGGTCGAACCGATCGTAAACTTCCGGGTGTAAGTCTTGAAGTTCTGAAAGGTTGCTCCTGCAGTCAATAACGAGACCCATAATGATCCCCCGGCCAAGCTCCAGCAGACTTAGACAATGAGACGCGTCTGACCCAGCCTGTAGAGCTATAGAGACAGCGTCTGATGCAAGCCGGGAAAATTCAGCCAATTGGTGCTGCTGGTCCTCCCGCCGCAAAAGTCGAGGACTAACACTCGGGAGTAAATTGATAGCGCCCTCAAGAAGCGAGCATGCCTCCTGCCACAATTCCAGGGCCGAGAATAACGTAGCAGAAAGACGCGCTGCGTTAATTCGTCCTCGTGGAGGCGACACAGTGGAGTTCCAAATTTCCGCGTTAGTATTGAGAGCATAGTTGATATCCTGTATGGTAAGGTTTTTCTTGGATAGAATTATGCTGGTGAGACTTGATAATACAGGTATTTTTTGGAGATGACCTGGGGGGAATAGTTCAATCGCTTCTTGGCAATGTTGAATGGCTTTCTCGAGATCTTCCGCAGACCCCAGCCGCTTATAGCGGTACCTAAGGTGACAAGCCAAATTGTTTAACAAGGACGCTCGACTAATAATCTGTGTAGGTTGCACAACTCCAAGTACCTTGGTGGCTTGTTGAATAGCTAGCTCAACATCCCCTATATCTCCCAAGAGGTTGAACCTGCACTCAAGCTGGCTAGCCAAATTGATTGCCAATATTATCCGGCCAGGGTGGTCTATCGGTGTTGCCTCAATCGACTCAGAAGTTCGTTCGATGGCAGTCTCTAGGTCTTCAGAATTCCCCAACCGCTGGTACCGTGAAATAAGATAACCTCCTAGGTTTCCCAGTCGGCCTGCCCGCTCTGGATGGCCTACTGGTGTTGCCTCAAGTGCTTCGGTCCCTCTTCGGATAGCGTTCTGGAGATCTTCCAAGGCTCCTAGCAATTTGTACCTAGTGATGAACAAAATGCTCAAGCTATTCAGTTTACGTGCCCAATCGTCGTTATAGTCATCTATTGATGTAGTCTCGACTGCCTCAGAGGCCTTCTCGATGGCCTTCGCTAGATCGTTCAAATCTCCCAGCCGCTCGTACCTTGTACGAATACAGCTACTCAGATTGCTCAGCCAGCCTGCCCGGTCGCGATCCCCTACTGGTATTGCTTCAACTGCTTCGGTAGCTCGTTCGATAGCCCTCTCGAGATCATTCAAATGTCCATAAACTTCATACTTGGCACTAAGACAGACGCTTAGGTTATTCAAGACGTGCGCGCGGTTTTTGTGGTGGATTGGTGTTTCCATAAGTGCCTCAGTAGTTCGTTTGGTAGCCTCTTCAAGATCTTCCGGAGCCCTCAAGCGTTTGTACCTAATATGAATGCTTTCACCCAATCTTCCTAACAAGGCTGCTCGGTCAATATGATCGCCTCCTTGTAATACTTCAACCGCCTGTGTAGCTATTTCAACGGCCTTCTGAAGATCTTCCAAGACCCCCAGCTGTCCATATCTCGTTATGAGAGCGTCACTAAGGGTACTCAAACAAATCGCCCTCCTTGGGTGATTACTTGAGGTCGCCTCAAGTGCCTCTGTAGCTAGCTCAACGACATTTTCAAGGTCCTCCAAAGATCTTAACCGCAGGAATCTGTCTTTGAGGTAGATACCGAGACTGCTCAAACGGCCTACCCGGCCTGGGTGATTCGCCGGTGTCATCTTAAGTGCCCCGAGAGCTAGCTCAATAGCTTTTTCTAGGTCTTCAAAAGCTCCTAGTCGCGAGAATCTATCGTGGACATAGTCACCCAAGCTGCTCAACAGGTCCGCCCTATTTGGATGGCTTGCTGATGTTACCACAAGTGCCTGAGTAGCAAGCTCAATAGCCCCTTCAAGGTCCTTCAAATCTCCCAGATTCTTATACCTACTCCTAAGACGAATACCGAGGTTACTTAACATGTATCCGCGCTTTGGTTGATCTACTGGTACTGTTTCAAGTGCTTTAGAGAGTAGCCCAATAGCCTTTTCCAGGTCCTCTAAGGACCCTAACCGATCGTGCCTTTCGGTAAGGTGGTTACTGAGATTGTTTAATATATTCGTGCGGCTAGGATTATTTACTGATATTGTTTCAAGTGCCTCAGAATCCAGTTCGATGGCCTTTTCGAGGTCGCCCAACTCCCCTAATCGTCTGTACCTGTCACTGAGGCAGCCGCCTAGTCCACTCAGCAAAGAGGGCCTAGTAGGATGATTTATTGGTGTCTCAACAATTGCCTCAGTAATCCACTCGATAGCCTTCTGAAGATCCTCCAAACCCCCCAACCTCAAGTATCGGTTGTTCATGAAGCTGCTCAGACTACTCAAGAGTGTTGCCCGACCGGGGTGCTTCGCTGGTATGATCTCAAGTGTCTCAGAAAGCATTTCGATGGCTCTTCCAAGATCCTCTAAAGACCCTAACCTCTTGTACCTGTTATTAAGGTGGTTACTGAGGCTGTTTAACACGTTTGCTCGGTCTGGGTGATTTGCAGGCGTCCCTGCAAGTGCTTCGGTGGCTCGTTGAATACCATTTTCAATATCCTCCAAGTTTCCAAACCGCTCGTACCTTCTTCCAAAGTGGTTTCCTAGATTATTCAACCAGCCTGCTCGATTGGGATCATCTGCTGCTGTAGCGTTAACAGCCTCAACAGTCTTTTCAATACCCTCAGCAAGGTCTTCCACGTCTCCTAGTCTCTCGTACCTCATGATGAGGTGCTGGCCCAAGGTATTCAGCATTGCTGCCTTTCGAGGATCACTTTCTAAGGTTGCCTCAACTGCCTCAGTAGATTTCTGGATGGCCTTTTCAAGATCCTCTAAATCTCCTAATCGCTTGTACCGAAAGCCAAGGCAATTCCCCAAGTTGCACATGAAGACTGTTCGTAAAGGGTGATCTACTGGTGCCGCTTCAACCGATTCGGAAGCTCGTTCAATAGCCATCTCAAGATCCCCTAAAGCCGCTGATCGCTCATACCGGAGGATAAAGTGCTGGCCTAGGTTGCTCAATCTGAGTGGCCTGTCAGGGTGGTTTAATGGAGTGTCTTCTGCTACCTGAGCAGCCAACCCGATGGCCTTTTCAAGGTCTTCGAAATACCCAAATCTTTCATACCTACTACAGATGTGGTGGCCCAGGTTTCCTAATCTGCTTAAGTAAGCAGGGTGATTCTCTGGCGTTGCCTCTACCGCTTCTTCACCCCGCTCAATCGACTGTTGGAGGTCGTCCAGGCTTCCTAAACGCCCATACCTGAGATTGAGGTATATACCCAGGAGGTCCAGCCAGTCTCCCTGGTTGGGGTGGTCAACCGGTGTTATCTTAACCGCCTCGGCAGCTTGCTCAATACTCTTTTCAAGGTCCTCAATCGCCCTCGACCGCGTGTACTTGTTGAATACGTGTCCCCCCAAGATAGCCAATCTCGCCCCCAGATCAAGGTGACCTTCAGGTGTTACTGCGACTAGCTCCTCAGTTCGTCTTATGGCCTGCTCGATATCCACCAATCCTCCGGATATCTTAAAGCGGCGGATAAGAAGTTTCTGGATGCGGTACAAACCATAAGATGTTATACTGTGGCCTAGCGCTACTGCTAACTCTCTTCTGACGTCCTCGAAATATACCTCAAACGCGCCGAAGTGGGGTATCAATCTAGATTTTAAACGTTGTAGGTGCAATAGTAGGGGTTCAAGCCCGGGGCTTTTGTATGTAGGATTATCTATAATTATCGATTGAAGTAGACTAATGGCGTTCTCGATATCTCCAGTGGCGCCGGTTGCCGTAAAATCCTTGTGGAGCATAGCCATAATCTCAATGGTCTCGGATATATTGTAGTGTATGAGATCTTTGCAATCTGATGGAGGGCGCCCGCTATTAGTTGTTGATTCCTCCATCTATCTCGAAACAGATTAGATGCCAGAACTTCTCACAATCTCGGAAACTAGGTCTCTCACGTTTGGCAATGATTCTGCCTTTAAATCTGCTACTTGGTTGATTCTTTTGACCTGCTTGGTTTCGTTTGGTTGAGCAAATCTACCCCGCCAATGTCTTCTGGGGGTTCCCTTTTGCAATATATAGCCTTTTTCTTGTAAGATACTGCCTCTTGGTGGCCCCTGTATACCTAGACAGCCGATTTTATAGACAAGTATTAGGATCTCACCAAGAGCCACATCCTACCTACATAGATCGAAGGTATTCTATAGGAGGGGGACAAAAATAACTATGCACCCATATGGCAACCAACGCTTCCGGCTTTAAACGAGAATTATTCAACAATGGAAGATTTCTCCCGGTTACGCAATCTCCTCTTTCTTTGTTTTACTATTGAATTTAGTCTTCTCTTGGACCTTTTGTATCCAAGAGCTTACTGTCAAAACACTGTTCCCGCCGAAGTCCCCCCGAATTCTAGATAGTTTCGTGAAAACTCTAACGAATCCCCACCAATCGCCGTACCACCGAAGTCACCTAGGAACCCCCAGAGTCCCGCCGTTACAGATCGCTGTGTAAGATCGTCCCTCCGCGCGCTCGTGATCGACTCGATTGCCTTGTGCGGGCAAAATCAAAGGTAACCCTCTTACGTAGGCGCTGGTCCGCTTTGGAATCCTTTGGTCTATAGCGGGGGCCGGTATCTCTTGAGCTGCCCGCGACATCGACTCGATCTTCTTGTGGGGGAGATATCAAATACCTTCTTACGTAGGCGCTGGTCCGCTTTGGAATCCCTTGGTCTATAGCGGGCCGGTATCTCTTGAGCTGCCCGCGACATCGACTCGATCGTCTAGTGGGGGAGATATCAAAGGTAACCTTCTTACATAGGCGCTGGTCCGCTTTGGAATTCTTTGGTGTATCTCCCGAGCTGCTCGCGACATCTCCCCCCAGTGTTTTCTTTTCTATCTTTGCATTCCGAGTCCTTTCTACAAGTTTCTCTAACCGTGGCCTCCGGGATTTTCAGGTTACGCGAGATTTGGCGAAGGGAAGTCCCTAGATCATGCTGGCTAACAATTTTCTCTCTCTTATATGGGATTAAGTGCTTGCTTGCTTGGAGTAGGTTTCTGATGACTTGAGCGGGAAACTGGCATTCTATGCTTGTTATAGTGGGAAGGAGCGGGGGGGGTTGCGTCACAATGGGGCTCAACTTGGTTGCTACAGCATACGGCAAAGAAGATCGAGAAACCAGCATCTGCTAATAGGGTCTTGTGGCCAACCCTACTACCATAATCTTTGCCAAAAGCCTAAAGAACGAATAGGAACACTTGTTCTCGTGTCTCGCATCTCGATCTTTTTTACCGTTCGCTGTATGCAAGTACGTGGTTATTTTTGTCCCCCTACAATAGTAAAACACCAGCAGCAAAAGGTTACAGGTCACCTTTGGGCTGAGAACCCCAGCATGAACGCTGTGGCATGATGATCGCCGCCATTATCTTTTGAAAACCATTGGTTGGTATTTACAAGGCTGCACTATGTGCTTCGACCTGGTATACCGACCTTCAGGGCAGTAAATAATACCCCGCTAAAGTGATATATATACTCCAAGACAGGGCGATCATAACCATTTATATTCATGTCTCCTATGGACATCGGTTTCCACCGTGTTCTAAGGCTACCGCTATCTCAAGCACGGGCCTAGACAACACCAATGCCTAGACCAGGCTATGACGTGAAAGTTGATGCTGGGGTCTTCGCTTGAGAGATTTAAAATATCCAGCGGCTGGGGCAGAAACTCTGATGTAGAAAACTCTAGATCGGAGATCCAACAATTTCACGGAGTGGGTCATTGCTAATCTATGTTGAGACATTTATTCGTATGAGGATAAATGCCTCCGAGCTACAATAGAGGTCTCAGTAAGACGCCTAAGTGAGATCGGGAATTTTGCTAGCCAATAGGGTATTCAGACAGCTTTATCGCACACAGCCCACCGCAAAGCTCAATTAGTGGTGTTTGTACTTGTAGCTATCAATGGAAACCTCACAATATGAGCTAATAAGATTTTATCATTGACCAAACCTAAGGATTATGTATCTTGTAGATCTTGGTGAGCAATATAGCGTTCCCAGTCACCATATTCCGGAAACGCTTCAGAATTACAAGTATAGTATTAAACACGTGGTCCTGAATACTCGGGGTAGGCAAGAAGAACCTGAACATATAACTGCTCAAAGCAGGGGTTATTATTCGAGGAGATGTCTTTGGTGAGTGAAGTATGCCTATCGACTAGCAGATTAAGACTTGCATTTTCAGGTTCTTCTCACCTGCCCCGAGGAATAATCATCTGCGCGTAAAACACATAAATACCTCCGCATAAAACAAACGGGGCGCAAACGCTCAATAAGGTCGTGGCGGACTTCCTGCATACGTTACGGCTGGTGTTGATCCACTCCGGTAATTAGTCCACCACTGAGGCCGAGAGTGTGTGCTCCATGAGTTAATATGGCATTGTGTACGTAACCGTCTTGGAAGCTGCTAGAAGAACCATACCCTGATAATTAACTCAAAATTGAGATGCTTGATTCCACCCACTAAATCGCGAAACTATATAGCTATTTACTTTGGTTTACTTACAATTCTACACAATGTCGTCGAAGGGTTTCCCACCGCCAAATTTCCGATCACCCAAATCACTTCGCCTTGGCTGCCTAATTGTCAATCCAGAAGACACATACCAAGAAACACATGATCCGCTCCAAGACCGACCGACGACCACCGAAATCGATATTGAAGAGTATGGAGGTTTCCACGAGACGCGTGCGTCCACAAAAACGTCGAGATTTCGAACGTTTCTATCCGATATTCTCTCCTTCTCCCATGAAAAACGGAACAAAAGCACCTCTACCTTAGAAGCCCCGCAATTCACGACCCATAAGCTCAAGAACCAAAACACTTGGTTTCACGACGCATGCGGCACATCCAAGACACGTGCATGGCTAGAAAAGGCATTGAATGACAGACTGGATATTTATCTACTTGTCGGATTCTTCATTCTTAGAGATGCAAAGCTTACCAAAAGCGACTCTTCCACAAGAAAAGGGACTAGTGGCATTGAGGTACCGATGGTCCCTGCTGGACTTGCAATCCTGGACACAACGATAAGTCTTGCCACCGGGGCTAGATACACTAAGGACACTAGTTATGGTATAGTAAGTATCCTGGATATACCAGGTGAGCAGATGTTTGGTATATGGTACCGTAAAGTCAAATTCAAGTGGTCCTTTAGTAGGGAGGTGGGTGTTCCGTCTCTCGATGAGAAAACTCGGTGGAGGCCCTTGTGGGTATGGAGGGGGGGACAGGATGAAGGCGATGATGAAGAGGAAGAGGAAGAGGAAGAGGAGGATATAATAGAGGCTACCCTCGAAGATGAGGGACATATGGAGGACGGTAACGATAGTGGTGGTGAGGGCTCTCAACAAGAGTTACCAAGTTTAGTCTCTGTAGCGTTATTGGACGTGGTAAGTCTCTTGTGTAACGGGCAGGGCTTTGCGGAAGGGATTCTGGGGGCGGTCTAGGGGTTATTCGTCGTTGCTAACATAAGAAAAATTTCTAGCCCGAACATCAACACTGCGCCGAGGTCAGATCCCCAACTTTAGACCTCATTTCTACCTCTGGGAATCAAAACCCTGGTAATACCATTAGCGGAGGACTATCGACCAACAAACTCAAATAAATGCCAATGACGAGGTTGAAAGCGCAAAAAAGCGCGTGAAATAAGCGTAGGAGATATGGACGAGCTATCCCAGATTGATACAAGTGGATTGAATGTATATAATATTACTTCTAGTTTATCTATGGATTGTTCTGTCTCGAACTCAACAAAGGGTGCGGTGCTAACGGTCGGATAGAGAAATCAATAGAAACTCCATGTAATTTGAAACTCTTGACACTCACAACAAAATCCACCTGCAACGGATGTCCACTACTAACAAGTAAACTGCTTTACGCTTCGACGCACCCAAATAAAGACGCCTCCACAAAAAGCCCCATAGATAGTATATAGTCTACAGCCAATTCCCACAGAACCCTTAATTAATATCTCTATAATAGCGGAAAAGTCACAGTTAGTCCTTATATAGCCTGGGGTTTTCCGGGCGCTGAAAGCAGGGATCGATAGAGAAAAGGAAGGCGAATCGACCCATACATTTAGAATAGCTAAACTCCATGGTTTTTACATCCATATATACATTAGAAGGGGTGGTCATTTTCCGTGGGGGAGCGCCAAGCGCTGCCGAGACTAGCAGCACCTGCCTTATCTGGCAGCGCCACTATGTGCGCCATAATTAAAAGCGACTTTATAGATGGCGCCATAATTAAAAGCGACTTTATAGATGGCGCCATAATTAAAAGCGACTTTATAGGCGCCACTAAGCAATATTGCGCCACCTCCCATTGATTTCCTTCGATCGAGGGAAATAAGGTTCACCTAACCCTCGCTTCCCTGCGCGCAAGGACCCCCTCCATAGACCCCCCCCCATAGACTCCCCCCATAGACCCCCCCATAGACCCCCCCCCATATGCACCCTTTTGCGCCGCAGCCCCACTCCCCTACCTGCCCTCGGCCTGCTGCAGACGTCGGCCGCGCTGCTTTCTGCGCAGCCGGCGACCTGCCCGATCCATGGCGGTTTTCGGCTGGTAGCGAGGTTTTGGCGACTTTTGTAGTGCGCGTATCTATATTTCTAGAGAGGACAACGAGACAGTGTCTTAGCGGTCACAAGCTCTCTCAATATGTACCCGACATAGTCGGGTACTTCCTCGCTTGCCTCTCGCCTCGCGCGCCACTGCAGGCCGTTGCCCGATCACTCGAGCTCCGACCACGTGCGCGGTGTAGAGTTGCATATTGACCTGCGCGACGCCTTGCAGCCTGCCTAACTGCCTGGGGTCTCTCTCTGACGTCTCTATGGCGTCGCCTGCTTGCTTGCCTATTGCCTGCCTGCTTGCGCAGTCGCACGAGTCACGAGATATCACTCGGCCTGTAAGTGTAAAAAAGCGAAGCTTTTTTATATAGATAGGATGGGGAAGGAGTAAAGAATAACTTGCGCTGAGACGGTTTGCTACTGTGGAATAGCGATGGCGTTTCGTATAATTTCTATACTCCTCAATCAGCGAAGGGGCGGTATATATAATAACATACCTGTGGAAGCACGGAAATAAAAGTTTCCGGTCGGATCCCCGTTGGGCCGAGGGAGATGCGTCACACCTAGGTGACACCGGTTTCGTTAGTAGGCAGAACTACTAAAACTACTCAGGGGCTGCATTGTCCTTCCTGATCCGTAGCAGCCTTCGACGTCGCATACCATGAGACAGGGCCGCCGGACCTCGGTCCGGGAGTTGTTGTCCCGTCGGTTGGGAGAGTTACCCGTTGGGGTAATTCGTCCAACCGAGTGGGTGTGTTAATCTAATCTCGGTTAGCAATGATGACGTGGACAGTG